>CM032425.1:2400000-3600000 GCA_019049465.1 Dryas iulia moderata
TAATAAGATTATTTTCCCGCTCACAGCAGGGTAGGCAGAGGGAATCTAGTGTTAAGACACTCCGTTCCCCACTTTCCGCCGAATTCTTAGGCATTGCTAGTTGAGTAGCGGAACTTAACGCCGTGCTTTGCCTCGACACCAGAGCGAAGAAATACTTAATATTACGACTCGTCGAATGAGAATCGAACCCACAACCGGTCGCTTTACAGTCACATATGTGCCTCTGCGCCACGACTGGCCCCACGTTAATTAATTAGTAAGATTATTAGTATTATTTTAAGAAAAAATACTTTATTAACATCCCTTATTGTATGTAGCTATATTGTAGTCATTTAAATTTTAATACCTAGTCAATATTCAGCAAAACACCAATGGCAATTACAGTTAGACTATTCCACTGCAACAAGTCAAAACCTTTATACTATGATTTTTAAGTCAACTAAATTTGCCTATACTATAAATTAATAAAGCGCGAGGCTAAAATTAAATTGTATGAAAAATAGTATGGGGCCAGTCGTGGCGCAGTGGCACGAGCGTGTGACTGTAAACGACTGGTTGTGGGTTCGATTCCCTCTCCAGGAGTGGAAATATTTAATATTTCCATTTTCTTCGCTTTGGTGTCTAGGCAAAGTGCAGCGTTAAGTTCCGCTACTTAACACGCAATGCCTCCGAATTCGACGGAAAGTGGCGAACGGAGTGTCTTTACACTAACTTCCCTCTGCTTGCCCTGCTGTGTACGGGATGCAGGGTGGAGCTAAAAAAAAAGGAACGTAATATATGAAACGTAGTATAAATGTTAGTGATTCATATTTCTTTATAAATACTGTATATATTTAAACATAAAATGTTATTAATGTTAGCATATGTATATAACAATAAATCCTCGTTGTCACATTATCTTGAAAAGGAAATTGTAGTGTCTCATTCAGATAGAGATGTAGATCACTACAACTTAATTTGCTCACGAATGAGTTTAAGAATACAACAGTGGTTCAAGTTATAGAATTTTGTTCACTACTGGTATACTATATTATTTTTCAATTTATTTTTTTATTAATGATAAAAAAACACAGCAATTTACAATGTTTTATGCATTAATTTATTATAATATATTTTTTAATATATTTATATTGAAAATGAATACAAAGTTACAAAACTTAAAAATATTTCCTTTCTTTCATTTTGATAAATTCATAGCTAAATAATTTATTAAAATAATTAATTAGAATTTAATGAAGCATACATTCTACAAAATATTTCTAGTGTTTGAAAATTTCCATAGTTTTATAAGTATTCAGTATAATACTTATCTATACTCGTATATAGGGAAACAGATACCAGGAATTCTTAATTTCTTTCTTCAGAGTACAACCATTCGAAGACGTGGATTATAATTAACAACCGCAATTTTAATACATTTTTAAATAAAATCGTATCAACCGGATTAATCGCATATATTTTTGGTATTTGAAAAAACAATTTAGAAAACTCACTTAACAGTAGTCCGTAGTTACAGGTAGCCCAATAATTCAAATTTATAAGAGTAAAAATCGAGTGATAAAAAGACTTGATGACTTTCTATCAGTATCGACAGGTGAAAAGTAAATTGTTAAATGAAACCATAATTCAATAATTTTGAAAAAATAATAATTTTATTGTTTAATAATTTAAATAATATGTAATTGCGGCTTGCTTGTCAATATTAAATTGACCGTTATCTGAAATTTAAAAGACTACAATATTATAACAGTTAATCTCTTGAAATAAAATTAATATACCTATAATTTCAAACATAACATCAAAATAAGTAAAAAAGACATAAGAAAACGTATAAAAATTTGAACGTAGCGGAATTCGAAATCATTCGCGATCAGAGCGCCTAAACGATTTTCACGAGGCGGGGGTTCGAATGCCGTTGCGCTCAAATTTTTATACGTTTTATAAATGTATTTTTCAATTTTCCTTAGTGTGAAACAACATTTTAAAAATGTTAAAAAGTATCGATAACTAACTTCTTACTAAATATACATATAGATATATTAATTTCATTTCAAAATTGAACCCACTATAAGCTTATAACTTAAGCGTGTTTTACGTCACTGCCGCCCACAAGGCGGCTCGTAGTTAGGTGCAAAATGCCTTCTTTGAGGTAACAGGATATCTATACAAGTTACTTTATTTTCATTCGTTCTTAGAATTTACTGCGCTTAAAAAAGAAAAAAAAAGCAACACTACTCAAGAGATTACTTTGTCCAGTTAATTATTTAAATAGCTTTGTGTTTTAATATTATGAAGTATTTCTTAGTATTGCGTTGGAATTAAGAAATATATAGAGACTTTAAAGTTTAATAATAACAGAGCTCAATTAAGAAATAGGTGACCCAGATATTCTGAAATAAGCTTTGAGGTCAATAAATTCTTGTTAAATCAGAATCAAAATCTTGTTGAATCTTAAATAATTCATCTTGAAACATTAAATTTATCCTTTAAAGAAAATAAACATGTTCACGTGAACATGTTTATTTTAAACAACTGGGTAGTCAGAGAGACATTATGTCAAACCATTCGGTCGCCTCTTTCCGCCCTCAAGCGATCGATATATTGCGCGTGTTAAGTGGCAGAATATAACATTGCGCTTTGTCTTAGGTGATGAAGGAATGAAGAAATGAAAATTTAAATATAATCATGTCCTCGAGTGGGAATCGAACCCATAACTATCACTTTACAGTCAGAGGCTATTTCACTTCGCCACTTTTTAAAAAACCGATAAAAATGGAAAAGTACGATCACTGAAATCAAAATAATTGTTTTTGAGGTCATCGTGGTAAATTAAGATAGCGTCTGACTGTAAATTGATTTGGTTGTGGGTTCGATTTCCATTTGGGGGAACGATTATATATTTCTTATTATGATAAAAATAAGGTAAACGAGCAGAAGAACCACTTGAAGGTAAGTACCTTTTAAATGAAAGTGAATGAAGAAAGGAAGGAGGAAGTATGGGGATGGTTACATGTTTAATGAGATGGTTACATGGCGGTTCATCTCTGACATGGTAGTGGGCACGAGGCAGTCGGAGAACGAACCTCCCACTACCAAATTACTGGGTTACCTGTTTTTTACAGGACGCTAGGAATTGTATTTAAACTTATTGTTTGTTCACGAGGAAAATATTTGAATTGAATTTCGTTACTCAGCCTCTAATGTCTCTGAAGGCGAAGAATGGATAACAGAGTGTCTTGGCACTAAAAATTTAAGTAAGTATGAGTGAATTTTGAGCACAGTAACAAGTTTTCTTTGCATAAATAATAAACTAGAAGTGCAAAATCTACATAAACATAATAAAAACTGAAACAATTCTATTATAAAATATATAAGACATATTTATTATTAATCAAAAGTAATAACGATAACAGCTATCTACAGCTACTCAGCCACTATGGAGACAATAATATTCGAAGTAGGCTTGCAATGTTTACTGTATAAAGTAAATATAAGGATATCGATACAGAATGTAATGTTACGATGGAAGGGCTGAAGAAATTAGACTATTTTTTATCTGTTTAAAATGTTATTCCCATAGTTAAGAAATAAAAAAAAACATTTTTTAGAATAGATTTTCGTAGTTTAAGTGCGGCGGAATTTGAACCTGTGCCTCTTGGAAGCGATCTAAACGCTCTGATCTGTCATGATGACGATTGTGTCCAAATGTGGTTAGAAAATATAAATGTGAAAATCTCTCTATAGATATTCTAACTACGAAAAATTATGTTGTAACAAGCAGGCAAGAATTTTGGCGTAGCAGGATATAGGATGCCTAACCTACTAGCGTTCAGGGTGCTTGGACGGTAAACAAGACGCACTGGTTTAAATCTTGATACATCGAAATTTTTATACGTATTCTAAAAATAAATTAATCTTATACAATCAGTAATAGTAAGTAATAGATTTGTTTTTCCTTTATATATTTCCTTCTCTACTGTCGCCTGTATTTTAAAATGCGTGTAGGGTGTATTTAAGAACTACGTGTAACCAGTTTGTTGAAATGGAATTTTTTTTTCTCATCGAACCAGCTTTTTGGGTTTTGAATTTGTTCTTAAAAACCAGCTTGATGTTTTTTCCCGCATAGCAGGGTATTTAGAGAGAACCTAGTGTAACCTACCAGACACTCCGTTCTCCAATTGCCACGTTTTGATATAGGTTGAAGGGCGGAAAGTGAAGATAATTTGATTATAATTATTTAACTTAGTGGAATTAAAAAAAACTGAATACTATTTATTAAAAATCATAAAAGTATAATTTGTATAAATACTACTTAATATGTAGTTTAAATTGCCATACACCATATAAATAAAAAATCTAGAATATTCCCATAACAATTCTATTGACCCCATACTCTATGATAAACCCATATCTGGACAATAGCAAACCAGCTAAGGCAATGTACCGTAAATTATTGGCTGTGATAATATGAACAGCTAACATATTTTGCGGAAACTAGTAACATTATTGAAAGGACAGACTGTCCGTCTGTTTATTGTATATTATAAGATTTCACGGGCGAAAGCTTTTAGAAATGTGTGTTTGTAATGATATGGTGGGATTGCTAAGTGCATGCATTTAAATGTCAACGAGATGGAAAATATGAGTTAGATACATTTTACCTGTATGCATACAGCTTCACGCTTTTTATATTATAGTATAATAGGTTAATCAGAGAGAATTTACTGTACTGACACTCCGTTCTCCACTTTCTGCCCAAAAACGAAATATTTTGTGTTGAGTGGTAGAACTAAACGTAGCGCTACTAGTTAGGAGAAAATTAAAATTAAAAATATAAACATTTTGCCGAGTGGGAATTGATTGATTGAACCCACAATCAATCGCGTTAACCGTAAGATGCTGTCTAATCTGCCTGCGTATTTAGATCATTACTTTTAATATAACGATGAGAGTAGACATATTTTTAAATAATGGTAAACATACTGTATAAGATAATTGGCTTCTGGTGTGTTTTCTGGTCTTATTATATTTATTTCTTCACCTAGAAGAGGGAATGTTTACGTCAATCTTAACTTTGGATTATCTTACTTCTACAGGCATGATGAATTACGGAGTTTCATAAGACTAGATTCTGTATGACTATCCTGGTATGCCGGAAAAACTTGAGGCTGTAAAAAACACTTTAATTATTATCTTCAATTGGTTTTAAATATGCCTATCTAACACACTGTATAATATGTAATATATATAAAACATACATAATACATTTCAACAATTCAAATAGATACTAAAGTGCTAGAAGAGCAACTTGTCTCGTACGTAGAAGCTAAAATTTTTGCAATCCAAATATCTTTGTAAGCTCAGTCCCCTTTCGCTAATGGCATGCATTAGGATTCAGTCAAAGATTCTGCCACAGCCTAGAAAATGTTGTCATGTTAATACAAATTGCTTGACATCATTTTTTTTTTTATTTTACTATTTTAAAAATTAAATTCAGTATCCTGAATTTTTTTAAAGTTTAAAGTGTTTTTAAAAAAAGTACATTTTCATTCTTCTAAAAGAATTGAATAAAATAAATGGAAAATAATGAATGAGATGACTTCCAAATAAGAGGAATTAATTTTAAAAAGTTATTCTAATTGGATAACAAAAGAATGAATTTCGGGTGTCAGATTCCTTTTAACATAACAAATTAATTAGTAAATTGGTTTTTATAAAATAAATAACCGTTTCCTATACAAATAAAGATTCTCATTTATGTCGATTTTATTCATACGGGCAAATATCTTTTTTTAATATAAATTTATCATATTAATAACTTCTTCACTGATTAAAAAAGCTGACCTTTATATAAGCTGTGGTCAAAAGTTCTTATGCTTCATAACGTCAGCTGTAAGTTAGTATTGTTTTAGTTATGAGATAAATTGATAAAACATTGTTTTTACTTGACTATTTTCAATACCGATTCAAGAACATGCTTGTTAGTATTAATTATTTTTAGAGTCACTCTTTTTTATCGCCTACGAATCAGAGTAGGCAGAGGGTACTTAGTCTTACGAAACTCTGTTCCCGTTTTTCCACCGAATTCTTTAGGCTTTACATTTTAATTGGTGAACCTCAACGCCAAGCTTTTATCACGACATTAGAGCGAAGAACTGAAATGGTTAATATTTCAATTCCTCAACTGGGAATCGAACCAACAACCTGTCACGTCTACAGTCTCACTTTGATCGCCTGCGCCACGACGGGCCTCCTGTGTGTGACTGATATTAGTCATATATCCTTAAATATATCAAATAAACCATCGTACTTCAGTAGGACAGTAACTGACTGTAATTGTGATTGGTAATGGTGAACCCACATCCAATTTGCCATCATAATTTAATTATGTTTATATCTTCGCGCGTAACAAAGTACAACGTTGAGTTCTACTAATCAACTTGAATATACAGAACTGAGTATTTTTTCATTTTTTTTTTTTTTTTTTTTAACAATTTAATTAACATCACTACGGACATAAGGTCTGTACCTTATTTTAAAATAATCTTTTTCTATTTATATATAAATTCCTTATTTGAATACAATATCAGAGCTTAAAACTAAGTTTATTAAATATACCATAAGAGAGTCCAGTTTTCTTAGTTATTAAATGTAACTTATATCTATTACAAAGTATTACTATGACTATCTTTTACACATTTCTTAACATTAATTAATATTATATTTATTTTAATATATTTTATTAATATTACAATTTCTTATTTAAATAATGGGAAATGAAGGCATTATCGCTATTGTAGAGGATATGACCGCTTCGTTTCTATCTTTAATGGCCATCTTTAAATTATATTCCATAATACCTTTAGTCGTTGCCCCAGTTGCATTTCTTATCAGCCTTTTAACCGCGTCGTCCTCACCACCACAGTAGTAGGAACAGTTGCTGGTGTGGCGCGTTATCGTTGCGATAACGCATTCTACTCCATACTAGCATGAAGCTGTAAATAAACAACAATCAATACCTGAATATCGATCAATTATTACAACCCACTGCGCCACGATGGAATCATAAATATATGAAAATGTATAGAACATTTTCATATATGTAAGATTATACGCAATTATTATATAAAGAAAAAAAATAAAATAAAGCAAAGAATAAAATTAAAAATAGTTGTCAGTAATGAAATTTATAGAAAATGAATGAAAGACAGGTTTTCTAATTTATCTAAAGCCGCAGACAGTAGTATTTAGGTAGTATAGGTTCTGTACACCATTCCGGCTACCGCTACCGTTTGTCACCGAAACGTTTAATCAATTCGCAATAACACCGGCTCCGACGTAACTACTTGTTCGACTTTAAATTATCATTGGAAATTTTGAAACTTGCAAAGTAAATCGCCCGCGGGGTTAAACAAAACAACTAAATAATAAATATAATTTATAATATTTTGTAGAATAATTTAGATTTTCTGCTTTTAGTTATAAGTTCTAGTTCTAAATTAAAAAAATATGAGCTATCTTTTTTTTATCTTCACGTTTCTTTCTATATCATATCATTTAATTTTAATTTTGAGCAGCATATTGATAAACATGTAAAATAATTGTTTAAAAATTGTCCTCAGTTTTAACATTTTCATTTACCTTTTGACAAATGAAATGACATATACATTTACAGTTATACAAAGGTTTTTTGAAGGCATTTTAATCCATATTTAAAATACGTTTTCCTTCTTATTATACAATACTTTTATAGAACATACAATAATATAATAAAAAACAAAATTAGAAATTTTGAAAAAACCCACGACGGTTTAATTGTTATTGAAAAAGGATTTTTATCCTTTTTCAATAACAATTAAACCGTCAAAATGCCATTACTATAAGTTTGCTAGCTTCTCCTAGGTTTTCATGCTGTTAAAACAGGTTTGGGAAAAAATTAAAATATTATTATGAATTTACAATTTTGATAACAGGTATTCCTTTTAAAAACTTTAAGAACGAAATCTATACTGTTAGCTACTATATTCAAAATAGAGGTTGCAACTGGCAGCCCCCGACGAAGTCGTCCACATCATCTCGTTACATATATTCTTTTAGGTGGGGGATTTTTATTTATTTTATCCTTTTTCAATAACAATTAAACGGTCGTGGGTTTTTTCAAAATTTTTAATTTTGTTTTTTATTTTAAACTTTTTAAAGTGAATAGATACACATTATATATTATTGCATAATTTCGAAATACTTTATATTAATCTTCATGCAAATCCAAAAGAAATTATAAATCTATTTAAGTCTAACCAAATCAGTAAAAATCACAAAACCCACTAGTAGTTTTGATTTTGAACAAACTAATTTGTACTGGAGCGCCCCGTGGTAGTTCGTGAAATGGCATATAAAAACACGCAACAATTAAACCAGAACCTATCACAGAAAACCGCAGCTAAATAGGTTTCACACAAAAAATACAAGCAATTGCTTATTGCAGCGCCCCCTGATCCTATTTTTGATAACTGCATACAAATCGGACTTATAGTTTGAACTTTGTATAATTAAATGTTTAATGAAGCGCCGCCTGGTGAGTTCTTAACGTAAAAAAGCTCTCTCTCTCTGCTAAAAACTCTGCCCAATCGGACTAGTAGTTGTGGTTTTTGTTTTAAATATTACAAACAAATGTTAACTGCAGCGCCCCCTGGTGAGTTAACACGATAAAACGTATCCAAGAACATGCACTAATTAAACTTGAGCTCTTCATTGAAACTGCATCCAAATCGAATTCGTCATTTTAGCTTTGCACAAACAATATTTTACTGCACCGCCCCCTGGTGACTTGTCACCGTAATATACATTTAAAAACATGCTCTAAGCAAAGCGGAATCTAATACTGAAAACTCTCTCCAATCTTACTAGCCGTTTTGGTTTTACACAAAAAATGGAAGCAGCTACTTACTGCAGCGCCCCCTAGAGAATTGACACATACATGAATATATGCACTAAGTAAACATACATGACACATAAATGAAAATATGCACTAAGTAAACTTAAATCTATCATTGAAAACTGCATTCAAATCGGACTCGTAGTTTTAGTTTTGCACAAACAAATGTACTTACTGCAGCGCCCCCTGGTGAGTGGCCACCGTAACACATATATGAAAAGATGCACCAATTAAACCTGAACCTATCGTTGAAAGTTTCATCTAAATCGGACTAGTAGTTTTTACTCTGCATAAACAAATGTTTACTGCAGCGCCCCCTGGTGAATTTTCACCGTAACAAAAAAATAAAAGTCTTAAAATATGCATCAAGCAAAGCTGAATCTAGTTCTGAAAACTCTATCCAATCGGATTAGTAATTTCGGTTTTAGACAGACAAATACAAGAAAAATTTTGGTTTTACACAAAAAAACTCAAACAAATGCTTACTACAGCGCCCCCTGATGAGTGGTCACCATAACACATATATGGAAAGACGCACCAATTAAGCCTGAACCTATCCTTGAAAGTTTCATCTAAATTGGACAAGTAGTTTTTGATTTGCATAAACAAATGTTTACTGCAGCGCCCCCTGGTGAGATTTCCCCCTAACCAAAGAAATAAAAATCTTAAAATGCACCAAGCAAAGCTGAATCTTTTTCTGAAAATTCTTTTCAATCGGATCAGTAGTTTCGGTTTTAGACAAATAAATACAAAAAAAGTACAAACAAATGCTTACTGCAGCGCCACCTGGTGGTTTGACACGATAAAACATATCTAAGAACATCCACCAATTAAACTTGAATCTATCACTGAAAACCGTATCGAAATCAGACTATTATTTTTTGAGATAATTGAAAACATTCGTTTGCACGTAAAATGCTTACTGCAGCGCCCCCTGGTGAGTTAGGGCAATAAGACATATCTAAGAACATACGCCAATTGAACCTAAACCTATCATAGAAAACCGTATCAAAATCGGACTTATAGTTTTGGAAATAATTGACATAGTAATTTGCACAAACACACAAACAAACAAACAACCTCTCACCCCAAACACATATACTGTCGCCGTTCCGTCGCGGGTAAAAATGTATTTGTCACTTAAGAGAAGTTCCATCAACTCAATGTCCAATGTGTCCAATATGTCAATGCAATTTAAGAGTTAAATAATTAAAGAAAAAAACGGATGCGAGACTAAGTGAATACTTTAAAATTGTTTAAGTATTTAAATTTTTTTTATAAATTTATATTAATTTTTTTTTATAATTTTATATTAAAAAAATTATATATAAAAAAGAACTGTTATAGTTAGACTAGTAAGCCTACTAGCAGCCTGCATCTATATTTACGCAACTAGATTCTAAAATTTAATGCTTTTCCCGTTATCATAGAAAAGTCTAGAAATCCTCTATGAGCGGTACCCTTAATTTTTTTTACGTGAAGAAATCTGTTACGGATACCAGCGCAATTGAGAACTCGAACGTGATTATGTGAAATTACGGACTGATGTCCGCGTACCCACTAGAACCTCGTGATGCTCCTACTCGACTGCCACTGTCCGGGGCCAAAAGTACCCCAATCTCCCGTGTACCCTGGCGGTGGAACTTAGCAAGGCACATCACAGAGTCAAGAGTGATGGGTCATCCATAACGACCTGCTGGAAGAAGGGCTCCCATACAATGGCCAACTTATGCCCTAATGTTAGCTTTCTTCGCCCAGTAGTTTAGACTAGGCGTTGTCTGTCAGTCAGTCAGTAAACAAGAGTTTTACATGTACTACGTAGACGTTAAATTTCATATATTATGTTAAAAAAATTGCGACTAATACGTTTTCACTATAAATAAAAAATTTAATACTAAAAAGTTTATTTCGCTTGTAACTTAAGCATTTGTCACAAGAGCCGCAATACTGATTACTATCACGCCATTGACATGAGTTAAAGCTGTTGATTACACGAAATCGCAGCCAGATTACGCCTCGAGCCTAAAAGACGAGTTTTACAATAATATCTACCTTTCTATCTCCTAACAACTAGGGAATAACTTAATTTGGTTGTGACATTTTTATTTTATTATAAGCTGTGCTCGCGACTTTGTTTGCATGAAATTTAGGATATAATATTTAGCTTCACGCTGTATCCCGCACACAGCAGGGTAACCAAGTATCAAGATACTTCGTTCCCCACTTTCTGCCGAATTTGGAGGCTTTGCGTGTTAAGTGGCGGAACTTAACGCCGCGCTTTACCTCGACACCAGAGTGAAGAAAATGGAAATATTAAATATTTTCACTCCTCGAGTGGGAATCGAACCCACAACCAGTCGTTTACAAACGCATGCTTGTGCCACTGGGCCACGACTGGCCAGATATAAGTTATAATTTTAAAATAATGGCCTCTAAGTTACTCCTTATTACGTCACCTATCTGCCAATAAAAGTTTTTCAAAATCAGTACAGGCGTTTTAGAAATTAGCCGGAACAAACAGATAGACTGATAAACAAAAACTGTAAAATATTTTCTTTCGTATATGTACCGTGTGTCGTGTACATAATATGTATACATGTATTTAATAAAAAGAGGTTATTTTTTCATTACAAGAGCATATAGATGTATAGACAGTTCATTGCTTAGTAATATTTTATTGGATATTTTTTTAATATTTATACATTAACGGCCTTATTCATAAAAAATGCTTATAGAACGCTTAAAACGTTCATTAGTTAAAATGCTCTATAAGCTTATGAAACGTTCCATAAAAATGCGTATTCATAACAGTACTATAAACCTACTATAACTAATATACTGTTTATAAGCTAAAATGTTGCCACTACGATGAAATTGGCAAGAAAGTTTGTCAATCTTTGCAAATTGACCACAGATAATGTGTATAATTTTACTAAATTCGACTGATCATAGACATTATTAAGGATAAAAACCATATTTTGTTGTTTGTGGTGCGATAAGCTATTGACATTTGTTTACTAGTAGTACTTACGTGTTAATTTTATTTTAAATATTACTCCATTACTTATAAAATGGCATCGGAATCAAAAATTGTAGAGAGCAAGAAAAGGCAGAGAAGTGAGAATTGGTTGGAGGAGGATAAGGTTAGTTTTACTGATACAGTTAATTCGAACACGTAAGTTTTGTTTTGTAAACATTCATACGCATGTTATGTTTCAGTGCTTATGCTTCTATTCCATAGATGATCTTGAAAGAATTGCTGAGGAAAAGTATTTGTGTAGTTATTTTATTAACACGGCACTTAATGTTTCAGTTTTAATAATATGGCAAAACCCCTTGAAGAAGAAGAAGAAAAAATTAAGGCTCAATGGATACTATAAAAATGTCAGCTAAGAAGCTGATATTTATAGAAAAAAAAACAAATACTAAAACCAGTTGGTAGCTCACCACCTACTACAGAACCAGCAACTGGTGATGACATTTCAGTTTGGCTCCCTCATGAGTTCACAGTATACTCAAATTAATTTTACTCAGATAACCAGGTACATATAAAAATACGAACATTTGTCCAATTAGTGTATCATTTTGAATAAAGAAATATTTATGTAATTATTAAATATTTATTATATATTATTAAATATTTATATTATTTAAATATTTATGTAATTATTATCAATTCTTGTTTAAGAATAGAACATAAAATAACATAAAAGAAGAAAAAAGTATGTGTAATATATTAATATTATGAAATAAACAGCAGCACACAAATCTCACTCTGTCACCTATCTTATTTTAAATGATATTGATAAGTAATAAGACATGTTAATTATAATTAATTGTAGTGCATGAAATATTAAATGAATGATAATACCACAATACCCAGAAAGTCATTTCAATTTTATAATTTTAATCAATTTAGTTCAATTTTATTTTCAACAAATAATTTGATGGGAAGCGAGACAACATTTATTTTCCATTATAATACATTAAATAGCTAATACTACCTAAAGAATGCTCAGCAAGGATATCTGATTATATTCTTTTTAGATGGTGCATCCAAGTACTAGCACTAGCACTAGTACACAATCTTGGTAGATTAAAGAAATGTGTATGTTGAATGAACTTATCTTTATTTTTATTACTATAATATATTACTAAGTTAGATTCACTAAAATCATTCAGTACTATCTTATATCTACAAGCAATATTAAATTTGGATTAACAAACTTAAATTGAATTGAAATAAATAAAATGTGTTAAGCTTTCAACAAAATAAGTTTTATTAATTTATAATACATACTTCTTTGGAAAACATATTAAAAAGAATAATAGATATACATTTTTGGTTACAGCATGACAATAAGCTCAAGAATAGCAGCAAATGAAATTGCTTACAGAAAGGAGCTTCATGAGATCCAGATGGCCGTAGAAAGGCAAAAATTAAAAATTTTAGAACAAAAATTAAATAATGCACTATTAAAGGAAGAATTACTTAAACGTAAATTATTGTATTACACATCTAAAGAATAAAATTTATAGAAATAAACTGTTTTTTATTAACTAAAATCTAACAAATTGAGGTCAGCCATGGTGCGGGGGCACAAAGTGAACATGTAACAAGACTACTAGTTGTGGGTTCGATCCCCACTCCAGGCAATAAAATATTTACTTCAATTTATATTTTCATTTCTTTGCTCTGGTGTTGAGGGAAAGCTCGGCGTTAAACTTACTATTTTATAAAATTTACTACCTAGTATTATCCTAGTTAAAAATTTCACTTTATTAATAATATTGTCTAATTGCATGTCTCCGTGGTTAATCTACGCACAAGGTTTATCATAAAAGCAGTATATTTATGAAAGCGGTAACGCTTCCGAAACTCTTCATCGTATAAGGAAAACGGGTCAACCCCTGTTCTATACACTTTTCTTTGCTCCGAACTCTTCTCCGTTATTGCTATCGTTTCCGAAGCATGTATGCTTTGTAAAGCTTTCATTTTAAATATAAAAGTGGAAAATTGACACAAAGCAATAATTATTAGTGGATTGGATTAAAAAGTTATGCAAATTCGATTAGCTAACATTGACGAGTCACTTACGTCAAATGTCATTTTCAATGATCAGCTGTTGAGAATCGGCCATTTTTTATCTTATAGTACCGCTATAGTAGGGTATTGGCCATTATAACTTTATAGTACGCTTATAGTACTGTTTAGCGCTAAAATGCTGTTATGAATACCATTTTTTGACGTTTCTCTTATAGTGAGCTTATAGAACACTTTAACTGTTCCATAACTTTTTATGAATAAGACCGTTAGTATTTATATCGTGGTATAGTGTAGTGTAGTCAGGTATCGTGAGTTAACTTGTAATGAAAGAAGGGGTACAAATAGAAAACAGCGAAATAGAAAAGTGGCCAGTCGTGGCCCAGTGGCACAAGCGTGTGACTGTAAACGACTGGTTGTGGGTTCGATTCCTACTCGAGGAGTGGAAATATTTAATATTTTCATTTTCTTCGCTCTGGTGTCGAGGTAAAGCGCGGCGTTAAGTTCGGCCAATTAACACGCAATGCCTCCGAATTCGGCGGAAAGTGGGGAACGGAGTGTCTTAACACTAGGTGCCCTCTGCCTACCCTGCTGTGTGCGGGATACAGCGTGAAGATAAAAAAAAAAGTGTCTTTCCTTTTTTACATTATTTTATTTTGATACTGCGGATATCCACTATGAATATAATAAGCATTTTTTTTTAATATTGTTCTTTTTTTATAAATTACATTTCTTTTCTAAACAATTACATTACTTAAGAGTAAAGCTTACAAGATATATCCTAACATAGTTAAGATTTTGCAAATTTAAAATTCTTTTCAAAAAGCATTTGTTTGCTTTTTTCCCCCAGTGGGAATCAAACGCACAACTGATTACGTTTGCAGTCAAACGCTATCTTATGATGATCTCCTAGTTGTAACAATTTCATAATTTATAACTTAGTAACAGTCTTAATATTAAAAACGTTTGAGTGTTCAATAAAAAAGAAGTTTTCACAATAGAATAGATAAATCAGAAGAAATATATTTGAATATGTATATATATAAGGTATAATACCAAAATGTTTTGGTCAGGAGTAACATGAAATGGGTGCTGATACCTCATTAATATTGCTTCGAACACTGTCTTTGTCATAGCCTCGCTGAAGCGGATGGTATGTTCCACTTGGTAAAATGAAGTAGTATATAATTTTTACCCACTGAGAACTTAAGTTAGCAAATACTATTAATGTATGATGATAATGTGACTCTAAATGTAGAAATGTAAATATGTTAAAATTATATTAAAATTGGTACCTAACATATACATTTGCTTAACTAGAATGTGATATGTATATTAAAAATTTGACCCGTTTTCTTGGCGAGTGTCGAGGAGAAGAACACTTAAAGAAGACTTTCAGATATCCCTAATAAATAAAATAATTTGAAAAACAATATATAATATACGCATACAAGGTAACTAGCTAAAAACAGCTAAACTCTTTTTAGTGTAGCCAGAGAAATAATAATACAAAGACACTCCGTTAATCACTTTTCGCTTGAATTCGAAACATTACATTTTACGGTTTCAACGATGCGCAGAAAATATTTTAAACATAATTATTTCACCAATAGGATCTCGAATCTAAAAAAAAACGTTATTACAGTCAAACGTTATCCCACTGTCGTGTAAAGTCGCAAGTAGAACAAGCCTTTTAACACGCGAGTAAATTGAATACGTCGGTCCGCCTCTTACCTGTACCTCGTTATGTGCCAGAATATTGAATAGCCGTGCGATACAGCCATAAATAATCTAAAATTCATATTTTATTAATTTAAACAGCTTCATACCTGGTGGAAATAGCTAGTGGAATTGATTACACCAATCTTTGTTTATATAATTTGTTTCTTTTTGTTTGACATTAGATATCTTTCTATAATTTTAATTGTGGCCTGTTGTGGCACAAGCGTGTGACTGTAAACGACTGGTTGTAGATTCGATTCCCACTCGAGGAGTGGAAGTATTTAATATTTCCATTTTCTTCGCTCTGGTGTCGAGGTAAAGCGCGGCGTTAAGTTCCGCCACTTAACACGCAATGCCTCCGAATTCGGCGGAAAGTGGGGAACGGAGTATCTTAATACTAGGTTCCCTCTGCCTACCCTCCTGTGTGCGGGATACAGCGTGAAGCTAAAAAAAAGGATATTAATAGTGGGGAGCAGAGTGTCTTAACAGTAGATTCCGTCTGACTATCCTACGGTGTATAGAATGCAGAGTGAAGCTAAAAAAATATATTAAAGGATTTATTCTTTCTAAGGTTATTTAAAAAAAAACAAAATTGCAGTCTTTTTTGGATTTAATTTCTTACATTAAATGTTCACTTCATTTTATTTATTTTTAATCTACAAAAAAGATCACTTTTTCAGTTATACGCGCTGTAGTTAAAGAGAAGCTAGTGTTAAGACGCCTCGTTTTCCACTTTCCGATAGAAATCGAGAAATTACGTGTTGAATATGTGTTGGAACTCAACTTTGCCTTCCTAACAGAGTGGAGAAATGAAAAAGAATATATAATCAATATCCTTACTAAGAATCGAAGTCACAAACATTGCGTATGCAGTCAGACGCTCTATTTTATAATGCCAAAAAGTCAACCCTTACATCTTTAATGTTAAATATGCAAAATATACCATAAGCTTGACGTGGCACAAGGGCATGTAAGTGTAACTGGAAATGCGATTGGTTGTGGTTTCGATTCCCACTCAAGGACACTGAAAATATTCATTATATATTTTTTCTTCGCTCTGATGTCAAGGCAAAGCGCGGCGTTGAGTTCCGCCACTTAACATGAAATGCCTCCAGAACTCGGTGGTAAGTGGGGAACGGAGTGTCTTAACACTAGGTTCCCTCTACCTACTCTGCTATGTGCGGGACACAGCTTGGAGTTAAACAAATATACGTACATATATTATTTATTTTTTATAATATTTATTTAAAGTAGTATTTGACGAATAACCCATTATAATGTCTCAATTAAGCATCATTCCCTTCTACAGACAAGGCTTCGAATAACAAATACGTTATCTAACTAATTTAAGTTGACTCCAACACATGTTCAACCCCTTATAAATAAAATAAACTACAATTTAACTATCAATTTCACGCGTAATAAACAGTAGACTGTCAAAGTGTCCATCACGTAATTAGTAAATATACACTGTATGCCAAGTGTTTTCGTTACTATTACATTTGTAACGGCCGTTATTCTATTATTCCGTTATTTTGTATCGTTTTATTTTTCTAATTCGTATTTTTTATCTTTAAACATGTTTATGAACTAGTGACTCGCTCACGGCTTCGTCGTGTCATCTGCAGTTTTTATCACCTATTTGAGCCCAAAGGGCCAAACCCTTTGGGGTAGGATATAACACCCTTGAATAGTGCAGCTTTCTTTGTAAAAGAATTTTCATGATCTGTATTTTCGAATATACCACTTACAAACAAAGTTACAAACTTTACTTCATTATTATATTAGTATAGTTTTTAAACTGTGAGAAATATAAGTGTAGTATTGTACACACTTAAAATATATAGTACGTATAACTGTAATACAAAAAAAAATACCAATATATATGATAATCGTTCGTTTCGTTCTTGATTCTGTTTATATTTTGAAAAACCAACCTAACCAGATTGTAAGACAAAGATTGTGATACTTCTACTTGTAAATAACAAATAACGATTTGACACAGAAGTATAAATAAATTTACCAAACTCTAAATGCGATGGTTATACGTGTGACTTCAAGTAATGATTATATTATAATTATTTTCGGTTTTCACTCTGATAAGACAAACTATAGTATTGAGTCGCATTTTCTTTATCTACTGTACAGAAAACACTTAAAATTATTTTTTATAAAACAATAAATAAATATTCAATTAAAAATGGTTATACAAAAAAATTACTATTCCACAATAATACACACTCAATAATTCATAAAATATTCACCAGCAAAAGAAAATCCAATAGCAAGGTAGAGGCAACTTTGGTTGGAGTGAATTTTTTATACCAAGTCGCCTTCCCCTTGGAAAAACACCGGCACACTCCAGGGACTTGGCTAATAAACGTCGGTGGAGACCAAATTAGATTATGGATGTGGCATTGTAATATTATATATATTTTGGTTAGATTTTTGTATAAAAATAAGGACTTTTTTTTGCAGTTTGTATATTTTTTTTCTTTAGTTAGCTTTTGGCTTTTTTTGGTGATAGAAGAGTATAGATAAAGGTCTTTAGTGCACAGTGGTATAGTAACGTACGACTGCAAAGGTTGTAGGTTCGATTTTGGCTAAACATGATTATATTTATATTATTTACTTTCTTCGCTTAGGTAGGACAAAACGCAGCGTTGAGTTTCGTCGCTTAACATTCAATCAGGAAATTTTGCAATCTCAAAATCAATCGGACAACGGAGAACAGATTGTCTCCGTCACAACTTTTCGACTTAAAGCGTAAGTTAAGTGTATTTTGAAATAATCCACTGTATAATATTGTTTTACGATATTTTCTTAAACGCTTATATTTTGGCTTCACAATTTATTTCGCTAAGCAGGGTAATCAGACAGAAACTAGTGTCAAGGAACTTAATTCTCCATTTTACGTCTTAAGTCGAGACAATGCGTGAGTGGGGGAACACAACGCGGCGCTTTGTTTTTTATGCCAGAATGAAAAGATGAAAATTATTGAAACAATCATTCCCCTGAGTGAAAATAAAAACCAAAAACAATTACGTTAATAGTCAGACGATATCGCACTCTGCCACGATAGGTTCAACAGGGAAAGAGAAAGAAGACATAAGTGACAAACAAATTAATCATAAAAAAATTAAACGAGAGGTAAACATAAAAAGGAAACAAATACTTTAATTACTAATTAAACAACTTTTTCTTTTTTTTATCTTCACGCTATATCCCGCACACAGTAGGGTAGGCAGAGGGAACCTAGTGTTAAGACTTGCGTGTTAAGTGGCGGAACTTAACGCCGCGCTTTACCTCGACACCAGAGCGAATAAAATGGAAATATAACTTGCACTCCTCGAGTGGGAATCGAACCTACAACCAGTCGTTTACAGTCACACGCTTGTGCCACCGGGCCACGACTGGCCACAAACCAGTAATTAAACTACCACATCCAAAGTACAAAAAATTATTAATCCCATAGTCATCTGCTAGTTCTCAGGCTAGCTAAAACAGCCGGTAAGCTAGCAGACCCTAAGGCTTTTAATTTGTATGGCGCCGCGTATATTATGTATGGAAATTTTGATTGTTTGATTAGAACCTTAGCGACTCGACGGCGGAAAACGGCCTGTCTGTATGCGAAATTATAAAGTGTTTGTCTTATTACGTTCAATTTTGTTTTTAATAATAAATTAGTAATTGTACATTTCTGTAGACGTATTTGAAGTCGTTTTGTAAAATTATAGCTAGTGTTAAGTGTTAGATAACTTCTTTACCAAAGCTATAGGCACGGTAGGTTGTATTAAGTGGGTTGGGTATAAGAACAGCTTTACGATTTAAGAGTTCATTTATTTCTTATATGAATTTACAATTTACTTACTGGGAAAAACAATATTACATGTACATCCTATCCTTAAATGTTGCCGTCTAGCGAAGCTTACAAATATACTTTTTGATAAGAACAAAACGCAAAACAAACACCAAAACCAATCTATAAAATTAAAATAGGTAATTCCGTAGTGGCACGACTGTAAACGACTGGTTGTGAGTTCGATTCCCACTCGAGGAGTGGAAATATTTAATATTTTCATTTCCTTTGTTCTTTGGCTCTGGTATGAGACAAGGCGCGTTAAGTTCCGCCACTTAACACGCAATGCCTCCAAATTCGGCGGAAAGTGGGGAACGCAGTGTCTTAACACTAGGTTCCTTCTGCCTACTCTGCTGTGTACGGGATACAGTGTAAAGCTAACGAAAATAGGTTATAATTAGCAATAGTGGGTAGTATTTAGTTACATTTAAACGGCAATTTGTTAGTTAACATAAGGTACACTGCATTTACAACTCAAAAATCGCTTTATGCTTATTTCGCAAAGCGGGATGGTCAGGATGGTGTGAAGATAGTGCGTTTTCCAGTTTTAGCCCGAAATCAAGGCATGTGAATGGCGGCACTCAACGCAGTACTTTGTTTTAATGGAGTGGAAAAATGAAAATAACTTATATGTAGTCCTTTTCCTTTTCCACTGAGTGAGAATCGCACCCAGAGGCAATTTTTATAACAGCCGGATACTGTCCCAATGCGGTAATAAATAATATAGTATAAATAACAGGTTATTTAATAAACAGATAAATTATAGTTTATGCGTTGTTTACATTTAAAAAAAAACCGTTCCAAGCTCAGTTCAGAATATTTTAAATAAAATTTAGAAAATAATGTATGCAATAAAACTGTATTTAGCTATCTGCTCAGTTACAACAAAATGTACTCATCTCCAGTCCAGTACAGTTTAGTTTAAAAACATGCTTTAGAAAACCTAGTTATGATGGTTGCGATAGAAAGTACATCAGGGTTACAACTACAATCATAAAAGAAGTTTTATTTCAACCACCCATTAACTATCCTTTATTCTTATACGAAATTCCAACCTACTGCTAATAGTAATAGTAGATCATTTTAGAGTATTTCTTCATAACACATTTTTGACTAGTAAAAGCAACGCTTCGCTTCATTGAATTAAAAAACAATAATATTTTCCCAAGCATGTTATACAAACGGTGACGTTAAGTGACTCTAAATTTAAGCTTAACAGAAGAGTCAGAGAGAAAATAGTGCCAAGACACTCCATTCTACAATTTCTACCCAAATCAAAGACGTTATGTATGCGTTCAACACCGCGATTTATCTTAAGTACATCCGCGGAGAATTGGAAATATTTTGTAATACTAGCAGCCCGCTCCCGGTTTCGCCACGTAATCTACACAACTCTTTCATTCTATTGCAACCCTTGGGGGTTGATATATGAGAAATAAAATAGCCTATGTTTAACCTTAAATTATTAACAATATTTATGCCAAAATTTAGTACTTAATTTTTCATCCCTTATTTCAACCCATTTAAGGGTGGATATGAAAAAATAAGTAGACTATGTTAGACCCTAGATTATTTACTACTTGCATTCTAAATTTAATTCTAATCGGTCCAGTAAACTAGCCGTGAAAGCATGACAGACAAACAGACAGACAGATGAAAATATTTTGTAATATAATCCCCCAAGTGGAAATCGAGCCCACGACCAATCGTACTTTCAGTCAAACGCTGTACTGAGCCACGAACTCAAGTAAAGTATTACCAATTATTTTGCTATAATAAAAAAAATAATAATAAATAAACAAACAAACAGTAGTAGGAGTCAAATTATAATATATACAGTACAGTCGTGAGTAACTTAAGTCTGATTAAAATTTGGTTTTCAAGTCGTGAGTCTCGAATCACGAGGCAGCTTATTATATCTGGCGAAAATGTTTTAAAAAGCATTTCTTTGGTTGTTTTAAAAATCAATCATTGTATAGTGTTTTTGCTTAAAAGCTTGTATGTTTTAACGATTTATTATGAAGATGTAGTTTGTTAAGTGGTTTTGAAATTTATTTGTATGATATGTCAATTTTTCTTTCCTATTTATTTGTAACACGACGTTTTTTAAGAAATATGGCTAAAATAACTATATTTAAGCTATATTTCTAGAGAGATAATTAATCTCTCTTCTCTCTCTTTTCTCTCTTTAACTATAATCAATCAAAAAAAGTTTTCCGTACGTCAAAAAACTTGCATACATTAAAAACAGCTTCACGTTTTTTTCCGCACAACAAGATAGCCAGAGAGATCTCAGTGTCGAGCCACTTCATTCTCCATTACTCTCCGTTTTCCGATGTGGGTTCAATCCTTGGTAAATTTATTTAAACCTTTTTTCATTTCTCCGCACTAGTAAGGCAAAGTGCGGCGTTTAATTCCGCCAGTCAGCAGTGTCTCTCTATAGTAGACAAAATGAAGCACAGAATGAGTTGAATTAAGACTATCTGACTGTCCTGCTAAGTGGGAAAAAACGAGAAATAACTAGTAAAGGAATTTTAATTATATTAATGAAAATTTAAAAGTAATTAACTGACCTAATAAAATCTAGGTCAAACCGCGAGATTAAATACGTATGTACGTTACAAGCTTCTGTTGATCAAAACATATTAGTTATATGTCAACTTTTACTAATGCCTGTCAAAGCAGCTACTTTCGCTCATTGAAAACTAACAACTCTGTATATCAATCATAATGTCAAATGAGTATTAAGAGCAAATACTTAAATGATTTGTTATATGAAATGACTGAATAAGATTAAATCTTGTTCAATTTGCATTTTGTACTGATTATAAGTTGCATATACAAATGATATGTATATACAGGATAGAGCTGTTTTTTTTTAAATTTTAACAACGTGATGGTTATGTTGTCGATTTCCACTCGTGGATGAAACGAAGAGTTAACTTATTTAGTTAGTGTAACTAAAAATATGTATTTAAGTTAAGTGGGGCCAGTCGTGGTGCAGAGGCACAGAGTGTGTCTGTAAAGCAATTGGTTGTGGGTTCTATCCCCACTCGTGCAGTGGAAATATTTAATATTTCCATTTTCTTCGCTCTGGTGTCGAGGCATAGCGCAGTGTTAAGTTCCACCATTTAACGCAATGCCTCCAAAATCGGCGGAAATTAGGGAACGGAGTATCTTAATACTGGGTTCCCTCTGCCTACTCTGCTGTGTGCGAGATACAGCGTGAAGCTAAAAAGCAAAATTCTTCAGGTATTCAATCCTATATAGCAGAGTAGTCGGAGGAAACGTAGTTTAACGTAGAACTGTTTAAATAGACCAGGATAATCACCTTAACAAATTTTGAATTTTTGAATACATATTTCAGTTATAACAGTTGGAAAAAAAGAATATATGATAAAGTATCATAAAGGTGTCAACTAGTTTTCCAAAAAAATTGCTAAATATATCTTTGCTATATATATTTTATGTATGTAAATGTTTTCAAAGTTTAATGCTACATACCATAACGGTGTCAAAATGAAAAATATGTACTAAAAATTCATACTAAATTGCTTAACAAACCCCCTATAAATATTCCATTTATAACTTCCTATCTATCTAAAAGATTAGGCTCATTTTTTATCAAATCTATTAACGTTTTCGCCTACATCATTGTCTTTAGATAAGAACCGCCGTTCAATCTTCTTTAGCGGACTTTAATTCTGAAAGTAGGCTGTAATGGCACCTTCATCAAAACCGATACAAGCCTTATTGACATATCTGTTTCACCCACTCATATGGTCTTAGCTGTAAGTGGGAGTGAGACAAAAAATCAACACGTGGACGTTTCGCAGATTAAAATTGATTGTACCGACGTGTCTTTTATCCAAGGGACAAATCTCGATTGATTTCTCATTAATCTTTATTTGTAGCAGGTTTTTGCGAGCTTTCTTTTTCTAAATGCTTTTAGTTTGACGCTTTAATTATCATAGCGAAAGAGGTCATTGTGGTGCAGTGGTATAGCGTCTGACTGTATAGACGGTTGATTGTGGGTTCGTTTTCCTCCGATCTGATAAAATAACATAAAGCGTTTAGTTTCGCCAATTAATGTCGCAATTACAGGCAGAAGGTAGAGAATTGAGTGTCATAATATCAACTTCCCTTTCCCTATTCTACTATGCAGGACCAAACGTAAAACCCCAAAATTGTCCGCGTGTAACGCTTAATTATGCAATACCTATTTATTCAAATTCATGTTAAAGACAGAATAAATTATTTACATAATATGATATAACTTTTCTAATTTCTATCCTTTCTTTAAGCATTAATGAAATGACTTTGAGTTCGACTACTCTTTTGAGACAAATCCCAGTATTAGGTTCTGTTTACAACAGGCAAAGTATCGGTAAAGATGGAAAGTCAGGAATAGATTAACTTATCATTATTTTTTCTTAAACTACCTCCAATTCTGGAACGAAGTGCCTTCTCGATATTTTCCCAAACATTAATCAAGAAGGTGAATAACGAACGCCATTTCTACTAAGAAATTTGCTTGAAATGCGTGAAGATATCCTTGTATTCATAACTAAAGGAAGAACTTACAAATGCATGAAGATATTAATACCTAAAGGTAGAACTTTGTGCAAAGAGTTACTAAGAGAAGCTCCTATGAAGAAATCCTATTTTTTATAATAATGAATTAGGAACACATTAAATTATTAAAATAAATATAACACACCATACGTTTGACGTACATGTTTATGTAAAGTGACATAAATGTTGCTTCAAGAAGTTGGAAAAATAATTAAGCAGATCTGAATGCTTAAATTTGTATGAATCCGGTAGAATAGGCCACTAGAGTGTAATATCATCGCTGAGATTAGTTGTACGATCCATAAACTCTGAATAAAGTGTTTCCTAAACACAATGCGCGTAAATAACTTACTTGATGACTTATAAGCATAGAGATTTTATGTCAGTTGGCTATACCTTTTAAAAAATGGTTGATTTTAAACAAGAAGTTACAGAAATTTTGACTTAGTTCATTTTCATTGAAAAATATGATGTGCCAAAACCTTTTACTCATACGAAAAGAAATAATTTCAGTTGCAAGAAAATCCTGCATATCAGGATAGTCAGGGAAAATAATACGATGACACTCTGTTCTTTATTATTTGTTTGAATTCTACTTTGTATGTTGAGTGGCAGAACTCAATGCCACGCTTTGTCTAGCTCGCCAGAGTGGAAAAATGAAGATTATTTATATATAATAATTTCCTTGAGTGGGAACTGAACCCACAACTAATCATAATTCAAGTACTGCCCCACTGCGACACAACAGACCCATTTACACAAATAAATACAAAATGATTGAAGCCAGTCGTGGCGCAGAGGCATAAAGCGTGACTGTAAAGCGACTGGTTGTGGGTTCGATTCCCATTCGAGGAGTGGAAATATTTAATATTTCCATTTTCTTCGCTGTGGTGACGAGGCAAAGCGCGGCGTTAAGTTCCGCCACTTAGCACGTAATGCCTCCGAATTCGGCGAAAAGTAGGGAATGGAGTGTCTTAACACTAGGTTCACTCTGCCTACCCTGCTGAGTGCGTGCAATGTGAAGGTAAAAACAAAAAAAATTGACAAAATACCTACGTAAATTTCAAAGGAACAAAAACTTAAAAAGTATCGCAAACTATACACCAACATTTTAGTATACATTACACTCAACTCCTCAACACCATCGATCATTCGGCGAAACCATTAAAAGAAATTACGCATTTAAACAAAATATTGAAACGGGTCTTGTTAATTAAAAACGTCAATCAACAGTTGGTAAAGTCGATTTCGGTGTAGAATAGAATATAGTTTGTACAGATATGTCATTAAGATAGTGGATTATATGAGAGAGATTGACAGAGTGATTTGTTTTGATTTATCTTTGTTTTTTGTTATGTAGTGATATAATTCACTGTTTTTCATAGATTGCATATTTTAAGAGATTACTAAGGATATGCGATATACTCACCATCAGGTGGTCCCACTGCTCGCAATGAAGTATAAGAAGGCGCAAAAGGTATAGTAGCCAATTCTAAATGTTATTTATAATCTACTATAAGATCTTGACCACGTGGTCTACGTGAGATCGTATGTGTAGAACTCTCATCAGTTCATTTGTTACTACAAATGTATATTTTCAAAAGCTATATTAGTATGATCTTTTCATTTTTTTAGGTAGAAAGAGGAGCTCGGATAGTGGAGACAAGCGTTGGTGCATTTTAAAATGGTCCTTTAAACCTACATTTAGAGAGAGTGTTAGGCTGCAAGTCCTGGGCACTACACGGTTAATTTATGAAATGATAAGTTTCATCCTCTTACTAACTAAGCAGCATATGTTTCCTTACTAAGTTAAGGTGGTGTCAGTTTGATATTGAAGAGTTATATCTTTTATGTTGTCTTTCCGCGACTGTATGACAGTATTGGAATCTGTTACTCAACACTGTTATACAGAAAACACAGAACGGAGTGTCTGATACTCAGTTCTCACTACCTGTTTTTGGTGTACGAAAAAGGGCGAGAAGATGGAGGGAAAAATAATATAAAGACTTTATGAAACAAGCCAAAAACTACTTTTAAACTAAGGTATTGAAGGCCAAGCACTGCTTGGAAATCAAAATATAGAAAATAATAAATAAATAAATATTTTTCAAAATATCTTTCAAAACGTTTATATGTGGCCAGTCGTGGCCCAGTGGCAAAAGCGTGTTATTGTAAACGACTGGTTGTGGGTTCGATTCCCATTCGAGGAGTGGGAATTATATTTCCATTTTCTTCGCTCTCGTGTCGAGGTAAAGCGCGGCGTTAAGTTCCGCCGCTTAACATGCAAACCTCCGAATGCGGCGGAAAGTGGGGAACAGCGTGTCTTAACACTAGGTTTCCTCTGCCTACCCTGCTGGGTGCGGGATACAGCGTGAAGCTAAAAAAAAAGTTTATATATTAAAAATATTTCATTACTTCATTATAACACATCTACCCTACACTCTAAGAAAAGTGTTACAAAATTACTGTAAACGACAGACAACAAATAAATCGTCAAATTAAATCTACTTAAAGTTAACTGTCGGTCGATATCCCAAACACTTTGTGTTGACTCGCGTTAATGAGACAACGGATTTAATGGGCCTTTTTCAAAATTATTGTTATTGTGTCACCTTTTTAAAGTAAACTAAGGCATATTTTATACACCTAAGACAGTAATGTCGCATATTTTTTTTGGCTTTCCTCGTCATTTTGATAAGGGCATTGGGGTAAAGTAATAAAATATTGTACTGTGACCTAAATAGACAAGCAAATTTTCAAGCAAAAAAAACAGAAAAAAAATGTGAATCTAACAAAATAAATAGTGCTATTTAATTAAAGAATAGATTTTTTTTTTCAAGTATTTGCCCAATAAAATTTGGTATAACAGGAGAAACTTGTGCTTTTTCTACCATCTATCTATTTCAGAGACATTACATGTGTAGAGTTAGACTTTACGTCTAACTTTTTGTTTTGTCTGACCAGGCCGAAGAGAAGAATGTCATTGAATATCCTTCACCCGCCTGTTAAATGAAACCTGTTAATAGTTTGGTGGTAGGAGATTCGTTCTCTGACTGGCTTGCGACCACTATCATGTCAAAGACGAACCGCAAAATATCTTATCATGTGTTCCGGTTCGATGGCATGTAAGCCAGCTCTCCCTATTCCCACCATTCCCATCCTTCCTCCCTCCTTCTGTCCTACATCCCCGAGGCTGGCAACGCATCCATAACTTGAATGTTGTGGATGTCTATGGGCGAAGGTAACCACTTAACACCAGGTGGGCCTTCAGCTCGTTTGCCTCCTTCATTCCATAAAAAAAAAAAAATAAGAACCCACGACCAACGATCTCTCAATTTAACCACGAATTATTAAAAATAATAAAATTTTCTATCAAATGATTTTCATTTTAATTCTTCAGTGTGTATAATACGTTAATTTCGAGATAACTTTAGAATGTGCAGTATTTATTAGACTGAGACTGTCTCTTGAAATTTTAATAGGTTATAATTTTATGTTTACAGCGGCCGTATTTATTTATTTTTGTATAAATTAAACCAACACTTTACGTACCAGTTCTGTTATTCAATATATGATTATTTAAAAGTTTATTTACTAATCCATACTTATATTATAAATGCGAATGTCTGTCTGTTTGTCTGTCATACTTTCACGGCTAATCTAGCGGTCTGATTTGGATGAAATTTAGAATGAAAGTAGTAAAAATAACTGAGTCATACATAGTTCTTCAAAAATCAACCTCTAAAGGATTGAAATGTGGGATGAAAATTTATATGAAAACTGAACGGAGTGTCCTTTAGGTTTTACTTATCTAAATACGTGTAGATACGAAATATATATTTTTGACATAATACCGAGCTAATGCTCATAATGAAGCAGATATGGTATGATAGAAAATCTTGACCATACACAATAATCTTGAATGAATTTGAATCCCGATTCTAATCCAAGTGTAACAGTTACATAATATTTTCAAGATAAGACCATTGTGACACAGTGGGACAGAGTTTAATTGTAAATACAATTGGTTGTGGGTTCCATTCCTTCAGGGGGAATGATTTTTAGTTTAAATCAGGTTTTTTTTCCTATGGTAAGATATAATGTGACGGGGAATTAAGAACAAAAGACGTAGTGTCTTAACACTAGATCTCTCTGCCTACCTAGCCATTATACACGGAGAAACAAAAAGTAATAATAATTCTCTCTCCTCTAATCTTCCCAGAGTAGCAAGTATGTACAAAAAAACATCTAACAAATAGTATAGTATTCATCGCCGTGTCATATGCTAATGCGACGGAAGGTCGAAGCCTGTTTATTCAAATAATGTTAACCCATATCTCACCTCGCCCGCCGCTTGTATTATTTTAATTCGTTCATCCATATTTAGTATAGCGCACGCGTGAGTCACGATATAGGTAATATAGGAGTTATAATTGTAATTATTTTTATTATATAATATATCTAATAAATTTAGGGCCAGTCGTGGCGCAGTGGCACAAGCGTGTGACTGTAAACGGCTGGTTGTGGGTTCGATTCCCACTCGAGGAGTGGAAATATTTAATATTTCCAATTTCTTCGCTCTGGTGTCGAGACAAAGCGCGGCGTTACGATTCGCCACTTAACACGCAATGCCTCCGAATTCGGCGGAAAGTGGGGAACGGAGTGTCTTAACACTAGGTTCCCTCTGCCTACCCTGCTGCGTGCGGGATACAGCGTGAAGCTAAAAAAAAAATAATAAATAATAAGTGAGATGATCGTAGTTTATTGGGACAGCGTCTAACTGTAAACGCGTAGTTGTGAATTCGATTCCCACTAGAGAGACTGATTATATTTAAAAAAAAAATCTTTAATTCGCTCTGGAACAAAAAATAAAGCGTGTCATAAAATAATCCGCCAATCAACACGCAATGTTCGATTTCTAGCGGAAAATGCGGGATAGATTGGTACGAGGTCTTGTCTGACTAACCTATTTTGTCATATATTTATATCCCAAACTAGGTAAGGATCTAACCAATAAACTCTCTTTGTCGTAGCTCTTTAGAAAATGTATAAGTTGAGTGATGAAAATGAATATAATATTAAATAAGTATGGTTATGCCTATAATCTGGGATCTGAGAAATGCTAGAAGAATGAAGAGCGAACTAACAACCTCCGCTATCGTGGCTTCAAATTTGTTAGAATTTTAAATAATATATTTTAAATAATATATAATAAGAATATTAAATAATAACCTCTGGAAGTAGGAATTGTATAAAATGTATAAAAAGTAAATTTATATCCGCAATAAATTCCACTTTTTTTTCAACAACACAAAATCTATAATTACACTTAAAACTAGTAAAAAATTGAAATATAGTTCAAAAAACTACCTGTTTTCAATTATGTTTGAGGCACGCGGTGATTTCATAAAGAATTTGCTACGCATCGTCACTCACTAGCTTTTGCGCCCAAAACCGATCAGGCTGGAACGAAATAATTTTTTGCCACAATACACTAGAGTCAAAGAGACCGTGGGTTCAAAAAAAACTTGGCAAGAAATAGACTCGTGGTCAATAGTCGTGCCACGCCCTTTAAAAGACCATTTATTGATCATATAGTGGGTGGCTTAAAGCCCCTTTTGTTATAGTAATTTATATTGTTTTTGAAAATTATATTCTCTTTCAAGAGCCGCATTAGTAGCTGTTTAGGCTATTGTCTTGGTTTCTTCGATGTAGATAAATTAGTGTAATTATTTTAAATTAGGTAGTTGTTTTTATAGTTTAACGTTTTTTTTCGTATAGTAGGGTAGTTAGAGAGGATCTGATGTCGAGATATTTCGTTCTCCACTTTCATTTTCGTTAAGTGGTGAATTTCAACGCTGTACTTTTTCTTGTCAAACATTACAGAGAAAATAATTAAATTGTAATCATCCCACTGAGTGGTAATCGAACTCGTAACCAATTGCAAACACTCTCAGACGCTGCCCCACTACCGCAAAATGACATTTTAAAATTTATTTGCGTGAAGATTTTTAATATTTTTAATTATATATTATATTATGTAATAGATATTATTTAAAAAAATAGTGAGCTTATGAAAAATATTAGGTACTGTTTTATCTACCTTACGCCACTTCACACATAACAGAAAAGGCATGGAGAATCTAGTAAGCTAATTCACCAATTTTTACCGAAATCGAATCATAGCGTGTTGAGTGATAAAACAGGATATATTTTATTTAAATTTGAGACCAGTCGTGGCCCAGTGGCACAAGCGTGTGACTGTAAACGACTGGTTGTGGGTTCGATTCCCACTCGAGGAGTGGAAATTATATTTCCTTTTTCTTCGCTCTAGTGTCGAGGTAAAGCGCGGCGTTAAGTTCCGCCACTTAACACGCAAGCCTCCGAATTCGGCGGAAAGTGGGTAACGGAGTGTCTTAACACTAGGTTCCCTCTGCTTACCCTGCTGTGTGCGGGATACAGCATGAAGCTAAAAAAAAGAAAAAAAAATTGAGACCGTCACAGTGGAACTGTTTCTCGGTTGATTACGGGTTCGATTCCTACTCGCAAAAATGACAAAAACATATAACATGATAAACATAAATATAATTTCTACTTAATGCATATTCAAAATAAACATTCAGGTAAATCCTACCTGAATATTGGTGTAAATCTCTCTCTCTATATTTACATTATTTACATGAATATGCAAATGAAGCGAAACCCAAATAGTCAAAAGCCTGTTTATAACAAAACAGGGGAATCCATACATAACCGTGTTTGAATAGGACCTTCCCGAAATCACATCTTAATATGTATTTAATGTATTAATGAGGTAAGGGACCGCTGTTAACTTGTGTTATTCGATAACTTCGCCCTATAATTGCAGTTTGGATTATCTTTCGATTTTGGTAATGGTTGAATTGTTTTATGGTGGGATATTTGTCTTTGTTATGTGAACAAGTAGGTATTGGAATTGGGACGAAATCAATGAAAAATAGTAGTTTTTTTTTATTTCATTCTAGTTTCACGCCTTTTCCTGTATAACAGGGTAGTCAAAGAGAATTTAATTCCAATATATAAGGTATAAATTAAATTGTAAAAAAAAAGTCGTATAATATACTTATATACTAAAAACCAAACTTTGCCAAACTAAGTGCTGGCGTACCCCAAGGCGGTATCCTGTCACCTCTTCTCTTTTCTATCTTCATTAACTCTATTACTAACTCTCTTTCTTTACCCTTTCATCTCTATGCTGACGACTTGCAAATATATGTAACTACACCTATTGATGATATCCATAATGCTATATCTACTCTCAACTCTAATCTTCACTATATCAGTACATGGAGCAAGTCATTTGGATTATCTATAAACGCGGCCAAATCTCAGGTTGCTATATTTGGCAGTCGTCAACAGCTTTCCAAAATCCATTTGTTATCTCTGTCTCCTATAGTGTTTGGTGGAACTAATCTGGAGCTCTGTAGCACAGTCAAGAACTTAGGCCTTATAATGGACAACACTTTTTCCTGGTCACCACATATATCCCAAGTTAGCCGAAAGTTTTTTACTGTGCTTAGGAGATTGGGAAGATGGAAAAATCTTCTTCCGATTCAAAACGAAAATAGTCCTTGCCCAGACTCTACTCCTTCCCCTACTCGATTACGCCGATGCGTGCCATTGTGACTTATCTCAAAAACCCTACTCAATAAGTTGGATCGTTTGCAAAATATGGCCATCCGATTCATTTTTTCCTTAAAAAAATTCGACCATATTTCTGAGCATAGGATTCAACTAAAATGGCTCACCATTAGGCATCGTCGTAATCACCATATCCTTGCACTCCTCTATACCATCCTCTACCATCCTCACACTCCAGAGTACCTTAAGTCAAGGTTCTGTTTCCTCGGCGCCAACCATTCTCTTAACCTCAGATCACAAAATGACAACAAGTTGGAATTGCCAATGAGTCGCACACAAACCTTTGGCGACTCTTTTACCATTAAGGCTGCAGTCCTTTGGAATAACCTTCCACGGGATATACGTGAGTCTAAATCTGTTCACATATTTAAGCGTCGTCTCAAAAACTATTTCCTATCATTATAAAATGTATGTCTATGTATTTATTTTATGTAAGTTTATTATTATTAATTTTAATATATGTATTAATAAATAAGTATATATGGACTATATATCTGTATATTATACAAAATGTATTTACGTAAGTTTGTATGTATCATATAGTATGTAATTTTTTAAGTAAGTTTATTATAGCTAGAGCTTCTAATGCATTTGTACACCAACCAATATTCTTGCGTCCTCTGATCTTTTACTTAGTAAGGGTTGTCTGGAAGAGATCACCTGTGGTGATAAGGCCGCCTTTCCACCGATATTATGTGCTAGTTTATATATTCTTGTTTTCTATGTATGTTGGTGTAATAAAGTATTTAAATAAATAAATAAATAAATAAAACAATGCATGGTTGAATTGAAATTAACATTATAAATGAAATTAAAATTACATTATATTAATAAAATAAAAGTATACTAATTTACACGAGTGTGACATTAGCCTTTACTTAAAATATCTTATTGCTTACGTTGCTAAGCAATGCATATCTTCCGCGTCGAGCTCGTAGCTGCTAGCTGCTATATTAATATAATCTAATTAAAAAAAGTGGCCAGTCGTGGTCCAGTGGCACAAGCGTGTGACTGTAAACGACTGATTGTGGGTTCGTTTCCCACTCGAGGAGTGGAAATTATATTTCCATTTTCTTCGCTGTCGAGGTAAAGCGCGGCGTTAAGTTCCGCCACTTAACACGCAAGCCTCCGAATTCGGCGGTGCGTGGGGAACGGAGTGTCTTAACACTAGGTTCCCTCTGCCTACCCTGCTGTGTGCGGGATACAACGTGATGCTATAAAAAAGTAAGTAAGTGAAGCCGCAAGTGAGAGGTAGTATGTACATAAGACATAACTATATTAATATTCGGTCAGTTGCATCCTAAGGATACATTTCAATAAGCATGTTAACATCCGTCACGTACTTCACGATCTTGGTGGTCATTATCATAGGTCAAAGAAGAATTTGTAGAAGCGGCTGCGTTTTTGTAGAAAATGTTTATGAAAAACATTTTTAGAATATATATAAAAATTTGAACACATGTATGAGTGTCCCAGTGGCACAAGCGTGTGACTGTAAACGACTAGTTGTGGGTTCGATTCCCACTCGAGGAGTGGAAATATTTAGTATGTTAATTTTCTTCGCTCTGGTGTCTAGGTAAAGCGCGGCGTTAAGTTCCGACAGTTATAACGCAAGCCTCCGAATTCGGCGGAAAGTGGGGAACGGATTGTCTTAACACTGGGTGCCTACCCTGCTGTGTACCGGATACAGCGTGAAGCTAAAAAATATATATTGAACATCAATAAAACTACGGGCTATTCGTTTGTATCAGAATTTCGCAACTTAGAGACAACTTACGAAATAATAATGTTAAATTTCTCTCAAACTCCTACATTTATTGAAGCAATTTTATATTAATTTTTCAAATAATAATAATAATAAAAAAACTTTAAAATTAATACACATACATACTGTTACATTCATAGTCAAAGTAAATTATTACACAACTTAGTAAAACTAGCTCTATCTAGGCATGTACTGCATTGCGTCGTAAAGTTTTTTAGGTTAATTTTCGAGTTTCAAATTTTATATAACGTTATACTTTAAGCTGAAAGGCATAGTTGAGGTCATTTTTTATAGCATGTTTATAAAAGTTATTATATTTTAAAAGCTTACCTTACAGTAGGATAGTCAGAGGGAACCTTACTCGTTTCTCAGCTGCCGCTGTGAAAGGTAAGGGAAGTAATTTAAATATAATCATTCGCCCGAGTCGAAGTCAATCACACAGTCAATAGTGTTTTTAGTCCGGCCTGTCGATTAATTTTCAAAGATATAACAATAACAACTTTTTTTTTTAGTTTTACGCTGTATTCCGCACACAGCAGGGTAGGCAGAGAGAACCTAGTGTTAAGACACTCCGTTCCCCACTTTCCGAATAACAAATTCGCAACTTGTTGTATTTCTCTCATATTTTGATGCTTCACGCCATTTCCAACATAACCCGGTAGTCAGAGGGAACCTAGTGTCAATACACTCTATTCTTTACTTCACGCCCGAAATCAAGACATTACATGACATAAGGAATTTAACGCCATGCTTTGTCTTGCCCGAGCGGAGAAATGAATATAATACATAATCGTTCCCCCGATTGGAATTTGAACCCACAACAATCGCGGTTACAGTCAGACGTTTTTGCACTGCGCCACGACGGCCTCATCAATATTTTCCCTTTTTTATAATAGGTTTAATTTAAATCTGTATACGAATGTACCTATATCCGGCCTTACTGTGATATAGCTAAAATAAAGTTACAATATCTTATGTAGGCGTTAATTATGGCTGAAGAGAATGTTTTAATAAAGAATATATAAATAAATAAATAGCTAATAGCTAATTGTTACAGGCAAACTCATTACACTAAGACAGCTGAGGCTTTCGAATTTCCATTGCGTCTAAGAAACGGAACTTGTTGGAACATGTTTTAATTTTGGATATTCGACTATATTTTTTTATAACGATGATTTAAAACTAATTACTAGGAACAACCTATTTGCTCTGCATGGCCGAAAGAGCTGAGCGAAGTACATATTTAATGTTATTATATGTTAAAAAAAGTTTGAAAAGCAAACACTGAACACTAACATTACACTTAACGTTCCACAGCCTAAGTATATGGACACTTTTTGACCATTTAATTACCATTTACTCAAAAATAACAATTATAATTGTCACCAAGAAACTTCACAGCACAAAAGACACTGTGCTCGATATCCCTGCCAAATTTCAGAGGTCTACTGCAAATAGCCCAGGAAGAGTTATACCACAACTAAACACACTTTTGACCAGTAAGAGCTTTGCTTCGATCAGCTCAATCCATACTTATATTATAAATGCGAAAGTCTGTGTGTTTGTCTGTCACGCTTTCACGGCTTATCTACTGGTTCGATTTGGATGAAATTTAGAATGAAAGTAGTAAAAGTGATTGAGTCTAAAATAGGCTACTTATTTTTAAAAAAATCTACCTCTAAAGGGTTGAAATAGGGGATGAAAGTTTATATGAGAAATCTAAACCGCTTGACCAATTGTAATGAATTTTGGCATAAATATAGTTGATAATCTAAGCTTAAAAATGCTCCCCCGATGATTGCGACATAACGAAATAGTTCACGCGGCGAAGCTGCGAGCGGACCGCTAGTAAATAATAAAATTAAAAGGAATAAGTATTTCTATATTCTTTGCGCTATGCGTCTGCCGCAACGTTTGATATGAGACCGGCGCGTGCGCACGGAAACCCATTACTCGCTGGCTCACTATTACGAATTTCGATTGCGTTTTAGAAACGTGTTGAAAAATGTTTTCATTTTGAATTTATAATTATATTATTAATATTTTTATAGTCAACAACTCATATACGGTATGTAAAAATCATTCTAAAAATAAAATTATAAAGACATTTTATATTGTGTAAAATAATGTAATTTCCATTTAACAAACCTCCTACCAAAACTTCTTAATTCCTTTTTTATTCATAATTGTTGCCTGAAGTAGAAATCGAACCGATAACATTTGTATACAACTGTATATTAATAAAAAAGGCGTTCAAATTTTTATACGTCTCCTAAAAATGTTTTTATGTCATAAATATATATAAAACAGTTTTAAAAAATTAAGACATTTGTTTTTTTTGGTTTTAGACTTCACGCTGTATCCCTTGCGGGCTAGCCAGAGAGATCGGAGCACCAAACGCTACGTTCCCTGCATGCTTCTTTCGCCTCGTCCACTGTCATCAACGTCTTCATACACGCCCTCCGGGGGGCCCTCATGCTCTTTACGTGACCTTCCTCCAGTATCGTCGATACTGTGTTTTCGAAGGCCAACCTAAGTCTCTCCCTGTCTCTCTTACCACTCACCTTTGCTTCATAAGATATTTAATAAACATTATTCTTTCTTACCAAATGATTGTCCGTAGAAATAACTTTGGGTATAAGAAATTTATAAAATTCTCTCTACAGATATTGTAACAACAAAAATAAGTTGTAATAAGTGAAGAAGTATTTCAATGAATATAAAACGTAGGGCTTAGCGGTCGAAACGCTTACACTTGGTTTTGAAGAGGCGCAGGTCCGAGACCCGCTACATTAAAATATTATACGTTTTCCAAATATGTTTTTTTTAACCGTATATCACTTTAAAATGACTCTCGATTTAAAAACCATCATTATAATTAAAAAAAATACTTTTACTGTTGCACAGTAACAAGGTTATTAAACTGTCTTAAATTTATTGCTACGTCTGAGTTTATTAAAAAATATCAATAGACTTGTTTAAAGAATCTTTAACAACGATTGATTATTTTTAAATTTATATATATACTCTTTATTGCACATAAAATAAAAAGAAAATACATGGGAGAGACAAATAAAACATTAGTACAAAGGTGGACTCATCTCTTGAAGAGATCACTTATCTGTTGAAAAAATCATATGAAAATTTAAGAATTTTAAAACGGAGTGTAGCTACACTAATTTCTCCGCATACCTTACTATAGGATATACAAGAAACAAGAAATAACATTAACCTAAAAAAATAACAGAATTAAAACAAGATAGATAGATGACTTTTACTGTCAACTTTAATCATACACATACGTCTTAATTTATACCTTACATATAGAACTCACGCCTGTATACGTATTAGATACACCCTCTTTAATTACCATTACCAAGTCTTTATAATTGTTTGGGTCTTACCGAATGCGGGTTGAAGGGCTTTAGAATGATTTTGAGCATTTATTATGAAGTGATTAAATCACTTTATCAGTAATTAGGTATGTGATGATATGTCGTAGCTGGTAGTTTGTTTTGCGGAATGTAATGTTATATATATTTTTTATTTTTTTTATTTTTAGCTTCACGCTGTATCCCGCACACAGCAGGGAAGACAGAGGGAACCTAGTGTTAAGACACTCCGTTCCCCACTTTCCGCCGAATTCGGAGGTATTGCGTGTTAAGTGGCGGAACTTAACGCCGCGCTTTACCACCAGACACCAGAGCGAAGAAAATGGAAAAAGACTCCTCGAGTGGGAATCGAACCCACAACCAGTCGTTTACAGTCACACGCTTGTGCCACTGGGCCACGACTATCTATATATACGTTTTTTTTTTTTTTTTTTAGCTTCATGCTTTTTCCCTTGCGGTAGTTAGAGAGATCTATATCTATCTATCTGATTAGAAATTTCGATAAATCTCTCTTAGTCCTCCCTTACACTTTGATTTTTAAATAGGCAACAAGCTAAATAAAATTGAAGAAAAGAAATGCCAGTAGAAGGCTATTTAATAATACATTTTTCTTTTAATTTTAACATTTTTAAAGCATTGTTAAAAAAACGTATAATAATTTGAATATAGCAGAACTAAAGCTTGCGTATTTTGGTTCCCGTCCAAACGCTTTGACCGCTAGTTCTGTGTTCAACGCATGAAGTTTGAATTTCGGGTTTGAGTTCATGTCCTACTGCGTTCAAATTAATGTTTTCTTATTTTTTTTACAATATTTTAGTTTACCATGAGTAAGAAAAAAGAATCAATGCTAATATTATGTTATGTGGTGTGTTATGTGGTGGGTTTTTCTATTGGACTATTTGTCGCTATCATATTAATAAGTTGTGGCCAGTCGTGGCGCAGTGGCACAAGCGTGTGACTGTAAACGACTGGTTGTGGGTTCGATTCCCACTCGAGGAGTGGAAATATTTAATATTTCCATTTTCTTCGCTCTGGTGCCGAGGTAAAGCGCGGCGTTAAGTTCCGCCACTTAACACGCAATGCCTCCGAATTCGGCGGAAAGTGGGGAACGGAGTGTCTTGACACTAGGTTCCCTCTGCCTACCCTGCTGTGTGCGGGATACAGCGTGAAGCTAAAAAAAAAAAAGGTAAATAAAATTAATTAAAACAAATAAAGTATACAAAATAAATATACAAACGCAACTCTTAAATTAAAAAAAAGAAAACAAAATAAAAATACTCGATCCTCTGATTCAAAGATGATCATCTCAATACATAATGAAATCTCTTTACGTAATCCGATTTATAAAACCCGTTTCTTTTGAATCGATTGAGATAAATATCGATCATTCACTGACATTCCAATTACGATACAATACTGCCTGTAAAGTGAGCTGAGTATTGTTAGGCTTTGTTCATAGTATGAAAAAAGTATTTTTTTAAGAACTTTTTTTATTAAAAAGTTTATAAATAATAAGAGGCAATCGTAGCGCGGTGGTACAGCGTCTCAGTGTAAATAGTTGTAGGTTCGGTCTTAATTCGGGGGATTAATTATTTTATATTAATATTATATTTATGCTCTCGTAGGCAAAGCGTTAATTTCCGCCATTTACCACGCGTCAAGTTCGAATACTCCGGTGGGATAAAGCGTGAAGCTGAAGGGTGAAACTAAAGTTACTTTCAATTCCTTTATTTAATAAAATGCTAAGAAAGATAAGATGGCAAAAGTAGCAAGATCTAAATTTTACTCTGTCTAAACAGCTTTAAGATAAAAGTTAAATAAAAAACATATGAAAAATTGAGTGCCACAGGATTCGAACCCGCGCCGCTTGGGCTCTGCTTTGCTCTCCTCCATGCGCTCTGACCACTAAGACATACAGGCTTTATGCAGCTACGTCGAATTTCTCCTGTTGCGGTTTTTATAAGTTTTCTAAGTAACTTCAAGACATCGAAAAGGCGCGGGTGTCAATGTATCAACATTATTTTTATGTGCATATTTGTTTTTAATTTTTAAAATTCATTCATATTTTTATAAAACGATAGACTTTTTATTTTTCGTACAAAATTATTGAATGTATTGTTTATCAAATAAATGTCCAACAGTTTTAAAATATCTATACTTTAACAAATTATTTTGTAAGCCTATTTCACTTTTAAGTTTTATTTGTGGATTTGGTTGAAAAGAGCTTTCTGATTATATACACATTTTTAAAACGCTTATCGAAATTCTAAACATTGAGAAATTCGAATATACGCCGCGTGGAATCCATCCTTGATCTCTTACGACTAAGCCATATGTTCTATATTCAACTATTTAATATTTTAACTATATTATGAGTACAATTTAAAAATATACTAACTAACTATAAGAATCTCTACAAGACATGAGTCAACTATGACAAGATAGCTTTGAAAGGTATTAAATATATACATCCTATTAATATAATATCGATTTCAATAGTCCATCAATTCAATAGTCCATCAAAATTACTAACATTCTTCAACGTCCGTCCATATCCATGCTATTTTACTAAGAACAAAGCAGTAATAAAGTGGCATTACATATTGTACTAGTGCTTTAGGAAACGTTTTTTGAATGGAAATTGTAGATATACGCTTTTGTTAGTATATTTAGCGAGGATTTGATTTAAATAAATTAAATTTTATATGAATTTGATATTATTTCTATGGTCGTGAAGTCATTGAGACTCAGTGTTACAGCGACTGACTGTACAGGTGAATGGTTATGGGTTCGATTTCTACTCGGAGGAATGATTGTATTTAAAATATTTTCATTTCTTTGCTCTAGTGCTTAAGTACTAATTAAATCGAAGCAAAAGAGCATCGTCGAGTTTCATCTCTCATCCTGAAATGCCTCGATTTCGGACGCAAAATTCTGAATAAGCTGACCTTTTCTTTCTGACCGTGTCAAGCTGGAAGAAATGTGAAGCTGTATTATAAATTAAAAATATAAATATCCATTTTTAATACTATTTTCATATATAGTTTAAAAGAAGTAATTCACCGCATCTTTTTGCTATGGTCATATTTGTAAAAAAATAACTAAAAAAATTAAACTGTTTATTTTACAATATGAACTAGCCCTAAGAAATGCTTAACATTTAATTGTAACAAACTGATTTACGACGTTCCAAATCGGTTATCTTACATCTATTTGTGTTTTCAATGCTTGTTTTCGTTTATGTAATGTATGGGAGCAGTGTAACCTATCCGCTTGAAGATTACAGTCTTTTCAACAGTGTCCGATGTGGGTTTACTTAAGTTCGAACTTTCTTTAAATGAGCTTTTTAAAATGAAATTGTGAACTTTACTTAAGATATTTCACTAAATTGTTTCGTTATTTTTTTAAGAAAGCAGTTTAAAGCAGTAAAAGCACCATTTTCCGCCGGAATTAGAGATATTGGTTGGTCATACCAGAGCGGAGCAATCAAAATAATTTAAACTTTCAAACCGAAAATCGAAAACACTACCAACTGTAATTTTCACTCACTGCGGTCGCTATGCCTTATTTTAAATAATATATCAACTGAGCTTAGTAATACACTAGCTGTGCTCGCGACTTCATTTCACGATAGTCTAAAATGAAAGTAGCCTAAGTTACACATTATTACATCAGCTATGTTTCAGTGAAAGTTCCGTCAAAGTCGATTGAGCCGTTTCAAAGATTTACCAAAACTAATATACAGACGGACAGACAGACAAACGAAAATTTTAAAAATGTTATATTGGTACATATTATTGTTACAAATTTTAGTTTGGTACTGTATATGTGTGCATTAAGTAAAAGAGGCTATTTTAAACAGACACTCAATTTTTTTACTTCTATACATATGTATGTATAAATACTGATTTTTAACTAAGTTTTAAAGAAAAGAAGCATAGAAGTAAATTGATTTTTAAATGTCTTATATTTTAAAACTTAACAACTAGAAGATAGTTCCTATAATACATGTGCATATTTAAAGAAGCAAGCAATAACTTACAAATAAAAGCAATTGGTAGCGGTTTGTTGAACATAAAGACGGTTTTACAACACCTCTGATGTTAGTAGCATTAATAAAATTTAGCTTGTATCGATTTGGAATAAATGTATTAACATAAATATTTTATTCATTTATAGTATATATTTTTTAGAATAAAAGTAAGAAAACAGTTTGTAGTCTGTAAATAATATAAAAAAATATTTTTAATTAGCACAAAAGGAGAGGAAGTTTTACAAGAGAGAAGTCAAAAAAGGATCTAGCGTCAAGTCTCTCTGTTCACTACTATCCACTCAAGTATTGGCATTACATGTCGAATAGCGGGGCTCAACATCTACTTAAATTAAATTATGCTTCGGTGTGGGAATCGAACCCACAATCTCCCGCACACACGCTCCGGCTGTCCTACTGCGTCAGAATGGGCTCGAAATTTCTTGAATCAATCATAAATAGCTTCACGCTATATCCCGCACACAGCAGGGTAGGCAGAGGGAACCTAGTGTTAAGACACTGTTCCCCACTTTCCGCCGAATTCGGAGGCATTGCGTGTTAAGTGGCGGAACTTAACGCCGCGCCTTTACCTCAGCACCAGAGCGAAGAAAATGGAAATATTAAATATTTCCACTCCTCGAGTGGGAATCGAACCCACAACCAGTCGTTTACAGTCACACGCTTGTGATATTGGGCCTCGACTGGCCACAGAACACACTTGAATCAATCGATATTTGAAATTTACCCTGAATTCTAAAAAAAAAACAAGCTTAACTTAAACTTGATATATCATACGCACCACTATAAAAAAATAATTCTGTACATCGACTGTGGGCGCATACTGAATTTATAATATTTATACCTAAAGATAGCTAAAAACTCAATCAAAATAGCAAAAGCAAACAAAAATATAACCGTTCCATTGTGAGGAAATCAAACCCACGAAATATCCTATTTACAGATATTATTTCACAGCGCCTACATGTATAGCCTCAGTTACAATAAAAACTTTACAATAACAATCGTTCGAGCATGACAAACGGTAATAAAGTAAGCATAGCTTTTATCTAATCTCATCGTGATACAACAGCAGTTTTTTATCCTCCATGCCATTGACATTTAAATTTTTTAAAGATTAGGAATCTCAATATCCATACTTATAAATGCGAAAGTCTGTCTGTTTGTATGTCATGCTTTCACTGCTAATCTACCGGTCTGATTTTGACGAAATTTGGAATGAAAGTAGTTAAAATTACTGGATCCAGCATAGGGTACTTAATTTTTCAAAAATCAACATTTAAAGCGTTGAAATAGGGGTTGGTATAAAAATCTACACCACTTGACGGATTGTAATGAATTTTGGAATAAATACAAGTACTTTACCTTTCAAACATGCACCCCCAAGGGTTGCAATATAACGAAGCACTAGGTAGTACACGCGGCGAAGGGACCCTAGTGTCAAGACACTCCGTCTTCCTTTTCCACTACAAATAGAGACATTGCGTGTTAAGTGGTGGAACTTAACGTCGCGCTGTATCTTAGGTACCATAGCGAAGAAATGAAAATAATATATCTTTATTCCCCCTGAGTTGGAATTGAACTGGCAACCGTCGCGCTTACAGCAGTCGCTGACCCACTGCGCCACGGCGGCCTCTTAAAAATCTCAATGACAAACTAATTTATAAAGATTGTATAATATTTAAAAGCGTATAATTTATTCGATTTACCTTAATGAATACTTTTAAACATTTTTAAAGTGTTATTCCACACTTAGGAAAATTAAAAAAGACATTTAAAGAAAGAGCAATGCTCAGTGGTGAGAGCGCCTGAACGGTATTCAGGAGGCGCGGGTTCGAATCCCGCTGCGTTCAAATTTTTATACGCTTTCTTTAAATGTCTTTTACCTTAATGAAGTTCAAAGAGTCGAAAACTTTTTTGAGTTTTCGAAAGAGTCGTCCGTTGAGTTAATAAATCCATACTAATATTATATATTCAAGTTAGTCTGTGCGACGCTTTTACGGCTAATTTACTGGTCCGATTCAGATGAAACTTGGATTGAAAATAGTTGAGAAGGAGATCCAGGGTCAAACATACGTTACTTCTTTCTAATTGAGCATGAAAATTTGTATCAAAAACTACGCAGGTGAAGACGCCAGCGGTCGCTAGTATTAGAATAAAAAATCTACTTACTTTTAGAATTTGTCTATGATTTGTTTTATATAATTGTACTTATTACCCGAACACAGATTGTAATAAAAATCACAAATAAATAATACTTTAAAACAAACGTTAAATATTAAAACTAATATTAAATAATATAAACAGAGGACCAGTCGTGACCCAGTGGCACAAGCGTGTGACTGTAAACGACTTGTTGTGGGTTCGATTCCCACTCGAGGAGGGGAAATATTTAATATTTCCATTTCCTTCGCTCTGGTGTCGAGGTAAAGCAATGCATCCGAATTTGGCGGAATGTGGGGAACGGAGTATCTTAATACTAGGTTCCCTCTGCCTACCTTGCTGTGTACAAAAAAAAAATAAACAAAGGAAATGTATGGAAGCACATCGAAATGCGAGTATCAACTGAGGAACTTAATGTATTGTCGACAAAACTATAATAACAAATACTTATTACAATTTATTTCTATTAGAGAAAAAAAATATGTCATTCTTAAATATACGACTAGATTAAGTGTGAAAGCGTAAGATAGACAGATTTTTCATTTATATTTTTAGTATGGTATTAATGTCATTCAATCATTCAGGGCTTCTTTTGTTCGTGATTGGACATTACTCTAAAAATATTTTAAATTATATATATTATATTATAACGTTAATTATCTTAATTAGGCCACAATTAGGCAATTACAAATGTTTGGGACCATTAAATAATTTTAAAGAATATGAAATACATATTATTTTTAACTAAGAAACTTAACCAGTTATTAAAAATACCTTTGTCTATTCTAAAATACATAAATTCAATCCTTTTAGTTTCTTCAACAGTTTTTATTAACATCTAATTAATTTAACTCTTGCATATTCTAAAAGTGTTTTCACCCTCTCACACCCATTCAAAAGTTAACAAGCGTGAAAGAGAGAGCTGATTACCTTCCACCCTTACATTTAGTAAATGGTACTAGAGTTGGCGACTCTTTAAAACGCGACGGAGCATTAAATAAAGAGACCTATTCACGTCACGACTAAACAAATGGTAGCAGTTCTTTCTTGAAAACATTGATTTTAAGTAGTTCGGGAAATGCTACGTTTATGGACGCCTTTTTGGGTGTTTTATACTAGTTTTATGGTGGTACACTTTGGTAGGAAAGTTTATTAGTGTTTTAAAAGTATATTAAAAAGGTATTTTATTTAAAAATATTTTTTTAAAAGTAGATGCTAGATTTTAGTTTTTAATGAGAAGTTATATCATTTGAAGCCATGTCGCATTTTTGGGTTCATCTCTCATATTTATAGTACTTATAAGTAAAATATTTATAAAAAAAACATTTTGAAATAGGTAGTGTTACCTGTGTCTACGGACTATTGTAAGTTATTCAAAACGTGAGATTTTCTAAAAACATGTTTTCAAATACCAAGAAAATACGTGATTAATCCATTTAAAAAGTTTTATTTCAAAATGTGTCAAAATCGTGAAAACACAGGATTACTTAAAAATACATTTACAATTAGCAAAATTTTATAAATTCAATTTCTATAATATCAATTACAATGGCTTAGCCTCTTGTATATTATAAATAGAATGAAGTGTTTTCTACGATTTAGTTTTCTCAGCTTCCATTGTTTGATATAGGAAATTTTCACGTTTCTATCATTATGTCGATAGCCTATAAGATAAATTTCAGTTACGGTATTCATTTCTTAAATAGAGAGAGAGTTTATTAAAAAAAGAGAACCTAGAATTAAGTAGTGTTAAGATACTCCGTTCTCCATTTTCCAATTCATTATAATCTGAATAATCGGAACTTAACGCCGCACATTATTAATCAGAAGGAGATACTAAAATTATATATTTAGACATTAATGACGGCATTATGTTTCAATGGGAATGTTATTGCTATCAGTTGTGGGTTCGCTTACGGTAAGATGAATGTTTTTTTTTTTTACATTTCTTTGCTTAGGTGAACAAGCCAAAGCTCATTGTTGAGGTCCTTTCAATACTCAAAATCCCAAATTCACGCGGGAAGGTACAGAGCAGAGTATTTTAACACTATGATCACTTTATATCCCGCACACAGCAGGATAGGCAGAGGGAACCTAGTGTTATGACACTCCGTTTCCCGTTTTCCACCGAACTTGGAGGCATTGTGTGTGAAGTGGCGGAACTTCACGCTGCGCTTCGACTTGGTACTAGAGCGAAGAAACGGAAATAATTAATATTTCCACCCCCCGAGTGGGAATCGAACCCACAACCAGTCGTTTACAGTCACGCGTTGGTGCCACTAGCAGAATGTATATAAGCTAAAAGTTAAACCATTTGACCCCTCTTTAGACACTATCCAATGAACTACAATATATTTTATTTTAAAGTTAAATAGATAGCTATCTTAACGATTGAACGAACCGAAGGGGTTTCTTAAATACAATTTTATGTAAATTCTGAACAGACAATAAACGGACATAAGCCAACCTTTGACTTTGTGAGCATACATTTATTTATATTATTTTAATGACATGTAAATTAGTATGTTTTTAAATAAGTACAGCTTATCTAAATACACCGGCTTTACGCTTTTTGCCGCACAGCAGGATAGTCAAAGAGAACCTAGTGTTAAGACACTTCGTTTTCTTTCTGTGCAAAATCGAGACGTTTTGTGTTGAGTGGCGGAGCTTAACACCGCAGCTTTTTTGTGCTTCCCAGCGTCTTTTTTTAACTTCACGCTGTATCCCACACACAGCAGGGTAGGTAGACGGAACCTAGTGTTAAGACACTTTGTTGCCCATTTTCCGCCGAATTCGGTGGCTCTGCTTGCTAAGCGGCGGAACTTAACACCACGCTTGCCTCGATACCAGAGCGAAGAAAATAGAAATATTAAATATTTTCACTCCTCGAGTGGAAACTGAAACCATAACCAGTCGCTTTACAGCCACACTGATTTTAAGTAATTGTGCCCCAGAGTCGAATGAAAATAATTAAATTATGCTAATTTCATTAAGCAGGAATTGAACCCACAACCACAACTTTATAGTTAGATGCATGTCAGTCGACCACGACTTAATGGCGGTAAAAATAATATTAAGAAAGTGTGTTGAAAATTTCTTCTATTGTTCATTCTAACAAGTAAATGTTTATTATGTTTACTTTGTAACTATGTATTGAAAATACATAAATAGAAATTAAAAATACATTAATATAATTAAGGGGCCAGTCGTGGCGCAGTGGCACGAACGTGTGACTGTAAAGCGCCTGGTTATGGGTCCGATTCCCACTCGAGTAGAGGAAATATTTATCATTTCCATTTTCTTCGCTCTGGTGTCGAGGCAAAGTGCGGCGTTAAGTTCCGCCAATTAACAAGCAATGCCTCGGAATTAGGCGGAAAGTGAGGAACGGAGTGTCTTAACACTGGGTTCCCTCTGCGTACCCGGCTGTGTACGGGATACATCGTGAAGGCAAAAAAAAAAGAATTAAAATAATTCAACCCTATTACAACAACATTTAATAGCTTAAATCGATTATCCTTATTTTAGAATTTAAATCTAAACTGGGGAACGAAGTGTCTTAACACTAGGTTCCCTCTGCCTACCCTGCTGTGTAAAAAAAAGAAATTTCTATAAGTTCCTATTAGTGACCTATATAGAATTTTGAATTATTATAATAAAAATATAAGACTTACATCTAAAATTATACTTAAGGCCTTAAACGACATACCGAAAAACTACAGCAAACAAAATACACCGAATTTTCATACTTCATTACAAAATTGGTTATTAAAATTATTATAATTTGAAATCACTACTCCAATTATACCAATTCATGTGATTTACACGCGGTTGGAAATATAAATTGCATTACCGGTTGAATAATTGCACTAAATAACTTGTATCACGCTCTATGCGCTAAATTATTATTATAAAATATTTTATATTAAATGAATGAGCTATTCATTTATTGTCACAAGCGAGGGTTGGGGTTCGATTCTCATTTGGGACAAAAATGTGTGTGATTTACGAAATGACTGTATAAAGTGGAAATAGTTAAGTTGTAGAAGTGTTAATATACTATAAATATTTTTTACGTTCTCATATTGTATGGAGTCAGAAATAGAAAAAATCGGTATCGGTCACGTAAAAAGCATGAGGACCCCCCGGAGAGCGTGTATGAAGAGGTTGATGACAGTGGATGACGCAAAAGAAGTATGCAGGGACCGTAGCGTTTGGCGCTCCGTTTTCTCTGACTACCCCGCAAGGAATGCAGATCCCCGCAGCGTGAAGTTAAAAAAAAAATTATATCTATCTTGCAAATCCCTATTTAGCCTTGAAGAGCCTTGAAGCCAAAAACGAAATTTCTCTACAACTACAATACAATTATAGTAGAAAATCTAGTAGTATATTTATGTATATTTAAGTCTAGTTAACCGATACCATTGACCCTATATTAGATAGCAATTAGCGCGCTCCGAACAATACCTGACGTTATGTAGCGAGTGTTAACTATTTGAACTATGTATTGTTTAGAACTGAAAACAGGTCAATAACAAAGTTAGAATATTGATTGGAAATATTGTTTATAGAACAAAATTTTATTTGAATTTATATTTTATTGTGTGTTTTAGTTTTTAGCTTCAGTCAAAGACCCTCCTATAGAGAGAGAGAGAGATCCCTCTATTGTCAAGACACTCCACCCTCCGCCGGAAAATCGAGACACTGCATGTTCAGTGGCGGAACTCAACGCCGCGAGAATATTGCTTAGGAAAAATATAGATTTCATTATAAGATCGCCTTACTTTATTTTTTCATTTAAACGTTCTAACTCACACTAGCGACCTCTTCACGGTTTCGCCCGCGTATACTACGGGACTGGTAGCCGGTCGTTTAATTGACAAACTGCTTTAAGTTATTATTTTATCGAGTTCTGACTCATCAAGACATTGTGTGCGGAGTGGCCAAAATCAATATCGCGTGTTAGGTACCAATAATAAGAAATTAAAATTCAAATAATCATTCCCCCGAGAGGGAATTGAACCCACAATCATCGCTTTACAGATGCTGACCCACCACCACACCACGCCACGAGATAAACATCTTACCTCTTAATTATTATAAAATAATTAGGTAGCTAGCAAGGCAAGTAGAAAGAACTTAGTGGCAAAACTCTGAGAAGATTTTCATTTCTAAATTCCAATATGATTTTTAAAAAAAATTAAAACATTATATAAAGCCGCATACATTCACTTACAAAAAAACGTTTTTCAAAACGACTAGACATTTATAATTTCAAATTCTAAAGTCGTATTGACCTCTAAGCGCTAAATTTGTCCTTGTCTTACAAAAAGCAAGGTGCTGGTTCAAAGTCAAGACCGTGTGTGGAATTTTTGAAATTCAATTCGCTATATTAGAACATGGCGCAAAAAGATTCCGAGTTAGTTTGTATTATTGAACTAGCGACCGCTTGCGGCTTCACTTACGTAAATTAAACTACTATTTAATTTTTTTGCTTCCCAGCAACATAATTTAACATTTTTTAAAGTGTTATTCCACACTTAGGAAAATTGAAAAAGACATTTAAAGCCACACATTGCTCAGTGGTGAGAGCGCCTGAACGGTATTCAGGAGGCGCGGGTTCGAATCCCGCTGCGTTTAAATTTTTATACGTTTTCTTTAACCCTGCAGTGGTCGCGCACCTAAATGAGACATGAGTGGTCGCGTGGACTACATACGTAGTCCATTTTCAAATTGAGATAACTTTTGTTATCTATATGCTTTTTATACTTTACTTGTGGGATTATAGTCAGTACAGTATGCTTAACTATATAAAATCAGCATAACACAGTTATAATCTCTTTTATATAACTATTAAACAAAAACAAAAATACTTTTCTAAATTGGCATAAAAATAACAGGTTTCGTATTGATTGTGATGACAGTCAAATATAGTTATGAAAATTAATAATTTATAACATTATCTACACAGGAAAGACACATGATCGGAAGTAATTCCCACAAATAAACTTTTTGCAGGCAGTCCACGATTTACAGGTGTTTTTATTGCGTGTTCTTCCATAGTTGTGACAACGACGTACTCCATTACTTGACGTCATCTGTAAAGCTAATGCTTGGTTTCCTTTGTCTGTAATACCTAGGAAATATTAAATTTTTATTGTCGAAGACCTTGTCAATGAATTTGAGTTAATTCTTTTCTCAGTCAATGGTTTCATCCATGATGAGGTTGGCCTCATCTGATCGTCAACGAAAAGTGACACACAGTTTTGAATGGCAGTGTTTTGCCTGGCTATTCCGTTCGGACTAGGAGGAAAAAACACTATAGTATGCCTAAGGGTTCTTCCTCTGACCTGAAGAATTGTCTTACATCACATCGTGTCATCAACTCTGGTGCAATAGTCATCACGCTGTGATTTTCGCTAAGGTGGTTCCTCATTTTCAGAGCTTTCGCTGTCCCTTGACTCTGATATCTTGCTCCTGTTCTAATTCTTATTCTTGATTTTGCTCTTTTAAGTAATCTACTTCCTCATCCGAGCTAGACATAACTTGAGAACCGTCGATGTCGGCTTCCGCTTCTCTCAACCACACCTCTATCGGTGCAGCTTGTCAATCACCCATTTTTATCAAAAATTTAATGTGAGACGAATCTCCAATAAGATAACATAACAAAATCATATTTATATTACATATTTATGACAATTTTAATATAAAATAACTGAAAAGAAAAAAGATACTAACAGGAAAAACACTTACGTAAGTGGTCGCGTGGACTACATATGTAGTCCAGGAACTTTGCAAAGCTACTAATAATGCACCTATGCATGATAGGCGCTTCCCATGCACTGAGTACGTCCCTGGATTAGTCATTTGAAAGTACCTAGCGCCACAAAAAACTAGCGGTTGGCGTTTGCAAAATAAAACGGATTTTGTATCAGTGGACTACATATGTAGTCCGCGCGACCACTGCAGGGTTAAATGTCTTTTTTATAATTTAACTTATTGTATAACTCGCTTAACTTCATTCATTCATTCAGTTTCCAATAATTATTTTGAGTTATATTAGATTAATAAATGCCTCCAATAATATTTTTTCCTTTATATTTTCTATGAGGCCAGTCGTAGCGCAAAGGCACAAAGTATGACTGTAAATTAACTGGTTGTGGGTTCGATTGCCACTCGAGGAGTAAAAATATTTAATATTTCGATTTTCTTCGCCCTGGTGTCGAGGCCAATCACTGCGTTAAGTTTCGCCACTTAATAAGCAAAGCGTCCACGGTGGTAAGTGGGGAACGGACTATCTTAAAACTAGGTTCCTTCTTCCTACACAGCATGAAGCTAAAAAAAAGAAAATAATCCATATACAGACGGTGATCAGTTACAGTTTTATTATATGTTTAGAAGTTGAAAGCTTTGGTGGAATAACTTTATATGTAAAAGCTTTTTAAAAGCTCGTTCTATGGCAGCTGTTGACTTTTTACGTCTTAATAGGATTTTATCCATATCATTTAATATATATTTTTATATTATTATAAAGTAACTCCAACCAATTTATTTCCATTTAATTTTTTGCACCGAAATTTAGTTCAAAGATTTGTTTTTACCCATAAAGCAATCGTGATGCACAGTGACATTGTCTGAGTATATATGTATGCGATAGTTGAGGGTTCGAATCCCACTCTCTATTCAGGATAATGATTTATGTATTGGAGAACGGAGTATCTTAACACTAGGTTCCCTCTGCCCACCTTGCTGTGTGCGGGATACGGCGTGAAGCTAAGTAAAAAGCTAAATAATATATTTATTTCTCCGCTCTGTTACTCAACATAAAGCGTGACGTCGAATTCCGCCACGCAATACACAATATATTATTTCAGAGGTAATTTAGAGAATGAAACATCTTTCCACTAGGTTCTCTTTGACTACCATAATATACAGGAAAAGCGTGAAGCTTTAATATATAGAAATCGAACCTGCTACCCTATGCGATAGTTACATATTGAAAATAACCATATATTTTAAACGGCTTTAAATAAAAATATTTCCCAGTAACACAACAAGAATGCCACACCATTAGGCGGCGTAAAGAACAAAGGGCCGATCTGTATGCATGCCGTAGATCGATGTCTAATCAATAAGCATGGCGCTAACTATTCTAATGATGGGCCGATGTTAGTGCTATACTGTGATTGAATGATAGAGTAAATAAATAGGTTATCTGTTTACTTATGTTATTATAAGTAGAAAATTTTCCATTATTTACTATGAGATACAAAACACAGGGTCTGAAAATACTGGGCATACAAAACTACATTTTGGCATGTAAAAAATATATGGGTGGGGAATAAGCACGGATTTTTTTGAAATTTCATTCAATACGTAGTGTCTCAAATTCATATAGAAAGTGGAGGACGAGGAGAAAGAGGAGAGTCTTAGCACTATATTCCGTTATATTAGACTTATATACTGGGAAAAACATGAAGATAACAAAATATCCCGAAGAGAATGGTATTATAGATTTTTAAATTTAATATTTAGAAGTCGGGGGTGATTATGGAAAATAAAAATTATTTCTATTGTTATCTTGAGGCTGTCACGGCGCAATAGAACAATCTCTGACTATAGATGGGATTGGTTGTAGGTTTTATGCTCACTCGAGTTAATGATTACACTATATATAAAGCATGGCGTAGAATTCCGCCATTTAACACGCAATGTATCTAATTGGCAGGAAAAGTGGACAATGGAGTATCTTCCTCTCCTCCTCCCTAACTACTCTAAAGGAAACATGTAAATTATATTTTATCATGAAACTCTGCACATATGAACTCATTTTTAAACAATAAGTAATGATAGGCAGATGTAAATGGCAAATCTTTTGTTTTTTTATTTTATTTTAGCTTCACACTGTATCCCGCACACAGCAGAGCAGGCAGAGGGAACCTAGTGTTAAGACACTCCGTTCCCCACTTTCCGCCGAATTTTGAATTCGGAGGCATTGCGTGTTAAGTGGCGGAACTTAACGCCGCGCTTTGCCTCGAAACCAGAGCCAAGAAAATGGAAATATTAAATATCTCCACCCCTCGAGTGGGAATCGAACCCACAACCAGTTGCTTTACAATCACACTTTGTGCCACTGTGTCACGAATGGCAAATCTACTCGTATTTAAAAAATACACTAAGTACTTTCTCCTAAAGTTTTGAACCATACATAAACACAGTAGGCATATCCCCAAGTTGTTTATCTTACACAACTATACGTAATTTAAATAGACAAACTAAAAGCTTTAAATAACTTAGTTAATAGTAAATAATGTCATTTCTAGGCACTCGCTCCCCGCTGTGTGTGAAAGGTACGTTTATAGGCCACAAGCCATTTTACTGGCAGACTTTACTTCATTCCCACGTACTAATTAACATTTGTATTTCGTGTATTTAAAATATATATGTATGTAGATATTTTGTATATACACTTAGAAGTTATTTTATTTTTTTTATTTAGATTATATAATGTTAATGTTTTAAATTCTTACATATTAAAGACTATCGTGTCACAGTGACTGGGTCTCACTGTAAACATGATTGATTGTGAGTTCGATTCCCATTTCTAGAAATGATTGTAATAATTTGGCCCAGTCGTGGCACAGAGGCACAAAATGCGTCTGTAAAGCGACTGTTTGTGGGTTCGATTTCCACTTGATGAGTGGAAATATTTTATTTTTTTTCTCTGCCTGGTGTCGAGGCAAAGGGCGGCGTTAAGTTCCGCCAATTAACACGCAATGCGTCCAGAATTCGGCGGAAAGTGAGGAACGGAGTGATTTAACTCTAGGTTACCTATGCTGTATGCGGGATACTGCGTGAAGCTAAAAAAAATATATATTCATTATTGTTCTGCTTTAATATGATAAAGAGCGGTGTGGAATTTCGTCACTAAAAACATACTATTTGAAAATCTAGTGTTAGTGTCTTAACACTAGATTTTCTATGAATAGCAGGCTGCTATGGAGTAAGCAGACCAAAGAGACGTAATCTTTGCATATCAATTGCTCTACAGGAAGTACGTACAAGACCATATACGTAAATAATACATATTTATATCGATCAATCAGTTAAAGTCACGGTCATCTTGGAAAATTAAACGAAAAATTAGCAAGAATTAAAAAAAATTAGAAAAAATTAAAAATGTTTCAAAATGATTTTGACCTTATACATATGTTCCAGTAACAATGTTGAACAAAAGTCAATTGCAATTAACATTTAAATATTCACAATTCAATCAAGCATTTCTTTGTGCGAAAATAACAATTAACAATTATCTTATTGTTAATTGTAGTATAAACATTGAGAACTAATAAATTTTCGGCTAATTGTAATTTTTATATGATTTCTCCAGAAACAAATAAGGAAGTGTTCATATGATTGTTAATAGCATTTATTTTTTGGGCAACCACTGCCCAGTAGTTAAGAAGATATATACAAAAATAGCGGCCCGCTCGAGGCCTTGCCGCGTAACTGCGTACATAGCTGTTGCGGTGTATTGCAACCCTAGGGTACACATTTTTGAAAAATAAAGTAGTCTATATTTAACCTTGGATTATCAACTATATTTATGCCAAATTTCATTACAATCGGTCAAGCGGTGTAGATTGTTCATACAAACTTTTATCCCCTATTTCAAGCCCTTAGTGGTTGATTTTTGAAAAAATAAGTAGCCTATGTTAGACCTAGTTCTTGTTAATACTTTCATTCTAAATTTCATCCAAATCTACTCAAGTTACTATTAAAAAAAAATAATTTTATTCTCTTGATCTTGTTAGACATAGCATGTTGTTATGTTTTATCCAATGTCAATAACGCCAATCAACAAATAATTAATTTAAAATTATACATACATCAGAGTGTCCTATATTTGTACACTATATTTTTCTGCACTGAAGCAATTCTTGAAAATAAACATATTTATAAACTAACTAAAAAATATTAACTATACTAAAACTTGAAAATATATTTCACAATATCTTGTGTGAACATTGCGAATGATATAAATTAAAGCCAATTCATTTCTAATTTCAATGCAAAATATTATGTGATTTGTGAAGTCAAATAGACGATTATATTCATTGTGCCTAAATGCATGTTGTATCATTTTAGTACAAATTTATTAAACACTAACTTTCAACGATATATACCAGACGTGAATAAAATGATAAGTCAAATTATATCTATTTCAATATAAACAGGTAACAGAATTTGTTTAGGGTAAAGAGCGAAATAATATAGTAATGAAATATTTTTTTTAAAAATTTATCAATCTTATATTAAACAAGGGAAAACAATATTTATGAATAAAAATTAAATTTAAATTTGGGGCCAGTCGTGGCGCAGAGGCACAAAGTGTGACTGTAAAGCGACTGGTTGAGGGTTCGATTCCCACTATTTATCATTTCCATTTACTTCGCTCTGCTATCGAGGCAAAGCGCGGCGTTAAGATCCGCCACTTAACACCTCCCAATTCGACTGAAAGTGGGGAATGGAGTGTCTTAACAGTAGGTTCCCTCTGCCTACCCTGCTATGTGCAGGATGCAGCATGAAGCTAAAAAAAAAATAATTAAATTTAAAAATGACTGCTCTGAAAAATAAATATTTTGGTTAAACTAATAAAGGCTCATGACTAAACATATTATAATCAAGGTATACTTTATTTAAATAGTTGTTACAAGCACTTTTAAGTAGAAAATGTCAGTATTGTCAAGCTTATCATTTAGCCTAGTCATAGTTTGGCAGTCGTTCTGCTGGGAAGCGTCGGTTAGAAACTTAATAATATAATAAATATTTACAGAACTAGTAAATTAGTTCAAATTTCGAAAAATTATACTCATATTTATAAAAGTTATTTCCTTTGCATTTTCTTGCGTCGTCCTAAATATGATAATCTTGAGTTCGACCCCCATCCGAGGATTTTTTATTTGACTGATAAAAATAATCTAGTTTCTCTTTTAAAGAAGTCGCTACAAAATTGGTATTTGATATTTTTTTTATAATCAGGACAAGGCCAATATGCATTTAAGTCTCATGGTTAGTAGGTGAACACCAACGCCCATGGCCCTGTGTGAAACCAGCAGAGCTGCAGGTGCATTGCCAGTTACAACATTTTTAATGATCTTAGCCGAATGTCATTAAACTACCTTCTATTGTAAAAAAAGTTAGCAAGAAATCGAAATATTCGTGAAATCTCTATAAAACATATTTTATATAAAAGAATTAACATCATTTATAAGCTGGATAATGTGATTTTCAATTCTCTAACTAAACACACAATCGCATATCGTGTCCATTATCTCTAAGATAAAATCCATGCAACAAATCGTGAATAATGCAAGTTCTCAACATGGATGGGCCAGCATAAATCAAGGCGATCCTTTTACACATATTATCAGTAATACTACAATAATTGTAGTTGTAGTAATGTAGTATGTTTACCAGTGGATAATATTTTTCATAGTCAACAGCGAATGAGTTGCTTTTTCATAGGGCGTAGTTTAATGTTGATTTTGTCTTGTATATGTTGATAGTTCTATTCTTTATTTTTATGGACAAATATTAAAAAAAGTAAATAAGTATTTTTTTATATTTAATTTATTTACTTTTTTTTTAAACTTTGTGATTTTTCCCGTATAACAGACAGAGATAACTTACCTTATTTCCAATCATTACATGATAAGTGGCGGTATCAACGCCGCATTTTGATTTCATTCGTTTTTAGAACAGAAAAATAAAAATAGTGTGAATGAAATTGTCATAATCATACCTATATAAATCATAAAATATTTGATCTTTATCAAACGTACGTAGTATAAAACTTTTATGTGATGGATGACGGACAACGGGCACCAAAAACTACTGGGAGTAGAAAGCTCTAATTTTGGCATATAAGCTTTTTGGAAAAGGACTAAAAGGTTTCCCTTGGAAACGATTGGAATGTATTTTATAGTCCACTTACCGACTTACCTAATGTCTCGATTTCGGGCGAACAGTGGAGAACGGAATGTCTTGACACTAGATTTTCTCTGACTACCCTGCTATGCCTGAAAATGCGTGAAGCTGTATTCCACGCAAAGAAAGTTACGGGCTTCAATACGTATTTCATAGAATAGCACTGTGAGAAAAACGAACAGTCAACTCAAGACACCCACTCAAATATTAATCTTCAGTCAAATTGTAGCCCAATCATGTACTTGTCACCGCTTAGCGGATAACGGTGTGCCTAAGATTATTTAAACATGCATTTAATATACGATACGATTTTTAGTTTCTTAAGTAAATTTTAATTAGGATCTTTTTTGAATTTTAAACAGTACATAAAATAGCCGTGTCATTTTCATTTCCACCTAAATAAGTGTCATTTTTTTTATAAATGTTTTTTCTTATAGTGATTCGAACCAATTTTTTTGTTAGTATATGCCAAGTATAGTACACTACTTTATTACAATAAAATATTGATTTATGATTAATGTTTGTTAATGAAAAATAAATCATTATTTTAATATGCAAATGATAAGCTTTGTACATTTTGCCAAATTTCCGCAGAGTATCAAACTTTGCTTAGTTAAAGTTCATATGAAAAAGGAATGCAGAAAGCTAATGTTATTTAAAATAAAGAAGCAGGTTCGTCTTTTTCCCGCATTGTAAAATATATATAAATAATAAATAAAATTATAAATATATTTCTATGTGATTCTTATGTGACAGTCACCTTTATATAAAGTGATTCCTACGTTGCTAAGCAACGCATACTACTACGCATACCAATATCTTACGCGTTCAGCTCGTAGCTGCTAGCCGCTATATTAATATAACCAAAAAAAAAGAAGGCACAATTTTTAATTACAAAATCTAAAAACAAAACAGTACTAATTAATCAATGATAAGCAATTATCTCCAACGCCAATTAAAATATCGAAACACACAATAAATTAAACGTCTATGTAGGTACTTATCACACAATCACTGTAATAAATCGTAACGACTTATCGCAGGATATATCGTAAGATATAAATGTATTTTTAATTGAGTACAAACTAAGTATGAAGCCTCCTTGCTTGTCAAATGTCAATAACACGTGTTTTATCAATGTTGCCTTAATCTTATAAATCTTTAACAACGTGAATACAAAATATTTAGAAACTAACTTATTTTTTTTTCTAGCTTCACGCTGTATCCCGCATACAGCAGGGTAGGCAGAGGGAACCTAGTGTTAAGACACTCCGCTCCCCACTTTCCGCCGAATTCGGAAAGCATTGCGTGTTAAGTGGCGGAACTTAACGCCGCGCTTTACCTCGACACCAGGGCGAAAAAAATGAAATTACTAAATATTTCCACTCCTCGAGCGGGAATCGAACCCACAACCAGTCGTTTACAGTCACACGCTTGTGCCACTGCGCCACGACTGGCCACTAACTTATATTTGAAAGAATTTTATAAAGTATTTTCAGTTCAACACCGGCACTGTATCCGACTGTAAACATGATAGTCGTGGGTTCGATTCTTACTTGGGTAAATGATATTTAAATTATTTTCATTTCTCGTCTCAGATAGCACAACTTTTACCAAAAACACCATTTAATATGTGACGTTTAAAAATATAGGGCTTAAAAAAAATCTACTTTAAATAGTTTTTTTGGAAAAATAGACACTGAGTTTATAACAGATTGAATTAAAATGGAGAATAAGAAAATATATACAATAAATAGTATATATAGCTTAGCTTAGCTAACAAGATATATTTCTCAATACTATAGTTAGCGATATAAACTTTTTTTAAAATTTATTCAGAACATAGAGTTAAGACATTCTTCTAATCATTCATAATGTTTGTTTTGATTTTTTTAATATTTTTAATTAAATAAATAGTTCAACCTCAAATCTCGTTATATATTTAAAAAGAAAACGGATAACGTAACGACATTTTGTTCAACACAATCTTTCTACTGACATTAAATAAAAAAAACTTCAAAGAATTCAAAATCAAAACGCAAAAAATGGCAACTTCCTTCCACAAGAAAAAAACAACCGGATCAATAAATATAATATAAACATAAATTTAATATAATTAGCATTTATATTACATGATTCACCGATCGGTAACCCACTTGCAAATGAGCGCTAAGCATTCTCTATCACAATACCATACTTATATAGGTAAGAAGCAACAATGGGTGCGTCGACCTTTAGAACAACGTGATGCAAATAAATATTATTTTAATTTATAATTTCTTGGCACTTTAAGATGGTTTATTTATAAAATTAAAGAGACTATTGTGGCATAGAGTGAATGCCTGGATATACATGGGATTGGTTGTGGGATTCGATTCCTACGCATTGCTCTGGTGCGACGTTGTGTTCCACCACTTAATAAGCAACGTATTAATTTCCTGCAGATAGTTGAAAAACGGATTGTTATAACAATGAATTCTTCCCTGCTAACCTAATATAGGATGAAAAACGTTAACCTGAAAAAAAATCAGCTATTAGCTATATTAGCTATAGTTTTTCTATATCAAAAAAAAATATATGTTATTCTGTTATGTATTAGACATTACTACGTATTTGATATACACTTTTGTATAATGTGATATACATTTTACTAAGATTCCGTAAAGGCATTGTATGTCTGAACGGAACAGAACCAGTAAAACGGACTTAAGCAATTTCTTAGGTACTTAAGTAATTAGGGTAATTCAAGAAAATCTGGTTATAATACATTCCGTTTTACATTACCATATCCATTCAAATTCGAGACATTGTATATTGAATAGCAGAATTCAGCGAATTAAACTACCTGAGCCAAAAAATAAGAATACTTCAAATATAATTATTTCCACAAGTAGGCATCGAACTCACAACCAATTGCGTTTGCAGAGGCTGTTCCACTGCGCCACGATGGTAAGCCTGGCCTGGTAAATCTGTGTTAGTTAATACTGTTAATAAATACTATAACATAACTGCTTCTTTGCTTTAGTCGGTTAAGCTAGATCGAATAGAAATATATCACATACTTCGATAGGCGATACAAAGAATCGTTTCTCAGAAAGCAAATAGTTTTAAGCATTTCGACATATTGGCCATATTTGTAAATTTATACGTGCTTCGTATTTTGAATGAAGCGAAGCGAAACGTGAGAAGTTTGAAATGAATCTCATATGAAACTGTATGTAATTGTATATTGTAAATATTTTTAGCATTTTTATAGATTTGTAATTTATTTTTATGTATATTTATATGTTTTGGTTATTAATTTAATTTTTGTTTGCTGTGATATTATTTTTTTGGGACGTTGTATTTTTAACAAACTATATTGGATAGGTATAACGATACTGGTTAGAAAACTAAAAAATGGATACCTATAATTGACTACATCGTGTGGGCATTTTCCAAGAGGAGCAAGTTCAAATTTTGCTTAGTTCATGTTGTTTACGATACCTTCATTAACTTTGTCGTATTCTTACGTAATAATGTTTTAAAACATTTAAAGTGCGCGAAAAATTTGAAGCTATATAACAAGATTTTACCAGCATCGTTCAAATTGAATGCTTGTGGTTTTCTGCAGATTTTTTTAGTATGTGTATTTTATAATACCAAAAAAATGCGCGACACTCACACTTACGAACACAGAGTGACTAATCACTAAGCCATCCATAGCACAGTACCTACATATGAAAAGTAAAAGTAAAATCAATTATTCCACATTCCTCCACTACCAGCAAACGGTGATACATCTTTATCAATCGACATTTGACATTGCTATCTAGTTAAGCGTTTTAACATGCTGTTACTTTCCTTATCGTACTTACAATTATCATTATAAGCGATACAATGGCGCCTTGTTATGTATTGTTTCTATACTATAATTAATTCATACACACTATCTGTCTACTTTCTCTAATTGTGTATTGTGATGGGTGTTAAATACTGTTTATTATTAAGTTTTATCAATATTTTATTTGGAACTGTTTCTCTACTCGTTAGTAACTGTGGGATTGATTAAACGAAAATTAGAAGTATGTATGGAACATATAGCTCAGTGGCCAAAACACTTGGATGGTTTTTAAGAGGTGCAGGTTTGGGTCCAGTTGCGTTCAATTTTTTATATTTAAAAAAAATAACTCAGTAAGTGTTGTAAATTGCAATTCTAAAATTTTAAATATGCTGTACGTAGTTAGATTAAAGTTAAAGAGCTTAATGTTGTTTAAATACATTTTTCTTTTCTTTTCTTCAGTTTCACGCTATTCTACGTAGAAAATCAATGTTAATGCACTCCATACTCTACTTTTCAATCGAAATTGAGATGTATGTTGAATGACGGAACTCAACGCCGTGCTTTATTCTGGTTCTCAAAGCGTAAAAATGAAAATAATTTCGCCCGAGTGCAAATCGATCCCAAAACCATCACATTTACAGTCAGACAGTGTCCCAATGTAACGAAAGCCTAGTTATAATTTAAATATTATAAAAAATCTTTCGAAAAATCTGGAATTATTCTGTACCTATTAAATAAATTACTGAGCTTTATGACTGTCTTATTTATCTAAACGCAACTATTAGTAGTTGAAGATCGTAAATTGTGTCTATATATTATGTTCTATATAATTTATTGAGACAAATGCAAGAGGTGACACGTTTTATTATTATATTTAATGATGTGTTTGTAGAGAAATTATCAAAGACCAATTGTATATACATAAGTATAGAATACTGTGTTCATGATTTTCAACTGTTCTTTTACTTAACCATGAAAAAAACCTAGTAATTTCAAAATTCACTAATTCACTACTTCAAATTATTTTACAAATCCTACGGCGTAATATTTGACTGGACTCTAAAAATATATAACTATATTAAAATAAACACTGTGGCCAGTCGTGGCCCAGTGGCACAAGCGTGTGACTGTAAACGACTGGTTGTGGATTCGATTCCCACTCGAGGATTGGAAATACTTAATATTTTCGAATTTAGGCGTCAGAGTCAACAGGAAATAGTATTAACAATTGAATGTATCGAAATCGCAAATATATTTGAATTTAAAATATTGAATGAAGCAGTTGCTTTTATAGAAATTAACACGAACGAAGCCATCAGTGTAGATTAAAACAATATACACTCTGTTTATATTTTAATATTCTTTAAAGTAAGCTTTCCGAGACGAGCAGGTTAGAGTCCCGATATACCTATTTATTACAGGTTTTCTATTTTTTTTTTACCTTCAATGAACGAATAAATATCTCTCCCTCTCTCTCTCTTGCCAATATATTTATTGTAGTAACAGTCATTGGGTATTAAAAATGGTAAAAACTTACTTATAACATTTTAAAATGTTATTCACTTACTTAAGACATTGAAAAAGATATTTTTAGAAAACGTTAAAAAAATCAGGTAATGAAAATAACCTGTAACGTAAGCTATAGCGAATATAAGAATTTCGACGTAGGTAGGATAAAAATGTATGTGACACTAGGACAGATTCCACCAAGAGCGGGTTCGAGTCCCTTATGGAACTTTTAAATAATTGAATTGAAATGATTTGAATTTTGGAATATACATTAAAAATCCAAGATATAAATAAAATATAAATAAAACATATTGAAGTTAACGCATAATACATATTATAAAAATGATTTGAATTTTGGAATATGCATTAAAAATAAAAGATATAGATAAAATATAAATAAGATGTGTTGAAGTTAAAGCTAAGCCACTCATTATAACCAATGGTGGAATCAGAAATCCAAGTTTGAAATCACCAGCACAAGGGAGCTAATCTGACAAGGAACAAAACACAATAGGATTATTAAGGGACTGTCACTGCGCAAAAGTTTCAATTAGTAAGAAAAGTCACGATTGAGAGGATAAATTATTGATATCATTATTTATAGTAATATTTATTGAATTTAAAATATGTTTTATAAAGTTTTAAGTTAGGGCCAATCGTGGCGCAGTGGCAAGAACGTGAGTGTAAACGGCTGGTTGTGCGTGCGATTCGCACTCGAGGAGTGGAAATCCATACTTATATTATAAATGCGAATGTCTGTGTGTTTGTCTGTCACGCTTTCACGGCTAATCTACCGGACCGATTTAGATGAAATTTAGAATGAAGGTAGTAAAAGTGACTGGGTCTAACATAGGCTACTTATTTTCTCAAACATGAACCTCTAAAGGGTCGAAATAGGGGATGAAAGTTTATATGAAAAATCTAAACCGCTTGACCAATTGTAATGAATTTTGGCATAAATATAGTTGATAATCTAAGCTTAAACATAGGCTACTTTATTTTTAAAAAATACGCCACCGAGGGTTGCAGTATAAGGAAATAGTACACGCGGCGAAGCCGCGAGCGGGCCGAATATGTTCATTTCCTCGCTCTGGTATCAGAGTTAAAGCGCGGCGTTAAGTTCCATCACTTAACACGCAACGCCTCCGAATTTGGCGGACAGATGGGAACAGAGTGTCTTAACACTAGATTCTAGGAGAAATGATAATAATTTAAATATTATCTCCTAAGTGGAGATTAAACCACCATTATGCTTACTATTCTAAACACTGTCACAATGCGCCATTATGGCTTTTATATCTGCATATAATATATTTAAATTCTGACTATTTCCTAAGGTGTATAGTTCAAAGGAATTCCTCGAGTTTCTCAGAAAACAGAACTTCCATCAAAATCCGTTAAAATCCTAGCTACTATGAGTTAATACTAAAACAAAAAAAAAGTTTAAAGGCGCCGTTGTGTGTGATTTGAATAACATTCGACACCGTTAGTAGAAATCGAGTTCCTTATTGGAATGAGATATGGAGATGCGTCAGTATTGTTATTTGATTTGTTAAGAAGCGTTTTCCCTCGTGTCACAGTCGGGCAGAGCTGACTGTAAACGCAATTGTTTGTTGGTTCGATTCCAATTTTGGGGAATTATTAAATTTAAATTATATTTATTTCACAGATTTAACAAAACAAACCGCGAAGTTAAGTACTGTCACTGTCACGAATTCGGACAGAAAATAGATGAGGGAGTGTTTGACACTAGGTTAGAGAAGCTAGTCACCCTCGGAGTGTGGATACGAGCGTGAAGCTGAAAAAAAAGCTTTATCCCTAGTAGAGTAGTCTGAGAGAACAGAGCAGCAAAGGCTGCGTAACCTTTTTTATTTATTAATAAAAAAGGTTACGCTAAAGATATCTTTTATCGTTTATTCTTGTTAACACTCGCCAATAACTAAATGAAAAGTGGACAAAAGGATATCAACTGTTAAATAAAAAATACAATTTATTAATATAGTTTAAGTTCCACGTGTGAATAATAGGCTATTACAGCCATCGGATGCGTCCTTAAGCTTAATTGCTGTTATAATATGCAAAATTCTAAATATAATATAGGATATATATTTTCCAGACGGAACGTCTTGATGTTTTTTATAGTATGCTAGAGATGTGTAAATATAATTTTTATAGATGTACTGTTTCCCGAACAGCAGGTCGTTTCTGTATAGTCAGAAAAAAAAAAGTTCATCTGTTTCGTTAAGCGTTAGAACTCAATGTCCAGCCTTTTCCTATCAGAGCGAGATATCAAAATAAATTAAACATAATAATACCCCAAGCGGGAGTCGAAATCACAATCAATAACGTTTAAAGTCAGACACACTGCCACTGCGCCATAACGACCTCAAAGATAACACTTTTATCAAACAACTTTTCAATATTTTAGGTTACAAAGTAAATTTCCACACATGCAGACATTCACTTTACTCAATTTCCCACTCAGAGTCGTAATTCATCAACAAAAGGCGGATGAATACGTCAGTAACATATTATCAGAGTTATAAATGTATTGAATAGAGAAACCACTGTATAATTTAGTGTTAAATATTGATACGTTGCGTTTCAACTATAAAACGCCTATAGAAACGGACATTTGATAAAGAATACGTTAAATGGCATTGTGAATTTATATGGAGGGTTTACGATATGTTCGTAATGAGAAAGTTAGCATAATTAGAAATTTATTGATTGTTACTTGTGTGGTTTTACAAATACTATGCTCTCTCGGCGAAGACATAAATACACTGTCACTTTTTATTTATTTATTTAAATAAAATGTAATGTAAATAAAAAAAATTGGAAATTGTCCCACAAAACTGATGAATCAGTTTGACTGTAGGATCAGCAGTCTCTACATGTTACAGGTATTATGTCAAACATTTAACATGTTACATATGTATAAACTGTCAGACATTTTACAGCAATGAGGTATTTCCGTAATTTATATTGAAAAAATTGACACCACATTTAGCTTTAGGTATTTCATTTTCCTTCGTTTAAATTTAATTTCAGCTTTTAAAAATTGGGGCAAAAATAGAAGATATTTTTGAATACCCTAGTAAATAGTCTGAAAGAAAAAAGAAATATAAACAAACAAAAAATGATCACAACAGTGTGTTTTAATAAGAAAACTCTCTAATTTCTCCAATTGTAAGTAGCTACTATTCAGTCTGATAACAGTGGCATTTTAATTTAAATTGTTAACTGACCAAAATAGCATTTATTTAAACCATTTTTTTTTTTAGCTCCACATCTTTTCCTGCATAGCAGGACAACCTTTATTGAGTCAATATATTATTATAAGAGTCAAGACATTCCATTCTTCACTTTCCATCAAAAATCAAGATATTGCGTACAGAGTGAAACCAACCCCCACGCTTTGTCTTACATAATTATATTATCAAGCGCAGATATATAGATATATAAGAGGATTATCTCAGTGGGAATCGAACCACAAGCAAACGTATTTACAGCCATATGCTGTCCACTACACCAATATGCTATCGAACCAGATATAATTTAACAAATATTTGTCTATAGCAACCAAATGAAAAATATGCCCCCAATCAAACAATTACCAAACAGTATAAAGAGGATTTAGCCCATTAGCTCATTGGAGGAAATTAACAATTGCTTGAACTCTAAATAAAGTCGTCAAGTTAATTCAGTCATGTCAGTTATCGTTTGACTTACTTTGCGTTGAGTTTACTGACCTGCTTTTTTATATGAGCTATTGATTATTAGCAATAATTGATATAATAGTGGCGTAGTATAAAACTTAAGTAATTTCATGGTTAAATATTGTTATAAATGTAGTTTTGTATTCTAATATATTTTTATTTCTCCGCTTGGGTGAAGAAGACAGAACCCGGTGTTAAGCTTCGCACTCAAGACATAAAATTCGGGCAGAAAGTGAAGGACGAAGTGTCTTGTGACTAAGTTCCTTGTGACTGCTATACAGGAAACGCGTTAACAAATGTGTTGCAGGTATTCGGTTTGAATGTCACTCGTAAAAATGTTTTTACTTTATAAAGGTCTAATATGCCAGTTTAATTAAACATATTATAGCATTGTTGTCCACAATCCTGTCAGAAAAATCACTCAGTGAGAACAAGTGAAGAAATAGTGATTTACCTTTGCGATCTAACAACCTATTTAAAGTAACAGTGATTTATAAAATGATGTAATAATTTGAAAATTCAACTATCGCAGTTTTGTGCATTCTTGTAATATTTTTAACATACCGCTTCACGTTTCCCAAGTAGCTCAATTTGTAGTAAATACAATATGGCAGTATGAAGAACTCCGTCCTCCATTTTCTTTCTGGATTCAGAGACAACGTCAAGCAGCAGAATCAAATAATGTGCATTTCTTATCAAATGTGCGAAAAAAATAATAATATTTAAATATAAACACTCCCTCGATTGGTAATCAAAGTCACAACCATCTCAAATCCATTTGGATATTGTCAGACTGTGACTATATAGAAAATTAATATAAGACTTATATTAATATAGGGTAGTGTCTGACTGCAAAGCGATGGTTGGGGGTTCGATTTCAACTCTGTTGAATGACTATATTTAAATTTTGCTTTATTCGCTGTAGTACCTAAAAAAAGCATGGCGTTGTGCTTCGCAATTTCACACGCAATGTCTCGATTTTATTTAACTCTAGGTCCTCTCTGACTACACCACTGAGCGGGAAAAAGCGTGTAGCTACACTACCCTACTATATTATATTAATATACACAAGCTTTTTTAAAAAAAATATTATGTTCTTGCCCTGCTGACATTGTTGAATTAAAACTTAATTGGATGGTAATATGCTTAATCCTCTTAAATGATGATTCATGCTGAGTAACGTTCGTTATTATGCTTCTTAATTTAGAGTTTAACCCACCATTTCTTATTATTAACATAATAATTACATATACTAATTTATATGGTGTATTTTTAGGAGCTTATAAAGACCACATTGGAACAAAGTCTGATTGTGAAACGATCCCTCAGAAGAATAATTACAATTAAGAAAATGTCATTTCTCTGTTTTAGCAAGAGGCAAAGAAAAAAAAGAGCTTAAGAAATGGCATGGCGCCGATGTTCATCATTCAACATGTGAACACAAAAAAGGCAGCGAATTACTCTTTTTATTATACCTACCCAGTAGCATGACTCACCGATTACTTTTCCAAGCTCTTGAGAGATTGCAAGCTGTGTGGCGGAATTCAACGCCGCGCTTAGTCCTTTAATCAGAGCGGATAAACAAAAATAATGAAATTATGATTATTATATCGAATAGGAATGCCACAGAAAATTGTGGGTAAAGTCAGACACTATCCTAATGCACCATGATGCAAGAGAGCAAGGTAAAATAGAAGCACAAAGGCTTAAGTTAAAAAATTTAAATAAGTATGTTCGTATGAGAAAGTTATTATACAAAAAATAACTGAACCAAAAAATGAAGTTTGTCCACAGATTTTGTTAGTAGAAAAAATATTTTCGTACCAAAACTTTTGGTGCTTCGGAGTTCCGAAAAATTTCAATATTCAACTAAGCTTTTAGCGCTAACTTTGATGTTTCTGTGCACTTTTTCAGTTTGTTCGGAGTCTATTTGCAAGCATTCGGAACGAATGCTGGACGACGTGATGACCCCTTGAGGAATGTTAGAAAATAGAATTTTTAAAGATAAAAAATATAAAGAAGCCATCGTGGCGTAGAGAAAATATCAGGCTGTATACAGGATTGGCTGTAGGTTCGATTTTCACCAGAGGAAATGGTTATATTTTATGATTTTTTTTCATAAGCTAAAGCGTAACGTCGATTTTCGCAACTCATAGCACGAAACGTGGAGAACGGAGTGTCTTTATCTATATCTTATTAAACGAGTAAAATAACGAAAAAACTTACCAATAATTTAAACCATAGTTAAATGCGGATTTCCATATAAATCGTAGGCAAGGTAATACAGCCGCGTCAGACGACCTCTTCACATATTCAGTGACTATGGAAGGTCAGCATCTGCATTTTATTGGCACGCACTTATTTCCGCAGAGACCGATGATAGATAGTATTGTTACTATTGTAATTAAATTGTAATTGTGAGAACTAACATTAAGATAATAACATTGTACCTATTATAAATATTACAGGTGTTTTTTTTAATAGCTTCACGCTGTATCCCGCACGCAGCAGGTTAGGCCTCTGTGTGCAGGCTGTGTCCCTTGCAGAGGTAACCAAGTGTTAAGACACTACTCCCCATTTCACACCGAATGGAAACAGTGCGTTTAACACGCAAGTATTTTTGCATTTATTTTAATAAATATGTATAAATCCTTTAAAAATTATGTACATTTACATAATTTTTAAAGGATTTGTTTGGGTCAAGGATTAATACGACAATCTGTCAATGAGATAAAAAAAACGTATATAGTTTAGACATTTTCTCGTTTGAGCATTTTGCACATATATGTACTTCATTCTGCACTTTCCGTAGAAATTCAGAATTTGATAGAACTTAACTTTGCGTTTTGGCTTACCTGAATGGAGAAATGAAAATTGCTCAATATATAAGTAAGAAAACTTTGTTATATTATTAGGAAAATGGATATGATTTTAACATAATCATTTACTCAAAACATGAGAAATTGAATATAATCATTCGTCTAATTCACGGGCATGAAATCCTCAATCATCGCATTAATTTAATATTTTCTTTTTATTCTTTTTTTTTTTAGCTTCACGCTGTATCCCGCACACAGCAGGGTAGGCAGAGGGAACCTAGTGTTAAGACACTCCGTTCCCCACTTTCCGCCGAATTCGGAGGCTTGTGTGTTAAGTGGCGGAACTTAACGCCGCGCTTTACCTCGACACCAGAGCGAAGAAAATGGAAATATAATTTCCACTCCTCGAGTGGGAATCGAACCCACAACCAGTCGTTTACAGTCACACGCTTGTGCCACTGGGCCACGACTGGCCACAATTTAATTATTATAATTGCATTTAGCTTCACGCTTTTTCCCGTATAGAAGAGTCGTCAAAAAACACCTAGTGTCAAGACACTCCGTTCTCCCCTTAATATCGAACTAAATGACTTATCCTACTTAAGTTAGTTTAAAAGTATCGATTTATAGAAAAACAATTCAATGATATTATTAGCCGCCGGTACAACGTATAAACAACCTGCTTGTAACCGGTACTGTGGGGTCACATGTATTATGCATACTACTCGTCCTGCCCTAAAGGAATCAATCCTGGGTTCAGAATGTCCGGCTTGAAATACCCTATTGATAGTACTTTATTGATTATTTACAAATGTTTAAATTATACTGTTTATTTATAGTGGATTTGTTTAAATATAATAAGATAGCCTCATGGCGCAGTGGTTTAATGTATGACTAAAACGCAATGGTTGTAGGTTCAATATCCATTCATCTTTAAAATTATAATTTCATTAATTATATTCATTTCTTCGCTTTAATGACCAAAACAAAACGTGATGTTGAATTATTTTATTCAACATACGATTCCTCGAACGAAACAAACACAAACGAATACAAATGGAAAGTGGAGAACAGAGTGTCTTGACTCTAAGTTCTTTCTGACTAGCCTCTTCAATAAAAAAAAAACATGAAGCTGAAAGAAATTGAATCTTGTATTAGGTCAGCTGAACCATTGTAATGAATTTTAGAAACGGGACTACGGTTGCCCACGACGGTTGTGGGTTCGAGCTCCGTTTGAGATTTATTTTTTCATTTACAGCTAAAATATATTTTTAGCATAGTGATGCCTTAGTACAATTATTCTAATTTGGCAACACATAATGTATTCAGAATTACGATTTGCTCAGGAACGGAGTGGGGCGACATAATAATTTAGTTCTTAGTATAAAAAACAATGTTATTTATACATTTTTAAATTTTATTTTATTATAACTAATTTGATTCTATGTTATTTTTTTTGGAGATTTTGTAAAGCACAAGGACAAGTCCTTAAAGGACATGAATAAGTATATTGATGGCAGTGACGCGGCGAAAGGAAAAAAGAAGTTTCAAACCCAAAAAGAGATGGTTGAAATCATCCTTAACACTAAAATTTATCCACAACTAAAATCAATACATTAGATTATACATACAACTACATATATTATTGTACCCCTATCATATACACAATGTTTGGCAAATTGTTCCTAATACCTACCGATTTCAGATATAAGACCCTACAATCCGGCGATCCGCGATGCAGTGATTAGCGATTGCATTCAAGCGTATCAGGGGTCGATAAGAGCCCGATAATGCCTAATGCAAGGATATCTAACCCTCGTATATATATATACATGTGCTTCCTATTACCTAAATTCTACTTTTCTAATTATTGCTTTATACATTGCGTTTTTGGTTAAGATTATTTTAGCTATAGAGTTAGGTGAAGCGGCAATGGATGATTATTTGTAAAGTTGTGGTGTGTTATGTCGTGTGTATGTAAAATATGCAAATATTATATTTTTTTTGTTAAAGCTTAGTGCTTTTTCCCGCAAATCAGTGTAGTTATCAAAGATGAAAACCTAGTGTTAAGATACTCCGCTCTTCACTTTCTAACCGAATTTAATATATTATTGGTTAAGTGGCGGAACACCATGCTTTGTCTTTTAATGAGAGCGGAGAAATTAAAATAATTAAAATATAATCATTCCCTCGAGTGGCAATCGCATGCACAACCAACCGCATTTGTAATGAGACGTTGTCTCACCATGCTACGATGGCAACTTTAAATTTTTATGTTTGCTTATGTTATGTTTTTTTTTAATTTTCAAAATATTTCCTACATTATGTGAAGTAAAAACAGTGACGATAATAAAATCGTGAACAGTGTGACTTATAACGATTTAAGTCACTCGGTTCACGACTTTATATAAAAAAAATGCAGTATGAGAGAAAGTAATAAGCAAATGCCTATTATAGCTTTTCCTATTATGCATTTGTCTAATTCCATTGTTTTTATTGCAAAATCGATTAAATTTCATTGATTTTCGATGTAAATCGCGATTTTTGTTGTTATCTTACTCGATAGTTTACTTAGTAAACACAAACGTCGATTTCTCGTATTCGTTCAACGTAAAAATCGTGTCGCCGATTCATTGTTTGTTCGCGAAACGCTCTAAACTTTAGGCTTTAAACGTTTGTAAATAGTTTCCATTTGCTTATTGTGTGTATATTACACTTGGGCCTTAAGTTTTCTGTTTGAACAATTAATGTTTTCGAGTTATATGTAATTATGTTTTATGTAACTTAGCTGAGTGTAATTATTATTATTAATGTCTCAAAATAAATATACTTTTTTGATGACATTATAAGCTTATTTATTATGTTAAAAATACGACAACAAAAGTCGTAAAAAATAATAATTCATTTAAAAAAAAACTTATAAAAATACCCTGTAAAGTGTTTTCTTTTTATTTTATGACAGAGGTAAGAGGCGAATTAAAACAGCGTTGTAAGATTATCTAACATTGGTAAATTGATTGGTAGATGCAGGTGAAAGGTACATAAATAAAACAATTTAAAAATTATTTGTATTTTTTTTTTTTGTTAGCTTTTTGTTAGCTTCACGCTGTATCCCGCACACAACAGGGACGGCAGAGGGAACCTAGTGTTAAGACACTCCGTTTCCCACTTTCCGCCGAATTCGGAGGCTTGCGTGTTAAGTGGCGGAACTAAACGCCGCGCTTTACCTCGACACCAGAGCGAAGAAAATGGAAATATAATTTCCACCCCTCGAGTGGGAATCGAACCCACAACCAGCCGTTTACAGTCACACTCTTGTGCCACTGGGCCACGACTGGCCACTAGTATCTTCTATGATTTTAAAATTTATTATCTATCAAAATTTATCAATAAAAATGATGATTAAATAAATGATTGAAAAGTTATGGGACTAAATGTCCCCCAACCAATTATACCACCATATACAAATCAAAATACGTATATTGATTGAGCATGAAAATTTAAAGTATCAACCATGTAATAAATACTAAGGGACGGTTAGCAGATGCTTTCTTAATCAACATTTTCGCTTTAATAATGGAAACAATAATATAAAAACCAAACCTTTTAATATATATTTTCTTATAAAATATTATTATAATTTCGTTTACATCTTAGTTATGATCTATGTCTGTCTTGTTATATTTTAATTTATAAAGTAATTTATAGGCTCTTAATACATACATATGTGATAATCGGCAACGACATAGATACATATGTGATAATGTAAACAGACTAAAAAACACATACTAAGCCTTCCTTCCACTTCCTTTCTCGATTTAGTTAAGAAGTAACATAGTTTCAGGATTTATTGGAATCAAGAATTATAAAAGTTTGACTGTGAAAGGTACTATTTGTGGGTTTGATTCCCACTCGAGGAGCTAAATAATTAATATTTCCACCTCCTTCTTTTAACACGCAATGTCTCGAAATTTCACAGAAAGTGGAGGAAGTGTCTGGACACTAGGTCCTCTCTAACTACCTGCAAGAAAAAGCGTGAAGCGTGTTAAAAATAATAAACACTTAAACCGATATCCTAAAGAGCCGTCTCACTTTTAAAAAACACAAAAAACATCCTCATTAATCATAACAGAAGAATTCGTTAACTGATTCCATTATCGCATATACTAACTAGTACACACTCCGAGCTCAGAAAATTCGCAAAACTCCTCCATAAAAGCTTGTTTGCTTCATTTTCTACTACAAGTTTTATCTAGACGGTAAAGTACGTATGGAACAGCTCTTGCGTTTATCTGAATGCCTTTAAGAGCTGATAATAGTTAGCGAACAATGTGGCGCTACTTCAGCGATACTCCACTGACTTTTGTAAACATGTTCATTTTTATCTTAGCTATTAGTTTAGTTTGAAGTTTAAGTTGAAGTTTTTGTTATATAATTTATTTTGATTTTGTTCCTTAATGACTGATTAACAAGATCAAACAATATGCTTAAAATATCCTTTAGCATTAAGATATAATTTAAGCTTATTTTTAACTATTAGATTGGTATTAATACCTGTACCAAATAATATTTTACAAGGTCATCGTGGCGCAGTGGAACAGCCTCCGACTGTATACGCGATTGCTTTGGGTTTGATTCCAATGAGAATTATTGTATTTGAATGACGTTTATTTCTGCTTTATTAGTACCTGAAACGGATCACGGTGTTGAGTTCAAGACAGATATTTAAATATCTGTGCTTAACTTAAATTAACTAATATTAAATTAGTAGGATAGTCTGAAACAATCGAAGAATCAAAAATAAAAAGACAAGACACTCCGTTCTCCTTCTTCCAATCGAGAACGAGACATTCATCATTCTGAATGGAAATCGAATCCACCAATTAATGTAATTACAGCCAGATACTTTCCCACTACTCCATGAAAAATGAAAAAGATGGATAGTACATTAATATATATGAATGTATTCAGGCTAGATCTACATAAAATGTGAATATATAAAAGAGCCCAGGACTTGTTCTATAGCTACATAAGATATAAAATAATAATAATATTATGTTTTTTTCTTTAATTTTTATTTCGCTCCCTTGCGGGGTAGTCAGGGAGAACGGAGCGCCAAACGCTACGGTCCCTGCATACTTCTTTCGCCTCGTCCACTGTCATCAACCTCTTCATACACGCCCTCCGGGCGGTCCTCATGCTTTTTCGTGACCTTCCTCCAGTATCGTTGACACTGTGTTTTCGAAGGTCAATCGAGATTTCCACCTGCTTCTCTTGCCATTATAATAAATTGTAATAAAAAAAAACATTGTTTATTACTTGACCGTAACATAAACTTAGTATGTACTCCACCCTTTATAAAAAGAGGATATTTAACAGCTCATACAAAATTCATAGAACAATAAAGACAATTCCGCTACGCCAATCATATAAAACAATACCTCAGCTGTTATTGCAGAACTTTTTATTGTTAGTTTCGTTAAATAAAACACCTTTGTGTGATATATTTTGGTTTAATATTATAAAATTAAGCGATAAATTGAAATTCATATTTTTTATCAGATTTTATCAGAGCAAAAAATGTAGTGTCAAGGTTCTCTGTTCTCCGCATTATACCCAAAATCATTCAATAGATATTGCGTAAGAAAGTTAGTAGTTCGTTTTATTTTACCAAAGCTGACAATTTATAGTAATTTAAAAACAATCTATCATCTAATGGAAATTGAACCCATAACCAGTGCTCGACAAAAGTTAATTGCAATTAACAATTAAATTCAATATTTATTTAATTAAATTAATTCATTATTTTTTTGTGGAAAAATCACATAAAAATTAGGTAAAAATTAATTTATTTTAATATTTACACTACAATTAACTACGAATTAATTTTTAACTGTTATTTTCGCACAAACGAATGATCGATTGTTAATATTTCATTACTAATTTCAATATATTTTTTTTCCAATACTACCCAGATCCAATCGCACTTACAATCTGACGTTAAGTGTACCGTAGTTAAATTATTAATCTCGATTTCATAACTTTGTTGTATAATGTCTAATTTATTTCACCTGTACCGCATTTTGTCATAACCAGAGGTGAGTATCCGTTTTTAGTAACAGGCCTATCCAATTTTTGGGATTGTTCTTGCGAATCACAATCATAGTTCTTAACAGAATATAAAATTTAATAGTAACGTATTTGTTAAATACGTGGCGGGCCGTATAAACGACCATGCGCTTCGATTATTTTTTTTAAGAAATTTCAGAGCCTTGATTTACAACCAATTGATTTTAGATAAAATGTAACTTTTACCCCTTAAAAGCTGTCGAAGTCAGTCCTATATTAATCAGTGGAGAAGGAAGTTATATAAATATATGTGGATAAGTTTCTATGTAAGCCCATTATGGCGCAATGTGAAAACGACTGACTGTAAATGCCATTGGTTGTGGGTACAGTTCCCATTTAGAAGAACGATCTTATTATGTCTTCATTTCTTTGCTCTGGTGCGAAACGAAATTTCAGTAGAAAGTGGACAAGTTAGTGTCTTAACACTAAAATTTCCCTAACTTCTTTTCAATATGAAAAAAAAGTGTGAACCTGAAGAAAAAAACTACATACAAACAAATATATAAATCTTGAACAAAAAAAACTTGGCTCTCGTGACTTGGATACAACCGCGTCTTTTGTTAAAGCGAAATTGTTAGCGATTCTTTGGTCCTTGTTTTCGAATCGGCGTGTTGAGTGCTATGAATGATTTATATAGGCTTTGTGATTTTTATTTACGACACGATGTGGCCTGAACGTGTGTGTCAAAATATTTCCGACGTTGATTCATGGCCAGATTAATGATAGTGTAGAAATATTTGACTGGCGCTGTCTCCTATGTAGGTGGTAGAGGATTCAAAATTTTTGTATCTTTCATAATTTAGTTAGGAGCTTGAATATTGGAGACAAGAGTTAATGCATTTTTAAAGGATTAAAACATATACTTAGGTCGCAAATCGCAGACACTGTTCCGAGATCCTCTTTCTGTAACATGATGATGATACTCCATTAAATGCTTAAAAGTTATTTCACTTGAGAAAAATATTGGCTCTTTTAAAAAAGTTAGGTGAAAAGAAGAGTGTGATATAGTTAAATTTTATATGAAACAGTAGCGCAAGAAACTATTGACTTGGTGTTATTTCATAATATAATATTACATAAAAAATACATAAAAATAAAAAAATACGTATCTTGCGTAGTCTTCCATTGCTTCCATTTTGCTATTTTTAAATGTTATTTTTATTCTTTGAATATAACTAAAATATTGATATTATCATTAAATGATTCTCATGAATACTTAAATTTGTGTCTGTTACATTACATTTTTTTAAAAACAAAAAAAATATTGTACAATTAAAATGTCTTTATTATATTCAATTTAAAATCACAACGTTAAGTCTTAGTCTAAGAACTTAGTGTCTTATACTTTTTAAACATTTTTTAAAGTGTTATTCCACACTTACAAAAATTGAAAAAGACATTTAAAGAAAACGTATAAAAATTTGAACGCAGCGATTTGCTAACAACAAAAATTAAATTAAAGTTGTAATAAAGCGTATAAGAATTTCGACGCATCGAATAGCATAAAGCATGGTTCAGTGGTGTGAGCACCTGGACGACATTCAGGAGGCGCGGGTACGAATCCCGCTGCGCTCAAATTTTTATACGTTTTCTTTAAAAGTCTTTAGTATCGTATCTCAGCCTAAACTTCTACTCTGGGAAAAGTAATTTTTTTAAGTAAATATTTTTTTTCCTATCCTTTTTGCCATTCCTATTTTCTAAATATATATGTTAACTGTACAAAAAATAGCTAAGTAATCCATATGCTATTAGACAGAAAGGGCTGAGTCTGATCGATGCAAGTGATCTAACATGGGGTTATTATTGACACTATAGTTTTTGTATATTAGAGATATTATACTTTTTTTTTTAATATCAATTATTTTTTTTGTTAAATAGTTATCTTGACTGTAAATGTGATAGTCGCAGATTCAATTCTTATGTTGCTTACTCCTTACATGGGAGTAATATTTTTATGGTAAAAAGAAATATAAAAAAATACTAATATAAAAGCGTAGTTTTGTAATACACAAAAATGAAGCTAAATTATATATCCAAAGAGTGAAGACAATGGAATTTCAAAATGATAGTTTTACATTAAATATTGTCTGAACAAATATATTTCGGACATAAGGAGAAAACGAAATAGATACAGAATAAATATTTAAATCTAGCTTTTTTATGAAAATGTTTATGATTTTATCGCATACCAAGGAGAACCTAGTGTTGAAATACTCCTTTCTTCACTTTCCGCCTAAAATCCATACACTGTATTTTTTTTTAATTTAAATATATATAAGTACAGTATATTATTATAACTGTATTTTTGAAGTATATAAGTAAATTTAAGTCTTAGAAAACCGAAACACATGGTAAACCTATATTAGGCTATTATCACGCGACTAATCGATTTGAACCCTACCATTGTAAAGATCTATCCGTTCAACCGTTTTATTTTATTGTACTTACCCACACATTTCATTTTGACCCCAACTATTACCTAAATGGACACACTTTGCACCTTACCACCTTTGTATTAAAGCTCCCTTAATAATTGCAATATAAAATTATACAAAATACTTGATTTTCGTCTTTACAAATACAAAAAATAGAGTTTCTTTTGAAATAATATTACATTTTTGTAATAATTCATAGAAAAGAAGGCTTATTGAGTCGATTATAATGTTACCCAATTTAAAACATAGTCAATAGTACTAAAATAAATATGGGTAGTTCCCACGTATCGGTTATTAGTATAAATTGACTCTTTAACTTAACGTTTGGTTAATCGTCTATTAAAATAACGAATGCGTTACGATACTTCCTGTGTGTGTTAATTTTATTGATATTTGGTGTTCGTTTATGTAAAAGCATTGACATTATTGTTGTTGTAAATATTAAATATTTTGAGTACAATATTTTGTTTTTCTTATATTTAAAAAAAGGCTATAAAGCAACATTTTGGTATCTCTGTTCTCCACTTACCACCCGAAATCGAGGCATTGCATTTTGAGTGGCAGAACTCAACGCCAGTCTTGACCTACCAAAAAGGTGAAATAAAAGTAACCTTAAGTCTCCGAGCAGAAATCGGACCCATAAACAATTCATGATATTTCTATATCTCTTGCCTATCTTGAAAAATCATTATTTTTATTAGACAAAAGATAACTAACTAGAATCTTCAGTAACATTATCTTTAGTATTGAGTTTTTATCTTTATTTGCGTGATGCGGTATCACGCATTTTCATACATAGCGGGGTAATCAGAGGGAGCCTAAATAGCTTCACGCTGTATCCCGCACACAGCAGGGTAGGCAGAGGGAACCTAGTATTAAGACACTCCGTTCCCCACTTTCCGCCGAATTCGGAGGCTTGCGTGTTAAGTGGCGGAACTTAACGCCGCGCTTTACCTCGACACCAGAGCGAAGAAAATGGAAATATAATTTCCACTCGAACTCACAATCGTTATTTTTACAGTCAGACTTCGCCCTACTGCGCCACGATGGTTCAAGTAAATTGTTTCATATAATAGAAAGGTATTTATTTAAAATACATAAAAGCACCTTCATTCTTTTTAGAGAGCACCTAGTGTCAAGACACTCCTTCCTCCACTTACATATAATATGCGGTTAACTATCTAAAAGGACAGTCTTCGTTATAATACTTATTAAGAAATAATACTATGGTTTCAACAAAAAAGTCTTCGAAAAATTAAATATAAGGAATTTTCACATTAATAAACCTAAATAATCCATACAATAAAGCTTTAAACGTTCAATAAAATATAGGAGCAATTAGGCACAGTCAATTAAGAGGACCACCCGACGTGACTTTCTCTGTCGTGCTATTATTTTTATTGTGAAGAATGAAATAGGGATGAAATAATGCTGTAAATAAAGGAATTTATATAATTAATATTACAGCTACATATAATGTATTCGGTTATTTGGATTTATTTATATATGAATGGATTGGCAAAGAAAACTTAGTGAGAGCAAAGAAATTAAAATATTTTAAATACAATTTTTCTCCGAAAATCGAACCCACGAACAACAAGAATACAGTCAGACACAGTCACACTCCACCATGATGATAATATAGTTTAAGCTATATTTTTTAAGCGTATATTAATCACTAGCGGCCCGCTCGCATATGTTTAACCTTAGACTATCAACTATATTTATGCTGAAATTCATTACAAGCGGTCAAGCGGTTTAGATTTTTCATATAATTTTGGTCCCTTATAACCCTTTACAGATTGATTTTAAAAAAAATAAGTAGCCTATGTTAGACTAAGTAATTATATCAATTCTCATCATAAATTTCATCAAAATCGGATCGGTAGATTTGTCGTGAAAGCATGACAAACAAACACACTTATAATATAAGTATGGAGGTAGCAACTATAGCAGCAATTGGTCCATTTGGTATTGAAATATTTTAAAATACTTAAATTGTAAGTTATTATTTGCAATTTTCTTAATTTAAATCTTTCCTACAAAACTTCCAAAATATATATTTAGCATAAGGTTCACTTAGCATACAATATTCTAAACTCAAGGAGAATTTAGAACCTTTAATTCTACCACGACAAATAACATGCAATAGTAAAAAAAAAACAAATAGAAAAAGAACACTATATAAAATATTCGTTGCAATCACACTTTCACATAAAAATTCACCTCAAAAATTTAATAGAACGATGTCAAAAGGCCCGAGGTGCCATTGCCAGGGAAAAAAGAAAAGTACCTACCAATAATAAAATTATCGGGTACCGCCGCCCATTAAATGCAGACCGCTGTGAAATATGGACAGAGGTTTCATTGTGATGTGGAAGCGTTTGATAGAGGGAATGTTAGTAAAAATTATAAAAAAATATTATTTCTTATTAAAATTATAATTTTAAAATATATTTTAAAATTATAGTATAGTTTCGATTAGAAAAATACATTTAGTAAATGTTTAAAATATTGAAACGGAACGGACGGATGTGAATTCGCACCTCTTGGAAACCGTCCAAGCGCTTTCACCGCTAAACCATGCGTTCTACTACCAGCTGCGTCGAACTTCTTATACGCTTATTGCAACTTTTTTATGTTGTTAGGTTCGAATCCCGGTGCGTGCAATTTTTATACGTTTACTAAATGTCTTTTTCGATTTGAATAACATTTTAAAAATGTTAAAAAGTAGTTTAGTTTATTTAAATTAATATAGAGATCGTGGTTGTCCAGTGATAAAATCTCTGAAAACACGATTGGTTGTAGATTCGATCCCCAGCAGAAGGAGCGATTTCATTACATTACTTTATAATAATTTATATTATTTTGTGGCTTTAAAAGCCTACATTATCTGAAAAAGGCGCGGTTATCATCACTTCAAAGGCCGACAATGCATTGTCTTATTACATGTTACGATCAAGTCATACAAACGCTTGCTTGCCTTCTCGTTATAAAAAAAACAGCAGCCTTTGGGGACTGCTGATAGAAGTGACAATTAGTTATTTTTGAATTAGATTTCTTTTTTGTTATTTTTGTTAAGTAAATAAATATGACGAAAAAATAATATATTAAAAAGTTATAGTGAATAATTTATAAAAAAAAACGTGTAGGCGCAATATTTATAACCAAAATCTATATTATTTTTTGATACAGCTGCCATGGAGAGAGTTCGGTGACGACGACGCGAGTTCCATTATTTTTGTTCACCAGAAAACTCTCAAAACGTAACGAATTGTTCACTTCCATAAAACATTTTTTTTCTTAGCTTCACGCTGTATCCCGCGCACAGCAGGGTAGGTAGAGGGAACCTAGTGTTAAGACACTCCGTTCCCCACTTTCCGCCAAATTCGAAGGCATTGCATGTTAAGTGGTGGAACTTAACGCCGCGCTTCGCCTCGACACCAGAGCGAAGAAAATAGAAATATCAAATACTTCCACTCCTCGAGTGGGAATCGAACCCACAACCAGTCGCTTTATAGTCACACACTGTGCCTCCGCGCCACAACTGGTCCCCTATAAAACATTGTTATAGACTAATTAGATTAAAATACTAACACTTAATATACTTAATATACTTTACTTTCCCTAGATTAGTGAACGCATATTTAAATACCCATTACATAAAACCAATAATTTATACTAAGAGATGTTTTCTAAGAGTTCCTAACCGATAGTTAAACCTCATTAAAAACTCAAATAACCTGATAACTTTTAAAACAGCCATTAATCTTGGGTTAACCTTTCAGTTCAATCTAAACGCTGGTTCGTAGATAGGACTCGTTGTATTTATGCTTAGTTTATGCGAAGATGCAATGATAATTATAGCAAAGCAAGTAAGGTTTTTTAACGCATTTTTTAAGCTTCACGCTGTATCCCACACACAGCAGGATAGGCAGAGGGAACCTTGTGTTAAGACACTCCGTTCTCCACGCACCGCCAAATTTGGAAGCATTGCGTTTTAAGTGGCGGAACTTATCGCCGCGCTTTGCCTTGACACCAGAGCGAAGAAAATGTAAATATTAAATATTTCCAATCCTCGAGTGGGAATCGAACTCACAACCAGTCGTTTACAGTCACACGATTGTGCCACTGCGCCACGACTGGCCCCACTTTATTCCAAAGCTAAAAACGTTTGTCTTAATTAAGAGTTAATTTAATTGTAGAAATAAGTATAGTTAATATAATAGGATAATTCGCTTAGTTAATTTAAAACGTCAATTTAGCTTTGAGTAGAGTGTCAATGTAACTTAAGAATTGTAATTAAACCATGTTAGGGAAAAAAAGGATACGAGACCGTGTGTCTCGTGTGTAGTGTTTAAGTATTTAAATAAAAAAAAATAAAAACATTTATTTTAAATTACACAAAGATTGATAAACCTAACTAATTTATGTACGGCCATTGAGTGTCTAAATAATAATTTTTGAGTCATGCCTTTTTCCCACATAGCAGGCTAACCAAAGAGAAACTAGTGTCAAGACACTCCGTTCCCAACTTTCCTCTTGACATCGTGACATGTGACATGCTTTGGTGAGACAAATTGCGACGTTGAGTTACGCCAATCACCACGTAATATCACAAAATGGTAATCGGAATCTTAGTAAAATCAATAAGATGAAACTACTATTGCATCTATCATAGTGGCCAGTCGTGGCCCAGTGGCACAAGCGTGTGACTGTAAACGACTGGTGGTGGGTTTCGATTCCCACTCGAAGAGTGGAAATATTTAATATTTCCATTTTCTTCACTCTGGTGTCGAGGTAAAGCGCGGCGTTAAGTTCCGCCACTTAACACGCAATGCCTCCGAAGTCGGCGGAAAGTGGGGAACGGAGTGTCTTAACACTAGGTTCCCTCTGCCTACCCTGCTGTGTGCGGGATACAGCGTGAAGCTAAAAAAAAAAGCTATTGCATCTTTATAGATGCTAGTATAGTTTATACTATGACTTCATGGTTATTAATAGATAGAAGTTCTTAGACTCTCTAAGAAGTTGTTTTAAAGAGCTTATAATTCTAATATTAGCAAACTATTTTTGTTTTATTCTACTCTTACTATTGCGGACATTGTATTTCTAATTATAATAAACGCTAATTGAACTTCACCTGTTTTTATTTCAATGGTATTGTTAAATAAAGTAAATACCAATATATGAACAAGAGCAAGAAAAATGCGAAATGCGATTTGTCACTTATCTCATGCCTCACGCTGTGCAGAAAATAAGTAAGTGTTTATAAAAACATATGATTATACGTAAAGGAAAATTTTTATCCTGATCTTTTCAAAAATTATGCAAACAGGATTTTTATTTTTTATTTTTTTATTTTATGGAATGAAGGAGGCAAACGAGCTGAAGGCCCACCTGGTGTTAAGTGGTTACCTTCGCCCATAGACATCCACAACATTAATGTTATGGATGCGTTGCCAGCCTCGGGGATGTAGGACAGAAGGAGGGAGGAAGGATGGGAATGGTGGGAATAGGGAGAGCTGGCTTACATGCCATCGAACCGGAACACATCATAAGATATTTGGCGGTTCGTCTTTGGCATGATAGTGGTCGCGAGCCAGTCGGAGAACGAATCTCCTACCACCAAACTACTGGGTTACCCGCCTTTTACGGGACGCTACCCAGCGGCGGGGGGGAATTGTATTCTTAACCCGTCCCCTCACGGGTGTTTTTGACAATTGACGTAATTATTATTTATAATTTTATATAAAATGTGAGCAGATAATAAGATTTTATTAATTTTAATTAATCAATATACTGTATGTATGTGCATGTATTATACACGATCATTTATTTAATATTTGTATGTATTGAATGACATTGAAGCACATTGCTCCTTGATAACACCTAATTTACCCGTAAAGAAAGACTGGTTTACATTAGGAAAAGATATACATAAAAGTAGATACTTATAGATAGATATATATACTTTATTGCACACAAAGAATACAATTAAAACACAATATATAAGACATAAAAAATAGTAGAGAGTGTGCAAAGGCGGTCTTATTGCTGATAGCAATCTCTACCAGACAACCTTTGGAGATAGGAGTAATTCTTATTGAATATGGGCTGGTGCAATCTCAGGAATCTTTGAATAGATTCCGAAAATAATTATTAACTTTTTTCTACGCTTACTGATACATATCATAATCTTCTAGATTATGTAAACAAATAAAATAATAATGAAAGAGAAGAAAACTATATAAAAGGTATATAAAAATATAACATATGCATATATAATTATAGCATAAATAAGTATCTAAATAAATATTACTTGTATTACCTTATAGACAACAATAAAAATATATATAAAATATATATATATATATATATATATATATATATATATATATATATATATATAAAAAAAATATATGTACACAAACTTACATACTAATATATACATACTATATACTATTGTAAGGAAAGGAAATAATTTGTTAGACGACATTTAAATATATATAAAGATTTAGAATGTCGAATATCTGCTGGAAGCATATTCCACAGCTTAACCGCCTTCATAGAAAAAGATTCACTATAGAATCGAGTATGGGCAGTTGGTAACATTAAACGGTTGTCACTTCTAGACCGCAGTTGTAATTGACAGATTGTCTCAGCACCCATAAAAGTAAAACGAGTTTTAAGATATTTAGGAGTGGAAGGATTGTACAGGATGGAATAAAGTAGTGAGAGCATGTGTAAGTTGCGGCGGTGCCTAATTGTAAGCCATTTAAGATTAGAGCGGTATTCAGTGACGTGGTCGAATTTACGTAAGCTAAAGATGAACTTAATGAACATATTTTGCAGCCGTTCTAGTTTATTAAGCTGATCCTCCGTTATATCCGGGTAACAGCTGTCTGCATAATCCAGGATAGGAAATAAGAGAGCATGAGCTAAAGATAACTTTGTTTTGGTCGGTAACAGGTGTTTCCAGCGCCTTAGCATGCCGATAGTAGCAAAAATTTTCCTGCTGACTTCAGCAATTTGTGCAGACCAGGTAAAGGAATTATCTAACAGAAGACCAAGGTTCTTTACAGAATTGCTGAGTGTAAGAAAGGAGTTGTCAAAACATATGGGGGGTAATGAGCCCTTATTAATTTTAGCTAATTGCGCGGGACTACCAATTAAAATTGCCTGAGATTTGGCCGGATTTACACGTAGGCCATATGCTTTGCACCAAGTGCAAATCCTGAGTAAATCGATATTCAATTTTGCAATGGCACTATCAATATCAAGAGCGAGGGCAGGAACGTATAGTTGTAAATCGTCCGCGTAGAGATGGAAGGAACAAGAAAGGGACCGAGAAATGGTATTAATAAAAATGGAAAATAATAACGGTGAGAGGACACTGCCTTGAGGCACACCAGAAGAGAGAGGTTGGAAAGAGGAAAAATTGTTATGGACATGTACACATTGCTGACGGTCATACAAATAATTTTGAAACCAGTTAATGGCATTGGTGGAAATATTAATAGAACGCAACACAGCCAACAGGAGTTCAAAATCCACCGTGTTAAATGCATTACTGAAGTCCAATAATGTAAGGATGCTCAGTTGTCTGTTGTCCATATTGAAACGGATGTCATCACACACCTTAATGAGAGCGGTGACTGTACTGTGGCCCTTACGGAAGCCAGATTGAAACTCTGATAGAATATTGTTTTTAAGTAAGTAGGTATTCAGCTCAGAGTGGACGATACGCTCCAGTACTTTAGATAAGAAGGGAAGGATTGAAAACTTATATGAATATTTTTTCATGATATTTCAACTAATTATTAACTAAGTCTCATTAAACGTAATTTTAAAAAAATGCACTCTTCAACTATAATTACTCCAACTCAAATCGAACCTGTACCTTACCCCAAACAAAACAAAACCTATAATTAATATCAACACACCCACCCACACCCTTAAAATATCAATTTTAAAAAAATATAATATTCCACCCCAAATCTCACGGTGTTATATGACAGCCTTGTTCCACCCCCGCTCTGACAAATGAAAAGTCTTTTAATTAATTAGAACTACCCTTGCCTCGCCGTGAGAACACTTCGACTGGTGTAAGTTAGGACAAAGTGATCATGAATTTTGAATACGAGAAATTGAAGGTAGAATTGTGTTGAACTTCTTAGTTATATTATAATTGATTTTTTTTATTAGAAATATAGGTTAGATGGTTTAGTTGTTGTGTCGTAAGAAAATTGTTATATACTTTTAAACATTTTTAAAGTGTTATTCCACACTTAGGAAAATTGAAAAAGACATTTAAAGAAAACGTATAAAAATTTGAACGCAGCGGGATTCAAACCCGCGCCTCCTGAACCATTAAGGCGCTCTCACCACTGAACTATCTTATACTAAACAATTAATTTTAAAATAATTATATTTAATATTCTGAATAGAAAATTCCATTACAGCCATTAAGAAAAGACATTCGCTATTCGAAGTAAGGATCGAATAAAGTCACGTCTCTATTTTACAACTTGTGCCAACGTATGCAACTTCATAACGAACTCATTAAACGTTTTAGTAAACGACAGTAACACTATCGTGGCATGGTGGAAATCTTTGAATGTCCCGACGGTTTTAGGTTCGATTCTTTAATGAGAGAGTAAAGTCAAAGTCAAAGTCAAATAATTTTATTCAAAATAAGAAGTCACAAGCTTCATTTTTTGAACGTCAAACACTTTACTATCGGTTCACGAAAGTTAATACCTCAAACCTGAGAAGAACCAGCGCAAGAAACTCAGCGGGACGATTTTCTTTTTATTTATTTTTTTAAGTCAAGCATTTACAGATTTTTAGTATTTATACCTATTTCATTATTGACTATCATTGCGCAGTGGAACAAGTGTGGGTTTGATTCACATTTGGCAGAATGATAATATTTAAATTTTGAAATATTTATATTTAGATTTATTTTCATTTGTACACTGCAGTAAATAAATGACGGCATATTATAGGAGTAAAGATATAAAGTTATATAAAATAATTAAATTTGATTGAATCAATACTGAAGTGAACTTAGGAAAAAGTAATAATCTTAAAAACGTCAATAATAGATAAATTGGCAATAAATATTACCAATTAATGATATACATTTAGTGTAGGTGTAGGTTTATTACTATGTATGTTGTTCTGTAAATGCGCTACGCCCGTTCCTGTTTTTAGATCTTACTAAGTCACTATAATGACTACCTGTCTTTTTTTCATCATCAGTCTTAAGTTCTACAAAATGTGTGTAAGTAATATATAGTGTGAAATAAAGCTTTTTATTTTTCTAAATATTTTAATATAGAGGCAGAAATTACAAATTATTGAAATATTTCTTATATGTAAAAAGTGGAGAAAGGAGAGACACACACAAACACACAAGCACACACACACACGCACACACACACATAGCTCCAGGCTATCAATTAAAATGAAATTCATAATCCACAACCTCCTTGTTAGCTCGCACGTGCCACATTTTTAAAGCGTGTAAGATATTTCATACACCTCGGGGGCGTCAATTTATTTGCATTCAAATTATTTTATGTCATGTCGTTTTGACGTGTACCAGAATATGGCGTCTTGGAACGTTTAACAAACACGCTGACTTGACGTTTGACATCTGAATGTAATTTCAAGCGTTTTTTTCCGCATAATGGGATAGTCTGAGAAGATTTAGTGTTAAGACACTCCGTCCTTCGCTGTCTGCCTGAAAATCGAGACATTCTCATGTCATCTTAAGGACCGGAGTAAAGCAATATATATTTTTTTAATGTGATTACGTTAAATTTTGTGTGATTTGATGTGATTACACTCCCCCGAGTGGGAATCGAACCTGCAATCATCGCTTTACAGTCACATGCTGTTCCGCTGTGCCATGACGGTCTCTGATATTATTTTATGTCATGTCATTTTAACTCGTACGAGAATATGGCGTCTTAGGATGTTTAACAAACACGCTGACTTGACGTTTGACGTCTGAATGTAATATTATTTGGGTTTAAGAATAGTGAGACACACCACAATACCCTCAGGTATTGTGGTGTGTTTGGGAAGTTATTGGCTGCTGGGAACATATGATATTGTATGATATTTACGCATTTACTTACGTAAAAGGGTAGGAGAAGAACAGGACCATTATTTCCAGCCGAATTGTGGACTTTAACCCTAGATTAGTTATGTTATGATACCAATTATGAGGATCATCAATAATCATAATTTAATTGATTTTATTTCTCCTTTCCAGTAAATAGGACAGATCACGGTGTTGAGTTGCAACACACATCACAAAATACCTTAATTTCGGACAAAAAGCTGAGAATGGAGTGTCTTGACATTAGAATCTGACCGCAAGAATCTCTCTGCCCTACCCTACGAAAAAGCGTAAAGCTTATAACAAATTTGGAACTCGCACCCATTCCCAGACATACAAATTTCTCGGTACAAAATACAAAATTTCAATTATTTACGATAGCAACATTCAATGCATATCATTGACAATGACATCCAGCAAATCGAATTATAACTTCGTATTGGTTACCTTTTATTCGAAACAGAACGAATTTGACACAGCGATGTTGCTATAAAGAATTTTATACCGTATTTTAGGGAACGTAGAATTCAAATTTGAGAATATTTGATCTATATCTGTGGCTCTACAAATTAAAATCCGTGCTATCACACATACATCTAGAGTAGTGTTGCCATTTCGAGGATAAAAATTGGAATTTTTATCTTGAATTAATACAGAATAAATTTTAAGTTTTTGTAATTTTATCTGCCTACTGTCTAGTGGTTAAGATATTAAGGGGCTTTTTTATAGTTTTTGATATATTAAAAAAGTAGAGTGTATATCTTCGTGATGCACAACTGTCCAGTGGTGAAGAAAGGTGTTTCATTCCAACGCTATGCAGTTTGTCTCATAAAGGTAGAAAAACTACTTTTTAAACTATGAAACAATAGCTAAATAGTATACTACTACAGTAATACTGAAGAATACATAGAGTTAATCATATATAATCACAGGGTGTATCATAAATTATTGAATTTTATCTTTCAAAGCGTAATTTCAAGACACGCCATTCTTCCGCCAGAATCTTAAACACTACTTGTTGAGTGGCAGAACTAAGAGCCGCACTTTGTCTTATTTGCTATAGTATAAGAATAAAAATAATTAAATTATAACTTTTCACCGAGTGGGAATTGAACCAGTAACCCATAATCAACCACGATTACAGCCAGACGCTGCCCCACTGCACCACTATGGACTCGATTATATTATTTTTTTTTAATAGAGAAACTCTGTTCATGGGCGTTTTTTTTTTTTAGTTTTTTTCGATTATATTTTATAAAACCCACAAACCGTTATTCTGTTTACAGAATAAACAAATTAGTACATTTTTTTTACAACATACCACTTACAAGGTAAATGTCATCGTAATTCATCAAACGATCGTAATTGTATACGCCTTTAGTAATAAAAGTCATGCAAACATTAATTGTTATCGATGACAATATAAGAACGCTAAAGTATCGTAGTTTAATAGATATTCTAATATTATAAATACGATAGTCTGTCTGTCTGTCTGTTTCACTTTTACGGCTAATCTCTGGTCCGATTTGGATGGAATTCGTGATAAAAATAATTAAAGATCCAGAGTGAAGCAATGGCAACTTTGTTTTCAAAAATCAACCCCAAAAAGGGTTGAAATTAAGGATGAAAAATTGTGTAATTACGCAAGCGAAGCCGCAAGTGGTCACTAGTTAATAGTAATGAAAACTAGATCGTATGGCTTAGTCGATTAAAATTAGAATAAGGTACTCCAGAACAAGCGGGTTCAAATCCAGGGTGTACCACATTTACTTTGTGTATCGTATTTTTTTCCGCTTAAAGCTTGCTTAGCTTGGCCCGGTAGTCAGGAAGACACTAAATAGTGTCAAATCACTTCATTCTGCTTTTTCCGTTCAAAATCAGGACATTATGTGAAGAGTGGCATAAATCAACACCGTATTTTACCATAGCAAATGTAAATTCAGCTTACAACCAATCACATTTGCATTCAGATGGTATCCCTACTATACGATGGCCACTAGCATGTTTATATCCTAAAAAATCAGAGCTCTTGGTATCACGAGTCTAGATAGAGCCGGTCAGACATCCAAAACAAATACTACACTTTTATAGGGGGACACAAACTAATTTGCATATGGAAAAGCGTCACATGTATCAAAGAGTGAACAAAATTTGCACGATCAATACTTCGTGTTGACCGTTTGTTTGTATGTTCTTATATGTAAGTCTTAAAAATAGTAATTACATCTTTGATTACTTTAGTTTTTGTTGGTATTGTCAGTTGGCTTAATAGAGATTAAAAATAATATTTTGAGCCAACTTATATTTATAATATTTTGAATTAAATAAATGTTTTATAAGGTCATTTTTATAAGATTGAAAATATATTTTATAGGAATAAGAAGAAGGTTGGAAGACAGCGCCGTAAAAAACGAGCATCCAAAAGGTTACTTTTTAAAGTTATTTTAGTAATATATACTTTTTTTATTTAAGCCTAGTTTTGTTTTTCTTTGATGTTTCTATGTAAGAAAATACATTTATTTCTATTCTATTCTTACATATTATATTAATTTATAACACAACAGTAACAATCGGTAATATGTATTCGAATTCAGTCACAGAATCCAGACTTAAGCGTTTGTTATTTTTTTATTAAAACCTAACCGGATTTAAGTCAAATTTTATACTAAAATATGGACAAATACACAAAATAGTATAAAAAGGATCATATCCTTATACTATTGCACTAATGACTGACATTTCGCAATTCACATAAATTTAACAAATTAATGCAAACTTCTACTACAAACGGTACGTAAAAAGGACTGTTCAAGATAGGTTCCACATTTTAAAGACATTACATGATTAGTGTTACCCTATATCGTACTTTAAATTTAACTATATTTAAAGTTATATAACAGTTGCAAGAATTAACAGAGGAAGAGTCTAGAGATCGAACCCACTATGACTATCTAGCACAATGATGTCAAACAACTATGTCGTTTATACATTTATATAATTAAAATAGTTAATTATTTTTATCACCAAGCAATATGGAGAGAGGCTGTCTAGTGTCCAGACATTCTGTTCTTCATTTTTCACTCGAATTCTCAATATTATGTGTCGAGTGGTGGAGTTTAACACTGTGATTTCTTTGACACCAAAGAAGAAAAATAAAAATATATTGAACTTAATAATTTCTCCGAGTAAGAATCGAACTCACGACCAATCGCATTTAAAAGTCAAAACATCCACTGTGTCACAACAAAATTATTATAACATAGAATCATAAAAACTACTCTAAAATTTCAAAATAAATATAAAATCCGAATACGAATGCAAAAAAACATGCATTTAATAAACACGAACCCATAATTACTAACAATCTAAGCCCTATTCGTTATACTAAAGTCAAAATCATCGAGGGACGGTACAAAAGCAACACTTAGTAATTGTTATTATGAGCACCGCGAGAGGGTGCCATTCAAATTCAAATAACATTCAAATCTGTTATTATTATCCCTGACGCATTGTATGTGTCCTTTGGGAGTTGTTACTATTTGGAACCCCTGTCTATGCTTGTCATTTTAATATTGGTAGTTTGTTTGGTGTTTTTTTTTTAGTTTTATCCTTTTAGGCAGACGGAACCTAGTGTTAAGACACTCCGATCCGAATTTCACGCTGAATTTTGGAGACATTGCGTGTTAAGTGGCAGAACTTAACGCCGCGTTTTCTCTTTATTACCAGAGCGAAGGACATGGAAATATTAAATATTTCCACTCCTCAAGTGGGAATCGAACCCACAACCAGTCGTTTACAGTCACACGTTTGTGCCACTGGGCCACAACTGGCTCCTTGTAATTTATCTATTTATTAATTGTTTAATGTTACAAATTCTTCTTGCCAACCGACCTTTTTAGCTTCACGTTTTTTCTCTTATAGCAGAGTAACTCTTAATTTGACTACAAAAATAACAAAATAAACTTGTGTCTAGATCTTGCAACTATACTATATATAACATAGTGTAAATTTAGTGTTTTGCTAAGACGACCAATATAACAAGAATAAAAAAATATACACGGTGGTTATTTTTAATGAATTTATGAGTTATATAGGTGTATCTTTTGATAAAACAAGATGCGGCGTCGAGCGCTGCTATTCAAGTTGACATATTTTTAAGTGACTGGTTGTAAAAAAATAAAGTTATTTATTATTTATTATTATTAATTAAACTTCTCATGAAAAAAAAACATGTTTTGTATAAAGTATTACAGGGAACGGATTAACAATGATTTTGAAATTAGTTCATACTTATTTACTTTGTTTTGTAATAATGTAAATTTAAGTGGGTAAGTCGAAATCTTGTATGTAAATTCGATTCATGTCAGGCTACCAAGCAAATATAAAAGTTATTGTTGATCGCATTGCTTTATTTATGTTACATACATAATACTGGTAAATAGAGAAAGAAGTACATAGTACTAGATTTTTTTGTTTGTAATACATACAAAATAAAATGAAGATAATTAACATAATCCATTTATTAGTAGCAAAATTATAATAAAACTTTTTAACTACGCTTATGGGAATTTCTATTTTAAATATTTAAATACATCAGACTCGAGACGTCACGCAACTTAGACTCCCAATAAAATTAAAAAAAGGCAAAATTATTCATAGACTAATAAAACATTAGAAGATTTTAATATCATCGGCTTCTTTGGACGTTAATTTATGTGCCGGTTAACATTTTAGTGGCCATTAACGCTATTCGATTGTCATATCGGATTTTGTAATGTAAGAGGCGCCTAAGTTCCGGCGGCGTGTGGAAGAAAAAAAATTAGAAAAAGTTTTAGCGCCCTCCATGTTATTAGAATAAGCAAGTAATGTTTTGGTAGGATCAGTTCGGGTAACAAAATATTGACTGTATTCATTCTCGATTGTTGAAATGTCTTGTCTTAATTTATATTTGTGTAAGCAGGAGAGGTTTTTTATAGCGAAAGTTTTTAGACAGAAGTGTGACTGTGTTTTTTGTAATCTTCGTAAAAAATGTTTTAAAGAATTATTTTTGGAAAAGTCACTGTTTGATCTCTGTTTATTTATCTATGTGTAATCGCATTTATAATTCGAAAATAATTAGGTAAAATGTTTATTTTAAACAATGTCATTACTGATGTTTTTTCAAGTGCAAATTCAAAATACTTATAAAAGTATACTGTTTAATTCAATATAAATTACGTTATACTTACAAGTTCTAAAATTATTTTATAAATAACTTTTATCATTCGTACCTACATTTTAAGTTAAAATACCGCTTTTTTTTAACCTTAACATAACGCTGCATTAATTTATGCAAGCAGATTAAGGAAATATGTTAAAATCAGAATATTATTTAAGTTGGATAAGACAATAATGTTGCTGGTGGCACTGAACTTATGTATTCTTTATATAAACATTTTATCACCAGCAACAAGTCTTATAACTAAAAAATCCTCTTTACTAAAAATATAATTCACTATTCAAAAAGGAACCATGGCACAGTAGGACAGCGTAATTATAAACGCGATTGTTTGTGGTTTTCATTTCCATGCAAGTAAATTATTAGATTTAAGTCATTTCTACAGTTTCTAGTAAGACAAACTACAGCGTTGAGTTCCGTTACTCGACATCTAAACACTCGATTCGGACGAAAACAAACTGACATTAAACACTTTTAAACATTTTTAAAGTGTTATTCCATACTTAGGAAAATTGACGAAGACATTTAGAACTGAGCTCAGTGGTGAGAGCGCCTGGACGATGTTCAGGAGCTGCAGATTCAAATCCCGCTGCGTTCAAATATTTACACGTTTTCTAAATGACTTTTTCAAACTGATATTAAGTTTTCAGAGTTAGATAAAGCTCGCAATCTAAACGAAGTGCAAAGTTACGTTCTCGCGTATAACAAATCCTCAAACCAAAACAATAAAAACATCGAAAGTGAATCGTAGACCACCTAATTCCACATACTAAAAATTCAAATCGAATACACGCTATACGTCATTCCTATTGACCATACTGTTAGTAAAGGGCCATAATATCAAATTATAGTCATATCACCACGCGTATCCGTCGATGGTGTTAGAATGATAAGTTCAGGATATGACAACACTAACTCTATTGTTTCAAAAGTAACAATGCAGACGAACAAAAAATATGGGAATAAATCTAAATCGTATTTTAAAAGTGGTTTGGCAGGTTTTTTTTTTGTTAGCGAGGATTCGAAGTGAGTGTTAAGGTTTTATTTTGTTTTGGTTAAGAGAATATTGATGTATTTTGTACAGTAGACTTTGAGTTTATTAGACTATTCTATAGTCAGTCGTGGGCCAGTGGCACAAGCGTGTGACTGTAAACGACTGGTTGTGGGTTCGATTCCCACTCGAGGAGTGGAAATTATATTTCCATTTTCTTCGCTCTGGTGTCGAGGTAAAGCGCGGCGTTAAGTTCCGCCACTTAACACGCAAGCCTCCGAATTCGGTGGAAAGTAGGGAACGGAGTGTCTTAAGACTAGGGTCCCTCTGCCTACCCTGCTGTGTGCGGGATACAGCGTGAAGCTATAAAAAAAAATAAAGTGGATAATATAAGAGGCTGTATCGCGATGGTTGTGGGTTTGAGTCCCACTCGCCGAAATATTATGTTTAAATTATGATTTATTGACTCTTGTACCTGAGACCAAGTTAATGTCTCGGTTGCAAGCTGAAAGTGGACGGAGTGTCTTCACACTAGGTCCTCTCTGAGTACCCCGCTATACGGCAAAATGCGTTTGAAAAGCTGCTTATATCATATAGTTTATTATGCTATCTAATGTCATCTTAGTGCAGTAGGTTAATGTCTAATTGTAAATGCAATTGGTTGTAAATTCGATTCTTGCTGGTGGAAAGATAATTATTATTAATTTTTGTTTTCTACGTTGTGACAAAATTGCGAGTTCCATTCTCAGCTGAGACAAGCTATTACTTTTTTTTTTTTTTTTTTTATGAGACACGCCATTACTAGTTTAAATGTAAGAAACTTTTCGCTATTTGATTCAATTAAAAGTTTGCACATATGTCCGGATCTGATATATCTTCGATATATGTAATTATTTATGTTAAAAATTTTTTTTTATATACAATTTTTATTTTGTTTACATATTAAATATAGGTAACGACGTTGTCTGCGCGGCATTTAATAAAAAAATGTACATATAATTTTAAAATAAAATTAACAACGATTAAGTTGCTTCTTATTACACCTGTTGTTGGTCGGTAAAAGTTTCGTCAGAATCAGTCAAGGCGTTCCAGAAATAAGCCGAAATAAACGGAAAAATAAACAGAAATTGTAAAAAATAATATTTCGGTATATGTGTAGTGTATACATTCATATGCATTTAGTAAACAGTGGTTATATTATCAGACACTCCAATTTTATTTACTTGTACAAATGATGAAAAACTTATTTCAAACAGTTAATTTAAGTCAAAACAAAAACGGAAATGAGTCCCAATTAAATACACTCATAATTTTTATCTCCAAAACATACATTAGTTACACGGATATTTAATTACAATATAATTAGTGACTTGTCTTGGTCTGCTGCTTGTACTTCGATATCGGTTGAATTGACAACTGTCAATAGAAATATCTAATTAGAGTTTGAAATAAGATTATTAATAATTAATTAATAAGTAAAAAAATGACCCTTTATTATGAAAATTATGACAGCGTTCGGCTGTAAACGAAAATGGTTGTGAGTTCGATTCCCACTTGAAGAAATGTTTTTTTTTTTATTTCTGCGGTTTAGTACTTAAGACGACACAGAGTACTGCCACTTAACATGTAATGTCTAGTCTAGTAGGGTAGTCAGGGAGAATCTAGTGTATATAACAATCTATCCTTCATTTTCCGCTTATAATAAATACTACAGACGAAAGTGAATTGGTAGAATTCAGTGCGGTTTTATTTACTAGAGCGGAGAAACTTAAATTAGTTAAATAAGTATAATCTTATCTTTCTTTTCCTTTTTTTTTCATCATAATTACAATTGTAGGCGTCGTGGCGCAGTAGCCTAAGGTCTGCCTGTAAACGCTACGATTGTAGGTTCGATTTCCACTAAAAGGAATGATTAACTAAAATTTGCATTTCTTCATGCTGTACCCCGCACACAGCAGGTTAAGACACTCCGTTCCCCACTTTCCACCGAATTCGGAGGCTTTGCGTGTTAATTGGCGGAACGGAGAAACGAAAATAACTTAAATAAGTATAATCATTTCTTACGAATCAAATCCACAACCATCGAGCTAATAGTAAGAAGCTATCACTATCACTGCGCCAAAATGGCTTTAAAATTACATACAAAAATAATATCTCTTGCATAACTAACAAAAACAAGTTGAAATTCCATTTTAATATTAAGTCATTTTAATTGAAATTGCGGGAGGAAGTGAAGTTCTAACTCCCTCACGACGTGCCTTATCGCAGGAAACTTCAAAATTGACGGTATCGCGAGCATCATCGCGAATGCGTATAGCAAGCTGTTCTCGTTGTTGGGTTTTATTTTACTTAATTCAGAGAAAAGAGAAATATTAATTTATTTTTATATTTCTTATATTTTATGTAAGAAGAGACTATTAAGCATTCATAAGAAAAAGGAATTTGAATCAGTTCTTGGGTCTTCGATCCAAGTACATGCTTAATATGTAAAGCAAAGAGGTGGAACCTCATTTACGAAAATTGTGAAGAGAAGGACTTCCGTAATTAGAATTTTTTAAAATTTATGTGGAGAAATAATGTACAATGTTAATCCAGAAAATATATAATATACAAACTACCATACCATTTTTATAAACTTAGTTAAAACTTACTTTTACTGTTTTAAGCTCTGATATTGTTAATGAAAAAAGGAATTTATATATAAAAAAGGTACAGACCTTATGTCCGTAGTGGTATAAATTAAATTGTAAAAAAAAACTACCATGAAAAAATATATTTTTGTATAGACGTTTGTGAGGCAATGCATATTTTAAGCAGCATGACTTAATTGTTTTATTTTGCTAAAGACTAACGACTTTGACGTTTAAGCTAAGCTTGGGGTAGGTTCGGTTTGGCGTTTTCGGTTTCCAGTATTCAGTGGTATGTACGATTATATTAAATATAAAAATGTTATATCTTATTATTTTATATCTTGATGTTAAATATAATTAACAATGATACGTACACTTGTTATTGACGAGTACCTGATTAAACTCATAGTTCGTGAGTTTGAATATCAGAGTTCAAACAAAGAAATACTTAATTTATATGACTAAGTACGGTTACGCGTTACTTATTTCTTCTCTTTTGGTCAATTTTTGAACTGTCTTCTTCAGTTCACAAAAGAGCAATTTATCTTCTTAGACAGAAACTTAGATAATAATATTCTGCCTCCCCCATTTGATATAATAAAGAGTTAAATTAATAAATAACATAAATCCTTATAGTACAATGGAAACACGCTCTAAAACTCCACCTAAATTATAAAGTAACTGACGACAGCATAAAATATCTACGAATATGTTTTTAGAACTCAATGACTCTTATAATCTATACGCATAAAATTATAACTTGCCAGTGCTTGTAGCAAAAAATATATAATAATAATAAGAAATACATGCATTAGGTGGCAAACGAAAAACGAAGTGTTTTAACTACGTTCTCTTAGCCTACATAGCATAAGTTCAGAAATATGAAATAGTTTTTAATTATTTTTTTTCAACGATTATAAAATAGAGCAGGAGAAACAATATATCGACCAGCGGCCTGCTCGCGGCTTCGCCGCGTGAACTACATAGATGTTTCGTTATATTGCAACCCTCGGGGGTGGATTTTTGAAAAATAAAGTAGCCTATGTTTAACTTTGGATTATCAACTATATGTATTTTAAAATTCATTAAAATCGGTCAAGCGGTTTAGATTTTTCATATAAACTTTCATCCCCTATTTCAAACCTCTTAAAGGTACATTTTTGAAAAAATAAGTTGACTATGTTTGACTCTGGATTATTTACTACTTTCATTCTAAATTTTATCCAAATCGGACCGGTTGATTAGCCTTAAAAGCGTGACAGACAAACAGACAGACTTTCGCATTTATAATTTAAGTATCGATTAAGCGAAATTTAATCTGTCTTATATTTTTTAGTAAAATAGGTCTCAAGCACAGTATTATAATAAAATAAGTTTTATCACGTATATATTCATACAAACGCATTGTAACAGCGTCTTACTGCCTTAGACGCGATGGCTGTATCTTCAATTTTCATTTATTCACGTTGGTGATAGGGCAAAGTACGCGATGCATTAAGTTTTGCAACACATGATATTTCAGAGTCGAGTTTAAAGTGGATAACGGAGCTTCTTGACATTAGTTTCTCTCTGGTCTTCTAACCTGCTGAGAACATTTTACATTTGACAATAAGGGCGAAGCTGAAAAGAAAGAATAATATCTGCATAATATAAGAGGATTAGAATCAAAGCTACAGCAATGCTGGCTTTAGCTTCAGCAATAAGAAGAACTACCCATCAACACGCCAATAAAAAGAACACGATCTTATAATTGTTTCAACCAAAATTTACACAAAAAATATAAATAAAAAAGCAAAAGTAAACTAATTACAAGTCAATCAACAGTAAGTAATAGTAAATTCAAATAGACTAACTGTATTTTAAAACTGTTTAACAGTCTGTTTCATACATATTAGGTTGCCCTCTAACCCTCGCAGACACTGAGTGATGTACCAATATATCATGTTGATACGTGAGCCACAAGGTTCTTACCACAAAATAATGTACGGTGAAATTACTTTATATGTTCGTAACGGTCTATTTTGAATATATTATATATTTTTATTTATATTCTTATGATTAGATTATGGGGTCAGTCGTGGCGCAGTGGCACGAACGTGTGACTGTAAACGACTGGTTGTGGGTTCGATTCCCACTCGAGGAGTGGAAATATTTAATATTTCCGTTGCCTTCGCTCTGGTATCCGAGGCAAAGCGCGGCGTTAAGTTCCGCCACTTAACACGCAATGCCTCCGAATTCGGCCCTATACATAATTTAAATTATTATCTCTGCATAATAACAACACACATGTGTGGTTTACGTGTGTTTTTTCTTATCTTTGCAGAAGCCATCGATTTCACGGGTTACTGTTATATAATTATTTTTTTATTTGATCACACCTTTCAGTATATCTTAGTGTTAATTTTTTCTTTTTTTTTTTAGCTTCACGCTGTATCCCGCACACAGCAGGGTAGGCAGAGGGAACCTAGTGTTAAGACACTCCGTTCTCCACTTTCCGCCGAATTCGGAGGCATTGCGTGTTAAGGGGCGGAACTTAACGCCGCGCTTTACCTCGGCACCAGAGCGAAGAAAATGAAAATATTAAATATTTCTACTCCTCGAGTGGGAATCGAACCCACAACCAGTCGTTTACAGTCACACGCTTGTGCCACTGGGCCACGACTAGCCCAAAATTTAAAGTCTCTAACTTAAAGTCAATATAATGTGATCACTTGTAAATTACTATTAAATAAACAATAAAATTCTAACCCACAACTATTGTATAAGGTAGGCGTTGTTATTTAGACACGCTGTCATCTATACCATGAGGGCGTTATATATACAGGCGTAATAATATCATAACAGTGAAAGCATATCCAATTTTAATTTTCATATTTGATTGGGCCTCGTGACCTGATATCCATGAGAATATTTTTTTATAGGTAATATATTGACATAGTTATAATATTATGATAATTTGATTAATAAGCAATCATGGATTTGAAACCACGTCTAGCTTGTATCGCGATCGTTATGAGTTCGATTCCCGGTGGGGATGGTAATGACTTACTCTTGAATTATAAAACGCAGCGTTAAGTTACGTGGTTACGGATAGCGGAGAACATAGTAACTTAATATTAGATACTCATTAGATATTCATTATAGGTAGAAAAATATATAAAGGTGCTGTCTTTTTGAAATGAGCAATCCTTAAAGAAGATGTCATGTATAAAATATTTAGAAAACGTATAAAAATTTGAACGCAGCGGGATTCAAACCCGCAAAGTCTGAATACCGTTCAGGCTCTTTGACCGCTAAGCCATGCGTTTTCTAAAGGTCTTTTTTCAATTTTCCTAAGTATGGAATAACACTTAAAAATGTTTAAAAGATGTTATGTAATTAGTAAAGTAAAAAAAATATGAGTAGGTACTATCTTTTTAGCAACTAATGTCATAATTCTTTATATTCATACTGGCTCTTTAAGCTTTATATATTCTTCGTTCAGTATTATTAACGTGCAGTTCTCATTCATGGTATTTTTTACCATCAATTATAGAATCTTTATAGAAAAATATATGTGTGATAAAAAAACATAGGGCTAGTATTATTGGATAGTTAAAGAAGTTAAGAAATGTATTCAAGACAATTGAAGCTATTATAAAGTATCATTGGCGGGAGTTTGATATAATAATTATATCAACTGTCAGACGAATGCTACCCCAGTCTACCCGCGACTGCGACTACGCGCTACTGTAAGGTGCTTAAAATGTCGGGTTTTTATAAAAAATAATTCCAAATAACAAGATATACGCAATTAATCCGTTTAAAATAGTTTAACTTCAAAATGTATAAAAATCGTGAAAACCAGTGATATTTATTACTATGAAGAATAAACCTATAATGTTATAAAGAAGTCAAAGATAACAAAACTTGAGCTAACGTGTACGATCTAAGGTACGTTTTTAAATATTTCTTTTTTTATCATTTCTTGTTTTTAGCTTCACGCTGTATCCCGCACACAGCAGCGTAGGCAGAGGAAGCCAAGTGTTAACTCACTCCGTTCCCCATTTTACACCGAATTTCAATGGCATTGAGTGTTAGGCAGCAGAATTCAACACCACCTGTTACCTCAATACCAGAGTGAAAAAAAAATGTAAATATTAAATATTTCCACTCCTCGAGTGGGTATCAAACCCACAACCAGTCGCGTTTACAGTCACACTTTTAGGCATGACTGACCTACCCAGAGCTTAGTTACATTCTCTCTACAGCTTACTTTTCTATTTAATTTTCCTTTACTAAAATACATACGATAACCACAAAAACAAGCTTAAGTTAGCTGCATTTAAAGAATGTCATCATTTGAAAGTATAATAATTCGACCATTTAAGGCCCTTGTGTCCCAATTTGGTACGACGAAGTCCGTTTGAATTGTAATTAATTTGACAAAAGTTGTACTTTTTGTGTCTTAAATATAGCTTTTGGGAAGCTTTAATATTATTCGATGAGATAAAATTGTATGTGGGAATATTGAGTGGAGAAATGGTTATATTTAAACTATTTACATTTCTAAAAAAAAGCATTTAGAAAATATAAAAATTTGAAGGCAGCGGGATTCAAACCCACGCCTCTTGAATACCGTGCCCGGACTCTCACTACTAAGCCATGCGTTCTACTACCAGCTGCGTCGAAATTCTTATACGCTTTATTACAACTTATTTTTTTTGTTAGCATCTCTGTAGAGAGATTTTATAAATTTCTGCCACCCAAGATTATTCTACGAACAATCGTTTGGCAAGAGAGAATGCTACAGCTACGGTATTCAGAAGGCGCGGATTCGAATCGAAGCTGCGTTCAATTTTTTATACGTTCTTTCTCGTTTCTCGTTCTTTATCTACTTTTCTAAATGTCTATATAAATATTATTTATTTTTTTATTAAAATTACGTGTATTTTCTAACGTTTTCTTAGTTAGGCTCAGTCTCTGAATATGGGATAGAATTTTTCCCCAGTATGATTTAAATACGGTGTTGAGTTCCGCTATCTAACTGTCACACAACCTACATTCATAGAATACAACAAAGATTGATTTGAAAGTAAAAACTGAATAATTGTATGAAAATCTCTTTAATTCATTGTTATATGTGTCAAACGCTTGATATATCTTTTTAGTACACATCGATCATTTGACGTGATAATCAGACAAAGCGTTGCAACCCCAAAGTAATCGTGAATATTTTGATATTTATATTACAGTTTTTAATACTTTAAGCATGTGTAAGTGTTGTTTTGTCTATCTGAGACCTGCATTAGATTTTACTTAACATTAAGCTGGGTAGCTCATCATTATTAGCTATGTCTAAACTAGACACTTATAGGTTCGATTTCCCCTTAGGGGAAAGATAACATTCAAATTATTTTCATTTTTCTACTCTGGTAAGAGAAAAAGATTCTAAGATATATCGATTTTAGGCAGAAAGTGAAAAACCAAGTATATTGATCATACGGACAGATTATCTCTAACTATATTGCTACGCGGTAAATAGCGTAAAATTACAAATAAATATTATATGTATATGTGTAAATTGAAATGATTCATAAAAAATGCATGAAAATATTTGTTTAAATTAAAATATCAATTAAATGGTAATCATTTCTCACCGCCGCCGGACACAGCTGGGACACTCCGTGTTAAGACACTCCGTTCCCCAGTTTCCGCTGAATTAGGAGGCCAGCACCAGAGCGAAGAAAATGAAAATACTAAATATTTACTCCTCGAGTGGGAATCGTGGGTATCGAACCCACAACCAGTCGTTTACAGACACACGTTCGTGCCACTGCGCCACGACTGGTCCCAACCTAAAATCTAGCGACAAATATTTACTTTTTCCATCTTTCATCCAATATCCACGCATCTAAAAATGTCTTCAAGATTTGAACCTGCATCCTTTAAGTAATAAATAATTAGACGCGTTCCAACAACACCGCAGCACGAAATGATGGTCGTAATAATCTCAAATGAATTTCGTCATTAGACTGTAACGAGCTTTTCGTAATCTCATATCGTGAGTTCAACACGAGATTGTATATACTTATGTTGATATTAATTTTATACTTTCACATTTTATAATGTTTTTCTTTCACGCTTTACCCCGCGTAGTAAGGTAGGCAGAGGACTTAGTTCTTCGCGTTAACTCTGAATTCGAGCATTGAAGTGGTGGAGCTTAACGCCGCACTTTAACTTATTATAAAAGCGTATAAGTGAATACAATTTAATTACGATCATTTTCCTCGAGCAAGAATTGAACCCAGAACCATCGTGAATACGATCAAACTCTGTCACCGCACCACGATGACCTCAATAAATATATATCACACCTAACTAACAAAGGCCCTGTTGTGGTTTCGATTCCCACTCGAGGAGTGGAAATGTTAAATGTTTTTTATTTCCTTCGCTATGGTATCAGAAGCAAAGCGCGGTGTTAAGTTCCGCCACTTAGCACCCAATGTTGCCGAATTCGGCGGAAAGTGGGGAATGGAGTGTCTTAACACTAGCCTACTCTGCATACCTTGCTGTGTGCGGGATACAGCGTGAAGCTAAAAAAAACGACCAAATAAGAGCTAATTTCATGTGTGACAGCGTCATATTGTGAACGTTAGCGAGGTTTCTAAGTTCATTCTCACTTATTGGAATGATTATATTTAAATTTTTATTCCTTCACTCTGTACCTAAGACAAATCACGGCTTTGAGTTCGCCCATTCACCACGAAATGTCTAAATATGCAGCGGACAGTGGAGAACGGAGTGTCTTAACACTAAGTTCACTCAGACTCTGCTATGCGAAAGGCAGCACGCAGCTGCTTTTTTATACAAAAATACGCATTTAAAACTTAAACTAAATATAAAATTGTCATCTATTATAAGAAACATCGTACAAATTTCATCCCTTCATGCAACGAAGAGGTCGAGAATCCGTATCTGATTTAAAACGAACCAAACTAAAATAGAAGTCGAAACCAAAGAATTGTTAATAGGCGTTCGAAACGAATTTTAGTGCGATCGTCGCCTTAGAGTAAATATATTATATATAGAAGTGGCTTGAATTGTATCGTCCTTTAGAAAAATATATGATTTTGTTTAATTATTAGAATTTTCTTTTCCAAATTAAGTTTAATATTGGTTAAAAATTGTTCGTGTTTACTTAAGTGCTCAGTTTTTTAACTTCACGCTTTATTTAGCGGGTTAGTTAGAGAGAATGAAGCTGTCATAAATCTTTTCATACACGCTCTCCTCACTCCTGGGGGATTCTCATGTTTCTTGCGTGGCGTCCATCAGTATTATTATACTTTGTTTTACACCAATATTATATACAGTGTTCTCGAAGGTCAACTGAGTTCTCCCCTACCTTTCTTACCGCTCATCTTTGCTTCATACTTACCATTCGTTCATCACTTATCCTCTAAACTGCTAAGTTAAAAAGTTAAAGTAATCTATACTTAAAATATGCCTTAATATATTTAACTTAAGAACAGAAGTACTAATTATATTTGAAAGTTTGTAATATTACTTTTTTTAAGTAGATATTTAAAATTAAAATATGACCTAAGTTTATAATGTTAGTACTGAAATTGTTAAAAAATATGTATTTTATATGAAAAGTGAAGAATAAAGTTAAAAAAAGATACAGACCTTAGGTCCGTAGAGTAATAAAATAGAATTATAAAAAAACTTATAATATTTTATATTGTTCCCATAATAATAACACAAAACGTGATATTAATTACAAAATTAAAATTAGTCATTTATATACTAAAATTCCTTGTTCTGGGGTCATGTCACAAAAAATATACAAGTCTCTTTTTCTGTGCCCCAAGTATACGTGGGTCGTGTGGTGTGCCCACTTTTTTTATATTACTAAGACGTTGATTGATTGAATCTTACACTACAGTGCGCTTATGAGAATTCTTCTATAGTTTTTTGGTACATTTCATTTTTTGTAAAACCATCCCCTAATTTATTGTATCTTAATTTAGATAATGATGTTTATTATTCATTTAGGTCATTGTGGTGTATTGGGACAGTCTGAATGTAATCGCAATTGATAGTGGGTTCGATTTTCGTGGAATGATCGTAATTTTTTTTTATAACGGTCTTGTCATTTCAAAGCGCAGCATTCATATCCACCATTTTTTTTTTCAAAAAATACATGTAATGTCTCGGAATCAGGTAAGAAGTGAATCTTAGCAGATACATGTTAGTAAAGTTTTCAACACATCTTACTTTACCTAGTCTGAAGACATACTGTTTTGCAATATCTGGCTGGTGTCAGACACATTTTTATTGACAAATGTGAATAAGCTGAGATATGTATAAAATATCTAATTGTGATCATCCTCCTGAATAAGAATCGAACCCGTAACCAATTACGTTTACAATTAAACGCTGTTTTACCTTAGCCTTTGTTACACATTATTATTCAAATGAAACTATCATTCAACTATAATTCAAATGAAATTTTATCTATTTTTTTTTTTTTTAGCTTCACGCTCTATCCCGCACACAGCAGGGTAGACAGAGGGTACTTAGTGTAAAAACACTCCGTCCCCCACTTTCCGCCAAATTCGGAGGCATTGCGTGTTAAGTGGCGGAACTTAACGCCGCGCTTTGCCTTGGTACCAAAGCATAGCAACATATGGTATAATTTAGAAAATATTAACTATCATTCAACTATTATTCAAATGAAATTTTATCTATAAAAAAAATAAAATAATCATTTTATTTTATACACAGTTTTTATTAAAAATCTTCCACAATACATACTAAGGCAATGAAAAATTCCACAACCGCTAAAAAGTCATCTCACCAAATGTATAGTAAGTAATATTATGAAAAAACATGTGTTACGTAAAATGCGAAACGACCAACGCCGAGGGCTAAAAATTAACATAAAGATCCTCCGGATTCTGTGTCCCCGCAATAACGGGCGAATGTCATATTTGGGCAGAAATTTCGTGGAATAAGTAAAAATGGAGGTAGTATTTTTTTCTTGTTATTGTTGTTTTTTTTCTGTTAAGACACTCCGTTCTCTACTTTTGGATGAAAGCGAGATATTATGTGCTAAATGGCGGAGCTTAACGCAGCGATTTGTTTTGCCATAATGCGTACAGCTTTACTCACTTTTCCGTATAATAGGATAATCAAAGAAAAGCTAATGTGAAGACACTTAGTTCTTTACATTTTGCTAAGAGTTTAGATACTTCTAGTGCTTACAGTCAGAGATATCCCACTCCACCATGATGGCCTCAATTTTTTTAAATTTTTTTTTTAGCTTTACGCTGTCTGTATCCTGCACACAGAAGGGTAGGCAAAAGAAACCTACTGTTAAGACACTCCGTTCCCCATTTTCCGCCAAATTCGGAGGCATTGCGTGTTAAATGGTGAAACTTAGCGCCGCGCTTTACCTCGACACCAGAGTGAAGAATATTGAAATATAAAATATTTCCACTCCTCGAGCGGGAATCGAACCCACAACCAGTCGCTTTACAGTTACACTTTTTGCCACTGCGCCATGACTGGCCACAAATTTTAATTATTAATATAATGTGATAGGTTACATGGCAACACTCCGCATGCTGTATTTGTTTAGTCACTCTATATGTTAGATGACGTAATAGACCATATTTGTTAGAAGTATATTCTAATAGGTACATCAAGTTTGAACGTAGTACCATCAAGTATAAGGGATAAACACATACGCTTGGCAACTGAACCACAACGCCCTAGAAATCATATAAGAATAATTGATGCTCATAATGATATCACAGTGCAATAATTGATATGAAATAATATCAGTGACATCAGTATAATTAAGTTGCAAATAATAAGTATTATATTGTAGGCATATAATTAAAAATTTTCATAATTAAGGATATTGTGGAGTGGAATTGCATAGTAACATACTGCAAAGGAGATGGTTGTGGGTTCTATTCCCACTTGGGGTTATTTTTAGCCTCACTCTTCACCCCTAGCGAGATAGTCAGAGACAACGGAGAGCTAAACGCTTCGGCAAATGGTATATTTTTTTCTTTTTTTAGCTTCACGCTCTATCCCACCCACAGCAGGGTAGGCAGATCTCTCTGCCTAGGTTCTCACCTAGTGTTATAAATAATTAAAATAAAAAATAAAAATAATTTATTTTGGGACGATTGATCCATAGAAAGTGTTAGTGAGTTAGTAACAATATTTCCTTATAAATTATGTTAGTTTTAGTAGTAGTACATATATTTATTTTATGACACTCCATTCCCCATTAATACTAATTAATTAATTATTTATATTATTTTCATTTTTCCGTTCTAGTGACAAGACAAAACGCAGCTTGGAATTCAGCAATTTCACATGCAAATTCTTCGATCAGTCCTGGCATTAAGCTTTCTCGGACTACGCTATAAAATAAATTAAATTGTAAAGCATTTTGAAGAAATGAAATATTTTCGTAACTTAATTTCGTTGTTAGCAACTTGTAATAAGCATATAAGGATTTTGTCGAAGCCGGTTGTAGAACGGATTGCTTAGTGGTAAGATCACTTTAGATTTCTGCTGGAACACTTTCCGCTGCCAAAAATGTTTTCAATTTCCCAAGTGTGCAAATAACACTTTAAAAGTGTTGAAAATATTAATTGTTTTTTTTTTATCATTAATTTACTACTCGCTTTGAATAATAACAACAATATCCCGTCCCAAAGTAAACAACTTGCAAAGGGAAAATAAAAAGACAATTTTACACGGCCATTAGCTGTAAGGGAAGCGATATAAATCTACGAGTTACAATGAAAAATTGTAACATAACGGGCACCTACGTGACACTCCAAAGGCTTGCTTGTATTCTCATAATGAAACTTGGTCAAGAGCTTTTTTGTTTATGACTATAATGTTATTTGTATTAAGAATCATATTTCGGTGGTTACAGGTTCATTTTCCATTACGGAATTTTGACAGATTAAGTTTCGATACGTTCAGCTTAGCTTAGCTTTTTATCAACACAATGCATTTTCAATTTTCTAGCAGAGTTAAACACGGAGTTGGATGGCGGAACTCAACGACATGCTTTTTGTCACCAGAGCAATGAAATTAGTGCGTTACGATGACCTTAAGTACCATCTGACCAACCAGTGTTGGGCAAATATAAATTGCAATTGAGCCCTAAATATTAAAAAATCATTATTTGTTAGTGGAGAAATCACATAAAAATCACAATTTGCTAAATTAATAAATTCTTAGCGTTTACATTTAACAAATGATGAATTGTTAATATATAAGTATTCATTGCGATTAAATTTTGCCTAACATCGCACCTTAAACCGAAGAACGGATTTTTTTAATATATAAAAGTTATCACTACCTACCTGATTATATACAAACGGCGTAAAGATAAAAAAATAATAAAAACTCTAACATAAGCTACGTGACACTCCAAAAGCTTGCTCTTTCTACTCTCGTAATGAAACTTGGTCAAGAGCTTTTTGCTTATTGCGGTTGAAATGTGACTAGTATTGTTGTTAGACCGTCGTAGCACAGTGCAAATGTCAATTTTAGAGTAAAGTTGGTAGGTTCTATCCGGATTTTAGAGATTTTTTTTCTAAAAATATTTTTTTATGAGTTCTCTCAATATATCCCGATATAAAATATATTTTACACTTTTAAAGTATTATTTATATACTATTATGATTTTTATTTTATAAAAGATTGAAATCGTTTTCCTCGCTATGTTAAAATTTTTATACGTTTCTTTTTTTAGCTTTACGCTCCCACGCACAGCAAAGTAGGCAGAGGGAACCTAGTGTTAAGACACTCTGGGAACAGGATCACGATTTCCATTTTCCGACGAATTCTATAGGCGTGGCGTGTGACGAAACTAAACACCACGTTTTGTCTCGACACCAAAGTGAAGAAAATGGAAATATGACATATTTCGTTTTACAGTGGAAATTGAACCAACAACCACTTACAATAGCACACTGTGACCCTGTGTCTCACGTATAAAATCTATCGTATCTTAAAAATATTTATCTCTATACATCTCATACGTTTCCCACTATAAAACTACTTCATTTCGTACCTAGCGACAGAACTTAATAAAATATGTTGTAACAAAATCTAATTTAAAATGTTTTTAATTTAAGAAATTAGCCCAAACGGGATTCGATCACCCACTTATCTCTAGCGAGATCAGATCATGAATCAATTCATACCTCTTAAATTCATAAATATCGTATACTATAATATTTTCCCGCATTTTTCTCATACTCCTCAAGCTACAAGCATTTATTTCTTTAGTTACATAAATCATTATATCTCCCACTTCCATCCCGCGGGATTAACACTGATGTTTTATTTGACGTGAGCATCTTTTATTTTGCTCACGAACCTGCTAAATATAAGATTGTTTACAAAATCTGTTTTGTTCAACGAATTCCGTTCTTTATGCCTATCAAAGTTTAAATTTGTAAGCTTAAAGTTTTCTTAATAAAAAATAAAAATGGTTATTTTTATGATATATATGTTTTCAAATTTTTGGCTAGGTAAAGAGAGGAGTTCGGATAGTGGTAGTGAAAGTTAAAGTGAATTTTAAAGGGTCACCTTAAGCCTACACATAAGTTCCAAGTCCCAGGACATGCCTCAATCGGTTCTGTTAGGAAGGAAATCTCGGTGAATGCATGAAATGCTAAGAAATGTCCATTCGTACAGCGAGATATTGTTAAAGAATCGTCGTAGCGCATGGGTATTTGATTGCAATCGTAATTGGCTGTGGATTCGATTCCCAGTCGACGGACTTATATTTAAATTATGCTCATTTCATCGTTCTAATAAGACAAAGTAACAAGTTCAGTTCCGTCACTCCTAAAGTGGTGAGCGGAGTGTCTTGACACTAGGTTTAAGATACTAAGGAGTATTTTGAAATAGAACTATTTTTAAACGAATTAATCACGTTTATTTTTTTATTGGAATCTAGCCTCAGCCAAAGCGAAATAAACTTTGAAGTCTCAATTTCACAATACCAGGAAGGAGAATATAGTCAGCTTAATTTGCAAGAATCCACGGCAATACGAGACAAATAAAGAAATCTTTGGCGGTAGTTTGATATAATAATTGTATCAACTGACAGACGAATGTTATATCAGTCTACCCGCGAATGTGACCACGGACTACTGGAAAGTGTTCCAAACGTAAGGTTTTCTAAAAATGTATTTTTGAATACCAAAAATATACGCGATTAATCCGACAAAATAGTTTTATTTATATATATAGTTTGTGATAATGGCGAAAGAAAAGATCTTATTAAGGTAAGGGCTAACTTATTAGTACTCGCCTAACCCCCATTATTCTTAAAAAAAATAGTTAAGAACTGATAAAGGAATATTTTAACACTAAAATCTCTGTGTCACAGGCAATCTATTAACAGCATTTAAAAAAAAATAACAAACATATAATACAAGTTACAGCTGGTCCCTTATAAATACCCCATAACAAGGGATTAACGTTTTTATTTCACCATAATTCTATAATAGTGAAAACGAAACAAGCGTAAATAGGATTATTCTTATAAAGCTATTTTTAAAATGCCCGAAGCGGAGCGACTGCAATAATCAAGTTTTATTTTCATAAGATAGCTGCAAAGTATTTAAATTTAGTATTCATTTAAAAGTTATTTTTATAAAAAATAGCAGGTTTACATTTTTTTACGCTTAGCTGGGTAGTCATAGAGAACCTAGTGTTAAAACACTCCGTTTTTTACTTTCCGTCTAAATTCATGATGTTATTGGTTCAGTGGCAGAAAGCATTGTAATGTGTGGGAATTAAATCCACAAGTATTCGCATTTATAGTCAGATGCTGTACAACTGTGCTACCTTTGCGGCCACGTATTCTATATATTCTATAAAAACTATGTAGGAGATTGCATTGAAAATGCACAAAGGAATTCTGTAAAAAAGAAATTAAAAAAAATATCTATTGATAATCCTTATCTCGTAAAAACCTTCTAAAAATATTACATATATTGTAATTATCAAATAATTACAATATATACAAGTTACAGAACGTTAATAATAAACAACATACAATCAAAACCTGTGGGTATACGAGTATGTTACTTAATTATTTTTATATGAATAATTCTTCTTTTGCTTACGAGGTTATTAACGGCTAAAACTACCGGGCTTACAAAGTTAATAATCAGTATATAGGTTAAGATATTTGCCTAAAAATAATTATGTATATTAATTACTTTTCAGTGCTGAATGAGGCGAAGAAGACCGGCAAACCTTGGAACGAAATTAAATGCTACGCTCTTGATGGTCCAAAATGCGGACGTGGAAGCCCTCTGCCCCAACTTGGGGACGTACGATCATAAGTCAAGTAAGTCGTATTCATTACAATCGAAACTACACAACTTTTTGCAAACTTATATTCTATGATATTTTTTCAATTTTCATAAAAAATACCTATAATACCGTTCCGTTATTCCGTTTCTACTCGAAAGAGAAAAAAACCACCAATCTATCCGTAAACACTTGCCCACTTACAACATTAGTAACAAAATTAAGCTCCTATCTTTACCTCAGCTATCACAGTCTTAGTATTATTCAATTAAATGGGAAACAACAATAGTATCACCTAGTACTTTGCGTGAGCTTTGCAAAATTGGCGCCCAAAGGCAGCGTTGCGTGACTTGAAAATGCAATCTGATTGTAAAATGGGTCAAACAAAACGTAAATGAATACGCTATTGTGTATATTCGCATATCGCTGAGTATAATCTGCTTCAATCTTGATACCTATTTTAAACTGCCTTGTTGTTTTGTGGCGGTTATGTATAGTATGATAGGAGTAGCAGTTTCGATACCTGTTAAGGTGTCAAATGTAAGTTATTATAGTCATCGATTCCAAGCCATCGTGGCTCAGTGGTATAAACGCTTTTGGTTATGAATTCTACGGAAAGGGGAGAACGGAGACACTAAACACAAATTTCTTTATAACTAACATATTATGGAAAAATACAATAAACAAATTATTATGTGCATAGAAAGATACAAAAATTTACGTACTTTTTATTACAAAAAACAGTTCACTATCTTTTTGAGGCTATATGTAGTTTAGTTTAGTTGTGGGTTCGATTTAAGCTTGAGGGAATAATCGTATTTAAATTATTTTCTTTTTGTCTCTATGGTGACAAAACATGGCCCGGAATCAACTATCACCACTCAACACGCAATATCATCGATTCATTTTTTGACATTATATTATCTTTGCTCGATCGTGAACCTGATAAAAATTATTTAACAATATATATTTTTAATTTTTTACTGGTAAATTTAAAATATACTTAATTTCACACTCTGTCTCACCTATTAGTAACAGGTAAGTATTAAAAACTTTTTCTAACATAACATCAATATCCTAATTCAAATGGTTAATAACCACTCGAAGGATTGCATATTCAACGTTAACTTATTGTAAAATCAAATTGCTAGATCAATATAAGGTTGCAGTTTTTAGATTGGGATCGATTATGAATAATCAATCATTGGACGTAAGAAAATCCAAAATCATCAAAAATAAATAACTTAATCAATACCAAAGGCATTATATTACAGAAAACTAAGGCTTTTACTGTCAATAGTATGAAATTCGTACTTTATAGACGAAAGGGAATTAACTTAACGTGAGGATATTTTGGTTTTCTGTTACTAATAAAGCAGACGGTCCGACGACGTTATTACCTTGGCGTGGTTATCACTTGCGATATTTTGCCGATAATTCGAAATGATTTCGATCAGAATGAGCTAAATAAGATGTTAATACAGATATTGAAGACATGGTGGCCCAATAAAATTGTATGACAGTACAAGCGATAGTTGTGGGTTGAATTTCTATTTGTTTGGGAAAGGATTATTGTTAAATTAATATGAAACTGTTGTTATCTTAGTAGTTAAACGTTATTTAATATTATAATTAAACTACATAGGTAATGTTTTGGTGCCATTTCCACTAATGTTTAAATATTGAAGGAATTATGTTGAATACATTGTTCTTATATACTTTTACATTATTGTGAAAACCTCTGATATTCTACGCGCTTCCTCCATATACATTATACCGAAAAGTTATGCTAAACACACTTATTATGGTAAAGATGCCCGACCTGCCTAATAAGTTTCATTTTTCCCACATAGTAGAGAAAGTCAGAGAGAACTTAACATCAAGACACTCCATCGATACTTAATAGAGACATTGCGTATTGAATAGCGTAACTAATACCAGATCGGAGAAAAAAAGACAATTTATTTATCATTCCTCGAAATAAAAAAAAAACATTTCTAGAGTGGGATTCCAACTTGGGATTGGGACCAACAATCATGCTAATAGCTCACGCTGCTGCTTGCTAGGATGGCCTGGCGTGTCGATGTCGTGGCGCATTGGCACAAGCGCGTGATTGTAAAATACTGGTTGTGGGTTCGAATCCCACTCGAGGAATGAAAATATTTAATATTTCCATTTTCATCGCTCTGGTGTCGAGGCAAAGCGCGGCGTAAAGTTCCGCCACTCAATACACAATGCCTCCGAATTTGGCGTAAAGTGGGGAACGGGGTGTCTTAACACTAGGTTCCCTCTGCCTGCCCTGCTATATATAAAAACATACATGACACATTTTCACATATATATATAATATAAAAACTTTCTGCCTACAAAAAGACATATTTCGTAGTAAGTTTGAATAATAAACGCGTGCCCTCGTCTCGCTACCGGTGCGGTCCGCTCACGATCACCATTTGTCTAGCGCCTGGGGCTTGCAATTTTGCATTCAACACGCCTACTATGCATTACAGTAGTATTTCTTGAAATTGTTCGTTTTCAAATGGATAATTTAATGTGTGTTATATTTTACTCGTGAATTTCGCTTGTGTTGTGGAATTTCTTGTAAACGTGAAAAGTGGTTGCGAGTTGATCTTCCGGTCGGTATTTAAAATAAGCAATTTCTTGTTCTCTCCCGTTTAAGTTGTTTTTTTTTTAGTTTAATAAACTAGACAGATTTTAAATTTAACCATTTCCTTACTTAAATTTATAAACTAACGTTAACAATTTCATAAGTATTTTTTCAAAATAAAAAAATATTATACATACATTTTTCTTTTTAATTTTGTTGTTTCTATAAAAGTTGACTAAACATTAAATAGCTTCATACTGAGGCAGGGCAGTTGTAGAGATCCTAGTGTCAAGACGCACTTCGTTATTCACTTCTCGTCCGAAATTGAGACATTACATATGAAATGGCAGAACTAAACGTCAAGCTTTGTCTTAGGTACCAAAGCAAAGAAATGAAACTAATTTATCGATTAAAATATAATCATTCACTCAAGTGGCAATCAAACCTCACCTGTGTTTACAGTCAGACGCTGTGCCACTGCGCCCCCACGGCATTTATTTATATTTAAAATACTTCCGTTCCACCGCTTTGAGGTAAAGATTGGCGAAAAACTATTTTCAATGTTATTTACCAAAAGCTTGGCAACGATATAACGACGTATTACTCGTAGGTTAAGTAAATAATCTATTTTAAATTTAATAAGAAATTTCGTACACATTGTTTCCTTTACCAACAAAGGAAAACTAAATTTATTTTTAGTTTTCATTAGCTAAGTATGAGGAGGAGGCGTGGGTTCTAATTCTGGTAATTATTTGTTTTTTTTACTATCATGACGCAAGACATCGTATTGGACATTGTAAGACATAGTAATCGCGATTGGTTGCGGGTTCAATTCTCACTCGCTGGAAATATTTTAATTTAATTATTTTTATTTTCCCGTATTTAAACAAAAGGTGATCTTGGAATCTACCCCTGAGATTTTGGGTGGAAAGTGTCAACGGAGTGTCTTGTCACTAGATTTTTCCTGACTGCCCTGCTATGTTTGAAAGGGTCATCTTTACATGAAAAAAGAAAAAAAACAACATTTATTGTTATTATACAATATGTTAAGTATAGAATTTTTTAAACAAAATTTAACAAAAAGTTATTTGACATTAAAATGTAATTTTCAAATTTTCTATCTAATGTCTATGAAAAAGACATCGTGCGCTACCGGCGGGTCTCCTTCGCGAATAGCTTTTGTAACGCCCTGGGCTCGTAATCTTACCTCCACGCCCATTGGCTTCCATACGATATTACACTAGCGTTTCAATCATAGAAATATTTATTGATATAATAAAATAATAAAACATTCAATCTCTTTAAGGGAAAATTCTATTATATTGAATATATGTTCAAAATTTTTGAGTTCGTAAAAAGTTAACTTAGCTAGGGAATATATGGAGACAATAAGCACTTTGTGTTAAAAATCTTGTTTTAAAAAGATTTTTTTTTTTTTTGGCTTCACGCTGTATCCTGCACACAGCAGGGTAGGCAAAGGGAACCTAGTGTTAAGACGTTTGCGTGTCAAGTGGCGGAACTTAACGCCGCGCTTTTGCCTCGACACCAGAGCGAAGAAAATTGAAATATTAAATATTTTTACTCCTCGGGTGGGAATCGAACCCACAACCAGTCACACGTTTGTGCCACTGGGCCACGACTGGCCCCAAAAAGAAAATGTTAGAAGAAAATATAATTCTCATTATTTAATAGAATTATATTTTCTATTATTTAATTAATTATATAGGTGGCGTAGTGTGCAGTATTTAACGTTGTACGCAGTGATTATGGGTTTGATTCTTACTAAGGGGATTATATTTAAATTATTTAAGAAGAAAGTAGAGAAAGTAGTGTCTTAATATTAGGTTATTATTTTTAAAACTATGGGAGAATAAACGTTAAGCTGCTTTGCATTAATATTTAAAAACTGATCATTTGTCTATACTGTGTAAACGATAATAATACAAGTGTTTGATGTAAATATATCTGTAAACTTAAATTCGTTTCCCTTTTTTTACGGATATACAGACCATATTTAAAGATCGACGTTTCCGTAGTCTATATTACTACAAAAATGAAAAAATAAATTTAAAAAATGTAAAAAAAAATAATTTATCACTCACGACACTATCATCCTCAACTAAGTTTTGCCACAAAAAGCTAACTATCATCACTTTAGAAATCTTATTTCCGAATTCTATGATAACCACTTACAAAAAAAAACCGAAAAGCTGTTTAAAAAGCATGTTTTTGTAATCATCTAACCGTAACAGCGTGAAGATAACTGATCAAACTTGAACTCGACTTAACTATATTTTTTACCTTAAAACGATGTTATTCACAACTAGTGACGTTCCCGCGCCTACGCCTGCGTAAACTTTTATCCCATATTTTAGCCCTTTAGGGATGGATTTTTGAAAAAAATATGTTTGACCTTGTGTTACCAACTGTCTTTCTGCGAAAATTTATCGAAATCGATCAAGCTGACATTGTTCATACAAACTTTCCTCCTCTATTTCAAATCTGTAGTTGCTGATTTTTGATAGAAATAAGTAGCCTGTGTTTGATTCTATTTTTACAAAATATTTATATTCCGAATTTCACCCAAATCAAGCCAATAGATTAGCAAAGAAATCGTAACAAACAGACAGACAGACAGACTTTCACACTTACAACATTAGTATGGATTTTTTGCAGATCCCAAGTGTAGGAAAGCATAACCGTTATGAAAGATTCAAAAGGGCGCCGAAAAAATTCTTAAAGGGCCTAATGGAAAGCTTACGTCGTTATCTGGAGTCACGTAAAATATTAGATATTTCTATTTAAAATTCTCTTGAATTTAACTCATAGTCATGTTGAAATTCCGCGTGAAAATTGGAATGTGGGCGGAATTGAACCCGCTTCTATTAGAAACTTTTTGAAAATTTGAACAGTAACTGACTTACGTAACTCATTTAAGTAGAGAACGGAGTGTCTTAACACTATGTTCTCTTATGGGAGAAAAAACAAGAAGCTATATGTCTTTTACTTACTTTTCATTCATTGGGAAAATGCGTATTGTTTCATGACTATTATCCTTATGTCCTTATGTGACTTGACTACTCTTGGTAGAATTAAATTAAATTAAAAAAAAAATTAAATAGCTTCACGCTATATCCCGCATACAGCAGGGTAGGCAGAGGGAACCTAGTGTTAAGACACTCCGTTCCCCACTTTCCGCCGAATTCGGAGGCTTGCGTGTTAAGTGGCGGAACTTAACGCCGTGCTTTACCTCGACACCAGAGCGAAGAAAATGGAAATATAATTTTCACTCCTCGAGTGGGAATCGAACCCACAACCAGTCGTTTACAGTCATACTCTTGTGCCACTGGGCCACGACTGGCCACATAACAGATTTAAATAGATGTTATTTTTTTAGTTTTAAGACACTCCGTCCCCCATTTTCTGCCGAATTCAGAGGCATTGCGTGTTAAGCGTCGGAAGTTAACGCCGCGCTTTGCCTCGGCACCAGAGTGAAGAAAATGGAAATATTAAATAATTTCCCACTCCTTGAGTGGAAATCGAACCTACAACCAGCCGTTTACAGTCACACGTTTGTGCCACTGTGCCACAACTGGCCCCTCAATATAAAATATATCAATTTTAGCCGAAAGTAAGTTCAAAATACATTCAATAATTCTACAGATACTCTAAGGTTATCAAAGCGATATTGACCAACAAACTTTTGGTTTATTGGTTTCAGATTGCTCTTGCTCCGTCAATATTGTGATTTCCTGTTTGAGTTCGGATCCGAATTGCAATTATACTTAGAAATTATTGAATTTTACATTAATTAATCTTCGTTGTTATAATTTTAAAGCTTTGTGTAAAGAGCTATTACTTATAATTGTTGTTTATTTAGTATATTTCATTTGTACGTTTATTTATTACTACAAATTATCATACCTTATTTATTTATCGTTTACATTTTATTATTTACTTATTATTTCAATATACTATACATAATATAATATCATATTTACGTATTTAAACATTATAAGTATTAGAATTTAGTTTATGAATAATATTCGGAAACCGCCGGTAGTTTCATATCTTTCACCGGCGTATCGGCTAATATTTAATACGCGAACAGTTGTTACTTCGCTTTCGCTTCAGCAGGATAGGCAGAGGGAACCTAGTGGTAAGACACTCCGTTCAACACTTTCCGCCGAATTCGGAGGCTTGCGTGTTAAGTGGCGGAACTTAACGCACTGCTTCAAATTGAAGTGGAAAGTGAGTAATGGTTTGTTAGGACACAAGGGCCAGCTATATGGAAAAAAATATGAAGTTGATATTCAAAACACATACACATTACATTTTGAAAATAATTTTATAATGAAACCTCTTTATAGATTCTAAATGTATACTAGCGGCCCGCTCGTGGCATCACCACGTGAACTACATAATTGTTTCGTTATAGTGCAACCCTCGGAGGTAGATTTTTGTAAAATAAAGTAGCATATGTTTAACCTTGGGTTATCAACTATATATATTCTAAAATTCATTACAATCGGTCAAGCGATTTAGATTTTTCATATAAACTTTGATTTTCATTTTTTTTTTTTATTTCAAAAAAACATGTAGCCTATATTTGACCCTGGATTATTTACTACTTTCATTCTAAATTTGATCCAAATCAGACCGGTAGATTAGCCGTGAAAGCGTGACAGACAAACAGACAGATTTTCGCATTTATAATATAAGTTTGAATTATTTAAAAATATACAATAAATAGGTGCTTGTCTTATTATATACTCAGACAATTACTAAAATAACCATAAAAATTTATTACAACCTGAAAATTACTTTTAAAGTGAACAGTTAATATATTAGCTCTAGGGGACAGTCCGTCACTCAATATCAATACATCCTTTACAGGTGTATTATTACGGGCCTTCGTCGAGTCAAATGTTAAAGAAAATTAATTTAAAAAAGAAACTAAAAGAAACCCTACCTGTCCAAGCACTCTTCCCGCTAAGCCTTGTGTTTAACGCACGCATACGTTTGAACGCACGCGGGTTCGAATCCCGCTGCATTCAAATTTTTTTATGTTTTCTAAAAAAGATACACAATATATATATATATATATATATATCCACTTAGCAGGTATACAAGGTTGACGCTATGGAAATATTGTATTGCTATCCAATCAGGACACGCCTGTAAATTTAACAAGCATGTGATTGATAGTTCCCTAGGCAATAACTTATGACGTCAGGTTTTCTCTTATATTATTTATGATTATTTCAAAAATATGTACTTATTAATTAAATTTTTAAGTAGATAAGAAATCTTTAATTTATCTTTATTCACGCCAGCTTCACGCTTTTTCCCACACTCAAGGAATCATAGAGAACCTAGTGTCAAAACACTCCGTTAAACTTGTTAATTGGACTTTTAGTCCAAATTCTTAATTTAGTCAAACCAAAAATATTAAGACACCAGTAGTGTCGCAGGGACACAAAATGTGACTGTAAGAGAAACTGGTTGTGAATTCGATTCCAATTTTCATTTCCATTTTCTTCGCTCTGGTGTACAGGCAAAGCGTGGCGCTAAGTTCCGCCATTTAATGCCTGCAATGCTCCACAATGCCTCCAGAATTCGGCGGAAAATGTGAATCGAGCGAAGTTTATTAACACTAGGTTCCCTCTACCTGCCCTGCTGTGTGCGAGACACAGCGTGAAGATAAACATAAATAAATAAATAAATAAATAAAGTAGTAGTAAATTAGAAAATTAAAATATTTCTAAATTCACTAAACACTCATAATAATGTTGTATCTACGAGTAATTTAGAGTTTTAGAATTCAACGTGGCAGCCGCAAAATATTCGAACATAATTAAAAGGCCTCGCTGATTGCGTTCCCCCAGTTTCTTCCTTACTAATTAATCCATACAAATTGTAGGCTCTGGCCTGACCGCCCTTGATTGCCTGCGACCGCTAGCTTGCTCTATAGGCGATCTTTACAATGCATTTTAATAGGAAAACTTTGTACTAAGAAATTCTAGATTCTTTTTGTTTGTTTTTCTGCAGTAGTCAATTAGTTTTAAACTTATTTAGCTATAGGTTATAGTGGTGCAGTGTCATAGCGTTTAATTGTATACGCAATGGTCGCGGATTCGATTCCCACTCAAGAGGACGAATATATTGAAATTATTTTTCGTAAAACAAAAGAAAATCTTATTTCATTAAACATGTCAATAGCTTTAGAATCGAATTTCCTTTAATAAATATGAAAGTTACGAAAGTATTAGTAGTAATTAGTTTAAATTTACATATACCCCCGATCGGGAACTAGCCTGGGAGCAATTCAATTCGTAGGCAAACGTTATCCCACTGTGCAAGTATTCTTTTAAGTTTCAATTCTTCTTTTCTGGCCCATGTCTTGACTTATTCTTTATGTCTACATTTTTTTTCAGTAGGCAGAGAGAACCTAATATCAAGATACTATATTCTACACTCTCTCTTTGCGTGTAGAATAGCGCAACATAACACGCACTCTATATTCCACAAAGCAAAGAACCATTTCTTTAATAAATTAAATATAATTCTTTTTTTTTAGCTTCACGCTGTATCCCGCACACAGCAGGGTAGGCAGAGGGAACCTAGTGTTAAGACACTCCGTTCCCCACTTTCCGCCAAATCGGAGGCATTGCGTGTTAAGTGGCGGAACTTAATGCTGCGCTTTACCTCGATACCAGAACGAAGAAAATGGAAATATTAAATATTACTTCTCCTCGAGTGGGAATCGAACCCACAACCAGTCGTTTACAGTCACACGATAGTGCCACTGCGCCACAACTGGTTTCTTAATATAATTCAATGAATTAAATAATAATTCACTCAATAAGAATCGAACCCACAAACAGCACACACAAACAAGACTCCCACTATAATAATCTCAATAGGTCATCATACAAAAAAACAACATCTACAAGTATACATACATAGCTAACTACCAACATATTTTTTAAACATTTTTAAAGTGTTATTCCACACTTAGGAAAATTGAAAAACACATTTAAAGAAAACGTAGAAAAATTTGAACGCAGCGGGATTCGAACCCGCGCTTCCTGAATACCGTTCAGGCGCTCTCACCACTGAGCTCATATGTTTACGAGCATATTATCACAAGACTACGTCACCACGTAAATTAGTATGCCAGTAGCGACTCGCTCATCCGCCGTCGGTGCACTAGAATCAGGAATTTCTTCACGCCATGCATTGTATGGATTTATGGCCAATTTAGTGAGTATATCGCGTATATATACACTATTTTGAATTGTTAATTTTTAGCTTAAAAGTGTTTGAGAATGCCGTCGTTGAAATGTTGAGACGTGATCAACTTCACAGGTTTTTACCTTTTCCGCATAGCAGAGAGATCTTAGTGTAAAGACACTCTGTTGTCGTCTTATTGGGTGAATTCGGAATTCTGTACATGTTGAGTAGCGTAACTCAACGCCGTATTCAGCCTAATTAGTTATATATACATTGCTTAAGTTGGCTATTAAACGCTCTACCATCGTCAGACGCTTCTCCGCAGTGCCACTATAGCTGTAAGTTACATATATTAAATATCCTGTAGGTACATAATATATTATTTAATTGACAAAATTTTATTTCAAGAAAGGAAGATGGTATGTTGAAGTTTCTATGAAAAATAATATTTTTTTTAAACAGTTCTCTGTAACTTTATTACGATATTTTTTTTATGACAAGCTTATATTTTAAAGAATTATTTATAAATGCCTAGGTAAAAAAAACAAAACTAGTAAAATGCAATTAATTCATATATGTCTATATTTTTTATTTTTTTTTCTTAATTGTTCTCTTTACTTCTCTTCTTTTATTAAATATATTTTCAAGGACAAAGTGCGACGTTGAGTTGAATCTGGATTTCAGGCGGCAAGTAGAGAGCGGAGTGTCTTGAACTAGGTTCTCTCTGACCCCAATCCCACTTTGCGAGATAAAGCGTGAATCTAATAAAGTCAATCATATTTAACTACTTATTTGTCATATTATTTTCTTAAAATAAAATAAATATATAAAATAAATAAATAGCTTCACGCTATATCCCGCACACAGCAGGGTAGGCAGAGGGAACCTAGTGTTAAGACACTCCGTTCCCCACTTTCCGCCGAATTCGGAGGCTTGCGTGTTAAGTGGCGGAACTTAACGCCGCGCTTTACCTCGACACCAGAGCAAAGAAACTGGAAATATAATTTCCACTCCTCGAGTGGGAATCGAACCCACAACCAGTCGTTTACAGTCACACTCTTGTGCCACTGGGCCACGACTGGCCATAAAATAAAAAATATACTTTTTAACTTAAATGATTCAACTAGAATGGTATTCGAAATCCACAAGCAGTTAACAGTTAGACACCAAGTCGTGACTCCGGTGAGGCAATGTCATTGAAATGTTCTACGTTTGGTAAATTAAAATATAAGTGTTCGAGAAAGCGTACACAATTGTGTGTATTAGGGCGTTAAGCGATTGATAAGTAATGGTAGCTTTTTTAGATGAGCTTAATTTGTTCATATCTATTGTTTGGAGGATGTCTGTAAATGTAATTGGTAGTGGGTTCGATCCACACTCGGGGGAATAATAATATATGTCTTTTTAGTTTCATGCTGTATCCCGCGCACAGCAGGGTAGGTACAGGGAACCTAGTGTTAAGACACTCCGTTCCCCACTTTCCGCCGAATTCGGAGGAATTGCGTGTTAAGTGGCGGAACTTAACGCCGCGCTTTACCTCGATAATTGTTTTCATATTCATTCATTCATTTTGTCTTATAAGAGCAGATGCCCTGATAAGACGAAATGCGGTGTTAAATTCTGCCGTACGATATGTACGATATCTCGAATTTGGTTCGGTGGACAACAGAATGATGAGGGGAATTTGAGAGACATTAGGTTGTATCTTAATACTATGTTATGCGAAAAGAAAAGAAAATTAAAAAAAAGAAAATTATAATATAAAACTATTAAGTAAGTGCTACTAATATCTATTAAGTATGGGGCCAATCGTGGTGCAGAGGCACAAAGTGTGACTGTAAAGCGTCTGGTTGTGGGTTCGATTCCCACTCGAAGAGTGGAAATATTTAATATTTCCATTTTCTTCGCTCTGGTGTCGAGGCAAAAGTGCAGCGTTAAGTTCCGCCACCTAACACGCAATGCCTCCGAATTCGGTGAAGAGTGGGGAACGGAGTATCTTAACACTAGGTTTCCTCTGCCTAATTTGTTGCGTGTGGGACAGAGTGAAGCTAAAAAAAATTAAGTAAGCAAATGGCGTGTCAATGTCTTGAATTCGAAAAACGAATGACAGAGTGTCCTGACACTATGTTCTCTCTGAAGACCCTGCTATATGAGAATCATTATTTAGATATTTTTTTTTTTTATAAGAGAAAGTCAGTTTCACATTTAAATAAATTGAGACGCCTCGCCATAATTGTGTGTATACGTTACACGAATATTAAATACAAGATAATTATCATTCCATATGCAGTATCGAGAATTTTAATTGGTCAAATTATGACATATCGATTACATTGAAGATTCAGTTATCTTGAGGTATCATCAGACGGATATCCTAGAAACGTAAAAGGCGATGTACGTCATAGTCTAGTAGGTAATCGTTTGAACATAAGTTAGACTTTGTATAACGAAGCAGTAACGAACAAAAAATATGACCAATAATATTTTAACATAGTAATCATCTACATTTCATATTAACAATGGAGGATAGATAAGTACATATGGAGAAACTTTTATGTATTGACACCATGTATCCCATTGAAATAAACTAAAAAAAGGAATAAAAATATTTATAACTGTAAATACTTTTTTTTGGCTTCACTACAAATACTTTAAAGGGAAATCAAATCTGCAACTACCGCATATACCATCCGATACTTTCCAACTGCACCTGAATAGAATAGATCCTCAGTGGGTTTATCTTAATGTAAACGAGATTCGTTTATGGTTCGATTTCCACTCAGGAAATGAAAATAGTTTAAATAATTTTTGTAACTCCACTCTATACGTACAATTCTTACACTCAATACGTAATGCATTGAAGGAGGAAAGTGGAAAACGGAGTGTCTTTACATTAGGTTCTTTTGAACTATCCTGCTATACGGAAAAACCGAAAATAGTGTTAAATTCTCTACATGACTCATCCTATTACATAAACTTATATTTAAACTTTTACTTACAAATCCCACAATTAATTTAAGCTTACATCATTACCATATAAGGGCAAAAATCCAAAAATATGTTAAATTACCCAAAAACGGCATTTCTTATCTTATTTAAGAGTCACAAGCGTCAGAGGTGATAAATTCCTTGAAGCAAAGATTGCGATCAACGGCTGTGCACATATGGCAAGCAGTTGAGTTAAATAACTAGCTACGTAGTTAAATACACCACCCAGAGACTGTAAAAAATGAAAGGGTTAGTTCTAAACTATGGTTTTTTGCATACATTTATTTTAAGATTTGTTTTGGATTGGTTCTCTTTGGGGGAGGTCGCAAATTCGACTGTTTGGGGTTGTTAGGAAAATATAGTGCTTATTAGAAATTAGAAGCAATTGTACTGGAGCAGGACAGCGTCTACCTGTATACATAATGGTTGTGGCTTCGATTTCCACCGGGTATATATGATAATTTCATATTTCATTTATTTTCTTATTTTTTTCTGGTGAATGAGACAATACAGGAAGTTTAAGACAAAGAGTGGAAAGTTGCATTAACACTAAGTTCTTTGTGCCTAATTTAGTTACTGGGAATAAAGCAATCTTCATCCTCTATAGCTTTATCCTAGATATTATTTTCATTTAACCTTGGATAAATTAAAATTGATAATATTTATTTATATCCTTTATTGCACACAATTTAACAATAAATATTTAGAAAAAGTTGGCTTAACACTAAAGAGCAGATATAAGAAATGCTTAGCAAATCTAACGTTTCGAACATTTTACAAAATGCAGCCTATCCTCTAATCTGTTGTAACATCTACAAAATATTAATTATTAATTCAATTATCAAAAATACATTTAAAAAATAGATTACTTGCCTGTTAAGTGGCGGAACTCAACGCCGCGCCACGACGTGCCTCTAAACAAGTATTGTTCTGGTCTTATTAGCATATTTACTTACCAAGCGCGTAATTATTCTTTTTAACAATGGATAGAATTTGAATTTACTTTTTACTAATCCTTTACTTGCCCTATAAAATAGTCTGCTCGAAAATAAAAAAATAAGGACAAAATAGGATGGTTGCTTTCTGTTATTAACGTCAGTTCAATTTCATAATTTGCTATATTTATTTGGATATAACGAAAAACTACTAAAATGATGAATCTACGGGACAAAGCTTCCTTAAAACCGAGCTTTTATTAAAATTAACTGAGAAATAAAACATTAAGTTTGACAATGGATGTTTGAAATGTCGAAATATCACTTTTATGAAAAAAGGAGTCCTAGATCCTTATATTTATTTTTTTTTTGAATAAAATAGCTATTTGTAATTTATATTTTTGTTTTATATTTGTTTAAATTGTATATTTTAAGAGCTTTATCCTTCTTGTTTTAGCTTCATGTCTTATCCAGCATGTAAGGGTGACTACCCTACCTCTCTGACTTGAGAGAATGTAGTGTAAAACATTCCGTTCTCTAGTTTTTGCCCGAATTCGAGATATTGTTTGTTGAGTGGCAGCACACAGTAATCATTTCTCCGTATAGGGATCGAACGTCGGACGTTGGACGTCTTCCCCTCTATGCCAGGAAGGCCTTATTTAATACATACAAATTGTCACAATTTTCTCTTATTAATAATTTATTTTATATGTTTTTATTTACTTATTGTTATACTTATTATAGCATATTTTGACCAAACAATGTCAAACAATGAACGAAATAGGGTAACTGGTCACGATCAATTTCCATAACAATATGAATATTCAATAACTCCAATAATATTTATGTATTTGCCGTCTCAAGACGCTCAAAGTTTAAACGGGGCAGAGCAAACTAAATAACCGTTATCTAAATTCTTTGTTATGCAGCCTCTGTGTGAATAACATGAAATAATGGATAAAAATTTAAATGTAGTATAATTGAATTGTTGTACTTTAGTACAATTGCTGTTATTTATAACAGCATATGTCTTTTTAGGTTTACACTATATCCCGCTCACAGCAGGATAGGCAGAGGGAACCTAGTGTTAAGATACTCCGTTTCCCACCCATATGTCAACATTCTCTTATTATTTGTTTTTGTCAGCTTTACGCTTTTTCTCGCTAGCAGGATAAATAGAGAACTTGAGTCATTTGTGAGTTAAGTCGCGTAACTCAACGCTGTGTTCTGTTGATAGCAGAGCGGTGAAATGATAATAATTTAAATATAAGCACGCCCAGAAAGTCTAAGTCGTATTTATCTTATACATTGCTTCTTATATATTTTAATTTTAATAAATATAGAATGAAATACCTCAAGTCAAAGTTTAACCCAGAGTCAACATGGATATTATATTATTATTAAGCGTAGGTTAAATCGTGAATTAAGATTAAATACAAAAAATAGCTTCATTGTTTTCCCCTCATAATACAATAGGCAGAGAGAACCTAATGTTAAGACACTAAACTCTCTGCGTTTCATGTAAACTCCAGAAATCACGTGTATAGTAGAAAAAATGAAAAAAAAAATTAAATGCAGTTGTGGCCTGTCGTGGCGCAATGGCACAAGCGTGTGACTGTAAACGATTGGTTGTGGGTTCGACTCCCATTCGAGGTGTGATAATATTCAATATTTCCATTTTCTTCGCTCTTAACATGTAATGCCTCCGAATTCGGCGGAAAGTGGGGAACGGAGTATCTTAACACTAGGTTCCCTCTGCCTACCCTGCTGTTTGCGGGATACAGCGTGAAACTAAAGAAAAATAAATAAATACAATCATTCCAAGTGGGAATCGAACCCACAAACATCGCGTTAACAGCTTAACACTTCCACTGCTTTCACTGTTCAAAACTAAAACATACATACATATAATTATTTATTATAATTCATACTTGAATACTGTACTAGATAAGCAAAATAACATAGAAGCCGCGAGACGATGACAGATGACAGGCAAACTGAGTAATGAACTCTCGCCCATTACTCATTTACTGATGAACGGTTATTTTGAATTATTATTTTATATAAACATTTTAAGCTTACTTGCTTACTTTTAATAAGTTTATTTTAATTTATGTAATAATAAAAAATAAGCATTGATAAGTTTTGAATTTTGTTTTGATTATATAATTGTTAAAGTATTTTTCTGATGTATGCAATGTAATGAAAATATTTTACAGATAGCAGATAGGTAGGTAATGAATTTTTCGAGTGAGAATTGAACCAACCAGCAGCCTTTAGCCGACGACGCACTATCCCAATATGCAATGGCAGGCACCCAACTTATAATAGCTTTGGTAGGAAGGTGAAGAAAGGAGGGTCTTTACACTAAGTTTTCTCTGACGATTACTACGACTGATGGCTTAGTGACTATATCTATAAGTTTTACTTGACTGAACCTTCTACCACTGTTCGTGTTCCAACTGCACCACTGTGCCATACACAATAACTTACATTATTTTCAGCTTTGTCGTAGTGTTCCGTTCCGTTATACTTTTACAGTCTGAAACCGCGACTTGAGTGGAGGAATTTGACGTCACATTTTTATCTAAGGTATCAGAGTGAAGAACTAAAAAGTTAAATAGAACCATTCCTCAGGTGGGTATCGAACCCATAACCGTCGCTTTACAGTTAGACGCTAGCCCACTTTGCCACGACAGCCTCAAATATATTACATACATAGAAAAGAACACCCCAGACGCTGACAGATGACGGCTAAAGTCTTGGACGTTCGCTGAGTAATGAACACGTCGTATGCTGAAACAATTCTTTTTTCTACTGTTTTAGTGTGAATAGATTATTAATTTTATACAATACTATGGAGTACTGGAAAATATTTAAAATATATATATTTTTAGTCATTCGGAATAATTGACTATAAAATGACAAGAAAAAATATTAAGTATTTGAGGCCCGCTCACGGCTTCGCCGCGTGATATAGGTACTTGGCGGTTTCGGTATATTGCAACCCTCGGTGGTGGATTTTTGAAAAATAAAGTAGGCTATGTTTAACCTTGTATTATAAACTATATATATGCCAAAATTCATTACAATAGGTCAAGCGGTGTAGATTTTTCATATAAAGTTTCATCCCCTATTTCAACTCTTTAGTGGTTGATTTTTGAAAAACTAAGTAGCCTATGTTAGACCCAGTCATTTTTACTACTTTCATTCTAAATTTCATCCAAATCGGACCAGTCGATTAGCCGTGAAAGCGTGACAGACAAACACACAGACATTCGCATTTATAATATAAGTATGGATTGTGAAATATCAAATATTTTTTGAAATACAAACTTTACCCCGAATCGGAATCGCAGTTACAACCATCCTGTGAATATTCGGTCACTTTTAAGGTCCCATTACATACATTATTACGTAAAATCTTTCTAACCCCTCACTGTTAAATAAAATTTGGTATCTTAAAACCGAATGTAATGTCAAGACACTTTGTTCTCCGCTTTCCTTCTGAATTCGAGACATTATGTGTGGGCCAGTCGTGGCGCAGTGGCACAAGCATGTGACTATAAACGACTGGTTGTGGCTTCGATTCCCACTCGAAGTGTGGAAATATTTAATATTTCCATTTTCTTCGCTCTGGTATCGAGGCAAAGCGCGGTGTTAATTTTCGCCAGTTAACACGCAATGCCTCCGAATTCGACGGAAAGTGAGGAACTGAGTGTCTTAACACTAGGTTCCCTTTGCCTCCCCTGCTGTTATCATCAGAACTGAAAAGAACTGAAAATAATTTAAAGTTAAACATTTCCCCGCTAAAAATAGAACCCACAACCAATCACATTTACAGTCCTTCTGTTCCACTGTTCCACGACCTCCAATCTCAACACTTTCATCACATTTTCAATATGTTTACAAAACAACGTCGCTCTCTGATACACATACGCGTATATTTCTTTTCCCGGATTATCCAACTATTCAATAAATTAATAGGATTATAAAATGACGGCGACATGCATAAACTACAAAGTAGGGCATTCGTGATATATTGCACTACGCAAATTATGTTTTGAAATATTAACGAAGTGATGTTAAATATTATATTTATATGTTTTTTTTTTGTATATTTTTTTCAGGTTCATGCTTTTGTTCTTTATTGCAGCGTAGGAAGAGAGAACTCAGTTCTAGACACTCTGTTCTTTACTATCCATTCGAATTGCAAATATTGTATGTTAAGTGGCGTAACTTAACAATGCATTTTGTTTTGTCATCAGAGCGGAGATATGAAAACATTTTAAATATAATCCTTCCCAGGAATGAGAATCGAACCCACATCCATCTTTTATACATTGCTCAACAATAGCCCTTTTTTTAATGCTTTTGTTAGTTAACTTCGTAATTACTGTAATTTTTATTACATAGTATTTTAAGGTGCTACCAGAGTACTTCAACTTAGACTGTGAGCTTATTACCGAATACTCTTTTGACATTAAGCGATCCATCCATTTAAGCTATACGGCATTATTTATGATATTGCAACTTTCATACTTTAGAATTTTTTTTGTCTATTATTTTAAATTTTTGGAAAATATATGGCAAGTATATGCAATATCTGTTTCTTTGTAACTGTTTTTCATCTAGAAACAATGCTTGTTTATATTAAAAAGTGATTACCAATAAAAACGTTTATATAACTTAACCAATAAAAGTGGCCAGTCGTGGCCCAGTGGCACAAGCGTGTGACTGTAAACAACTGGTTGTGGGTTCGATTCCCACTCGAAGAGTGGAAATTATATTTCCATTTTCTTCGCTCTGGTGTCGAGGTAAAGCGCGGCGTTAAGTTCCGCCACTTAACACGCAAGCCTCCGAATTCGGCGGAAAGTGGGGAACGGAGTGTCTTAACACTAGGTTCCCTCTGCCTACCCTGCTGTGTGCGGGATACAGCGTGAAGCTAAAAAAAAAAGCCAATAAAAAACGTTTATATTATTATAGTTCTCGTCTTTATGTTTGTTTTTATGGACTTTAAAACATTCAATCCTTTATTTTGATTACTTCACTCGCTCATCGCTACACTCCGTAAATCTACATATCAGTGTTCTAGGCACAGTTATATCGCCAGTACCTTTTCATTGGTTGCTTAGTAACAAAACAGTTGGAAAAATAATAAAGTAGTCAAATGTAATAGAACCTACAACCATCGTATCGTAAAACTGCCCTCCAAAGGTTATGAAGGAATGTTATTTTGCCTTTGTCAAAATGTAAATTTTTTACTAATACTTGTTGGGCCTAAACGTAAAAATTTTATTGTGTTTCTCGAAATCTAAAAAAGAAGTTTTTTACGTCACTCATATCCAACACCTGTCGTCGCCGTTTTTTTTAAACATTTTTTTAATATACCAAGCTTTTTTTTGGAATCCTTACACTAAATTATTTACATTTAAACATGACGATAAATGTAATCAAAATTCACCATATAACTGTAAACTAACGTAGATATACATTTTTTTTAATAATTTATAACTTAAGGTTGTGATGTCCAGAATACACGGCTTAGTGGTCATAACGCTTTGACAGTTTCTAAGAGACACAGGTTCGAAATTCGCAGCGTTCAATTTTTTTAATAAAAATTTTCTAAAATGTAGTTTTTTTTTATTATCTAATAGACAAATCATCAAACTCTATAAAAGTAAGCTATACTAAAGTACTCAAGAAACACAATTACTTGTTACAACTAACGGTCCGCCCTCAAAACATATGTACCCTACCTAGGTAGAGCAAAACTCTACCAAAATCTTATAATAGATTTCATATTACTTGAGAGAAACATCGATAACTGATACGTTAATAACAGAAGCCAATTCCATCCTTTGTGCTTTTTGTTAAAAGCACAATGCAGTTGTAAAATTTTTGGGTTCTTAACTCTACAATATTCTCATCTTTAATAGTAACTTGAAACGGGGGTTGGGGTCCTTTATACCTGCCTTCTGCCTTCTGATTCCGCCTTTGTACTACCCCTGACATGTGCGATGACAAAAACTGCCTTGCGCAATATTCGAGACGTTGGTTGATGTAAAAATAATGGGGAAGAATGAGCGTTTTATTATGCTTTTTTTTTGTTTTATTTTACACTATAGTATGGGTAGGTATGAAAATTTAGGAATATATTTTAAGTTTATATAGTACTGTATTATTTGATTGTTTTAGCTTCTTACTTTTCTCCACATAGTCGGATAGTCATAGAAAACAAATAATGTTGCAACACTTCTTTCTTCACTTTTCGCTCCAATATGTGCAGAGTGTTGGAACTCGACGCCGCGCTTTTTCTATTTCACCGAATGAAAAATTGAAACCACTACCACGCCTGCAGTCAACCGTTGTCACACTGCACCATGATGGCCTCTAGATGTAAAACTTCATTGAACTATATTTTCTATCATTCATTCTAGTAGAGTTCAAGTGTGAATAAGCTTCAATTTTACTCTCCTTTTAAGTAAGTTTAGTGGATTATTATTATTTTTAATCACATAATCTACGTTCAAAATATACATACGTATTCCACCACTCGATATACAATTAATATAAACATCATATTCTACCACCCAACACTTAATTAATATAAGCTCTGAATTTCACTCCAAAACATAAAAGGATTGTACATAAAACCTAATTCGAAATTTCCCAACAAAGACACATTCAACAGTTACAATTTAGAACTTTTGTGAATAAGTACTCAACCATTGGTGAATTACACGACAATATATCAACCACTCCAACGCAATTTAGTCTATATTTAAATATGTCTCCCGCTTTTTCTAACACATCATTTCTAAGAGCCCTTGACATGCATTAACACTTAGAGTTTTTCTATTCCAGATGTGTCATTAAAATCTTCGGTACCAAAAAGATCAAAGTTATCTTCCCATTCCCCCGTCCCCCTATACAAGCTTGGTTCAGCCAGTGGAACCGCGACAGTCGTGACGGTCGGACGCATCGACTCTACCTTACTAAAAACGCGATATTGTTAACTGTTTTCATTTGTGTTATTTACGTGAAGTGAAATTTGATTTGGGTGTTATGTGAGAAACTGCAAGATATATTATAAGATTCTGTGGATTACATTTTTCAAGTTTTCTTCGGATTTTGTGTATGTATATGGTATGTTGATATAGAGTTGCGTTTGTATAATTGAGCTTTTAACGGTTATTATAAGTATTGTGCTCGAATTAGTATGTATTTAAGTTAATTAGAATAGGTGTATTTTTTATTTCTTTCTGCATAAAAGTTTGTTTTCTTATATTATATGAAACATGTCGAATATTAAACACAACAAAAATAAAAAATAGTTACATACAATAGACATTTTAAACTTTAAAAGCTCATATTTTTTCTAACATTGTTAAAATTCATTTATGATACTTAAATATCAATAATTTACTCGAATCATAATAAATTTCGTATCGTTTAAAAATAATAACTTTATTCGCCGACAAAGCGAAAAAGTTTAATTACAAAGTTGTACAACTTACTTACACTCCAATTACTATCTATTAATATTAATGAGGCATCGTTAATTCATATTCAGAACTAAAACAATCGATTTTTTGCTCTTACACAATGTAGAGTCGTACCTGCTTTAATTATTGAATCAAAATATTATTATTTTTTGTCTTATATTCGAAGAACTGATAAATATCAAATTAATAATTACATTTGAGTCCTTCGTGGCTCATAGCTCAATGTCGTAGTATCTAAATGTATACGCGATGGTTGTGGGTTTAGTTCCAATTCGGGGAAAAGATTATATTTACATTATTTTCATTTATTCGGCTCTGGTAAGAAGGCATATTGCGGCGTTAAGTTGCGACACCTACCATATAATGTCTCGGATTTGGACAGAAAATAGAGAACGGAGTGTTTTGACACTAACCTCTCTCTGGCCATTCTTCTTTGCGAAAAAAAGCATTAAGTTGTTTTTTAAACATCGTTATATTTACAAAGAGCCAGTGCAAACAAATTTAAAATTATACCTGAAATTACTCTCACGATATATAAAAACGTTTTAGCGTTTAAAATGACTCTTCCGTAGAGCTTTAAGCTTTTAACCATTTATAGAACATTAATTTGTTTTTATTGAGCAATATTTAAATATACGTTATCACTTTACGGTTATATGAGTCTATCTTAATGGAAGTCTGTTTTTATGGCAAATCGTGTGTACCATAAACATAATAAATATATGAATATATATTTAAATGAAACTACTTCGTTATAGTATATTGATATATGAAATGCTTAAGGAAAGCTGTTATTTTTCTTTATAATTAATATTAAATATTTTGTATTTGAACTCAAATTTTATAGAAAATGAAAAAGTCACTTATTTTTGTATCGTTATTCGTCTCTATGTAGTTGTATATATAGGAGAGTTACGGAAACCTAAAGTACTAGTAACAGGAGCATAGTTTATTATCTGCCCAATTTAAAGGTATTGCGTATTAAATCGAGATTAAAAAGGGAAGATAAATAATAATAACAATTTCGCGATTGGGAATCGAACCCGTGGATTGGGAATAGGTTAAATTCAACACGAGGGAATGATTATATAAAATTTTCATTTCTTCGTTTCTTCTATTTCTAAGAGAAAGCGCGGCGTTGAGTTCTTCCATTTCGGTCAGAAATTAGAGGACGGAGTGTCTTTACTATATCATTAAATTATTATTAATATTTGGAATTATTTAATAATAAAAATAAAACCATTTATAAAATCGTATTTTCCGTTTTATATACTTCGTACTACTAAATTGCGTAAGACTTTTGCCGTTGCAGTATTCCATTAACGAGATCCTCTTGTTTTTCCTTTTTTCGTCTGATTAAGTTTGTAGCGGCTTAACGACAAATTAGCATCTTCTGAGAAAGTGAGCCACGAGCCATTGTTAATCCCTGTTAGATACAGGGAAGGATTACTTTACGTTTTGTTTGGTTATTTTTAGAATTCTGAATATTATGAGATGTTTTAATTAGATTTTGTGTATAGTTATTTAGTTAAAATATAAGTATAGAATATTTCCTCTTTAAGTCCATTTGTCTAGAGGTTATTTATTATATAAGAGCGTTTATTCAAAAAATAAAACAAATTGACAGTTTTGTTTATTATACACATTATAGAATTTATAATAATTATAATTATTCGGAGGAAAGTGGGGAACGGAGTGTCTTAACACTAGGTTCCCTCTGTCTACCCTGCTATGTGTGGGATACAGCGTGAAGCTTATATACCTAGTACCGCGTACATCCGCTAGATATCTTTCCGGTTAGAACAAAGTATAATGTTTATATCCGCTACCTACGCTCTATGAGTTTGTAGCGACAAATTCTTATGAGTAGAACCTTTCTTTATCTCTTCGTACATTTTCAAACTTTGCGATGAAGGCAGAAAATTAATCATTAAGTTTTTGATTATATATTATAGTTATTTTGGTCTAGATTTTTATTTGGCATATCTATAGGTGCTGCTTATTACTAAAATTTATAAACCAAATAATAACTATTGTAGTGTCTTAACTGTTTTAGATGCCGTATACTAGTCTGACTGTAATCGTAATAGGTTGGCGATTCGATTCCTGTTCGGAGGTATGGTCATAACTTATTTATTCTAATTAATGCTCTAATTTGTCTGGGCTGGTGAGGAACATCGCGGTGTTGAAGTTTGCAACTCAAAACATAATGTCTCAGATTTAGCCGGAAAGTGAAGAACCAAGTGACGTAAAAATTGGTTTTCTACCCAGCTATGCGAGAATAAGTGTTAAACTGAAAAAAAAATAGGGAATGTTCATACTTTTAACGTTTTTAAACTGTTATTCCACACTTAGCAAAATTGAAAAAGACATTTAGGAAACGTAAAACGTAAACGTAACGTAACGGAGAAAGAAATTCGACGCAGCAGTAGAACGCATGGCTCAGTGGTGAGAGCGCCTGGACGGTATTCACGAGGTGCTGGTTCAAATCCCGCTGCGTTCAAATTTTTATACGTTTCCTAAATGTATTTTAGTGAAAGTTTATATTTATTTTCAATATATTTAGAGAAAATTTAAAATATTTCTAGCTTAGTTTTATTACCAATTGTACGATGACTCATTTGACTTCAGATAACTTAAGATTTATAGTCAGTCTGATAAGGAATTCGGTCACAATGCTATCAGTAAGTTATGTGTTTATTTTTGTATCAACTTTTTATGTTGACTACCGCCCGCGGCGTGCATTATCTCTTGTATTATGTATTATTATTTAATAATACTGTAATAAATATAACATATCGACACTAAGAAAGCTATGTTAAAGAAAGAAGAAAATTAACAAAAAACCGTTATTTTTTAAATGTATGCCCTCAACCTTTGTGATTGCAGAAAGCTTTCCATGCAATTGTAATAAGGAAGTAAAAGTTGTGGCTAGTCATGGTCCAGTGGCACAAGTGTGTGACGTAAACGACTGGTTGTGGGTTCGATTCCCACTCGAGTAGTGGAAATTATATTTCCATTTTCTTCGCTCTGGTGTCGAAGCAAAGCGCGGCGTTAAGTTCCGCCACTTAACACGCAAGCCTCCGAATTCGGCGGTAAGTGGGGAAAGGAGTGTCTTAATACTAGGCTCCCTCTGCCTACCCCGCTGTTTGCGGGATACAGCGTGAAGCTAAAAAAAAAGTAAAAATAATAAGTAGCTCTATTATTAGAAACATTTTAAAGAAATCGTTATTTTTTTTAATGTATTAATGATTGTATAAAGCTTTCTAAGCAAATAGCTCTTTCCATATAGCAAGGTAGTCGAAGTGAACCTACTATCAAGACACTTTGCTCTTCTATGCGGCCAAAATGAAGAATTCGCATGTTGAGTGGCGGTACTCAATGCCCCATGATGTATTTTAATCATTTATTCCAAATATAATAATAAATTTAATGGAAAGTAGAAACCGGAGTGTCTGGACATTAGGTTCTTTCTCACTCTCTAATTTACTATACGAAATATACGAACGAATACTAGAAAGAAACGTGAAACTGTTTGATCTTTATTTAATGAACTAGTAATATAATAATATGTTCAGTCACAATTGGATTCAACTTGAATTACTTTTAAGACATAATAGTTGAAATTTATCATTAAATATCATAAAGAAATCCCCTTTTAAACATTTACATAGTAACATAAATAAAAAAAAATAAATAGCTTCACGCTATATCCCGCACACAGCAGGGTAGGCAGAGGGAACCTAATGTTAAGACACTCCGTTCCCCACTTTCCGCCGAATTCGGAGGCTTGCGTGTTAAGTGGCGGAACTTAACGCCGCGCTTTACCTCGACACCAAAGCGAAGAAAATAGAAATATAATTTCCACTCCTCTAGTGGGAATCGAACCCACAACTTATGCCACTGGGCCACGACTGGCCACTAGTAACATATATGTAAAAAATATAATACATCACAATGACATAGAAAAAAATAGCCAAAAACTTTCTAATCTTACAATCTCTAGGCTCTTTCATTTTACGACTGTGGAGCTTCTTAGATTTAAATGTAGAGATAAACGCAGAATTCCGTTTTTTTTTTCAGAAAATAGGTTAATGTTGCGTCTATTATCATGCCGCGTCACGTGGCGATGGGTGCTGATAAGGGAACCACTCTAATAAGGTGTTTCACATGGATTGCCAAGAGTAGAGTACTGTTATGTTATGTAGATATTGTAGAGTATTTGTTTTGGTTGGTGATTTTACTTTTTTGTTTGATGCTATAAAAATGTTTAATATAAGAATATATTAAATTGTAAATTGAAATTTATGTATTGTTAGCAAGGCTATCCTTGTATCTTATCATTTTAACATGTTATTAATATGCTTTTTGTAAATTCCTTATATATTTCCTGATTTTGGAAGAGTAAAATTGGCGAACCAAATAAGAAACAATAATTATTACTACATTTCATTCATAATTCAACATAATAAAGTAAAATAACGACCGTCGTTTGCAATGAAATTTATCAGAAAAAATTATATAATTATTTAAGACAAAGCTCAGCGTTCCGCCGCTCAAAACGCAATATCTCAAATTCAGTACGTATAACAGCTCCATATATTATTTTCATATTCCAAAATAATTTTCACATCCACTTTAAATAACTCAGCTTAATTATTTCAAGTAAATAGAGCAAGAATATAACAACAATATATTAGTGTTTCATAACAACTATAAATAAAGCGCCCAAGTGCATAGCAAATTAATTACAACGCTAAGTCAAAAGGTAAAGTTTATGTAAAATTTCTATCAACTTCTCTAGTGAATTTAATTTGTAGGTTTATGTAGATTTGGACTCGAGTGAAACTGTTAAATTATTACACAAAGTACGATAGTTTTGAGTTTAAATTCTATGGAACTCTGGAGGAACGTTTATGTTTGTAACATAGCTTCACGCTGTATCCCGCATATAGCAGGGTAGGCAGAGGGAACCTAGTGTTAAGACACTCCGTTCCCCACTTTCCGCCGAATTCGGAGGCTTGCGTGTTAAGTGGCGGAACTTAACGCCGCGCTTTACCTCGGCACCAGAGCGAAGAAAATGGAAATATAATTTCTACTCCTCGAGTGGGAATCGAACCCACAACCAGTTGTTTACAGTCACGCGCTTGTGCCACTGGGCGACGACTGGTCACTTTTTGTAAGTTTGTTCTCCAATTTCTGATATTCTGAATTCGATACATGATGTGTTGAGTAGCGGAACTTAACGCCCCGTTTTGTCTTTTGTCCTGTTCACCAAAGTAGGGATCAAATTGATAATAAATCGCGGGTACTGTCAGATACTGTCTACTGCACTAACGATGGACACGTTAAGTCAAACATCACACGTTAGTAAACAAAGAAAAATAAACCTAAGATATAACTGAGTAAAGTTATTAGATTATCTCTGATTACCTCTCACATGAAAAATGTTCATAATCGTATACGAAATATATAAATTTGCAAAATTGTTTTAAAACTGCTTATGGAATATTTTGAATTCTGGCGTAAGGTGAAGAGGCGAAGTGTTTTTACACTAGATCTCTAAAGTCTTTGACTACTCTGCGAGAGCAATTTGGGAAATGGCGTGACGCTGAAACTATATTTTTTTAAAGTTAATTTATACTTAATCTAAAATAACTACAGTTATTATTGAATGCCAATATATGTTTTTATAATAATACTATTGTTTTAGTTCCTTGAACTAAAAAACATACCTTGTAAAGTTCTCGAGGCGCCGTTTAAGCACTCTAGGGATAATGTGTCCTAGATAAAAATAACAATACGACAATGTGTTATACATATAAATATGTAAGTCATGGTTCCCAATATTTTGCTATTTTTTCCTGGTATTGGTGTGATAAAAAATGTTACTTTCATATATTTTCATACGTGAGGCCTTATTAAATGTGGGTTCGATTCTTACTCGAAGGATGAGTATATTTAATTATCTAATATGTAATGGGGCCAGTCGTGGCGCAGTGGCACGAACGTGTGACCGACTGGTTGTGGATTTGATTCCCACTCGAGGAGTGGAAATATTTAATATTTCCATTTCCTTTGCTCTGGTATCAGAGGCAAAGCGCGGCGTTAAGTTCCGCCACTTAACACGCAACGCCTCCGAATTCGGCGGAAAGTGGGGAACGGAGTGTCTTAATACTAGGTTCCCTCTGCCTACCCTGCTGTGTGCGGGTTACAGCGTGAAACTAAAAAAAAAATCTAATACGTATATCTTGTAGTTTTTTTTCTCTCCTCCTTTCATAGGTTGGCGCTTTTTATAAAATATTTATTAAGATCAAGTATCTGTGAGAAGTAATAAAGTTTATTATTATTTAATAAATATACTTCAATCGAATCGGAGATCGAATCAGTTTTTGCAGTAGTCAATATAATAAACTAACAAGTCAATTTATTATATCTTAATAGCTCAAGTTGTGAATTTATGTTATTAAATACACTTTCTAATATAAAAGTTATTAAGCTTTACGCTATCTTCTACATAGCAATGAGAAATTAGTGTTAAGACACTTCGTTTTAGATTTTCCTGAATTTGAAAACTTTTGAGTGGCCATATTGGCCGCTCATTTATATAAAGCAAAGAAAAAAGAAAAAAAACAATCTATATGTAATCTTTCCTGCGAGTGGGAATCGAACCGAGAATTATGTACTAGTTAATTATGTAATTAGTCTGGTGGTAGGAGATTCCTTCTCCGACTTGCTCGCGACCACTATCATGTCAAAGTCGAACCGCCAAATATCTGATGATGTATTCCGGTTCGATGACATGAAAGCCAGTTCTCGCTAATCCCCCCCATCCCCATTCTTCTTCCTTCCTTCCTGCCTTCATTCCCAAAGTCGGCAAAGCATACACAGCTCCTCCGGCGTTGTGGATGTCTATACGCGAAGGTAACCACTTACCATCAGCTCGTTTGCCTCCTTCACTCCATAAAAATGAAATTACAATGTTAATTCCTTATCCGTACCAAAAAAATTAAACAATTACTTCAAAACACTGCCAGTTAAAATTTATTTGCTTCGGGCATTTAAAAACTTGAATTCACACAGCACTTCAAATATTTTTTCAACTTTCGCTCATTATATTATTAGTTTAAACGTTTTTTATTAAATTATAATCGTGGAATTGCGATATCGTTGGTTGGTAATATCTCTTTTATTACATTGTTATAAAGAGCCCGAAGGCTGTTCATAGTATGTAATACCTTATTTGTCATGAACGATGATTAGTATCTGCGACTCCACTTTTAACTAACGACTGCGATACGATATTGTTTAAATATTTAATTTAAATATATCTCTTTCTTTCACATTTTCTAATATAATTAAAAAATAGGGGCCAGTCGTGTGACTGTAAACGACTGGTTGTGGGTTCGATTCCCACTCAAGGAGTGGAAATATTTAATATTTCCATTTTCTTCGCTCTGGCGCTCTCGAGGCAAAGCGCGGCGTTAATTTCCGCCACTTAACGCGCAATGTTTCCGAATTTGGCGGAAAGTGGGGAACGGAGTGTCTTAACACTAGGATTCCTCTGCCTACCATGCTGTTTGCGGGATACAGCGTGAAGCTAAAAAAATATATATTTAAAAAATATTATATCACAATGTTCAAGTCGAAAGTAGACAACGGAATGTCTTAAGACTAACGTCTCTCTGGCAATCCCGCGGGATAAAACGTGAATTTAAAGGTATATATTTTTAAGTTAGTTTTGCTTACTTGTTAACGAAATGATTATGGGTTCGAGTCCCAGTTAGGAAATATTTATTTTTATATTTATTACAAATACATATTCAAGTGTATATATTCTTATTGTGTGTATATTTTGTTGATAGACCTTGTTAATAATTAAACACATATTAAACTGAATTGCATCTAATAGTTATCTTTCAAGTAACCCAATATATAATAAATAAGAAAACCCATATTTTTTTATTTATTTATGAAACATGAACTCAAAAAATTAAATAATATCGTAAAGTATAAAAAAACATAATCCCTTTTAAACTCTAACATTTTTTGCTCGTTTCAAATAATAGTTATAATATGCCTCTAATTATAATTTTATGCCGGATCGGTATTGCTTGGTCACGCACCTATTTCTTAACAAGTTTCATTTACAGCGGATTAGTATTGGTAATTAGTCATACTTTGTGTATCGTGTTCGTATACTGTTAACTTTAAGGGTCACTGCGGTGAATATGAAGATTTCTTAATTTCACACACTATTTTATATTTAAAGATAGATTTTTATATTATGTAATATATTTTTAGAGGATATCGTGGTACAGTGGGACAGCGTCTGATTGTAAAGCGATGGTTATAGGTTCGGTTCCGATATATTTAAATTATTTTACACTCGAATGGAATAAGAACTCTCGTATAAATGTGTCTATTTAAATATTACTTTTTCATATCATATTTGTACAAAGTCCATTTTAGTCCAGTGGAACAGTAAAGGGTTGTGGATTCAATTTCTCCGGGGTGAATGGATTATATTCAAATTATTTCCATTCCTTTGCTCTGGTAAGAAAACAAAAGGCACATTAAGCACTGCTATTTGAAATACCATATTTTGTATCCTATGACAGTCTAGGATAGTGGACATTAGATTTTATTTGGCACTAGGTTCTCTCTGCTATGGTAAAAAGCGTAATGCTAAAAATAAAGAGTATAGTTTTTTTACGTACCTTTAAAGCAATGGAGGATATAGTAAAGACTTACAATATTAGTCATATTTTCTCCACATTTGTAAGAAAAGTGTGTTGAGATTTACATAATGATAGCTTATTAATTTACAAGCACTCAGTACTGGCGCCGTTTAATAATCGCTTAGAGATCTAGCTTGCGGCAAAAAAGCTGTTGTAAATGACACGTAGCTGTAGACCTAGATATATCTAGATAGTATGTTATTAGTAGCTCTTATAGCCTTTTTTCCGCTTAGGAAAAGCAAGAAAGAAAGAACATAGTGTCAATACACTCATTCTTTCCGTAAATATCGATTCCAGTCCACTGTATCGATTTTATATGATATAATTATTATTAATTTTTTCATGAATGGAGTAAGATAATATATAAAAAGCCACCTGAACCTCAAATATATGTCGTAAATATAATGTCGTTTTGACAAGTTATACAAAAAAATTGTTAACCTTATTGCATCAATTCAAATAACAATTAGAATAACTAACATATTTTTAAGCTCCACACTTTATACCGATTGGACTAGTAAGAAAAAATAGAGCGCTAAACGATAGGAGCCCTCCAAACTTCTTTCACCTCGTGCACCGTCATACCCTCCTAGAGATCTCGAGTTAGAGATACAAAATCTTAGGACGATATCAAAATTTATTTACTTATCTATTTTTTTATAATTCATAATCTTACAATATAATAATACAGTCAGTATTATTATTACTTACTAGTTCAGAGTACAGCGTGTGATTTTTTAAAAGATGTTATACAAATATAATTCGAGGAACTTCCTGTTAAAATAAAATAAATTTAACAGAAATTCTAAACGAATGTTAATTATAATATAAAAATCTTTATATTCATCAAGTGAAGTGTGAAACGTATTTTTTGCTTTCATCACTTATTTTCTGAACGCATTCCTTTATTTAAAAAAATTACACCTGCTCGTCTGTATCCGTGTATTTCTTTCGAGAATATTTATAGATTCAATGCAATTAGTGCTAATAAAAGCCTATTATATACCTGAATACTATGTGGAGACTATCTCGACGTAGTGGGATAATGTTTTAATGAAATCCGAATGGTTGTAAGTTTGATTCCTGCTCGGGGAAATAATAATAGTTAAACTGTTTTCATTCTTCCTCTCTGGCACATAAGACTAAGAGGTCAACGCCAGTTCTACTACTGAATGTGCAATTCAATAAACCAATTTTGTGCAGAAAATGGAAAATAAAGTATCTTGATAATAGGTTTTCTTTGACTAATCTGATATGTAAAGGAATCATAGAAAACTACAAGGTGATATGTCATTACTTGCCAAACTTTCTATTCCTTATATACTACCTATAAACTTTATATACTAATACTGAAAATTAGACTAATAAAAATGGTTCAATTCATTAATTGATCCAGTAAAAAAATGTTAAAAATTAAATTATATTAGAAAGTGGAGAACAGAATGTCTTTAAACTAGGTTTTTTCTACCTTCCTAAGTGGGGAAAGTATAAAGCTGAAAAAATATTTAAAAAAAAAATCAAACCATCAAAATTCACAACATTATTAAACACGTAAAAGCTATATTTGCGATGCGATAAGAGAAACGGAAGTGGCGTCTTTTGTAAAACAAGAGTCCTTTGGGATTCTGATCTGATATTGAAAATCAAATAAAATTCAAATTTGAGATAATTTTGTCAATTTTTTTCAAAATATAATGTATCAATGTATAAGTAATAGTTAAATATTTATACTACTACGTAACAGAAATATTTTGCATATATTTAATAAATGCATATAAAAGCTAATACTTTATTGTAAAAGTAAATTAGGTATAATTTTTTTCCTGTTTTCCGATTTACTTGCATTTCAGTTATTAGTCACTAGTGTCAAGATTTGTAGTTGTCGTTTTTACGCTTGAAATTGAGCCCTATCCTGATGATTAGTGAATCTCAATCTCTGTCTTGTCACCAGAGCGGAAAAATGTAATTTTTTTTTCGCTTCACGCTGTATCCCGCACACAGCAGGGTAGGCAGAGGGAACCTAATATAAAGATACTCCGTTCCCCAATTTCCGCCGAATTCAGAGGCATTGCGTGTTAAGTGGCGGAACTTAACGCCGCGCTTTACCTCGACACCAGTGCGAAGAAAATGGAAATATTAAATATTTCCACGCCTCGAGTGGGAATCGAACCCGCAACCAGTTGTTTACAGTCACACGCTCGTGCCACTGGGCCACGACTGGCCACCGAACCTACAACCTTCATCGTTATAATCATAATCACCAAATAACAAATCCAAAATCACGCAATAATTTTATTCGCTCACATTAACCGATTACACTTAACAGATACTTGTTGTTCAAACTTAGGAACTGAGACGACAAAATTAAATTCGTTCAAATATATTTAAAGCCATCGTAAATGGAATTAACCGTAAAATCCACAATTTGCTTAACTTTCCCGTCATTAGTTCAACGACTTATGTACACAAGAACAGCGCTAGTCGATTACAAAGCAAATCTTGGTATAGATTTACGATCCTATTAGAATATGACATTTAAAGGTTACCTGGTATAAATTAGTTAAAAAGTAAGTGTCTTGGAGCTTTTTTGCTTTGTATAGTAGGCAGAAAGAATGTAGTGTCCGGACACTCCGTTCTCCACTTTTGGAGATATTGAATGTTGATTGACGGCACTCAACGCCACGCTTTGTCTTAGGTTAAATAGTTAGAAAATATTATTTATATTTTTTAGTAATAAATATTATTTAGATATAAAATAATAACTAAATTGCTTAACTTCTTGGATATCTATTTTATTGCATTAGAGGCAGAATAAACTTAATATATATACCTAAAGCTAACTTTTTAGACTGGCTAAGTGGTAAATGTCTGATAAAATGCACGATGGTTATGGGTTAGATTATCACTCTGGGAATCTCATATTAAAATATTTGGGAAAAAGTCGAATCTAATTGTATCTTTTATTTTGGGGATACTAAACTTTATTTTAAATACATGAAACAAGGAACAAATAATTTAAAGTCTTATTACTATATACATAAACCTTTATATATTTACTTTTGTTTATTAACTCTCGTTTTGTTTTTTTAAAGCTAAAATTAAAAAAAATAACAATATTTTATACCAAATATGAGCCCAGAACTACCCTACACAACCTAAATATTTATTAAATAAATTTATTACACTAAATCCATCTATACACCCATTAATCTTAACAATCTACTCAACAGTGTTATCAGTGTCGTTATCAACATAATTATAAAAGGCACCAGCTACTGTATTATGCGCTTTATCTGATATTTACAGCACGACCGCCCACGTACTGTTGAGTCTACGGATTTTTTGGATTACTTTACGAGAGGATAATCTTGTAATGTTAATGGGGAAATACTTTTTTTATATAGAAAAAGACAAAAAGAAGTCATTTTTTGGCATTTATATAATTATATACTTTTTTTTATATTTACCAAATAATATTTAGGGTATATGATACCATTGTAAGTTAAAGTTAGCGTCTTTATAATCCATATATATATTTGGAATTTATATATAAGTGTTAAGTAAGTTAGTAATTTATGATTGTATTACTATTTATTAGGTAAATCCATATTTTTATATTATAAATTCGAATGTTTGTCTGTTTGTCTGTCACGCTTTCACGGCTAATCTACCGGTCCGATGGGATGAAATTTAAAATGACTTTCATTTATTTTTTTTTAGTAAAAATACTTATTTTTAAAAAATCAACCACTAAAGGGTTGAAATCGGGATGAAAGTTTGTATGAAAATTCTACACTGCTTGATCGATTGTAATGAAGCTTGGCATAAATATAGTTGAGAAGCCAAGATTAAACAAAGGCTACTTTATTTTTCACAAATCCACCCCCGACGGTTGCAATACAACAAAACAGTTTAGTAGTTCACGCAGCAAAGCTGCGAGCGGGCCGCTAGTATTATATGAATACGTTAAACCTATGTTCGCTTCACGCTACATTATCTTACGGTTTTGCTTGAGGGAACCACACAGTGAGAACCTAGTGTCAACTTTTGCCTCTTTTTAAAGATATTACGTATCGAAGGTAGGCTATTTGCTAGAACAGGAAGACAATTTATAACAAATTCGTGCTACAAAATGAGAATCGAGCCTTATTCTTTAAAACTACGAACTAACATTAAAAGAATTTTATAATACCTTAAAATAAATATATTATATGACAATTAAAAAAATCAGAGAGAACCTAATGTTAAGACACTTCGTTCTTCACTATTTGCTATTTATAAACCATCTATAATAAGCATTAAGAGAAGCTTTTCTACTAAGAAAAATGAATATATATATAGTAAAAACGTAAATAATTTAACTTGACCCAGAATGTGAACTCAACTTTTACACCGCAACTTTTCCAACAAATAGTTTGACCACAGGGCAATAGACAATGCAAATAATAATTTATACAGTAGTTTAAGTTATTCCCTTAAAGCCTACTGGCAGCGATATCGTGCTTTTGATCAAAACCCACACTTTACTAAGCATTAGCTACCTATTATTTTACAATTCTAGCCGTTTAAGTGGTTTTGCTGCATTTTTGTATACAGAGTGTTCGTTTTAAAGAAACTTTGTATACTTTTATTGATATAATATTGATGTCGTTGATCATTACGTGAATTAAATAAATGGTTGCAGATTTGAATTCCACTTATAAAAAAAGATATAAAGTCTCGCTGACGGTCCCGCTAGGATTAAAGTGTGAAGTTGAAAGAAAAAAATACATATTTATATTATGGAAGTTGATTCCATCGTAGATTATTGGGACAGCGTTAGCGCGGAATGGTATTCGATACTTTTGACAAAGCACGGTGTTGAGATCCACCAGTGAGCTCAGTCACAGTTATTTTGGAACAGTGATAACTTTTATAAAGAAAGATTGCTACTTTTTTTTAATAATGCATAAAAATATATTAATTGAATAAAATAAATGTAACATACACTATCATCTATTTGACATACATGCTTATGTAAGCTTGACATAGACGTTGCCATGACAACACTATGTTAACGCGTCATCTAGTTCCATAAAATAAAATAGTATTTTATTTTTTTTCTACTATATTTCTTGTCAAAATTACAAAAATACATATAATAATACTATTAAAAAATAAAATACATATACTAATAAGATATCAAATAAACTTATGAAAAAAAATACTTCATTTTCTGAACGAAAAAATCTTTCAACCGAACTAGTCATATCACATCGCAATGGTTTTAGTTTTTCTATTATATCATTTTGTACTCAACCTTAAAAGTGGTCTCACATTCCGAGCCCACATCGTTTATTTTTTGCCCCAAAACCTAAAGGGACTAATTCGTTCCGCCACGATGCCACAAAACTGGGCGCATTACGACAATATGAGGTTAACTGTGAATGGATATGATATTATAATAATAGCTGGTGAAACTGTAAAAGCTATGCGTAGTTTTGATAAATATATATCTCTATTTTACTTGCATAAGGCGGAAAAAATGATAAAAAAATGATAAAGGTAAAGATTTTCAACTTATATAATATATAGGATTTTCTACCAATATACCAAACTATATATCCTACTAATATTCCTTTTTTTATTTTGTGAATATAAAAAGAGAGAAAGGTCACTAAGAAGCGGAAGTTCATATATTTTTTTAAGTTTTATATATAATTTCTAATGTTATATAAATAGAACTTATAATTAATTGTCTGTGTGATAATCTTCTTACTATATTTATAGAACTAAAAAATATGTATATAATCTATCTTTTCTGAAAATGTATAAAAATTTTTTTTCGATAACACGACGAGTACTACATAACAAACAAATTAATTTCAATTATGAAAAATAATTGAATTATAAACATTTTATATCTTAAGAAAATAAGGAGGTGTCAAATTACTTAATATAAAAGCTTCACACTTTTTCCCGCATATTATATTAGACAGAGAGACCCTAGTGTCAAGACACTCCGTTCCCTACTGTCTACTCAAATTAATCAATTAATAAAATAAACAAAAATATAAAATAAACATAACAAATTAAGAACAAATTAAAAACCATAAAATGATTAAACAAAGCTAAAAGCTCACTCTAAATTCTTTGCTCGGACGTAACGTAAATAACTCATATATTCCCATATATTTACATTTTATATTTACAATCAAATATTGGTCAGCTTTCTATTCAAACATTCATATTGTTTTAGGTGATGCGCGCACGCATGTAAGATGGGGCGCGGGAGCGTGCTCCTAGTGCTATGGGTGGTCGCCGTCGCCGCTGAGAAACATGGTAAGGCTTTGGAAAATGCTATTAGAAGAAGAATTTACATATGAAATAGTTTAGAAAGAAAGAAAGAAAATATATAAAATTTTGGACGTGACGGGACTCGAACTCGTGGCTTGTGGAAACCGTTTAAGCGCTAACCGCTAAGCTATGCGTTGCTACACAAAGATTATTTCTACAAATATTTTATTGAATATTTTGACATTTTTAAATTGTTATACACACACTTATAATATGAAAAACATACAAAATAATATTATAAAAATGTTAAAGTATTGAAGTTATATGAAGCAAATTATATTCCATAAAATCCTCTTCAAAAAAAAATAAAGAAACGTTACTTAATAGTCTGATTTATACTAAAGTCTTCCTTATAGCATTAGATAGTTTAACTTTAGTAACATTTGAGTAATTATTTTTTTTATAAATGAAGCAACATTAAGTTAACATTGATTTAGCCTAATTTCGTAGGTTGTATGTAACAACAATAACTTTTATTCTAATATAATCAGGCAAAAGCAGCTGATCAAACGGATATAAAATGGCACATAGTTTAATTATAACAGGAATAAATTTTTAATTTAAATTTATTATGAACTACTTTTGATATTTAAACAGTTGAAGTCAGGTGCAAAAGTCATTGTATACAGTTAGGCATGTCCAACATGCAGCTATGTCAATACATTTTATTTTTCGTTTTCAAGCGTCTTCCGCATATCGCAGGGTAGACAGACGTAGTGTTAAGACACTCTGTTCTCCACTTTTGTACTTTTAAAAATATTTGCTCAATTATGTACTTCAAAAATCATGTAAATTGGAGGCCATAGTACATAGTGGCGCAGAGGGACATCTTCTGACTTCTTGTCTTTACTTGTGAGTTCGATTTTCAGTCTAAATGAATTTTCAAATTATTTTACCCTGGAAAACAAAGAAGAGAATTCCGCTTGATTCTGGACATTTCCCGCTCATAACCGACAGCTTTATATAGGAAAAAGCGTGCCATTATGTAGTTGAAATTACATAATTCAAATATATATTAATTGTATCTATAAAGAGAAATCTATATTTCTCCACGATTTTGTCACTACATTCTTCTACAATAATCTACTTATGTAAGACAGACTTAGATTATATCAAACGTTAGGCTGTCGCTTTACTTCAATACCAAAACGGAATTACAGTTACATTAGTTCAAAGCAATGGTTTCTAACTAATCAGCTTACAATTGATTCTGTAAATCTACATATACTAGCAGCCCTAGTGATGCGTAAAGACGCGTTGCCATAGCAACTTATATCACTTTATATATATGGATGTAGGACAAATATATGATAGTGTTTGTTAGCTGTAGGTTGTCATGATGGTTGTATCGATTCCCACTTGGAAATAGGCTTATATCACAAATATGATAGTATCACCGACTGAACAAAGAATATATATTTTTTTTAAAACCAGCAAAAGTCATAATCATATTAATTCAATATTTTGGAGCAACAAAACCATAATCATATTAAAATAAGCCTAAACCTAATTTTTCATCCTTAATAAATTAAAAATAAAACAAAAAAGCTAGAAAAAAAGATCAGAGATTCTTAAATTTCACTTAAAATCTTAGCACCTAATCTCGAATACGATAAGAGGCAAAAAGTACGAGGGACTGTTGTGAAAAGGCAAAAAACTTTGGAACGTGTTGCTGGTAAAGAAAGGTAGTCAGTCCCTTTAAATTTTTTTAACAACTTTTTGTCCGAACTAAGATGATCTGCTTGTGGTTTTTATAGGGTTTTCTTAAAAGGTTGTATTTGAATTGTGAGTGCAGACCAAAGTTAGCTATAATTTTATAAATTTTAACTTAAATAACTGTGATACGGTCCATCCCAAGTGTCGAGTATAATCATTCGATTATATTTACATTTTAATTTCTTCGTTCTGGTAATTAAGACGAAGCGTGGCATTGATTTTTGCCACTCAACTCGCAAAATTTCTCGTTTTCGAGTAGAAAGTGTACGATAGAACATATTCACTCTAGGCCTTATGCCCACCTCGCCATGCGATAAAAAAACGTGTAGGTACTGACTTAAATAAGCAAAGCAAGTTAAGTCACGTGACCTTCCAAAATATAAATTTTAAAGTTTTCTGATCTGTGTTATATGTATCTTTGTTGTTTGACTCCAAAAATATAATTTAGCCCTATTTTACTTGATTACACTGGTGTCGTAGGAAATAATCATTGAATTAATTTGTATAGATTTTTTGCTTTATTACTGCTGGTATGTATAATTTCTTCTATTTCTGTCCACCTAGTAGAATAACCAGAGAGAACCTAGTGTCAAGACTCTCCATTCTCCACTTTCCGCCCGCAGTCGAGTCATTGCGTATTAATGGCGGAACTTAACGCCGTGCTTTGTCTTAGGTGCCAGAGCGGAGAAATGAAAATAATATATCGATTTTTTAATAATAACATGCTTATATTGCTTATATATATTACACATACATACATACATATATTGATATAATTAAAAACATTTCACAAAAGGTCAATTCCTTTTGAAACCAAAAAAGGCATTTAGAAAGCGATGGGAAATGCTCTCGCAAAAATGTCATTGGTTCGTGACTACCTTCAGGGTACTTTCGAACTTAACTATTCAATAAATTTTATGGTCGAGATAAATGGAAATTAGCTAAAACATTTTTTATCTATGTATTTTTAACTATCTAAATGCTTATCGTAAAAAAGTTAGCAAGGTAGAAAGAAACTAGTGACAAAACACTCCATTTTTAATTATACATTAATGGTATAGAGTTTTGAAAGTATATGTTTTATATTATTGCTGTTTTTTTTCTGAATTTCAATATATCACAAGGTTATATTTGCATGGTTTGACCAGCGTTTAATGAATTTTATTATATTTTATGATAAAAATTACTAGAAAAATATTTGTCTTTTTAGAAAAGAGTGGGGTTTTTTTCTTTTATAAAATTGTTTTATTTAATGTAACTCTTGTTGTACTTTATATGCCAAGGCATTATTTTTTTACTAGTATTTTTAAAATAGTATCACCACCTCATTTATCATCATACCATATTTTAAATAGCTCTAGTACTCGACTTAGGAACAAATATATAGAATTTCAAAATAATAGGTATAACTATTCCTTAAATATCGAATAACCCATATTTAATCTAAAATCCAAAAAAAAAGATTAGCAATCCAAATCCAAGCATAAGAAGTCTATTTAAATAGTACTTACAAGGTGCAAACTTGAAGATTTACCGAATTCTCACGGAAAGGAAGAAAAAAAATGGACAAAAGTTCTACCACACCCACAAAAACGTGAATGGCCCACGTTTGAAACGTAACACGATACATACAAAGAGACGAGTGCCAGTCAAGAGGTTCCCAAACAAGATAATCCCTTTGTTAGTCGGGTTATAATGGTGTCTCCGGGGGAAATAAGAATTATTCTCTATTTTAAAGCAGCTGCGGTACTTCAATGGTGAATTTTAGTACAAGTAGATACAATTTTAGTTTACGCCTCATTGATTAAATTTCAATGTATAAAAATTAAAGCTCCTTACTAAAGCTAAGGAAGTAATCCTTAGGTTATAGAGTATGTATGACTTATTTTTTACAAACGACTGTATGGAACCCCTAACTCATGTTTTTGGATTTTTGGATTATGGGTTCAAAGGGAATGAAATATTTTATTTGCACATTCATATGCCTACCTGTAAAAGCTTATCACGAAAATTACTTAAGTTACTACTACTTGTTACTTAAGTCTTAAAGTTAGAAGCTTTTTAAATTATTTTATATTTTTTTAAAATTACTTTTTAACAGTTGCGTCGTAATCCATACTTATATTATAAATGCGAATGTTTGTCAATGCTGTGTGTTTGTCTGTCATGCTTTCACGGCTAATCTACTGATCCAATTTAGATGAAATTTAGAATTAAAGTAGTAAAAATGGGTCTAACATAGGCTACTTAGTTAATAAAAAATCAACCTCTAAAGGGTTTAAATTGGAGATGAAAGCTTATATGAAAAATCTAAACCACTTGACTGATTGGAACGAATTTTGGCATATAGTTGATAATCCAAGCTTACTTTATTTTTCAAAATACCACCACCGAGGGTAGCAATACAAAGAAACAGCCTGCTAGATCACGCGGCGAAGCCGCGAGTTGGCCGGTAATCTTTTATAAAATGTTTAACTTTGCTTTTCATAACACGTTTAACAAAGGGCAGTGTTGCGTTCGGCCACTTAACCACACAAGTTCTCGATTTCGGACAGAAGGTGAAAAACGGAGTGTCAACCCAGTGGCCTGAAGTCGAGACGTTACACAATGAGTGGCGGAACTTAACGCTACGCTATGTTTTTTTTTAGCTTCACGCTGTATCCCGGACACAGTAGGATAGGCAGAGGAAACCTAGTGTTAAGACACCCCGTTCCCTCCTTTCCACCGAATTCGGAGGCATTGCGTGTTAAGTGGCGGAACTTAACGCCGCGCTTTGCCTCGATACTAGAGCGAAGATAATTGGGGGAATCGAACCCACAACCATTCACTTTACAGTCACACTTTGTGCCACTGCGTCCTATCTGGCCCCTATGTCTTGTTGACCAATATTAACTACAACGATTAACTATAAATGCAATAGCTATAGGTTTGATTTCTGTTCAGGGGAATCGTCGTATTTAACTTATATTCATTTGTCTGATCTAGTCTGGACAAAGCGCAGCGTTGTGCTTCACGTGATACTCAATATTCGATTTCGAACGTAAAGTAGAGAATTTGCTGCTCTTATTCTAGTTTCTTACAGACTATCTTTCTATGAGCGAAAAATATGAAACTGTATATACACTACTTATTGTATATGTCGTGGTCATATCGTAGAATTGACGATTTCATGATATCGTTGATGAGATCATGAAATGTTCGCAGTTAATGAAATGATCAATTATCATTTGGCCATATCATGATGTCGAAATCATCTGTAATTGTCAACAATTTTTTTTAACAACCAATAGAGGCGCTAGGAGCGCTTTTTGTATATCAGCTGTTAGTAACAAAGCAAAAACTTTACCTTTTAACACATAATATATAGGATATAACCACGATATATATTCAGAAGGTGAATAGAACTGACGAACAAGTTTTATCCTAACACTACTGTACAAAATCCACTGCAGGGATCTTGTAGCCGCATAAAATCTTATTATATTATAAAATGTTATTACCTATATTATATTATTGAAATAGACATCGCGACTTAGTATACTAAGGGAGTGCTTTTAATTCGTATGCATTTGTATTTATTTAGTGAAGCATGTAACTGATATTGTATTCAATATTTTTTTTACACACCGTCGTGATGAAATACTGAACATGCGATGGTTGCAAGTTCGATTCCAATTTTGGAGAATGTTTCATATAAATTGTTGAAAGTTGACTTAGTAATATGTATGTTTTATGCTTTTTCAAGCATAGCATGGTTGTCAAAAATAATTTAGTGACAATAGACTCCATTCTCCAATTTACATCCAAATTTATGAATTGAGTGGAGAAAGTTCACTTGAGAGAAAGAAACAATTCACTTTGTCTTAATAAGCTAAAATATAAGCTTTTCACTAAATAATAGGTATTAGTAAGTATTAGTTTCACTGCTGATAGCTATGTGTATGAATCTATTTGTTACATATTTAAAAACAATGTGATAATAACAATTACCTTTTAAAGAATAACAATTTTCTCACATACAATTAAAGCCGGCAGCGTCACAAGCTGCAATCCTAAAAAGACAACCATATCAAAGAAATCGTATGTAAATTAATCATTAACATATATTTTAATCAACTTATTAAGCCCAAAGTATGTAAGTTATAGCTATAATAAAAACTATTAAATTAGATCTGGTCACTATTATAAGAAGAGTTTATGATTGCTCTCAAAAAACGACCGACTGTATTCGATATCTGAACTGTTTCTTCATTTTATTTCATGTTTCAAGCACCACTCCTACTTTGTACGATAAAAATGTGTGAGTAAGCCATTAGATGGGTTTTAATAACCACCATTATGCTGTAAGTAAATGGTAATTCTATACTTTTCTTAGATAAGTGAGTGAGAGAGTGCTTAGTTAAATATATTTAAATAAAATTACGTGGCCAGTCGTGGCCCAGTGGCATAAGCGTGTGAATGTAAACGACTGGTTGTGAGTTCGATTCCCACTCGAGGAGTGGAAATTATATTTCAGTGTTGAGGTAAAGCGCGGCGTTAAATTCCACCACTTAACTCGCAAGCCTCCGAATTCGGCGGAAAGTGGGGAACGGAGTGTCTTAACACTAGATTCCCTCTGACTACCCTGCTGTGTGCGGGATACAGCGTAAAGCTAAAAATAAATATGTTTCAGTGACAACAGTGTCGGTTACTTCTCGAAGGACACAAAGTTATTTTTATTTATGTGTTCGACTAAGGGGGAAAGCTGAGAAATAATAAAATGATAAAAATTTGGTTCCTACTTAGCGCGATGAGCACACATTTAAGTGATATTATAACTTGGGCTTAGCTCGTCTACATATAATTATAATTAATTTTATAGATATTCAACAGTTGTAACTTCGTTTAAGTAGATCTTATAAAATTTTCTATACTGCTTTTAACTCTGCCTTCTGTAATTCTTACTGTAAAATGTATCCTATCTCAAGAATTTTACGAAGTCCTATTTTGAAAGTTATCTAAACTAATAATATAATTTGGAAAGAACTTTATTTAAGAATATTAGAATCTATTTAAAAAGGCAACAGATATTATTCTTTGTGAACCTGTAGCCATCCTATCAAATACGGGTATATATATTCTTAAGCTCGTATATTAAATGAGCTTTTAAGCTTTGCTCATTTGAATATTCATTAACATTTTAATGTGAGTTTCTGTAATTGAATTTCTGTTTATCTAATTTCTGAACTATCAACGGTGGGAACGTACTCGTATATTCTTATTACGCTCGAGGGCAAAGTAATTTTGAAATTATAATATGTTTGATAACAAAAAATAAATAGCTAAAGAGTTATAAGCTTAACGTGTTACTTTTCAACGTAAAGGCAATATGGAGGAGTAACGAATAAAAAAAACAAAAGACGATAGTTTTTCCCATATAGCGGAGTATTCGAAAAAAACCTAGCGTCAAGAATAAAAACACTTGTTGTCCAAAATCGAGATATTGCGTAAGGAGTGACGGAACTCAACGCTGCTTTGTTGAAATGAGAGTCGAACCCACAACAACGTTTAGCGTTTAGACTCAGCTGTCACAATGCCCCAAGACGCCGATAGACGAAAAAACTGTCTTAAGTGTAACGCGGTGTTAAGTTCCGGCGCTCATTAAACTTACTCAAATCCGAATTTATATCGGAAAACGGAGCATCTGGACATCATGAACAATACGCTAACAAAATAATAAGCTAATTTTTCTAATCCACTACTATTACAGTTGTAAACAAAATTTTCTCAATACGATTACATTAAGTACTACGACTAACATTGCATAGTTCTTAACCCTCCATATCACTTTACGAAGAGCATTTCAATCAACAGCGCATCAACGCATACCGTCATCTCATACGCATTCTCACGTAGTCGTATGTGCAAGTAACATGTGCTTGTTCAAAATAAACAGTCTTAGAGCATATCTTATGGCTATAGACTAATTAACCATTAACTAAGTATAAATTTTCTTTTTGTATTATCTTTGGTCATTTTAAAGTGAAATCACTGTGATTGATGATTCACTACAATTATAATTAGAAAATGTTTAAAAAATTAGACGTAGCGAGGTTTGAACCTGCGCCTCTTGGAAACAATCCAAGATCTCTGACTGCTAAGCAATGCTTTCTACTATCAGCTGCGTCGAAATTCTTATACGCAAATTGCAAGTTATTTTTATTTTCAACATCTACTCAAATATTATTTCTACGAGCAATCATTTGGTAAGAGAGAAGGCAATTTATATTTTTTTTCAGCTTCACACTTTTTTACATATAGGAGAATAGTAAAAAATAAATTAGGGTCTAAAACACTCCATCTTCAACTTTCCAATCGGAATCAAGAGATTACGTGTTAAATGGTGCAACGTAACACTCTGTTTTGTATTAAGTCCTAGAGCGAAGAAATCAAAATTTAAATATAACCATTCCCACAAGTGAAAATCGAACCCACGACCATCGCCATACAGTCAGACGCATTCCAATGACTTCTAGATATAATAAATATAATAAATAATACTATAGTAGAAACAAATAGTTTATAGAACACTTTATTAGCCCCAAGAATTCCTTTACAAGACTTAACATATGCCACTCCGTGTCGTGATAAGGTATTTCAACATTTGCATTCATTCTTTTTGGTCCCAAAGAATTTTAAAACTACAAAAACATTTGAATGAAACGTCACTCACGAATGCATTTTTGTTCTTATTTCGGGATATAAATTAGTTGTTTAAATGAGATGTTGACTGTAGTCGATTCTTTTTCCCTTTGAAATGTTGTATTTTTTTTGGGTTGACTGAAAAGGATTTATTTGCTCGATTATTCTTTTTTAAAATGCCATAGCGGCATAATTGGCAGGTTGTCTGTCTGTATACGTGTTTATTAGTTCTTTTTTAGCTGCTCGTTTTTCCCGCATAGCGGAGACAGGGAGGACCTAGTGTTAAGACACTCCGTTTTCCACTTTCCACCTGAATTAAAGATATTGCGTTTTGAGTGGCAAATTCAACTTTGCGCTTGGCGCTTTGTTTTAAACACCAGGGCAGAGAAATGTTAAAATATAAATAGAAATAACTACGAGTAAATATCGAACCCACGACCGTTTCTACAGTCACACGCTGTTTATCTGCACCAGGATGGCTTCAATAATAAACCTATAAAAAATGGTTTATAAAATACAGGAATATACCTTATTTTTTTATTTAAGCAAATATATTTTTTATTTATTTAATTATAAATCGAATACCATACCACTAATAACTTAACCTAACTAACGAATTTAACATACTAACTTAATAGCCAAAATATTTTATATGCGTCTGGCATTCAATAATCTTTCATCTTTAACAATAAGTGAACGCTGTACATTAAAATGATGGAACGGTTGCTATTACAAGCGCCATAACTGTTAAATCTGGTAGTCACATTGATTGATCTTATGGAATCCCCATGGCCTTTTTAAATATTTATTCCTAGGGTGATTATTCATAAGTTTTTAGATTCTATAAAAAAATGCTTGACGTTTTTTCATATAACAGGGTAGTTAGATCCATTTTCAAAATTGAGATATTGCGAAGTGGCGGAACTTAACGCCCTGTTTTGTTTTGTGTATAGGAGAAAGCAAATTTTTAGATACTAAATCAGTTTCAAAAGAATATGTATCTTTATCAATAATTATAGAAATTTATATAAAGTATAATACAATTGAGGCCAGTCGTGGCGTAGAGGGACAAATTGTGACTGTAAAGCGACTGGTTGTGGGTTCCGTTCCCAATTGAAGAGTGAAAATATTTAATATTTCCATTTTTTTTTTGCTCTGGTGTCCAGGCAAAGCGCGGCGTTAAGTTTCGCCACCTAACGGATTAATTCGGAGGCATCGAATTCGGCCGAAAGTAGGGAACGGAGTGTCTTTACACTAGGTTCCTCTTGCCTCCCCTGCTGTGTACGGGATATAGCGCGAAGCTAAAAAAAAAATCTGAAATCATACAATTTTTGAGTTACAATTAAGTTCTAACAAATAAAATGAATATTTTAATTAAATTTATATATTTTAGATTACTTTTTCTCTATAGATTGTTTTGAGATTGTTGTTACGGACATAATGTTCTTTTTTTTAATTTTGATAACTCAAATATTTAATAGATTAAGAGAAGTTCCTGTAGATATCTGTTCTTATCGTTATTTACTTTTTATCTTAACATGGACATTGCTTAAATAGCAGATATTATCATCCTAACTTGGCTAGGTAGGTAGATCTGAAAAAAAAAATTATTACGTAAAATAAATATTTTTAGAAAATGTACAAAAACGCAGTAGAACAAAATCCCGCGTCTTCTAGTTCAAGCATTTTGACTGCTAAGCGTTTAAGCGTTTAAAGAGGTGCAGGTTCGAGTCCCCCCGGTTTCGAATTTTTATACGTTTTCTTAAATAAAATATCGGCTTCACGTTAATAACGGCTTTACGTAGTGGAGGTAGTCGGAGAGGAACTAGTGTATAGACACTCGGCACGGGCAGACACGGGCTCGAAATCAAGATGTGTGGCGGAACTCAACACCGCGCTGTGTCTTAGGTACCAGAGGGAAGAAATGAAAATTTAAATATAATCATTCCCTTAATGAGAATCAAACCTATAACTATGGCTTTACAGCCAGACACCTTCACATTGCGCCACAACCCTGAAATTAAGTAACCAAATCTCAACAATATCAAATTTACATTTAAAATAACAAAATAATAAGCTTAAAATTAGATCGTATCTATATATTGACAATACAATATAACCAAAAAAGCCTACAACGTAAATAATCGATCCACAAAAACACATAAAAAACTGATTTGTTACTCACCAAATAAAAATTGAATAGACCACACACGTTATAGTATTAATATTGTTACAAAAAGCATACAAAAATTGAATATCAATCGCAGCTGGAGGCTTGAACGTACAATATATTGTGTGAATGAATTTACAATCAATTTACTTGTCAAGTCTTCTCTCTAATGCCTCGAAATTTTGTAAGGAAGTGTAAATTTTATATGAGTTTTATTAGAAAGCAATTACTATCATAGCTTCACGCTGTATCCCGCACACAGCAGGGTAGGCAGAGGGAACCTAGTGTTAAGGCACTCCGTTCCCCACTTTCTGCTGAACTCGAAAGCATTGCGTGTTAAGTGGCGTAACTTAACGCCGCGCTTTGCCTGTGATACCAGAGCGAAGAAAATGAAAATATTAAATATTTCCACTCCCCGAGTGGGAATCGAATCCACATCCAGTCGTTTACAGTCACACATTCTTGCCCACTGCTCCACGACTAGCTACAACTATCATAGAAGCATTATTATTTAAATTTTCTATGAAAAAAATAAAGGTTACATTTCTAGATGTCGTGATTCTCTCTATCCTTTAACTTTTCTTATTTAAATCTCTGCTTACTTCAAATCATATCTTATTTATTAATCTTTGTTACAGTAATCAATCTGTTTTGTATATTTGCATAAATTTACTACAAAATTATCAAACATATATAAATGAAGTATTCATTTATATATGTAAGTTTATTTCTCAACTGTATATGATTAGAGGTTAATCAGTAATTTTGTATTACTTAATAAAATAATCTTTTCACATAATATCTGTCCATTCTGCTAATCTTGAGTTCAAAACTACTGTACTGTGTTAGGACTAGTCACATATTAAGGTATAAAATACACGTTATTTTAGCAATGTGTATTTGACTGTACTCAAAAACCTCCCTTTTACCTGTACATATTATAATTGATTGAAACATACAACTTAACATACCAATTTATATTATAGTCATATTTATAGGAAAATGCATTGAAATAACAGAAACCAAAACAAGTTACATCAATAACCTTGGTAACTATAATTTCTATGATAGAAAGAAACTCGTCCGACCCAAATGACGAAAGAGCACACGTGATAATTGTACCGAATCAAACGTTAATTGAGTTAAGAAATCAATACCATTAGATATGAAGAAACAAAACCTGATATTAATTATACGTAGATGTGAAATTAATTAATTTTGACGGAATTTTGATTAAGTGTCCATACATTTGTGAGAGCATAATCACAAAAAAAACATGAGAATTTTATTTTTATTATTTTACTGACACTTCTAAATGATTGATCTGTAATTAGGTTGTTTTTTTATAGCTGGCTTGAGGTCCGAGTTGCCATAATATGAATATGAAAGTGAAAATGGGAATATCTTGACGCTATGCTCCTACAATCTCTACTTATTATAATTTTTTGAGATATATATTTTTTTTTAAAAAAAAAGTTTTTTTTAAAGCTTCACGCTGTATCCCGCACACAGCAGGGTAGACAGAGGGTACTTAGTGTAAAAACACTCCGTCCCCCACTTTCCGCCAAATTCGGAGGCATTGCGTGTTAAGTGGCGGAACTTAACGCCGCCGTTTGCCTCGACACCAGAGCGAAGAAAATGGAAATATTCAATATTTTCACTCTTCGAGTGGGAATCGAACCCACAACCAGTCATTTACTACAAACAGTCCCACGCTTGTGCCACTGCGCCATAACTGGCCCCAAATTAAATAAAAGATATAAATTAAAACCAAATTAAATTAAATGTTTCTGAAGAACGTGAACATTGAGGTAACATATGTATGTATATCCATAGATTTCTCTCGTTCATTCCAAATTACATACAAAAAAGTATTTAAAATAAAAATAGCAACACAGTCGGTTTCAATAAATAGGATGTAAGGACATACGAGCAAATTAAAAAATAAACGTTACCAACATTGATACGGCTACGACAAAATGAGAAAAAGGCTCTAAAAACAAATCTCATTAAAGAAAAATAGAATCGAGAAGGAAATAGCGTTCGGTCCCTACGAAAACGGAAATAGAAATACACTGAACGGAAGTGAAAGTAATTATGTTATCCTCGCTTTACTCTTGCGGTTTATTTTAGCTATGTCTCGTTTCAAATAATAATACAATCTAGTATTACTGTCAACGCTACACCGTCATAAAAGTGGCGGTCTGATAACGCCTAGCGAAATTTTGACGAGGGTCCTTAAAAATTTAAGGAATATTCAACTTTGTCATGTAAAGTATAAGGTTTAAGTGTTTCCTCAAATATTGGTACAGGGTGTAAACAGTATCTAAATATCAGCTATGTTTCACGTGTAAACTGGCGTGAGTGAGGCGTCAAACCAGGTGCGGACTTTTGAGCGAAATCGATGCCTGTACTCGGGGGACGCGCTATTATCACAGTTGCCGTTTATTTTAGTGTCACTGTAGAATTAATTATAGATTCTACAAATATAATGTAGCGTTTGAAATGCAGAAGGTTATTTTTGATTGTTTATGTTTTGCTTAAGTAAATCTCTGATTGTTGATTTTGTTTCATATTTTGAGCTTTGAGTTTTATTTAGAGATTGGGTTATTTATTTACTGGAAGGTACAAAAATAAGTTATAATTAGCTAATTGAAATCACGAATTAGGTAAAGAATATTTTAGATTTTCCCGCATAGCAAGCAAGATAGTCAAAGATAGTGTCAAGATATTTCATCCGAAATCGAGACATTGCTTATTAAGAAAAGCCGAGCTTTGAAAAATATTTTATTGAACTAATCTTCATATTCTAATTCTTATAAATATTTTACAAAAGATTGCATTACATTTTTTTTCATTGTTACAGACGAGCCCAGCTCAACGGAACCGGAACACAGTACCACACCCCCAACACCTCCAATCCCACTACGACCTGAATACGCTCACCCAGCTGGCGTAGAAGCTCTAGACCCTTACAACTCAGAGAAGACCAATCAGCAACCTCACCATAGAGACTATCTAGAGGAAGATTACGATCATGACAACCACAAGGAAGACGAACATGAGAACAGAGATGATACTGACGAACTGCCTTCCTTATCCGGAGATCACCTTCTTCAGAGTTCTACTGATGATCTACCAATGTTTTTATTAGAACCACAGCATGCTTACGTAGTACGCAATAAACCAGCAATGCTTAGATGTCGAGCAGCTAACGCCTTACAAGTTTACTTCAAATGTAATGATATCCGTTCAGTTGGCAGCACACAGTTCGAATTTGTAGACCCACAAAGTGGTGTCAGAATCGTTGAGGCTGAGTGTAACGTAACGAGAGATCATTTGGAGGAATATTTTGGGGAAGACAGATTTTCGTGTACTTGTCACGCGTGGAGCAGCCGCGGTGATATCCGCAGTCAACCAGCTATCGTCGAGTTGGCATGTAAGTGTTATACATTTTTTATATTTATTTTTAAAAATTAAGTTAGGTAATATACTACTTTTAACAATATATTACACTAGTTTATTATGAAAAGGAAAACTATATTTTAAATTTGAGTACAATGTAAAAAAGCTATTACATTTTACTTAAAATATCATAACTTTATGAATTTATGCACAACATTAAGACACACAAATTTTCATCAAAAATATTATATCAACCATTCACAAACCAACATCCGTCGATTTCTTTGAAACATTTCATCAAGTATTTTATAACGTGAAGCTCATTCCAAACATCAATAGTAATAAAATCATTAAATATTATAGTTCTAAAATTCCTATTTCCTCCTCCAACGGGGCGTGGTGTAGCATTTCATCGAAACTCATAATTTGAGTGTTTCCGTTGCTTATTTTTAGCTAACCTACTTTTACCGTTTCGTTGCAGTCGTCTTCGAGGCATGACGGTACCTCTTTAGCTATGAAGTCCTCAGCAATATTTACATTTATAAAGCAGTTGACTGACGTATCTTATTTAGTTTGGAATTTTTGTTTATTTAAAAACAATTTTAAGAAACATCTGGTTGAAATTTTCTTTGGTCAAAGAGGTTTTGGTAAGTTGGAAGGGAAATGGAATAAATAAAAACAATAATTGGTTTCTTGGGACGAGTGAGGTAATATTAAAAAACTTACGTTTGAAGAAAATTGGTTGAAGTCTAGGAAAAAATAGAATGAAATGTAACATCACGATAAACTAAGCTAAGCTTTTTTTAAATTTGTTTTGGGAAGTCAACTAAAACACTTACTTACTAAATGTACTTCTTGTTTATATGTACAAAAAACACAAAAAACATAACACAACAATATTTTTATAATACTAAAATTTAATAATAATAAAATTCAAATGTATTAATAATAATAATATTACGATGAAATAATAATTAGTATTAAAATTTAATAGAACAAATTATTTTTATATACACCATTACATTCGTATAAAACGAACAAATTCACTACACACGAATTGCATTTTAAGTCACCTATTACTAATGCATCGAGAGGAAATACTAAAATTTTAGAGCCGGCTCGCACAAAGTGCCCATAATGTGTCTATTTATATGAAAGCTTTAATCTTTCAAAGCTCTGTATTAATACTTGACTGTACTTCATTACAATTACTATTTTTCTTTTTTATTTAGCTTCACACTGTATTCCGCAGCAAGAGTAGGGTAGGCAGAGGGAATCTAGTGTTAAGACTCTCCGTTCCCCACTTTCCGCCGAATTCGGAGGCATTGCGTGTTAAGTGGCGGAACTTAACGAAACGCTTTGAATCGATACCAGAACGAAGAAAATGGAAATATTAAATATTTCCACTCCTTTAGTGGGAATCGAATCCATAACCGTTTACAGTCAAATGCTTGTGCCACTGCGCTACGACTGGCCCCAATAATAACTGATACTATATTTCTAAAATATATCTTAGCCAGGAGGCCAGTCGTGTTTCAGGAGCACAAAATATGACTGTAAACACGTTGTTCCTCTAGTGAAATATTTAATACTTCTATGTCTTCGCTCTGGTGTCGAAGAAAAAGCACAACGTTGAGTTCCGCCACTTAACAGTATTCTGACTCTGACTAGTTCTGACACTTAGAGAGTACCTAGTGTCAAGACACTCTATTCTCCACCTTGCGCTCGACATTGAGACTGTATATAGAGCCACGTAATTGCACTACGCTAGCCACGATTGTCTTCCCAGAGCGGAGAAATGAAAATAATAAAATAATGATTATTCCCCAGAGTTGGAGTCGAGTCCGCACTCAATCGCGCTTACTGACAGACGCTGTCCCACGTCCCGTCATAATTAACTCGCACATATCTTATACATTATTATTTATGTAACTCACTTATTATTTAATCTTATTCTTAAAGCTTATAAGATTTATATTTTTGAGTTCTAATGTCATGTAGAGGATTCATAAATTTAATTTAAAACAAAAATAAAATGTAGACGATTAAAATTATATACTCATCAAATTTATTCTTCTCACAGAATTTATTTGGTTCGAAAGGCAGTTTTTCTGAGGAGAACCAGCAAGAAAATCAACAGTTACTTAAACAACGCCTCAATAGTATTACATAGTGTCGGACACAATAAAAAGGTTTACAATTTCACTCTATACTTCATTCCACACTAAATCTATTTCAACAGAAACGCGCCATAATACATTACAATATTATGCAAATGACCAAAATATATCAGAATTTAACATTGTATCTCACAGACGTCTAGTGAAACATCTATTTCCATATAGTTACAATAATTTTGGATTTATTTTGACAAGACAAATGGATGTCAGTTGAAGCCTTATTTAGAACTGTTCGGTGTTTCTGCTTATGTGAACTTTAGTTTAATAAGAATTATCCTTTAAGAATGTGGATACGTAATATAAGTTAACTGAAAATTAATTTTGAAATATTGAATTAGTGTTCAGTCTTCATTAACAATTGTTACAAAATTAAGACTTGCTAAAAGTATGGAAAACATAAATAAATATAGAACATGGCACAGTGGTATAATGACTGATTGAAAACGCGATTAAAACGTGGTTGTTGGTTCAGTTCTTGCTGAAAATAATGGTTATATTCAAATTATTTTTCCTTTCTCCGCTCTGGTAGCATAAAGCGCGGCGTTAAGTTCCGCCAACCAATATGTAAATCGATTTCGAGCAGAAAACAGACAAAAGGGCTATCTATATCTCTCCAATTACCTTCAACATGCAAGAAACAACGTGAAACAGCATTTTTACTTAGACGCGATTATAACTTAAAGCATATTTGAAAGGCTTCAGCAGGACATTAACAATATTTTAATTGCTTTAAACAGAAAATGCAATGAAGGAATACATTAAAAAACTCTTAGTAAAAGTAAAATGGTTGATGGGCGTAAATGATAAGTGAGCAACGGTAGCGGGGTTCGTAAAGCTATAAATCCAGGGAACGTTTCATTTCCTGAATAAAATTTACACAGTGCAGGGTAGAGTTGGGTAAGTCTATGTGACTGTATGAGGAAGGTTTTGGTTTACAGTTATATTATGTATGTAATGTTTTAAGATTCACATAAGTTATATAGTTTTTATAGTTATTTATGTTGTTACAAATATGTATGTACATGGCTAACATTTATTTTAGTAAATGTATGTTATAAAACAATCTATTTTGTATATAAAGAAAGAAAATTAATTTGTCTGTTTATAATAATAAAATAACGCCTTTTATTAAATTCATGTGTATGTTTACGTGGTATATATACCAATATAACGAACGGCTGAAACGAATTTGATGAGCTTTCACAGATAGGTAGCTTATATAATAATAAGTAACTTAGGCTAATTATGTCTTGGAATTGTACCTTCTTTGATAAATTGCTAGCAGATAAGATCGCGGGCACATCTAGTATACAAAAAGGGAATAGTATAATTCAGTTAATTTTTTTACGTTACAAGTTTACATTTGTAGATTTATATCTTGGGCGAGTAATTTATTCTTATATTTTACAAAAGACGGTGTTAAGTTACGTCATTTGTCAATAACAGATTCCGAATTGTGGACAAATGAGTAATTTTTTTATTACATTCTCTCTGCCCACATAGTACATACAAAGATTACGAATAGCAAAATAGTATTTAAATATGTATTTTCAACTACTAATTTGCAAAATCATTTAGATACATATACTAAATCACAGTTCACATAAATCTTAGGAACGGCCTACTCCGACGTTCATTTAATATGCATAGAAGATTTATTACAGTTTTAGATTGAATTTAATCGAGGCCTGCTTTAATAGAATTCGTAAAATAAAGAGTCGTTTTACTATAAGAGTTACTTTCATTAAGCAACGTAACTACTGTCGTTAAAGTGTGGAAGCATTAAAAACGTTTTACTTAACTCGTTATCGAATATATGAAAGTTTCACTCGGGAAAAGGAATGTTTAGGTTTTCGAATACCTATTTTAGTTTTAGAGACGTGTTGTGTCTCGCCATTTAACATAATATTAAATAAGAGAATGGCAGACTTGGTTATACTTTTGCTAAGAGATTATAATGTATTTGTAATTTGTATGTTAGATTTGTTATTTTAAATTAGTGAAATAAATGACTTTTAATGGTACAAAATTATTATCTTGCATCCATTTTTACAGTGGACAGAGTGACCCATTATCATGACTCTCCGTTTTTCACTTTTTGCCCAAATACTACAAAAACTCAACTCAAGAATCGAACTCAATTTTTTTTAAAAAATTGAACGGTAAAAAGAAAAATAGAGAACGAAATTACTTTTCACTAAGGTCTCGTTCTCTGTAACTAACAAAAAACTAAAAAAAAAATGAATTATAAAGACATTATGAGTGAGATCAATGGGGCAGTCTAGGCACAGTGGCATAAAGTGTGCCTGTAAAACGACTCGTTGTGGGTTCGATTCTCACCCGAGGAGTGGAAATATTTAATATTTGTATTTCCTCTAGTGTTGAGGTAAAGAGCGGCGTTAAGTTCCGCCACTTAGCACGCAAATCCTCCGAATTCGGCGGAAAGTGGGAAACGGAGTGTCTTAACACTAGGTTCTCTCTGCCTACCCTGCTGTGTGCGGGATACTGCGTGAAGCTAAAAAAATCAATGAGAATGTAAGTGTAAAATCCAAAAAAGATTACTAATACATTATTATAATATGCATTTAAGAACACGTGTTACAACACTTAACTAACGTACTTAGGATTGAGTAAAATACACGAAGCGATTGTAAATCTTTACATAGAAGACTTAAGTGTGACACTTTTAACTAGGGTTGCCAACCGTACTATAATATACGAGTATTCCATTTTATTTCGGGTCTTCTTACTGTTTTCTGTTTAAAAAATATATATTAAATAGCAGTATATAGTCTTAGAGAACTTAGTCGTCGAGACACTCCGTCTTCCACTTTTGCCCACAAATCAAGACATTGTGTGTTGAGTGCGGAACTCAACGCCGTACTTTTTTTTTTTGGCTTTTTAAAAAAATACTGTATATAAACGAAACGGGGCCAGTCGTGGCACAGAGGCACAAGGTGTGACTATAAAGCAACTGATTGGGGGTTCGATTCCCACTCGAGGGGTGGAAATTTTTATTATTTCCATTTTCTTCACTCTGGTATCGAGGCAAAGCGCAGCCTCCGAATTCGACGTAAGTGGGGAACGGAGTGTCTTAACACTAGGTTGCCTCTGCCTACCCTGCTGTGTGCGGGATACAGCGTGAAGCTAAAAAAAATAAAAATAAACGTAAAATGTTGGCCACCCTACTTTCAACACAATCCTGTAGGTATCATTAATAGAAACATCGGTACTTGAGTGTATTTAAAGCACTCGCGGAACAATTAAAACTGTCGGGATGGAAATTTAGAGGCATTATTATACACGGCCGCTCAGCAATTATATTTGAGTGAGAATTCGTCTCTTGTCTTGTGTGTATTTTACTTTATTTGTATTTATGTTAAATGGTGCTTAATTGTTAGGTGGAAGGTTATAATGTGTTCAATTTGTGGTTATGTCAAATTTTAAAAGCAATAAAGTGAAGATATGTTTTTATTATTCTCTCTTTTCCTTTCTTTTTAGCGTCACGCTGTATCCCGCACACAGCAGGGTAGGCAGAGGGAACCTAGTGTTAAGACACTCCGTTCCCCACTTTCCGCCGAATTCGGAGGCATTGCGTGTTAAGTGGCGGACCTTAACGCCGCGCTTTACCTATAATACCTGAGCGAAAGAAATAGAAATTTTTCATATTTCCACTCCTCGAGTGGGAATCGAACCTACAACCAGTCATTTACAGTGACACGTTCGTGCCACTGCGCCACGACTGGCGTCCAATTATTCTCTTGTTAATATTGAAAATTCTTGCAAGACCATTGTAGTACAGTGTTACAACTTTGCGACTATATATACTAGAACACGATCGTTGTAGCTTCGATATTCACTCAGGAAATTACTATATTTTAAATTATTTTGATTTATCCGCTTTGGGGTCTAACTTAAATGCGCGACAATGAGTTTTGCATTTAACACAAAATATCTCGGATTCGGGTGGAGATTGAAGAGCGGAGTATCTTAACAATAAGTTATCTTTGAGGATATGCCCGAGGATAAAGTATGAAGCAGAAGAAACTGAATTTAAATTATTAAAAATTAAAACTAACGAACGCTCGCGGCTTCGTCTGTGTACCCAAATAACTTTTAATACAAACTTATATCCCCTCTCAACGCTTTAGAGATTGATTTTTGTAAAAGGAGTCTATATTAGAACCTATGTTTTCCAACTATCATAACATACAAAAGAAGCTGGTAAAATAGCTGTGCAAGCGTGACAGACAGACAAACATACCGACAGACAGACTTTCACATTTATAATATTAGTATGGTTTTTCGTTTCCCTAATTTTTATTTATTTTTCGTAAAATTTTTTCTTTCCTTCCACTTTGGTTAGAGTTGCGTGAAGATAAAACAACATAATACGCTTAAGTCGACCACAGTGTCGTGTGACGTGTGAACTCAAGTGTTTAGACCTTACCGTATCGTATGGACGGAATCAATTACGCGTTATAATATCAATATAGTATACTGTATTATTCAATGAGCATAACGATACAAACTATTCGCTTGAGTACATATAAGATAAGCTTAAAATAATTATCCTCTGTTTCTATTTATATATTAAAGTTTTAATTGATTTGTAAATCAAAATATATTAGAAATTATTTTTTTAGCTCAAATTGAGACATTATGGATTAAGTGGCGTAACTCAACGCCGCGTTTTGATTTACCATGGTGAAGAATTCGAGCGAAAAGTAACCTGAATATCATGTTGCCAGTCGTGGCCCAGTGGCACAAGCGTGTGACTGTAAACGACTGGTTGTGGGTTCGATTCCCACTCGAGGAGTGGAAATTATATTTCCAATTTCTTCGCTCTGGTGTCGAGGTAAAGTGTGGTAAAGGAGTGTCTTAACACTAGGTTTCCTCTGCCTGCCCTGCTGTATGCGGGATACAGTGTAAGGCTAAAAAAAAAAAAGAATATCATGTTCTTTTTGCCATTCTACTAAGAGATATAAAACGTCAAGCATAAGAACTATTAAATAAATTTTGATGCATTAGTAGTATTTTTGATGAGTAAATCTACTTTAGTAAAACATGAAAACCATATTTTGTATTACAAATTAAAAAAAAAACTAACTTAAATATAATCAATGTCACGAATGAAAATCGAACCTAGAACCGTTGCGTATTCATTCAAACCGTTCCACCACTGTATTCTACGTAATAAACGCCAGTAACAACATTTACAAATAGATTTTACGATTTCAATAGTGTTGTCATCAAATTCGCTACATTTCCACTGTCTGTTTGAAGTCGCGTTTATTGTTGAAACTTGTCGGATACTCGATCCTGAACATTTGGTAGCGTTCCAACACTTAGTTTGTTTGTTGGGAGTGCTTGCTGCTTTTATTAATTACCTTTTAAGTTTCATAAGCTATTGTGGTACAGTTGGAAATTGTGTTATTTAATTCTGTAGTTGTAAATTCGATTTTTAGTTCGAAGAATTATTTGTATTAAAACATCGTTTCTCCAGTTTAGGTTAGGTTTTTTTTAGATTCACGCTGTATCCCGCACACAGCAGGGTAGGCAGATGGAACCTAGTGTTAAGACACTCCGTTCTCCACTTTCCGCCGAATTCGGAGGCATTATGCGTTAAGTAGCGGAACTTAACGCCACGCTTTACCTCGACACCAGAGCGAAGAAAATGGAAATATTAAATATTTTCACTCCTCAAGTAGGAATCGAACCCACAACCAGTCCTTTACAGTCACACGTTCGTGCCACTGCGCCACGACTGGCTCCTAAGGAATAATAATTTTATTTATTTTCATTTGTCCACTCTGGTAGCACGAAGCAAGTCATTGAGTTCTTTTATATACAATATCTCGATTTTAGGTTCTCTCTTACTACTTTACTATGCTTAAAAAATATACGTGTGTAATGTAAAATATTGTAACTGTACTGAATTTGCTCTGACTGCCCCAAAATATTAGCTATTTGGAAAAAAGCGTGAAGCTGAAACAAAAAGAAAAAATATATCTAAGTATATTCTTACTTATTTCTTCTATTTATTCAATTGTATACAGTTACACGAAGTTCGTGCAAACACCTAAATTTTCATACATTTCTATTTTTATATTCCGTTTTTATTTTTCTACGCCAGTGACAAGGGATTTGGGTTAAGCACACCTTCTGGGTATATTAAAATAAAAGTCCAAGCTCTACACGAACTAACTAAATATTCTACGGACTTTGTTGTCTTGTGAGGAATTTAAATGAAAATTTGTGTATACGAGACTTTAATAATAATAATATTACATATAAAGAGATGTCTCATTGAGTTTCAAAAATTATAGGTCATCATGGCGTAGTGGATACATAGATAACATACTCGTACATAAATAATTGCAGGAATATAAAATAAAATATTTTGATTAAAGAATTAATTAAAATTAATAATAGAAAAAAAAATCAATTTTATCTAATACACACTTTTAAACAAACGAAAACATAATAATTTTTATATTTATTTAAAACAAATCTGGCTGTATGCGTTGCTGGCCGACCATAGATTATAAAAGTTTCAAAAAAAAACAACGGAGTATGGCGGGAGCGCGGCGTGGGTAAAAGTGACGCTGATTGACATTAAATTACAAATAATATAAGTTTAAACAATGAAATGGTTTATTTATTTAGTAAACTTAACATTTAAAATACAAAGGGATCGAAATATAATAATTTTGTGATAGTCAAGATTGGTAAGCGACATCTTTGTAAATTATGAAGAATTTCTTGGTGAGTTCTTATCACATTAATAATATAAAAATAAGAAACTGAATATATAAATGAATTAAAAGTAAATAATAACTAAATAATACAATAATATTAAAGACAATAAAGACTTAAGAATATTATTTATATGATAAAACGTAAAATTTATAATACAAATTAATTAAAGCATTTGACGTGCCGCGCCGCCATCTTTAAAATAGTGTTGTTTGAATACTTTAATTAACATTTTCTACATATTATAAAGTTTATAAATTATTTTAAATAATATTAATAAAATATGAATATATAATGCATTGGATAGTTAAATATTTTAGTGAAAATATTGGCACGATGTCCTACGAATTTTGTGTGAAATTTCAAATAACATAAATACGCACTACATGTATAGAGGCGATGCATGGAGAGTCTCACGACTGTCAGGGTTCGAAGAGCTTATAGCGCACTGATAACCGATGTCGGTGACACAACCAATAGGTAAGGCCAAGTTTTCTCAATTTATGTAGCTAGTTATATTAAATTGATATAAGCAGGAGATATGACAACCTAGGGCTTTTACTTGGACGTGATTTGGGTAATTTTAACGGATTGTTTGTTTAAATACATATTTATAAACTTTTCTGATGATTAATTAATATATAAAACGACCCTCTGCCTCCTTATTGTAAATAAGTTTACAATTAATGTAGAAAGGTATACCTGATGGCTTATAATATAATATTAATGAATATAAATAATTTTAACAATATTGAAAGACCTTCTGAACACTGTTCCCTCAGATTCTGGAACGAAGATCTTAGTTACTTACAACACCTCAATAAAGGGATCTCATCTACCTAAAGTATTATGAGCCAAGGCATGATTTAATAAATATATTTAAATAAATATACGTTTAAAGTTAAGGAGGTATCAGTTGTGAGTCCGATCCTCGGAAAAATTACTATAATACAATCATTTTTATTTTATTCGCACTGGTAAAACGTAATCAGGTGGAAAGTGGAGAAGAAAATATTATCTTAACACTAGATTCCTTACACCCCGCTATGAGGGAAAAACGTAAAGCTGCTATTTAAATGACAATTAAATTTTTGTTTTAAGTTCCATCCTGCTGATGTACTAGACTATATATTAAAGATCCATGAAGCTAAAAAAGCTCCATTCAAAATAAGTGCAAAATTATATAGACGGAAACAGATGTGTGTTTTTGCCAGTTGTAAGTGCTTGGAAAAATAAACGATTCGGTGGCAAATAATTTATAGTGTCATGGATTTATACGTTGTGACTTAAAATGCTTTTAATAAAGTCCGCTTACAATTTATAACATCTGTCTCGGGTGTCTTTTACAACTGCGCGTAATTTGTGATTTCTCATTAACCTACTATTTATAGATTAAAACGATGGATGTTGAAAATTGTTATTGTACGCGATTGTTGTCGGTTCGATTCTTACTTGATACAATATTTGTATTTCAATCATGATCGTGGTATAGTTGGTTATGGCTATGGGTTGAATTCTCAGTTGGTGTATATTTTATTATTTCATCATGTTTTCGTTTTCTAAATCTGTTGTGAAATTTCTTAGAACAAGTAACGTCTATAAATATGTAAACGCTATATTTTGTTGTTATTTTGAGATTTAGGTTAAACTCAAATAAATAACAATATTATCTTAGTTTAACGTCGATTTATGATATTTATTAACATTTTACTTAGTTACAGTTTTCCTAGGTATTTTAAGTTAATTTTCAGTTAATAACCTTTGCTAGGAGGCTATCGTAGATGGTTGTAGGTTCAATTCCTACTCAAGGATTGTATTTGCATTATTTTCATTTATCCGCCTTGGTAACTAAAACAAAATGCAGTTTTGAATTCCGCCATTCAATAAGCAGTGTTTGAGATACTTTAGGTGAAATGTTTAAAATAAGGTATCATGACACTACGCTTTATCTAACTGTCCGTCTATAGAAACTAACGCATGAAACTACAAAAAACACTTCTAAATTTTCAAGAACATCAAAAATGTTCACCCAAAAACTACCTTTTCAGGCTTCAAAATTTCAAAAGGAATACCAAATTTCATCTATCAAGCACACACAAAGCCATGGACAATTCGAACAAACAATATTGGACTTAGCAAATCTCTTTTAAAACCACATCACGCGTATCAACGCTCGCATCGCGTCGGTCTAGCAGAGTAGAGTAGTGTAATGGACCGTGCACCAGATTTATTACTTCGTCCAGACCACTCACGAGTTATAATGTTCATTTTGCACTATGCAAAGCGAGTATATTAGTTTTCCTAACATTGGTGTTTCGATTTTGATGTGATTTCGTTGGTTGTACTTCTAATTGGCTAATAAGGGTAAATAATTTTGAAATTTTAATGTTATTTACGCATTTAGGCAATCGAAAAAGATATTTTTAGAAAATGTATTAAAAATTCCCGCTGCGTTCAAATTTTTATGAGTTTTCTAAAAATGTATTTTTTAATAAGGACAAAGTTATTATATAGATGTGGAGTTGATTTGTAGATTGTTTCTTTGTATTAAAAAAAAATGTTCATTTTTTAATAATATGGTTGAAATTTAAAGACAGTATTATGAAGAAGGCAAAATATAGTATCTTTATTGAATAGTGGAAAAACTTATGGATCCAGTAAAGTAAGAACTAAACGAATTATTATAGGAATTTCAGGGACTCCAAATTATTGGATAATTTGCTATCCCATCATTAATTGTAGTTAAAATGTGTACTAATAAAACAGTTCAATTTTATTATTCATAAAAAAATTAGGTAGACAAAAAGAATATAGTTTCAAGATACTCCGTTCTCCACATTCAGTTCGATAATTAGACGTTGCAATGTGAAGGAACTCAACGACGCATTTTGTATTACCATAGAGTAGAAATAAAATTAATTTTAATTAAATTATCCCTCCGAGTGGAGATCGAACCTACAACTAAATAGCTTTCACAGTCAGATGTTCTCCAACTCCCACGGCTAGCTACGATGGCCTCAATCATATCTCTGCTCTTGTGACAAGACAAAATATGGTATGGGGTTCCGCCACTCAATACGAAATGTATTGGATTCGAGCGAAAAGCAAGAAACGAAGTAATTAGACACTAAATTTTCTTTGAATACCCGACTACGCGAAAAAGTCACTTATTTTTCATAACATAGATATTTCTTACGTGATATCATCATTAATAAAAATAGGCTCATATTACATGCCTAAAATTCTGCATGTTAAAAGGCAAAACCTAATACCGCACTTTATCTAACTCAACCGTAAAAATAAAAAAAAAATCCCATGAAAAATCCTAAAAACCTTAAGCACAATTTTGTCAATAAGAACAAGCAGATGTAAGAAAATTCAATAATCGACCAATTGTTAATCAACCAATAGCCTAGAATGCGACGAAATAGCGGTTAATTTTTTAACGAACAGCAATTATCCGCTGGAGGAGGGAATGCTCTATATTATATAATAGGTCTTTTTTATTAAGATTGACGTGGGAAGGCATTCGCTAGCGCAATCGATGAGCAGACGCGGTGATTATATTTCAACCTTATTAGTTTAATTTAAGCTGATTTTGTCGTTACCATTTTGTTTTGTTGTGCAATTGAGTGTTATATTTTTACTTCTGATCAGGATTTGACGAGGTTATACAGAGTAACTCGCTTGTATCCGCGTAGCAGGATAGTCAGATAGGAGGGTCAAGAAACTTCGTTTTCCATAGTATGCTTCCAAAACTGAGACATTACTTGATGTTTGTCTTTTTTACAAAAGAGGAGGATTCAAAATAACGAATTAAATTTCTCAGACGGGCACCGAACTCTCAATCAATCACATTTACCTTCAAATGCTGTCCCACTGTGCCATGATGGACTAACTATGAAATTAACTGACATGACTTTCCCAATATGGTTTGATTAAATATGTCATAGTTAAAAATGTGAAACGTAACTGTCAATTGACTTCTATTGACTTAAGAAAATTGAAATGTTACTATTTTAACATATAGTTGTATAACAGTAAGCTTATAAATTACCAATTTGAATTATTTATAAATGTTTCCGCCATTTTGGGTTATTTTTCTAGAGCAGTGACAATCCATCCTACACCTTTCGGTCAAAATCGCCCATCTTCGAGAGGTCAAAGCTTCTTAATGTTAACTGGGCTAGACTTCCATTTCCAAATTCTACTCCTAATATTTATTAAATGCTAAGTTTTTCAAGCAAAAGTCATGGCTGTTATATATTTTTATAGCTTTATGCTTATTTTCGCATAACAGTCAGTGCCAAATTACTTTGTTTTTTACTTTTCGCGCGATAGCGAAACAATGACTATATCTTTTTGAGTGGCAGTATTTTTCTTATTCTTAGAAATAGCATATTCCACCCTTGAATGGGATCGAATTCACAACATTCAACTCAACATCGACACGATATCCCACTACGCCAAGACGGTCTGATATTATATAACATAGGTATATACCTACAGATACACTTAACATCGCCCTAATCCTCTAACTTCCCACACAAATACGATTGCATTATACAAATAATAATTATTCAATTACTCAGCTTTCATACAAAGATATCGTATTGTATGTATGTATGTCGTTTGAATTGATATTGACGTTTGATCTCCATACCGTGGATTATTTTGTTCGCTATTAATTCTGACGTATGCGGGTAGCGATCTAATTACGTATATAGTATTATCATGTTCAATTCTGTGATGATATTATTATTATTGGTTAGATCTTGGTTTGAAATTGTGTTATATTATACCAGTTGTCGCCCACAACCTTGCTTATTAGGACTATTGTTATATTATTTTTTATTTTTATCTTAAGCAATAATTCACTGGTTTTCGTAGGAATTTCGCTCTGGTGTCGAGGTATAGCGCGGCGTTAAGTTCCGCCTCTTAACACGCAATGCCTCCGAATTCGGCGAAAGTAGGGAACGGAGTATCTTAATACTAGGTTCCCTCTGCCTACCCTACTGTGTGCGGGATACAGCGTGAAGCTGAGAAAAAAGAGAACACGTAATTTCTTGTATTAGACCTAAAACGGAGAACGAAGTATCTTAATACTATATTTTCTCTGTCTACCCTGTTCTGAGGAAAATGCTTGATGATGTAAACCTTTATTTCAACATTTATTTGAACTTAAATAATACTTATAATTTATGTTGTACATAAACAATCTTATACTATCTTGACGTAAATTTAGATAATTATATTAATAATTATATTAATTTTTTAACCCTTAACTTTAATTATTAACAAAAATAGAAACTTTCAAAAACTCATTTACATACTCCTCATAACATAAACAGTAAAATAACATAAAAAATAACCTATTACCATTTCTTCTTTCAACAGATCTGAAAAAGCAGTTCTCCGCATCTCCATCTCCAACATCAGTAGAGGCCGGGTCTGCCGCCTCCTTGCGTTGTTCACCACCAGCGGCAGCGCCCCCGCCACGGGTCTCGTGGCTAAAACATGGCATACCGCTGCAACAAGACCACAATGTGTTGATATCTGCGGAGGGAAATTTACTTATATCGAGAGCTACTTTGCAAGTAAGTTGCGTTTCAAATATTTGTTTTTTTTTTTTTGAAAAAAATTGCTAAATAGCTGTACGTTTGAGACACCTATACGTCAAGATTTGACGATAGAGAGAGCTTAACACCGTGATTTCGTTTTAACTATGGGGGGAAATAAAACAATGATACTTATATCATCATTTTCCCTAGAAGGGCTCGAACTCAGAATGAATTATGTGTACAATCGTTTGTGTGTGTTGGGTTCAATTCCAATACGGGTGAATGATTATATGTAAATGGTTTTATTTCTTCGCTCTAGTAACATAATATATATATCGTTATGCTCCATCATATAATGTTTCTAATTAGAAGGAAAATGGAGTGATAAGGCGTGAAACTAAAAACTTTACTTTAGGTTTAATAAGCATATATACATATATTATTAAAGATGTAAGCATTTTCCTACTTTAAATCGAATCCTGGACCATCGCACGTACAATTTAGGACTAAGCCAGGACGTCAGTATAGGAAATATAAAATAAGCTGTTTGGATGCAAAATCAAACACACGTTATAATATTTACCATACGTTGTACATTTATACAATTTTCTGGAAACATTACCAATATTGAATTGCAAAGCAACTAGCAGCGTTGCATATTTAAGTCGCTTTCTGCTAAATACGCATACATTTGCATATATACATCAAAATTACATACATTCAATGGATTATTTTATTGTTTTAATATTGAAAATGTTTATTCTGTGTATGAAGAAAATTAAAAAAATGTAAGAAAGTTTTATTTGCTGGTTTAATTTATCTTTATGTAGGTCTAGGTGGAGAAAATTAAGTGTTAGGATTCTCTGATTTATTATGCTAGCTTCACTTTCTATGGCTTTTCAAAGCATTTTCTGTGGAGATATTTTTCAAGGCTATGGTGTGTACGGTTAAATACTCTCTCACTACATTACTTTATATATGTTTGCTTTTTGAATTTTGCCATATTCTTTTTCTTATTTTATATTCAAAAATTAATTGTATTGTAAAAAATCCTTTAAATTTAATCCTTTAACTGAGGAAAACTGTTTATTTGGCTCCTTACAGTTAAACTATACGAGTATATGCGTAAAGTGTAGAAGTGTCTATATTAAAAAATACTAACTAACTAACTAAATAATTTTGTATGAAAAGGGTATTTATAATTACTTTAAGCAGAAATTTAAGAAAAACTTAACAGAAAATGTATGTTAACAAGACACCTTATTTTTATTTCACATCATACTATAATATTTACTGCGCCTCACTGTAAATCATTTCGTTTGGTAGGGTGCTAGACAGAAACAGAAGCTAGGATAGTACAAGCAGGCGTTAATGCATTTTAAAGGGTCTACTTATACTTACACTTGCAAGCAGCAAGCAAGTTGCAAGTCTCAGGTACTCAGAGCTCCTCTTTCTGCAACACGATAGGCTGGGCGCAAGCAAGGTGGATCCATGGAGCTTCCTTCTTTAAATAAAGCATCTTTAAAAAACTTTACTATAAAAAATCTAAACAACGTTTTCGTTTCGAATTTATAATAGCACAGTGAAATAACGTACGGCTGTAAGAACGATTGGTTACAAATTCAATCCTAACTCGAATATTTAAATTATTTTCATTTTCTTCTTCTCGTATAATAAAATGCAGCGTTTAGTTCCACCGCTGCCACCGCTGTACGTATAGTGTTTATTTATTACCTTTATTTATTTATTAACAAGCCAATGTTACATAATAAGGATACATCAATTTGTAATACAATTATAACATGCATAGTCCCATGTCTAACTCTTTATGCATTTAAAAATGTTGCTCAGATAGTATTATGTTTAAATAATACAATATTTTACATGTAATCATTTATTGAGCTTGGTAGCAAGACATTAAGTGTCATAATTATATTATTATTAAATTACCCACTTGATTTAACTTTTTATACAAAAAGGTAAACAAATGATAAAATCATATTTATAACAGATAGATAGACTTGTCTATAAATATACTAAATAATTAAAAATGTAACAAAAAACTAAAAAAAGGCTAAACTAATAAACAAAGGCTCAATTTCAACTGGAAAGTGGAAAACTGAGTATTTTGATACTATTTTTTCTATGATTAACCCAAATAGAAGTTGTTCGTGTATTCTAAATATCGTTTACATTGAAATGTTTCTCACGTTAAACCTTGACAGTTTTACGTCTTAATGAGAAGGCGATGTCATGATAAATTTCCTCATTACCATTTTAATTCGCTTTAGTATTCATTTTGAATGTGTTAATAAATTTTAATAGTAATAATTTCTTTTGGTTTATTGATTAACTGAAGCTATAAACAATGTAGGTTATAAAAATGTCACACCTTTATTAGTTAAATAATAGCCGGATTTAGAAAATTGTTTTGATTTAGGCTATTGTAGTGTAGTAGTACTGCTTTACTCGGAGAAATTATTGAAATGATTCTCATATCTCTGTTTTGGTAAGACTAAAGAGTTTAAATTCTGCCACTTGGTGTAACGTTTTTTTTGAGTGGAAAGTGCTGATTGGTGAGCCTTCAAACTATAACCGCATTGGCTGCCTCACAATAGAATCGCTTTGGCTACTTCGTCTTGCGGGGAAAAGTATGAAGCTGAAAGAAATTGCTACTTTATTCTTAAATTCGCACAAATTTCATTTTATATCAGGTAATCAGGGAGAACCTAGTGTTAAAATACTCCGTTCTCTATTTTTCTCTAACTCTGGAGACGTTTTATGTTTAGAATCATAATGTCGTGCTTGGATTAACTAATATAAAACAGTCACTGTACATATATACTCAAGTCGATTTTGAACCCATGGCCATTTACATATAAATGTTACTTATCACAAATGCGCCACGATAGCTTTTTAATTATAAATGTTACTGGTATTACTTTTTGCCATGTTTTCTTATTCCATCTTCATTTGCATCTTGTGCCGAGTAACTTAATGCTATACTTCGTCTTAATTGTCACTTACAATTTGTATAATTAGGCCATATGTGAGATTTGATCCCACAGACGTCGCTGTAGCAGATGTTGTCGATCCTTCGTCAAGAAAGTGTCAATTATCTTGTGCTTTTCTAAATATTTAGGGCGATAGGCAGGAAGAATTTAGTGTTAAGACACTCCTTTCTCACTGTGTCGTGAAATAACTACCAGCGAATCGGTAACGATTTCTGTAAATTCATACTTTTTTCCTCCTTAACAGTGTTGGCAGAGACAACCTATTCTAAAACACTCCGTTTTCCATTTTCTACACAAAATCGAGTCATTGTGTTTAATCATTAGCAGAATTCAATGCTGCGCTTTGTCTTAGATTCCAGAGAACAGAACTGAAAATAAATTTGTATTATTATTGTATATAAATTAATATTTTGTTTTTACTAATATTATGTCAAATTGTTACAACTAACTAACTACTATCAGCAGCTATGCTGAAAAAAAAAGATCAGATAGAAGAAATGTTTACTTTTTTCAAAGATAACCATTAGATTATTGGAATTGAACTCACAGCCATTTCGTTTCAAGACAGACATTTTAACTATCAAAAGGCGTCAACTACATCTATTAATAAAATGGCAAATCCAAACAGTGGGTGTATTATGCATAAATCTTTACCATATTGTCTCAACTTGTTATGAAGTGAACATGAAAGCTGGAATCTAATTTAATCTACTTCACATTTGGTTACTCATCGTGACTCAGTTACGACTGACGCCCTTTCATTCAACTGCGTTTTGAAATTCTTACTTTTGTGTTTTTTGTTTGTGTGATTTTGTTCGTTTGTTTTGTAAATATAGTAAAATGTAAGCTTATTTTAATAAGCTTTTTGAAGTATTATAAAAATATTGTAAGTTTCTATGCTTTCCATACAATTATCACTCTTGTGTGGTGTTATGCTATGTTCACGTGAAATCGATTTACTAATTTTTAATATAGTCTTCTCCTTGTAGAAATTTTGAGTAATATTCCCATAGTGTTAAGGTACAATTTGTAAGGATCTTTAATTTCAACTCAATACCTATCCTACTGGATATTTTTATTCCTGTAGATATAAGATCACCTTTTCACAGTCTATACTAATTTAGTTCATCATCATCATCATCATCACTAATTTAGTTAATTATTATATAGTATTGTACATTGTGTCCAATAAAGGATTTTTTTTTGTATCTGTGCTTTGTCCGTCAGTCATTCAGTGAGTAACAACACATTAACTGAATATTAAGTAACACCTAAAAATCAAAATGTAAACATTTAATATAGAAGAACCAGAACTAGAATCAGAGACCAGAAGGGAAAAATTAAAATAATTGAATTTCCCTCAAGTGGAAATCAAACCTATAACCATCACGTATACCGGCAGACGCTGTCACACTGCGCCACTATGGTACGATGCAGATATAAATCAGTATAAAAAATAAAAAAGATACTATCTTCTATAGTACCGACATTGTTCTCCCCATTTAAAAGACTAGCTATCAGCTAAGAGCATGCTGTGAATGCCTTTGATTAAGCATCGGTGCTTTTGAGCGAGTTTAAGATGCACTTAATAAGTATTAGTGCAAACAGTTGAAGATCTTGTATATTTATGTATGAAACTAATTAGTTAGATGGCGTCGGAGCGGGGTAGTGTTTAAATGTAAACGATAGTTGTAAGTTCGATTCCCTCTCGGGGGATTGTATTTAATTTATCTTTTCATTTCTTCAATCTTGTGACAAGATAAAGCGTGGTTGTTTTGTCACTCAACACGCATTGAGGTACATAAATTCGTGTGAAAATTAATTGTTAATACTTAAGTTTTAATATTTAACATGAAGTTCCGCGAAATTAGGCAAATGGAGAATACAATTTTTACACACTATTTACTCTGTATAAATGGGTATACGCGAAATCGGAAGTCTTAAATTAGGCTTACTAAAGAAAATAATTAAAAAATATAAAAAAATTAGGTCTTACCGATGGTGATATGTGTATGTTTAATTGTATGTTTGTATCAGACAAAGCGCAGCGTTTAACGCCGCCACCTAAAAAATATATCTCTAAAATTTACTGAAAGCAGAGAACAGAGAGCTTATTACCGTGCACCATAAACTACGCTCCTTATTTCATGTTCAAAATATATAAAATACCAATTAGTCGAACGCGACGGACATTTATTAATTACTACACGAGTAGTCGAAATCATTTTTTTGTCCCATCTCGTACTTGAAGCAGTGATGTTGGTTAATTTAATTCAGCATTTCAAGGGAAAGGGATATTTGTCGTGTGTAATTAGTTTAATTTTATTACGCCTGTCTCTTTTAATGTATTGCGCACGTTAGTCACGGCTGGGGCGGTTTCTAAGAAAAGTTTACTTATTCGTGATGTTATTGCTGTAGCAAGGTGATGGTTTTGCAGTTCGATTCTCGTTAGCGGGAATTATATTTTGAGTAATTTCGTTTATGGTAATATAAAGCGCCTTAGTGCTGCCATTTAACACACAGTATCTCAAACTCGGTCTGAAAGTGGAGGACAAGATTGGCAATAGTTATCTTTATACATAGTGTCTGATCGTATATATAATTTTTGTGGGTTCGATTTCCCTTCGGGGGAATGATTATATTTAAAACGTTTTCTTTTTCCCATGCCTAAGACAAACATCGCGTTGAGTTCTATTACACAACACACAATCTCTCTATTAAAAGTTGAAAACTGAATGTAGGATCCACTTTACACTAGGATATCTTTAACTACTGTGCCATATGGGAAACGCGTTAAGATGTATTGGTATTTGTACGCAATAGAATTCGAACCTGCACTGGTTGAAAACGGTCTAATCACTATGTTATTCATTATTTACCTGTACCTAATAAACGGCTAGTCGTGGCCCAGTGGCACAAGCGTCGATTCCCACTCGAGGAGTGGAAATTATATTTTCATTTTCTTCGCTCTGGTGTCGTGGTAAAGCGCGGCGTTAAGTTCCACCACTTAACACGCAAGCCTCCGAATTTGGAAGAAAGTGGGGAACGGAGTGTCTTAACACTAGGTTCCCTCTGCCTACCCTGCTGTGTGGGGGATACACAGCGTGAAGCTAAAAAAAAACGTAATAAACTACCAATCCCATAATTACAGTGGTCTTATGTCTAGGGCAATAGCTAAGCATCGCAGTGTATATCATAATACATTTCCACTTTCTAGCCTCTAATTAGTGTTTGCAGGGCATAGATTAATTACACCTAGTGTCACTCGCTAATATTATCTTCGGACGTAAACCGGAAAATAGTTGTTATGGCTTGATCTTGACACATCTCTCTGCTATTACCGAAGTAGTCTCAGTGAATGTTGAGTTAAGTCACTCTTTTTTCTCTTGCTAAACACTTATAAGCATTCTAAGTTCAGTCACCTGAATTATTTGCTATTTCTAGCCAAGCAAGATATTTTTTTTATTTAACCCTTTGAAATAATAGACAATTTTTAGATTTCCACAATTTAACTCGAAAAAAATATCCACTTATACTGGACAAGATATTTAAAAAAAAAACAAACTTTTTTAGTTACACTATCGTGGCGCAGTGAGAAAGCACGGCGGTATTGGGCTCGATTACCACTCAGGGGAATGAATATATATTGAAAAAGACATTTAGAAAACGTATAAAAATTTAAACGCAGCAGGATTCGAAGCCATGCGATCTACTAGAACTTGGAAGCATGGTTCAGTGGTGGACGGACTGTGGTGGACGCCTGGACGGTATTCAGGAGGCGCGGGTTCGAATCCCGCTGCGTTCAAATTTTTATACGTTTTCTAAATGTCTTTTTCAATTTTCCTAAGTGTGGAATAACACTTTAAAAATGTTCAAAAGTAAAAGAAATGATTATATATTAGTACCTCAGACAAAGTGTGGCGTTGAGATCGGCCGCAAAGTGGAAAGAGGAGTGTCTTAAAACTGGGTTCTCTTTGACAGTAATGCTGTCGGGAAAAAGCATGAAGCTGGTAGATATGATACATAAATTGTGAAATTTAATCATAATATATATAAAATATAATATATCTCAACTTTCCCAGTAACTAATTAGTGTTTGCGGGGCACGGATTAATAGCACAGTATCATTCGCCAGTAACACTATCTTCGTGTCGCCATTTTCTTAATTAAATATAATGTTTATAGTCATACGTTTACATCACGCTTATCTAGTGTGTAGCTTCTAAGCGCATTATGAAAGTATGTTAATACGTTTCGTTAATGAACTCAGGGATGTAGATTAAAGTTTAAGAGATATTTAATAAAGCGGTGTATGTGTTTATAGTTATTTAATTATGATTATAAACAATTATATTACAAATAAATATGGAATAAAATTAGGATTTGAACCTGCAACTTTTGGAATGCCCAATAGTGTTAAGATATAATTAAATATGTACACGTTTTCTAAAAATATTTTTACCGTAAGTAAATGAAGAATACTTTAAAAAAACCATTAAAGTCCAAAAATAAATTTCAAATCAAATTTATATTTCAACACTTGGTTATATGTAAACCGCAAAGCAATTAACACTCATTTTGTATATTTTCCACAGGATATGGCGAACTACAGTTGCGTGGCCGAAAACATAGCCGGGAAAAGAATTTCAGAATCAGCCACGCTGACCGTTTACGGTGAGTATCATTAATAAATTTAACGATACTGTGGTTCAGCTTTCAACGGCATTTGTATTGGGTGATACAACACTAAATAGCGTTTTTAGTGATAAGACACTAAATAGTTGTGCTTAGTGATAGAATACATAATAGTTGTATTTAGTGATAGAACAATAAATAGCTGTAATCAGTGATGGGACATGAAATAGTTGTAGTTAGTGAAAGGACATGAAATAGTTGTTTTCAAATTTAGTGATAGTACACGAAATAGGAAATTGTTCAAACACACATAAAAAAGTAAAAATATTTTTGACTTTATATAAACAAATTAATAAGGCCTTGTATTATTCCCACGACTTTTCTCAAAAAATAGTAAAATGCTTCATACTTTTTCCCGCATCGCTTAGAAGGAAGAACCTAGTATTAAGATACTCTATTCTCCACTTTCCACCGAATTCAAAACATTGTGTATTAAGTGGCGGATCTCAATGCGGCATTTATCTTTTTCACCAAAGCTGAGAATAATTACTTTCTCTGAGTGAAAATCGAACCTAAAACTAATCGTGATTACAGTCATATGTTCTACTGAGCCATGATAAGCTGTAGATAGATAAAAACTGTAAACAAGTAATTAGTTTTAAGTTTTCATGTTTAACACTAATTAAACGGGTATAGTAATATTATGGCCAGGAAAGTGGGTCAAACTGTTAGAATACCATGACTCGATTTAGGTTATCTTTATGTCATGTAATATTTAATCATAATGAAAGGGCTCCACACTGTAAAACAATTTTACAATCACGTTGACTGTGTTAATACAAAGTTTAAATTTGAAATCGAATATGTGGTTCTATTTTTTTCTTTTTGCTTCACGAATTTTCCCTACCCTACGTAGGGACAGAGAAAATCTAGTGTCAAGGCACTCTGTTCTCCACTTTCCGCTGGATCTTTATTATAGTCTTGTTGAATGGCTGAAATCAACGCCACGTTTTGTCTTGCCACCAGAACGGAGAAATGCAAGTAATTTTAATGTATACTTTCCTTCGAGTAAGAATCGAACCCATAACCGTTGCGTACTATCTGCTAGATCTGCTAGATGCTATCACACTGTGCCACAATGGTTTCTCTTTTTTTTATTAATTTACCTTTAATTTATACTAGAATATATAAAAAAGTAACTGGTTTCTAGAAAGAAAGTTGTTATTATTCAAAAATATTTTTCTTGTATTCCATGTAGTCTATGCAAAACAAAGTTAAATGTGAAGTAAGTATCACTAACAAAAGTTCACGACACTCTCCTATCAGTACTGGGAAATGTTATCAGTATAATATTTTACACTTCGCCTTCAAACAGACTCAGTTGTTGATTATATTGTTGTAGAAACAACTTTTTAATAGTTTATACAATGTCATAAATATTTAATTATTACTTATTATTAATATATTAAAAACATTTTGAACGTTGATATGCCAATAAACGATTTGTATGAATTCTAAGATATCATTTTTTTTTTATAGTTGTATTGTATCTCTCTACGGACATAAGATCTGTACCTTTTTAACATGATTCTTCTTTTATCATATGTATTTTTACTACTTTACTTTTATCATTTATAATGTATTTATCAATACTTTCTTTTTGTTTACAATTTCAGTACTTAAAACTAAGACTTAAATAATATATCCTAAGATACCAGTTTAAACAGCCTATCGTAAACAACTATTTTGACATAGACAATAATTTAATTATTTAAAGATCCATTATGGCGCAGTGGGATTAGATCCTACTGTAAACTAAACCGGTTTTGGGTTCGACTACCAATTCTGGGGAATGATTATATTTAAATAATTTGCATTTCCTCGCTCTGGTAAAAAAAGGCGCAGACGTTACTCAACACATTATGCCTCGATTAAGGGAAGAAAATAGAAAACGTGAAGAACGTGGAGAATGCCTTTTCATTAAGTTCTTTTTGCTTATTCTAATACTAATATGTTTAGATTTATGTTAAAAAATATAAATCTAAACAAAAATACTATTAAATATTTATACAAACCGAACCAACCATAATAAATCAAAGACTCAGCTGATATCACTAGCAATGACTAATTCCATGCTTACTTATCGCCCAATCAAATTACCTAACAAGGTGTCTAACAAGTTTTATTATTTTGCGTATAATTTATCTGACAGGCAACAATTCAAGACGCTGTTTAACGCTCATTTCACCCTCTCCCGCCTGTAATAACTATACTTTAGCGAGATCAAAGGGCACGCAAGCCTTGCAATTATTGCGCTTGCGCATGGGAGAGTCATTAAAGAGGCGCCCACGATGTTTTAAATTAAAGTCTTGGCTATTGTTATCTAGAGTCAAACTTCTTATCCGAAATATGGGTATGAATAACGAGGGTAATTTGTGTAATGATACTGTTTATTGTATGGGGTTATGTTTTATTTTATATTTTAGTTACATTGTAAGTAAGTAAAGTATCGTAGTGTATGGCAAGTGTGTCCAACGACACACATCCATATTAAAAAATATATTTTTTACAACTTCTTCAGTAAAATCTCTTCAGTAAAATCTCTTACTACTACAATAAATTTTTCCTAGTGAATAGTACTTACATTCTAGAAAAAAGTTCTTGATCGAAACATAGAAAAAAGGGACTTACAAAGAAAGATCTAATACACTATTTATTGAGACAAGTGTATTTTTAAATAGCCAAACTAAATCTTGACTCTGTGTGATGATTGAGGGTTGAATTTCCATTTGGGTAATGTTTGTATTTGAATTATTTTCTCCTCTCTGGTCCTGTTCGATATGCGGGGAAGTGGAGCTTAGAATAAAACTAATTCAGTACTCCACCTCATTTGTTAAATCTAGTGTTTAAATCAACGTTCTTACAAGTGATAATTTATTGAACTGATTCTTGTGATTTCTATAATTTTTTATGTCTCTCTCTCTTTGTTTGTATATTATAATTTAATCTTATTTTTCATCTATATCAATGCAATATTTTACATTTATATACACAAAAAGTCTAGAAAAGCTAAACTAAAATGTACACACAAAATACATATAATTTAGAATCAACTGTGTTCACAAGTCATAACAACCAACTCTGACTAATATCATTAGATAAGTTCATAGAAAGTCTATTAATTTTACTCCAGACGTGCCTCGTTGGTGGGAAGTGACCGAATCCACGGGAAATGCTATGTTTATTTTGTAAATTCCGCTTTAGTTCTAATTGGAATAGTTCATGTTGGAGAAACTCTATAGAATATTCGACCTTACCTCTAAAACTATAAGGAATTAGTGTCTCAGTTATCTAATTAAGTTTTATTACAATTTACAACAAGCTTGTTTAGTTGGTAATTCACGTTTGTAACTATAACTAGCTGTTGCCCGCGACTTTGTTCGCGTATTTTTGGGAATCTCTGTGCCAAATTTCAAGTTAGTAGTTATATAAACTCTGATTAAAACCGCGGCGTTGAGTTCCGCCGTAAGTTGAGGACGAAATACCGAGAGGCACCTGACATTAGGTTGTCGCCTGATGTTGCTGTCTACCGTGATATGTCGAAAAAACATGAGATTAACGTAAAACTAAAAATGCTGCATAAATAGATACTAATATTATAAGTGCAAAAGTTTTTATATATGTCTGTTCGGCAGGTCTGGTTTTGATGAAACTCAGAATGAAAATAGATGAGGTAGTCTAAGAACAAAATATTTTTCAAAAATCAACTAAAAATCAAAAATTTTGAAATATGTGATGCAAGCTTGTATCAAAAATCGAAACTGCTTGGCTGAAAGGTGCACGCTTTTCTCGTCGCTCTGACTAAACCCACTATCAAGGATCTATAGCTAAGACACTCCGTCCTCCACTTTATAAATTACACATCGGTGTAACATAGCTAATATTATACTTTTAAACAATTTTAAAGTGTTATTCCACACTTAGGAAAATTGAAAAAGACATTTAAAGGAAACGTATAAAAATTTGAACGCAGCGGGATTCGAACCCGCGCCTCCTGAATACCGTCCAGGCGCGCTCACCACTGAGCCATGCGTTCTACTATCCGTTCTTTTAATAGTATACTACTATTTATTTAATAACCACTCTTTCAAATATCGTACTTATATAATACGCCTTATATAAAGAACATAATATCATAACCTTTGCGTGGCAAGTCGCGCCCACAATATTTTCCACTGTTTTCAAACAAAATCTGAAGTAACCCATCCATCAATTAGTACTTGCGTGACGAAACAAACAACGTACAATGTATTTATTTTGTGAACAAAGCTTATAAAGGGCTTAGCGTCGACGGTTAGTTAAGACTTTTAATATTTCAACACGAGGTTTATTTAATTTATACGATTAATAGTCATGCAATGCCTTGTTGTTTGTAAGGCTCATATTTTTTGAGCTTCACGCCTTTTTTTATATGGCAGGGTTTTGTATTTGAGATGTTGTGTGTTAAGTGGCGGAACCTAACGCCGTGTTTCGTCTTACTATAGCGGAGAATCTGAAAGCATATTTATTTTTGAAGAAGCAGCAACGTAGCTCAGCTTTTTTTTGCTGAGAAGGATAGTCAGAGAGAAAATTATGTGAAGACACTTCGTTCTCTACTGTTTATCTGAATTAAAGATTTTTTTATTGAATAACTTAACGCCAGCTTATACGCCATCTTATACCTAGTTATTACATTTGAAATATAACAAGACGTTCCCATCCGGAATTCAACGCCGCGCTTTATCTTTCTAGACCTGATAAATAAAAATAATTTAAATAAAATCTTTCCCTCGAGTTGAAATCGAACCCACAATCGCGTTAACACTCAGGCGCTTCCACTCTTCGTTATCAAATAATCGGCGGAAATAATTTCTAGGAAATTGTAACATTTGTACTGTTAAGTTAAACCAGCTGTGTAAAGATAAAAATATTATTTATGTGCGTTTAGATATTTTGCGTCGACCCTTACAATATTTTAGTTTCACACGATATTTAAAATTGTTAGGTTAATTTATTACGTACGCTTTGCTAGTGATTTATAAAAATATGACCTTTTTAATTGTATTTTAAATTGTTGGTGATAAAAGTAGAATGCCTAAATATTGTTTGTAACTCAGTAGAGGTACTTAATTAAATTTTAAGAGATTATAATCAAATTAACACTAAAAATATTATGATAATTTCAACATTTGTAAAATTTTTAAACATTTTCAAAATGCTATCCCATACATAGGAAAGTTAGAAAATGTATAAAAATTTGTTATTTACAAAAATAAGTTGTGGTAAAGCGTATAAAAATGTCTACGCAGCTGGTAGTAGAACGCATTACTTAGTGTTGAGAGCACCTGGATGGGGTTCAGGAGGCACGGGTTCGAATCCTGCTGTGTTCAAAGTTTTTATACGTTTTCTAAATGTCTTTCTATTTTTAAAGTTTTATTCGCACGCTTAGGAAATTGAAAAACATTTACAGATAATGTACAAAAAAATTGAACACAGCTGGGTTTAAAGTAACAGAAATTTGTAAAAAAGGCTCCATAGAAATGTTCTTTGCATAAGCAAGTTTGACAAACAAAATATAATGTCAAGACCCTCGGTTCTCCACTTTTCATTAGAACTGGTCAAATTATATTATCCGTTTTCCACGGAATTCAGAGGCATTGTAAAGTGACGGAACTTAACGCCGCGCATTGGACATCCGCTTCTAGGTCCGGAGAATTGATAATAGTTTAAAATATAATCAATCTTTTGAGTGAAAATCGAACCTACAGTCAATCGCGTTTAGTCAAACACTATTCCACTGTTCCACGATGGCTTTAGATAAGTATTATAATAATAAACCCCATAACTTACACGCTGTTATTACCGAATCCCATGTAAATATCAAACCTGATATACGAGCAAAGTATAAGTATAAAAACCATTAGGCGGATATCTTTATTTATATAATATAAAGTTAATAGTAATCCAAGTGGTAATGGGCAATCAATTTTTATAGTCAAAGGAGCGTCCATGTCCATATTTAACCTACGGGTGGTCAGCTTGTATGAGATATTAGGATATTGACCACACCTTGACCTATAAAAGTAATTATAAGTTTATAATACTTGGAATATAGCAGCTGAGCTTGTGAGATGTTTTTTGTATGTGTGTGTAACATACTCATTAGTGTGTTTGATTGTGAGTGTGTATGTGTTTGTGTTTTCTTTTTCTCTTTTTTTAAGGTGTAGTATATTGAGCATTTCGCTTTATTTTTTTATCTTCTGAAGCTTACCTACTAGAGGTAGTTAAGGCGTAGGTCTAAGTTTTTTGTTTCCTTTTAAAAGTAATAAATAATTATTTTTATAAGTTTAATAAGATTTTTGATGATATTCGATACTTGCCATTATTATATAATTAGTAAACCATAAGAAGCAAGCAGGGGACGGGGCAAGAGACAGAAAGAATTTAGTATTTATACTCTCCATTCTTCGCTTTCTCAAGGAATTCGACAAATGGCATGCTGGGCGGTGGAAGTAAGCACCATTTGTTATCTGAGACTGAAAATAAAATAATTTTAAATAAAAGTTTTTTTTCTGGGAATTTAATTCACAAAAATAATATTACTATACTTATGTATATGTAACATGTATAGATCGGTCAAACAGACGTTAGGTACGACCCAGACACAAAGGAGCATTTTTGTGACAGACGGACGGAAGTGCGGAAATTACAAAATTAAAAGGGCTTCTTTGAGTGAAACCTAAGATTAAAAACAGTCCCATTATATTACTTATATAATAATATTAAAAATAGATTTCGTAGATACAAACTGACAGACCTTACATTTTTATATACATATATACATGGTACCATACATTTAAATAAATAAATTTAGAAAACACATCGAAATTATTATGGAGACATAATATGGAGTCATGATTGGAACTAGAAAATTACTAATTCCTATTTAAAAAAATATTCATAGGGTATCGGGTATTTTGACACTAGATCACTGCCTTGTAGTAAGGGTAGTTACCTTACCTTTAGGTAGGTACCTTTTTGTAGCAGTTCTTATTGATTTTTGTATATGTTGATGTAATAAAATAGTAAATAAAAAAATTAAATAAACAAGTATTTACTCTTATTTCTACACAGCAGGAGTGGTTGTCAAAGCAAACTTATTGCCACGACACTCCGTTCTCTACTTGGACATTGCGCAAAAAGCGACGAAATCTGACTCCTTGTCTCAGGTACCAGAGCGGAGAGATGAAAATAATATTTAATCATTCTACCAAGTAAGAATCGAACCGACAACCATCACATTACAGTCAAACGCTGTTCCACTACCATGACGCTTTCAAATTATTATTCAAAGAACAAAAAAAAAGGAAATATTTCTTCCGAACACACAACGTACGTTAAAAGAACGCATTCTTTTCATTTCTTACCAAAAAAAAGCACTACCATTAATACTAATTCTAAGAGAACATGTGGTGTAGTGTGAAATCTGACAATTTATAACCGTTAACATAATGTAACCCCCATTACGTGTAATTTGGGCAAGTATAAGCTATTATACGGCGTTTTGGTAAATATCCTCCGATGGAGAATATTATGGTAATGTTATTATTAAACAATACTTGATAATGACCCTTTTTTGTCGCTGGGAAATCTTGATAATGACCCTGCACCGTGACTTGTCTCTATTTTTCTACACTTTCTTTTGTCTCTTTTTACTTTTAAATTTTATTTTTTCTATATTTTTTTTATACGTGTTGAGTGGCAGCATTTAATGTCATGCTTTGTCTTTCTATAGCCTCACATTTTCTCAGTATAGCAGATACACTATTATCTAATAGTGTCATGACACTCCGTTCTCCCCATTCCAGTCGAAAATTTAACATTATGCGTTGAGTGGCAAAAGAACTAAAAGAACTACCATTAACACTTATTCTAAGAGCAAATATGACGTAGTGTGAAATCTGACTGTTTATAATATAACGTAACCCCCCTTACATGTAATTTGGGCAAGTAAGGCAAGCTATTATGCGGCGTTTTGGGAAACATCCTCCGATGGGGAAAATTATGGTAATGTTATTATTAAACAATTCCTGGTAATAACCTTTCAGATTTGGACGGGTTTTCACACTTCTATATCATAATAAGGGAGTGACAGAATGTGTATGTATTTTATATATTTGTGGAGATGAAAAGCCTTTTGAAATGTGAATTAGGTAATCTAATAATTGTTATATTCTTACACGCGTCGGCTCTGACATAGCACGGCGTTGAGTTCCGCCACTTAAGACCTTTTCTACCTTCACGCTGTATCCCTTACGGGATAGTCAGAGAAAACGGAACGCCAAACGGTCAAACGGCCAAAACTGCCTACTTCTTTTGTCTTGTCCACTGTTATCAACCTCTTCATACACGCCCTCCGGGGGTCCTCATGCTTTTTACGTGAACTTCCTCCAGTATCGTCGATACTGTGTTTTCGAATGTCAACCGAGGTCCTCCCCTGCATTTAATACATAATTTCTCGATTTAGATCGGAATTCGGAGAGCTTAGAGAGGGAGTCTTTACACTGGGTTCAATCTGACCTGTCGCAGTTTTTGGATTAAGATCGATTGTAGATATTGGGAGTATGTTAGTACCAAAATGCACATACGTTTGCGCAGCGCCTTATACAAACGAAGCCTCTAATAGTAAAACTACTTTATTAAAAGAAAGCTCAATTATAATACAATATATTGCAAAATTGTTTAACCAACCAATTAACGTCTAGCGTGGCAAATCACAAATTTCTTAGGCAATTACAGTAAAAACTTATAGTCTAGGTCATCAAGGCACGCAAGGTGGCATGACTGGACCTAACGTGGATCTGAAAATACGATATGCGTAATGTCGCGTGCTGTGTGCTAGTTTTTTCTAAAGAGTTTCTTTATAGCTTCATTAGATTGGTTTAGTTTTGAGGTAATTGAAAGGTATTGGTTTTAAAAAGCTATGATATTATGTGATTGTGTAAGATAGGATTTTGGACTCCAATTTTTTTTTACTATTAGTTTCATATTTTTTTATTTAAAAATTAAGTTTTAGGCCATCGCGGCGCAGTAGGACAACATCTGATTGTAAATGCTATTTGTTGCGGGTCTGATTCTTTTGAGTGTCAGGAGAATTACGTTTAAATATTTTGTACGTTTTCTTAAAAAAATGTTTTTTAAAAAAAAATGTTAAAACTTATTCCATAACTATATATATATTTTTTTAAATTAAAATTATTTTTATTTCTCCACTTCCACTCGGACTAGGCGCCTTCCTCAGACAAAACGTGGCGTTGAGGTCCAATATTCAATACATACTATCTTGATTTCATCCAATCCAGGTGAAAAGTAAAAAAATGTAGTATACAAACATTACTCATACTTTCTTCCACAAAAAAGCAAATAATCACAATTTTGACACTACCACTTAATACTCAGTTCAATATTTAGAAACGATTTCGCAGGATAGCAAATAAAATGTTTATTTAAACATTTCCTCTAAGATATGTTTGTATATCAACCCGTCGCGTCGTACACATGACATGACCTACTTATTACTTTCTCAAGTCAACGTGAGCTTTGCTGGAACTTCTACTTTTGTTTGTTTTAATATTATATACAACATATTTTTATAACTTTGATAAGTATATATTTTATACTCTCTATAATATATTAACTCATATATTAAACTACTCTATATAATATATTAACTTATATATTAAAATTGTATTTGTAACACATATAGTTAAGAATGAAATAATAATTAAAAAAAAGGCAGATATGACGTTATTGAGACTTAAATACACTTGATGGTTATGGGTTCGACAAATAATTTAATTTTGTCGAAACGCAATCGTTTTTTTGTCACTTTTCTGAACGTGAAAATGGCGGGATATTTGACCAAGTGTTTATTATTATTAATTCTACGTATTATTTTTAGTATTATATCTTTTAAAGGTGGGATGAAAATAGAAGATTTTAAACGAAATAGAGCGTTTTAGAATTTTTTTTTATAAAGAAGCTATAAGCTAGCTAGACGAAAATTTAAGGAAAAACATATAAAAGTTATTCCAATAGTGTATACAGTAAAGTTGAAATTAAACGCTTGTACTTATATATCAAATAAAGTTACAAAATTAACAAAAGCTTCAAACAGCTTTTGAAAATCAATAAACACCTTGGGTTTTCATCGACTTTTCAAACACAGTACAATAGTGAATAAAAGGTTTTTATAAAAAATAAACAGCAAATACGTCTTAGAAAATTGTATATCGTTGTACCTATTGGCTTTTTTCAATCGACGTAAAGGCGTGAGGAAACGTAATTTAGGTAAACGATTTTTCAGCCTTTTTACCGTAATCGGAAATCAAATCGTTTTAGTACAAGGAAAATTATATATAAAAATTCTTGATAAATATGAAAAAAAATAAATGAATGTTTTTTCTTTCTTTACTGTTTGATTGGTATTGAAATGAACAATTTAGTAAATGTTCTTTGGTTTACTTTTTTGTGGATATTTTACATAAATTCCCTTGTCATTACCTAAATGTTGTATCTGAACGTTAGTTTTCCAATAAGCTACTTAGTTCTATGATTATTAAATATACATATATTGATAAATTGTTGGTTTATATTTTATTCTTGCAAAAGTAATAATTTTACAAAGCACCATTACAAAAGAAATCTGATTAGTATTCATTGTAAAACAAGTTTCTTTACTTATAGGTAGTCAATGAGGACATGGCACTTCGTTCTCTACATTCTGGCCGTGTTGAGTGGCGACACTCAACATTGCCTTGTCTTACCACAGCTTTACCTCGGGTAGCAGATTAGTAGGAGAGAACCTTTTGCTATGGGACATTATTCCCCACTTTCCGCCTGAAATCGAGGCATTGTATAATGTTAGATAGAGTAGGACGCCACACTTTGTCATCCTAAACTATTAAAATTAAAATGATTTAATTATAATCATCACCTGACTAAGAATCAAATCTAAAACATTGTTAAGAAAACACCATATAACATTAACAAATTTCTTATTTCTAGTCAACGGCGGGTGGAGCTCCTGGGGTCAATGGACTCAATGCCGCTGCAATGGTCGTGTAGCTGGTCAGAAAAGAACCCGCACCTGTACGGAACCGCATCCACTGAACGGCGGGGCGCCTTGCCAGGGACAAAGTGTTCAGAAGACCGCTGATTGCGTGCTTTGTTCTACTGGTGAGTTTTTATAGATTTTGTAATAAAATTTGTTTACTAGACAAGTAAGATACAAGTGCGTGAGGACAGCGTTACATAAAGTGTGATGTGATGAAGCAAACGAAACTGAGTGGAATATATGTTAGTGAAGATAGAAAAAGAGTTAGGTTTCGTATATTACTGTATAGATTCTGGAAAAAAAAGCCTTTAATTTTCTTTATAAGTTGTAAAATTGTAAAAGTGCCAAATCCATCGTTGCGCAAGGACATTGGAATATAAAGAATGAAGTATTTGAATACAAATATATGGTTCGAATTCAGTGCAATTCTCATTCAGGAAAATGATTATATGTGAATTATTTTCATTTCTGCACTTTGGAAATAAAAGCTCGGCGTTTGAAAAACTCAACTCAACTCAACTGCGCCGCGATGACCTCTACAAATAAAACATTATATGCCATTTATACTTATTTACAAAAAAAAAACATCTCGAATTGCTTTCCAAAATTTCAACCAGTTCTCAAAATCTTTAACAAATCAACACATTCGTTGTATCGTTAATAAAAAATAAATAAATAACAATTATCATCATCTAAACGATTCGCTTGAACCGTTCCAATAGTTTTTGTTTCAGGTCTTTGAACTGCAATCGTATTTGATTGTAATAGATTTCTTAGCGAACGCTTGTGACAGTATAATTAAGTCGTTCAGAAACTCTCGTACCATCAAATATCGTTACGGTTGAATAAATAAACACTTTGTCAAAGTAATTAATAGATACAGTTATAAAATTTCTAATTAAACAGTGAAAGGTTGACAAGACCCTTTTAGAAAAGTGGAGCTGTTTAATTTTTTGTTGTTATTTTTTTTATGTTTGTTTATCTTTTGTATCTTGTATTATTAAAGTTGATAGTGATGCAGTGGGATAATTTTTGTAATGATTGGTTGTAGGTTCTTAAATTATTGCAATTTACTTATTTTGGCTTTTCTACTTGGGTGAACAAGACAATGTATTAAATATAGTGAATGAAAAACTGTCTTTGCATATAATCGTTATTTTAATGTAATCAGACACAGCGTACATTTACATATTAGAAAATAATTATTATAACAATGTAGCCAACAGTAAGAACAATAGTACCAACTTAACTTTATTATTTGTGTTGCCATATTATTCTAACACAATACTCAGTATTGAATGTCGCCACTTAATATGCAATATCTTGAGTTCCGGAAGAAAGTGAAGACACTTGTTTCTCTCTGATTTTTATTGATTAATTCGGTTTCTGTAATGTGAAAAACGCTTAATGAGGTTAATTACTCTTACTGTAATATTTCTAAAATTATTAACAGATTTAGAATTTGAATCAAATTTTTAGAAAACGTGCAAAAATTTGAACTCAGCAGGAAGCTTGTACCTCTTGAAAACGTCAGTCGCCTAAGTGCTCTGACCACTAAGTCATAGGATCTATATTCGGTTTTCTAAAATCAGTATAAGAATCAATTCGCTTAAAATTAAACTAAAACATGCTTGGTTAAGATTATTAAAAATTACTTTTCATTTCCCCGGTAACACTGATATGAGAAAAAAGAACCAACCAGTGGAATTCCAATCTATCTCCATATAACAATGATCCACAATATAACAAAATAACGATATTTCTCATTTCCTTGCAAGGAAAAGGAATAAAGAACACATACTGCGTAAATCATTCACACTCATACTATTCAAAGGTCCACGAAGCGCGAAGTGCGAGACATAATTACAGAAGTATGAAAGACTTATTAACTCAATCCCTTTGATGCCACCAGTATAATTAGTATAAGGCAGCTTCATGCAATGATTTGATAAATGAATACAGAAAATGAGATATTTGTAATGCTTCTTTATATGGGAGATCAAAGTATTATGGGGTAGTGTTCTTTCTGTATGACGATTGGTTATGGTTTCGCAAGCTTAGATTAGCTGTTATTAAAGTTATATATGTTTATATTAAATTATATATATATATATATATATATATATATATATATATATATATATATATATATATATATATATGTTTATATTAAATTATAATAAATATATATAATATACTTATTTACTAAAATTGAACGAACACCTCTTAACAAGATATAGGTTCAAGTCTTGCTACATTAAAATTTATGAAATAAAAACACACAGAACCTACATACTTTTCTTATTTTTTTTTCATTCTAAATATATGATTACTTTATTATTGATGATAAATTTTAAAGATGTATTCTAAATTAAATAGCTTCACGCTATATCCCGCACACAGCAGGGTAGGCAGAGGGAACCTAGTGTTAAGACACTCCGTTCCCCACTTTCCGCCGAATTCGGAGGCTTGCTTGTTAAGTGGCGGAACTTAACGCCGCGCTTTACCTCGACACCAGAGCGAAGAAAATGGAAATATAATTTTCACTCCTCGAGTGGGAATCGAACCCACAACCAGTCGTTTACAGTCACACGCTTGTGCCACTGGGCCACGACTGGCCACGATAAATTTTAAAGATGTATTCAAAATACTTAATTTTAATAATTTTTAAACTTAAATAATTTTTTTTATTTTGTACATTATATTAAAATTTTATACAAGCTTAATTTATAGATGCTTGTTGAGTCATCTGAAGGGCACAGTTTTAAAATATTTATAAATTCTTTACCCGAAATTCTCCTATAACTTTTATTTATGTATAACGAATTTACACACAATTGACTTAAATATAATTTTAAAACGATATATATTAAATAATTATAAATTTGTCTTTTTAATGCTTTCCGAAGACGGATATAACATGGATCTTCAGGTGTATGATAATACACAACAACTACTGATCGGTAAGTACAAGTACTAAGTAGCCTACAACTAGTTTTTTTTTAGAAAAGATATGCCTTTTAATGCAATCTTTAAAGTATTATAATTATTTTATTTAGTAAAGTACGTATTATTAAGTAGCAAACAAAAATTCTATATCCATTTAGATTATGCTTTTTATTCAAAATATTATTTACAATTTTAATTTCTTCATAATTATAAATTCCCAGCTAATTTCAGTTCTTATTATATTTACACTTGCTTGAAATTGTTTTTTTTTTTTTCAATTTTGTAGATTTTTTTTTCTCTTAAAATTAAATAGCTATATCCCGCACACAGCAGGGTAGGCAAAGGGAACCTAGTGTTAAGACACTCCGTTTCCCACTTTCCGCCGAATTCGGAGGCTTGCGTGTTAAGTGGCGGAACTTAACGCCGCGCTTTACCTCGACACCAGAGCGAAGAAAATGGAAATATAATTTCCACTCCTCGAGTGGGAATCGAACCCACAACCAGTCGTTTACAGTCACACGCTTGTGCCACTGGGCCACGACTGGCCACAAGTCTCTTTCTTTTTATAAATTAAAGTGGAGAACGGAGTGTCTTGACACTATATTCTCTTTGATTAACCTGTTATGCGATAGATGTGTTAAACTACTTCTATATTATTTTTTAACTATATGTAAGGGTCACGAGGTCTAATGAGCTTACATGCAAAGCGTTCAAAATTATTAATTAACTACACGAGTTATTGACAGGAACATAGAAGTTAACGTCTCGATCATCTTGTTACTTGAAATATACAATAAATAAAAAATGTTAGTATACTTGTTAAGTGATTAATACTTAACATGCTGACTACATAAATAATAAATATAGAGAAATTATTTATTTTCATATTTTTTTTCTATACTCATACAGTAAACAGATTGAATAGTAAATTGCTGTCCTTTTTTCCCTTTATTTTATTAAGACATAATTTTTATAGAAATACTCTGGCCTAAGTTAAAGAAACAAAACTTGAAAGAGTATTTAAAAAAAATGAGGGCATCGTGGCGTAGTTGGACAGAGACTAACAGTAAATATGATGGTTGTGGGTTTGATTCCCACTAGGGTAAACTAGACTACTATTTTCATTTCTTCGCTCTGTTGGCGTGGCGTTGAGTTCCGCCTCCCAATACGTAACTACTCAATTTCCGGTGGAATGAAAAGAATGAAGTGCTTTAACACTATTCACACACTTGATTCTGTATAACTGGAAACAGCTCTAAAATAATATACATGTAGCGTTTTTACAATATAATAACTCACGAAAATTGGAAATAGGATCAAATTTATTAATATTTAAATAAAAAATATATTAGATCTATACATTCTAAGCCTATACAAAACAAGATTTCATCAAAGTCGATTGCCAACTGAACTACAAAGCGTGCTCGTATAATGCCCAATTAAAACAAAAGAATACAAAAACCACCCACTTACACTAACATAAAAGATGCTAACAAAGAGCACGTGCCCGAAAATCCTTACAACGCTATTATACTTATATCTACAATCTTTATCAGGGATTGTCAAGTTTTGGTTCGTTGATTAGAATTTTTTTTTTATAGCTTCACGCTGTATCCCGCACACAGCAGGGTAGGCAGAGGGAACCTAGTATTAAGTTACTCCGTTCCCCACTTTCCGCCGAATTTGGAGGCATTGCGTGTTAAATGGCGGATCTTAACGCTGCGCTTTACCTCGACACCAGAGCGAAGAAAATGGAAATATTAAATATTTCCACTCCTCGAGTGGGAATCGAACCTACAACCAGAACATCGAAACCACTGGGCCACGACTGGCCACTGGATTTAAATATGTGTATGTATGTTTGTATGTAAATTTTAATAATTTAAGTCTTCACGTCGCAGTAAATAGCTGACTGACTGAAGGCTGTGGATTCTATGCTCTTTCGGAGAAATGATTAAATATTATTTTAATTTTTCCGCTCTAGTACCTAAGAAGACTAAGTGAAGCGTTTAGCGCCAATTGGTACACAATTACAAATTGAGACGTGATTTTCGGGTGGAATATCGATGAATGAATTTTGGGCATACTAGGTTCCTCTGACTACTTCGCAAGGCGGGAAAATGGTCCAAAAAAACACACACACACACACACACTCACAAGCATGCACACACCCACTCACACACACGGGTACGCACACATAGACAGACGCATACAGTTAGACACACATAAGTAAAAATTAAGAAAAAACGAAAGATATTCACAAAAATGTATGAAATATACTGTTTCAGTATATAGAAGGACAATATTTCAGAAATTATTTTTTGTCGTAAATTAACAGCAGATGTTCAAAAGGAAAGTAGTCGTGCGAAAGTAAGCATGTTTGTTAGTGATACTAGGTTAAATATATTATATGTCAGCTTTTTTGACCCTTATCCACAATAGTCAGTCCTTTTTAGAACTATTGAGAAGAACAGGAATACTGTGTTCATAAATATTGAAGGCATCTCTTTCTACACATATATATTGGAATATATCGATAATGATGCTATAGGCCATACGACTGTACACATTGTGATTCTAATTCCTATTATTAGTTGTAATTCTTATTAAACAGGCCATGATTCTATACTATATTTAAGCGAAAGGCCATCATGCACATATCTCATTGTAACTCACTCGGGAGAATAATCATACTGTTATTATTGTCATTTCTCTGGTCTGGTGATAAAGACGAAGCGTAGGGTTGAATTCCACTGCTTAACACCCAATGTCTCGAGTGAGCTAAAAGATGACTTGATGATGAACAGAGTACCCAGGCACTAGGTTTCCTCTGACTATCCTGTTATATGTTAAAAAGCGTGAAACTGCAAGAAATAAAAATAATCATAACTTAAAAAGTGTTTCTATACATAATTACAACAAATCATGAGTCACAAAGAAAAGGTTGAACACATCTGGCAAACTATAAAAATCCTGCGGTTTTATACGTAGCCTATAAAACAGCGGCTGGTCACATCAAAAGGTTTAAGTGTTTCATAGCGATGTTAAAATTACGAAGCAGAAAGTTTGGTAAAAGATTTTTGGATACATACAGTTATTGTATTTGAAGAGCTTTTGTTAATTGTCTGAGCAAAAAATTTTGTATTTCTTTAAATATTTGTGATATATAAAGATGAATATGAGAGAGAAAGAGTCATAACGTCTAATTATTTATACAATAGTTGTGGGTCAAGCGTGTGACTGTAAACGGCTGGTTGTGGGTTGGATTCCCACTCGAGGAGTGGAAATATTTAATATTTCCATTTTCTTCGCTCTGGTATCGAGGGAAAAGCGCGGCGTTAAGTTCCGCCACTTAACACGCAATGTCTTCGAATTCGGCGGGAAGTGGGGAATGGAGTGTCTTAACACTACAGCGTAAAGCTAGTTGTGGGTTATATTTATATTATTTTCATATTTCCACTTTAGTGAGAAGATAAAAACTTCAAGTAAAATTGGAGTATTTAAATATTACGTTCTCTTTGACTGCCAATTCACATAGGAAAAATTATGACGCTGATATATGACGAAATAAGCAACGAACAAGTATACAAATGGAACAACTAAGAGACATGACGTGACTAATGGCAAAGTATAATATAATGACCTACTATAATTAAAATTAAATTATTTTTTCTTTATATAGGTAACAAATAAATGTTTACAACAAAAAATACGTTTAACATAGGTATATATTTTTTTAATTCTTTACAATACGATAATCATAGTCATGAAAAATTATATTATACTTTTCAATATAAAAATTCAGTAATTACACAACTTTTAGCTATTGTCTAACTCCGAAAGCAATGTGTACCACAAACTAGACCAACCGGGTAGACAATAAAATCTAATCAACGGCGTTTATTTCAGTGAGACGGGGCATTGTTCATCTAATTGCTAACACATGTCGATGTCGCATGCACGTATATGATTATAGCTGAAATATGGGTCTATTCTCATGTGAAATGTACGGACTACTGAAATATAAATGCTTGTTTTAATATTATTGATGTGACAGAATCACCCTGCGTGAGACAATTGGGTTTAAATGAGCTTTTAAGCTTCTTCTGACACTTAAAATGTGAAGTTATTACTTGAGTATTATTTAAAAACGATATAAGAGATTTAGAAAAATACTAAAAGGCAGCTTCGCGTTTGTTTTCGGTTGCAAGATAGTCAGGGAGAAGCTAGTATCAAGATACTCCGTTCTTCTCTTTGACTTTTTTTCCTAATAGAGTGAAAAAATTAAAATCGTAATCCAGAGTGGGAATCAAACCCACAACCACTAGCGTTTTCAGTCAGCTTTAAATAATTTGTGATCAGATCTAAACCCTTAACTAAAGTGCCGCCTTAAGAAAATAATAAAAAAAATAATTTGAAAAAGTCTTTTAAGATTTTTAAATCTTAGTTATAACTATTCAACATGACAATATTTATCTTCTATTTACTATATGGAACATAGTACCCTTATAAGCAATATTTCATATCTTATATATAAAAATGAATCGCCGAATGTGTTGGTAAGCGCAAAACTAGGAGAAAGGGTGGACCGATTTCGCTAATTCTTTTTTTAGAATATTCCAACAAGTGCGAGGATTGTAGTTAAGGAGAGAAAAAATACAAAAAATATCTGAAAAAGTCTTAAAACAACACTTTTCTATCCTCCCATACAAAATATTCTTTATAATTATTAAAAGTCAATTTGAACTTTAATACCATACTATAAAGTTTAAATTTTACTGGAGAGGTTTCGAGACGGCAAAACAATTGATAAAAAGCTGCTAAAATATCACTTTATACATAGTATACGAATGTCAATTTCGTGACTTTTGACTTAGTTGTGATAGCTCAGTTGGAAGAGCGCTTACTTTTTTTATGGTTATTTTTTATTAGGGTCCACGGTTCGATCCTGACATGGATGTCTATTTTTTTTTATTCTTTTTTGTTTTAATTTTTTATTTTTTTTTTATTTTAATTTTTTATACAAGTTTATTGGACTTTTAATTATATTTCTTGTTTATTTTATAATATTTTTATTGTAAGCATTATTTCAGAAAAACGATTCCCCGAAAGAAAGACTGAGCGGAGCTTTATTGTAACTTTTTGTAGCGTAGGCACTCAATTAGAAAGGATTTTTAAAAAATCATCTCTTAAGAGGGGGAAATAGTGGTTAAAAGTTGGTTAACAGAGTGTATGAAATTCCATCAGTTTTCAAGTTAAAGCCATGAAATCTAATTTCTGTATATTTAATAAAAAAATATTAAATTTCTATTTCATCGATTGTGAAATCACGACCCCTAAGTTGGTGAAATAAAGGTTGAAAGTTGCAATGTTAAAATGTGAAACTCTGTTTATAAGTGTATTATTAAAAATAGTAAGTACGTATTTCAGCGATTATGACAATTCTACCACTAAGTTGACGAAAAAGGATTGAAAAATTGTAAAAAAAATAGTCATTTTCTGCGTTAGAAATATAAAAATTTATTCTCTGGTTGCTGATTAGAAACCTAAACTACTCTACTAAGTACTAGAAGCTGCCGTAGCGCAATGAGACGGCGTCTCACTGTAACGTGACCGTTGTGGATTCGATTCCCTCTCGGGGGAATAATTATTTCTATATTTTCATTTCTAAAAGAAAAAGGAAAAAACTACTCTATTATAGTAAAACAGTTAACAATTGAGTCTGTACACAAATATTGACAGGAACGTGAAAATAACATTAAAACAATGAATATAGGATGTTTTAAATTTTTTTTATGTTATTATATATTTGCACGCGCACATCTTTTGATCTACTGGACAGATTCGAACAACGTTTTTTGTTGTATACTTCAAAATGAAATACTTAGATGAATTATAAGAAATAAAGCAAAGAAACCATAACAAAAGTTGTTCAGCGTGATGAACATTGCTTGATTTTAAAAAATTACAGATCTGAAATATCTGGTGAAGAACCAAATAAGTCCTGCTTGACTTTAGGAAATAAGACAATGTCGCCTTATCTAAATTGTTCAACGTGGTGGGTATTTTCCTTCATATTGAGAAAAATCAGGCTAATGTCAAATTTTCAACACACTCGGAGTCCAAATCGCATCTTGGTATGTTTTTTGTACATTACTCAGCATTCCTAATACAAAAGCGATTTTTTAATGTTTATGAGTATAGTTAATTAATATAAAATTTTGTCCAAAGAAAAACTTAAATCATTTCTACAGAACTTTAAATTGAAATTATAAATATACCTAATTCCTTCAGTAAAATAATAAATAGTTGGGCTATTTATAGAGGACTAGCGGCCCGCTCGCGGCTTCGCCGCGTGAATTATATCGTTAAATTGCAACCCTCGGGGGCGCATCTTTAAGAAATAAAGTAGCCTATGTTTAAGCTTAGATTATCAACTATATTTATGCCAATATTCATTACAATCGGTCAAGCGGTTTGGATTTTTCATATAAACTTTCATCCCCTATTACAACCCTATAGAGGTTGATTTTTGAAAAAATAAGTAGCCTATGTTAGACCCAGTCACTTTTACTACTTTCATTCCAAATTTCATCCAAATCGGACTGGTAGATTAGCCGTGAAAGCGTGACAGACAAACACACAGACTTTCGCATTTATAATATAAGTATGGATGGACGTGTGTCAGTCAAGGGTATAAAATTTTTCCGGTTTTTAGTTCGGAGCGTAAGTTTTAAGAAGTAAACTAATAATTTTGGCTTGAACTTATAATATACAGTGTTGTTATGTAGGTTATATTTATTGAAATGTATTCATATACTTGAATTCAAATTCATCAATAAAAACTACTCAAACTTTATCAGCTACTTTTCATTTATATTCTGTTTCCTTATATTGCATGCATAAGGCGTAGGTAAAGAAAATATTTGTATAAAGTGATCATAGTTTTTAAATGATTATAGAAAAAAAAAACAACAATTCACCAAATAACGTGCAAAGACAATTCCTTAAATTGAGTCTTATAAGGTAGTAGAAATTTATTGCCAGCCCATCTAAATCTTACACTCTCACTATTTATTACATTATCTTCCAAGCCATTATCACACTCAATCAGTTTTTATCAAAATAAACTATTTTGGTTAATGCTTTTCCCAATAACGTAAAATAAATCAGTATATATTAGAACAATGAGCATTTCTTTATCTGCGAGTTGGACTCATACTGATTGGATTATGTTGTGTAAGTGTGAAGGTAAAATTATCAAAACCCTTATTGAAGTTTTAGGACAAGGACCACTATCAAAGCATTTCTTACAAAACTTACAACAGTGTGTTCTAAGTAACATAATTTGGCCCAAATATAATTGAACAACAGACATCCAATCCATCTTTACTATATTTCATTCTCCGTAATATAATATAAACCTACATATATCATATTGCAATAAATATATAAATATACAGCAAAATTCTAATCAAAATGTTAAAAAGAATTCTTTTTTTTCAATTTTCTTTTCTTTAATATTGTACAAGATTCAAGGAGGAGCAGGAGCAATATTACTTCTGTCAATGGTAAAAACAAATTTCTTCAGACTTAAGATTCGATTATATTTTTCTTAAGGATATCTGTAGCTGTATTTAATCAAAGCTGTGCTATCATGCTGTCCATCATACAGCTAAGAGAGAGATAATTATACCTACAATAACATTTACATGAACGTAATCCGTTGATATTTTTTATGTATAAAAAAGGTTACTTAAAGCAATTTATTCAGTCGATTAAGGTGTTTAAACTAGCCATATCATAGATAACAGCAGGCAAAGCACTACAGGAGAACATGAGAGACAATGTGAAATGAAATTCCTTAAGTAAAGAATATGGACAAGTCAAACACATCGTTTTAATGATGATTTAGAATAGCATTGGGTAGAAGAGAAAAGGGATATCATTAGGATTATTTATTATCTATCCGGAATGAAAAAAATATTATGCATTCAAATTATTTTAAAAATCTTAGACTTTAGTATTGAGTATAAAAATACGGCGAAACGAAGTTCGCCGGGCCCGCTAGTTTCATAATAATTATTCAAATAAGATAACCCTAGCCCTAAATTCACAGAACATTAGTCTTTCACGCCTAAATTTTTAACCGAGAGATTACAAGGCATCATTGTTTCTTCTCTAACGAAGCCCGACTGATATATGTGTGCGCCTTAATTAATATGATACAAACACATGCGTCTTAATAAATGTGAACACACTAAAGTACGGCACATTTTATTAGAGTTATGCGTTATTATGAAAAGCGTGTAAGATATAATTTAATGTAATTGATAAGGGATAAGTGTATCGCGTGTAAATAATGTTAACTGTTTTTATTTTAGCTTCAAGCTTTATTCCTAGGGGGTGTCTGAGCACTAAGTGCCAAACACTAACGTCCATGCATAGGTTTTTCTCCCGTCCTCGATCATCAACATTTTTGACCTTTCTCCAGTATTTTGATACTGTGTTCTCGAAGGTTAGCCGAGGTCTACTTTTGCCTCTTTTACCATTGCTTCATATATCTTTATTACCTTTTTGTCGTCTCTCATCCTGCCTACTTATCCAAAACTTCATTCTTTCCACGCTATTTTCATTTAGAATTATCCAATATTTTTTTCTGTAGTGTAATATGCTCTATGTTTTTTGGCCTGGGTCTAGTTTCACACTCAACACAGAATGTGTCATTATTGAGCCAAAACTGGAGAACGAAGTGTCTTGGCACTAGATTATTTCTGCATACGGTACTATGTGGACAAAAGCTGCTTTATTAAGAAAATCTTTATTAAAAAGCATTCAATCGCCAAACGCTCACACCTTGTACCCGGTCCTCAGGACAAATTCTTATGTCTATTATTCGTTTTGTAAAAAACATACGAGATTTATCTTTGTAAGGGCCGGAGTGCTCGGCATACTTTAATTTCAATTTATAGTACAATACTTTATGATGTGTTTGTATTTTTAGATAGAATTAATAACGTGGAGACGGTGTATACGTTTTTCTCTTATTTCACTTGCTATTTTGAAATTGAAATATGAATTCTGCCTTATTGCTTCATTGCTCATTGCTTCAGCTTATTTATAAGTAGACTCTTTAGTTCAATTAAAATACTGTAGTTTATATGCTCCTTATTTTAAAACGAGCTGTGTACGCTGTTTTTAGTTTCTTATTATAAATGCGATTAATTGTGAGTTCGATTTCCACTCGAAGAAATTATTATTTTTAAATTATATTGAGTCCCACCGCTTAACGTGCATGGTCATAATTTCGGGCGATAAATGGAAGACGGAGTGCCTTGACACTAGGTTCTCTCTGGCTTCTGATTTGTCGGGAAAGGCGCCAAAAATATTATATTGTATACAGGAAAATCTAAAGCTTAAAAGCTGTATTGAAATATTAAATAATCAAAGTTTTAAATGCTTTAACCAACTAAAGTTATATTATGTTTTCGCTCAGAAAATTCTGTGATACAACACTCAGTGTTTTATTGTTCATTTATCTAAGTGTCCTATAATATTGTAAGTATGTGATGAAAATGAGATGTAAATGAACATGTTTACAAAAAGGAATCGAACCCACAATCATCGCTTTCAGTCGACAGGCACTTCAGTATAACATTTTTTTTTAAAATCTAAGCTTTTTATATAATCGTATTGTTAGAACAGATTAAAAATAATCTAATAAAATCCAATTGATACTAAAACTGTAATCGCTTAAACGGTACTGTGAGCCACAATATTGTGTACGATTTTGATGCATTTTTTTGTTTGTGGTACAAATATGTAGTATATTTGTACCACTGTAGTTTCAGGCAATTATTTTAAAGCATAGTTAATGTAATTTGATTGTGTTTATAAGAACACAAGCAATATAAATAAATTATTAGAATTTTAAAAGCAAATGTGTTGATATACTGTTGTTGTTAATACAATAATAAAAAATGAGTATTTGAACGAAAAAAAATATCATGAAAGTTTTGCGATTGACGTAGTAACTATTCCTAGTAAAGCTTAAATAGTGTTCCACGCATGATTCCTTTACAGTTTTTTCTATATAGTAGAGGAGTCATAAAACATCCAGTATCAATATTCACCGTTCACCATTTCCTACCCGAATCCTGATATCAAAAAAAAAATACACTTTCTGCCCAACAGACGTTTCGGGTTGAAAGATGAAATTTAACACCGCACTTTATCTTAATAAATAAATGAAACCATGTTGTATATTTCACCAACTGGGAATCGAACCCACAACCAATCGTATTTATAGTCAGACACTGTTCCACTTCGCCATTATGGCCAATAATAATAGTAATATATTAAAATAGAAAGCACTATCATATTTTCTAATACACCGGAAGTTTCATACATGAAACCGAAGCCCACTGTACCTTTTACGAAATTGATACGTTACGTCAGCCCATGCAATATTAATACACTAAAACATGCGATTCGGCCATTCGCAAATTCGATACACACTAATAATGGGGTATAGACGGGAATAACCATTTCATTTTATTATTATATTATATGCGAAAACACATTTTGATTTAAGTAATAGTTTTAAGAAATAAAAGTTTAATTTTAATATAAAATTGTGAAAAGCTTTAAAGTAATGATGGTATACTTATCGTTATCCAACTTATCCCTAAGTCAAGCAACTTCTTGAGGTATAATTTTATAATTTAATCTAATTGATTATTTAGTATTATCTAACTGATTGTCGAATGACATCTATTTTCGAATCTATTTTCAGGAATGTTTTCCTAAAAAAAATGTTACGGTAGGTCAGGGTCTTATTATGAGCGCTATGGTTATGGGTTCGATTCTCACGTGAAGCAATGATTATATTTAAATTATTTTAAATTCCCCATTGTGATATGATAAGACGCGATATTTAGTTTTGCTCAACATGTATGGCTGTACATGCAATATCTTGAATTCAGGTGAAAAGTGGAGAACGGAATATCTAGACACTATATTTTCTCTGACTACCCAGCTATGCAGGGAAAAGTGTGTAGCTGTGAAAATAATATTTTTGGTAAACGTCTCGCTAAAGGTTAAATTTAATATTATTATTATACAGTATTTTAGCTAAACGTCTTACATTCAATCCTTGAATAGACAGAAAACAAAAAAAAAACTATCTTAAGTATGCATTCCTTCTGTAGTTTCAATAAGAGAACATGACAAGGCAAAAAAGTACTCCTTTTCATACTAAATCTGCCCAAGCTCTGGACAGCGCAATGCGGATCTATAATTAAGGATAGACTGATAACTTATGCGGAACATCGCATATGCATATATACATGTGCGATCGGGATTAGGGTATATGAATATTGAAAGGTTGTCCAATTGATTATATTATTACTAGTGTTTATCCATGACTTTGTTTGAATGTAGATATAAATTTTCTATATGAATTTCTTTATTTAGCTATTATTTGTTATTTTTATTGTTGCACTATATTTCTAAGTTGAAGGAAGTTACGTAAGTCTCGTCATAAATGTTAAGAAACATTATGTACTAGTTAGGAAACTGGAAAAATCTGTTTAATTCAAATGAATTTTCAAAACAACAAAAATAGCAAAAAAAATGTATTACACGCTAACTATGTATTCTATACTTGAAACACTATGTTTGAAACATGCTATTTTTTTAAAATTTCTATCTTATGTAAATAAAAAGTGTTAAAACAGTACACTTGTACAATGTAAGTGATGATATGCATTGTAGCTCCTCTCTTCGCTATCAATCCCTGGAATATCAAGAAATTTCCTCTCATATTACTAAATACTAATATTATCTTTCCTTTCAGCATCCCCAGGTCGTTGGGGCGTATGGACGGAGTGGTCAGTCTGCGGATCAGACTGTCGCCAAACGAGGCGTCGCTCCTGTATGGGAGACACTTGTTCTGGTGCCCAAGTCCAGCATGCTGACTGCGTGGGTGACTACTGCGGGGTACATGGCGGTAAGTGAATTAAATACTTTTAAAGATTATGGCGTAATGGTTTCAAATTGGATTATAATTTTGCTGCTTAGTATTACGATGTGTTATTTAAACATTTTTGATTCCGTCGAGATACAGTTGACAAAATTTTAGTAAATTTGAATCTAAATTAAAGATGTCTATTTTCTCTGGATTTTTTCGTAATATTATAATAATATCATAGTCTAGGTAGTTAAAGTACTTAAATGTATAATAGTTAGATTATTTTTAGGACCTTTCTACCTATTATTAGATAATAAATAATACTTTGTGCACAAGCTTTAACACAAGGTTTAAAATAACGTTTAATTTATCTTTCTCAAATATGAAATTTAAACAGAATTTTAAAACAGAACTGTTCTTTTTGTTGTATATTTAAACCACATTAAGCACTAAAAAGTAAATAAGAAATATCTCAACCGGGAAATATAAGAGAATCTTGTTATAGAAATTGAAATACTAAATAAAAGCTGTATTGGGAACTATTCTCAAGTTACTCGCAACCTAGTATTGACACAAAGGACATACGATACAATAACAGTCCCCATACATTCTGCTAAAAACTTACAGAAGCGTATTTCCAAAGAAACTCGGCAAACTCCCATTTATCAGTTGTGAGAGGAAGTTATCAGATACATCGGAATTCCCGATCGCCATTTCATAAAACTTAGCAACTTTACGCTGCTGGTTTGCGCAAAACGCAACTGGCAAGTTATAGAACCCATCTGGTTTTATTTTCTTCTTCATTGTTTAGATCGTTCCCACTAAATAGAACAATCTAGTATTACCATCTTGGCGCAGTGGAACAGTGTCTGGGCTATAAACGAGCTGGTTGTGAGTTTAATTCCCTCTCGCAGGAAGTATAATATTTAGATTATTTTCTTTTCTTTTTCTGGTACCAAAGACAAAGTGCGGCGTTGTGTTATGTCATTCGATACACAATGTTACTATTACAGGTGTAAAGCGGAACACGGATTATGATAACACTAGGTTCTTTTTGACTATGCGGGCGTGAAGCTAAAAAAATATATATCGAAAATATCGCAATTTATTTTAAATAAACCGTAGCATTAGATGTCATATAAATCTATTTATGAAGTATTTCAAAGTTTCATTAATAGAAAATTTGACTGAAAACTATAGTGTACATATTAGCTACACCACTATTGCATTGAATTTAACGCCCAAATAGCTTCACGCTATATCCCGCACACAGCAGGGTAGGCAGAGGGAACCTAGTGTTAAGACACTCCGTTCCCCACTTTCCGCCGAATTCGGAGGCTTGCGTGTTATGTGGCGGAACTTAACACCGCGCTTTACCTCGACACCAGAGCGAAGAAAAGAATTGAATTTAACGCCCAAATAGAAATACAAATTTAATAAATAACAGTCCAACTCGGATGTATATACGCGCGTCAGCTATGAAACTTTAGGGACACGTTAATTAAGACGTTTCTATGAAAGTATGGGGCTTCGACTAAACAGATGCCATGACTAAAAATATACTTCCTTTTCCGCGCTCATAACTATGAAATGTTACACAGGCTGGTCTCTTTACAGCGACGGCTATCGGTAACCCTTACCAACTACTGTAACCTGATCCCTAGTACCTTGGGCGTGTAAGAGTAATTTTATAAGCCAAACAAGTAGATAAGCAACTTAAAAGCTCCACTTTGGGTGGTCGTGTAAGAAGATTGGTGATAAGAAAATCGGGCGCCGTGACCATCTGGGTTTTATACCGTCTAAATATAGAAGCGAATCTAAAATTTTATGGTATAGTTACGTAAGACGACTTTACGTTGGCTTTATTGTGTTTTCACCGATGCTTAAAGTGCCATTGCTCTAAGAAAATGACGCTGCTTACTGCATGTACCTAAGCTTGTCAAGTATCGTTGTTTCAGATTTTTAAATAAAAAAGACATTGAAAGGCGAACCCCGATACCACGTTTTGTCTTGTACACTAGTGAGGAGATGTGAAAATAATTAAATTATCATTCTAGTAAGTAGGAATAGAACGTTAACCATAGTAGGTAAAATTTTCACTCGGAAAATGCGATTACAGTCAGTCACTCTCTACTCTACACCACAATGGCCTCAGTAATTTTTCTAATACAAAATATTTTTTAAGACAGAACCAAGAAAATAGTGATGTTATTTCTAAGAGTACCATCTTGTCTTATTTCCAATTTAGAGATCCATACTTAGCGATAAAGCAATTCGTTTTGCTAAACTACAAAAAGAATATAGTACTATCTACAATAATAGTGCACAGTAAGTCATATTCAAATAACGGCCTTTATAACACAATATTTCCAACCATCATATCATAACGAGAAAGTAAAACAAGCGCAAAATGCGAAATCAGTCTGTCTGTAGGAAAAAGAAAATCCTAGCATATATATTCACTAGATTTTATTATAGCCGGTATAAAGTGAAGGCTCATTTAAAAACAAATGAATCTTTTATTTGCGTAGTTAGCGAGTGCCAACAAGGCTTATTTATGTAATTTCACTAGCGTACCCCATATAAATGCAAACAATTTGCGCCTAGAACTGGCTTTATTATGACTCAGTGTTTTCGTTTAAGCACTTTTTATTTCACGAATTCATATTCAAGTCCATTTGCCCGTTTAAATAGCTCGTTTCTTAACATCTTTATTTTCATCGTCTTTTAGTAGTATTTGAAATGGTCTTGCTAAATCTGCATTTTGGTAAAATGTTTGATATTTTTTTCTTCCTAAGTTTATAGTATTTGGCTGCCACTGTCTTGGCGCATTCTAATATGTGTGACTCACCGTCATAGTTCTGTATTAGAATTTTAACGCTTACACGTTAACAAAATTTACTTATCCATGTACTGATAGTAAAAATATCTCCGCATCGATCACTAATGGAGTGGTCTTTTAAAAGGTTTGAGTTACAAAATTTTACAAATACATAATCAATTAAAGTATATATTCCTAGCAGATTTTACAGATGACCAATTGAAAAATCTAGACATATAAAACTTCTACATTGTCGCTAACATTGCATCTGACAGGAGCCGTTGGAGATAGTTTATCTGCTCTAGACTCACATCCCACTATGACCACAATCTTTAGACATGAAGGACTGACCGCAGTGGGAAACAGTAAATTATAATTGTTTGTTAGGTACCTTTTAAACAACCAAAGTATTTTACCTGAACTCTACATGTAACGAAACACACAGCACCCAACAATCGTTGTGGGTTCCATTCCCACTTGAGGGATGGACTACATGATTATATATTATTTTTATTTCTCCGCTCTGACACTTAAGATAAAAGCGCAAAGATTTACCACTTAACAGGTGATATCTTGATTTCGAGCGGAAAGTGGAGAACGGAGTTTCTTGACACTAGGCTTTCTGACTACCTTGCTATACTGGAAAAGCGTGAATCTGATTTTAATACCAAAGGCTCTGCTATAATATTAATATAATTTTCTCTAAACGACTATTCTACTTTAATATTATGTACGTGTATAATTAACCAAACTTTCTATTAAGTTATTTTTTCATTAAGAAACGCTTTGGGCGAACAATAAATTATTATTGGATATTTTATTTATAATATCGATAAATCATCTATGACTCCTGTTTTCAATTTCCTATTCTGTTTATCGAGCGTTTTGATAAATAGCCCCCGGCAACCAATGTTGGGTACATACAAACGCTTTCTTTCACGCTAAATAAATTTGCAATCTGACATATTTGCTTATGAATTCCCTTTTTGTTTATCTTTTGTGTATATTGATTATTGTGGTTTTAAGTGTTTTTATTTCTACTTACGAGTATAAGATAACTTTGTCAAATGTTTAGGGATGTACTTATATTGCTTATTATTTTATTTATATTGTCATAGTTATAATTAATATGAAGACTATATTTTGTGCTATATTTGACAAAAACTCGTTGATGTTTTAATGTCATCAAGTAGAAGATAGTATATTTGATTTTAGGCTTAAGTTTATTCATCATTTGACGTGACGCAGTTATTAGAGATGAGATTTCTTCCGCGTATCGCTAAAGTCGGAGAGAACCTAGTGTCAAGACACTCCATTCTATATTTTCTGTCCAAAATGGCTCCGACATTAATTGTGCCATCAGAGGCTTGAGGAGAAAGAACTCAACGACGACTTATCTAACAGAGCAAGACAATGAAATTCATTTAATTAAATTCACTTCCTTGAGTGGGAATCATACTCACAACAAATCGCGTTTACAATTAGACATGCTGTTCCATTGCGCCACGATAGCCTGAAATTTATTTGTTTAATTGTATGAAAAATAATTATTCATATCTAGTAAGATGTACCTGCGACATGCGCCTACAACTTGCCCTATGGTACCTTACCTTTACATTATTGGTGAAGATTAATTATTATTGTTCTATCAAAAGTGTGTTTATGATTTAACTCTTCCTGGCCTATTTGTAGTTGATCTCTGAAATTTGGCAGGGATAGTGTCTTATGTGCTGTGAAGTTTTTTGGTGACAATTGTAGTTGTAGTTTTTGAATAAGTGGTAATTAAATGGTCAAAAAGTGCCCTTAGCCTAGGCTGTGGAACGTTAAGTTAAATGTTTTGTTAGTTAGTGTTAAGTGTTTGCTTTTCAAACTTTTTTAGAACGTAATAACATTAAATATGTAGAGTATGCGCGCCATGCAGAGCAAAGAGGCGGTCCCTAGTATTAATATGTGAAGTAACTGTTTGTGAGAGATCGAATGCAGAAAGCTAATATTTTTCGGATATGGTTTATAAATACTATTTTTTTTAAGCTTATCGCTATATCCCACACACAGCAGGGTAGGCAGAGGGAACCTAGTGTTAAGACACTCCGTTCCCCACTTTCGCCACTTTTCGCCAAATTCGGAGGCATTGCGTGTTGAGTGGCGGAACTTAACGCCGCGCTTTGCCTCGACACCAGAGCGAAGAAAATGGAAATATTAATTTCCACTTCTCGAGTGGGAATCGAACCCACAACCAGTCTATTCTATGTAGTCTATGTTTACAGTCACACTTTTGTGTCACTACGCCACGACTGGCCACAATACTATTATTACGCACACATCAAGTGTTAGATATACGCTTTGTATCACGTTACTAAAGCAACGAATGTTTTTACGTCAACGAATCTACAAGTAATTTTATTATACAGATGCTGTTTCCATCAAGTTCTTATGAAATATGCACAACGGGAAGTCTTACCAAATTATATATTTACAAGATACCAATACCAATTTCACTTGTGGTTGACGCTTGCCGTAAAATTTTGTTTTACTGCGATCAATTTTCATATTTAATGCATATGAAAACATATAAAACTCAAATGTAAATAAAGGTACGGCAGTGAAGCCTTCATGGCGTATTTTTTATTTCGTTACTTAGAATAAAATTATATGTATTTTTTTTAAACATTTGTAAAGTGTTATTCCACACTTAGGAAAATTGAAAAATATATTTAGAAAACGTATAAAAATTTGAACGCTGCGGGATTCGAACCCGCACCTCCGGAATTCTGTCCAGGCGGTCTCACCACTGAGCTGTATGTATTATTATTTTCTTATTCAGAAAAATAATATTACCAAACTCATTACAGGAGAGCTACTTGTAAGAGGAAATAATTGATTTTTTTGAGTACTAAGTATTACATATACGTACTGCAATTTTAATCACTTTTTTGAATAATGGCAAAATAAACAAGCCTAGATATTTGCTTTTTTGCTTTTACACTTGTATTGTTCCATGCAGGAGTAGATAAATACTTTCTATATCATACTTTTTAGTAGAAAATGAAAAATATGACGGAATTATTTCATTTTTCTACATAGACAGTTATTATATCTTAATTTCAGGATTATCAGCTCAAGCCGTAATCCATCCAACATAAAAAGTACAAAATAACAAAAATAACAACAAAAATAACTCTAACCCACTCGTATTGATCAAATCCTTCCATTTGCCTACATAAAGTAAAGCGGTCAGTAGTATCTAATACTGCTAACAGACCAGGCCACATGAAAGGTGAATACGAAGACCATGGGAAGACCATTCATTTACACGGAGCGCCCTCTTCATTAGCCTAATTGCGTATACAAAGGGAAATGTGTTTTATAGGCACTTTCATCTTTTGTTTTGTTGCCTAAACGTCGAATAGTGGTGCGATTGTTTCGAAGTTGTTCGTGTATTGAATTTGAATTGTTAATTTGTTTTTAATTTCTCTTGAATAGTCGTTGTTAAACGTTTTTGATGGTGGTGATATTCTTTTAAATGATTGAAGTTTTGTTGTAATTTACATAATATATGTTTGTATTTGTATATTAGGTATTAGCTCTAGTAGAGTTAAATATGACACCATTGTAGCACAGTGGAGCAGCGTCTGACTGTCAACGCAATTGTTTCTGGGTCCGATTCTAACTCCGCGAATTATTGTAAATAAATTATTTTCATTTCTTTGCTCTCGTGTCAAGATAAAGCGTGTCATTGAGTTCTGCCAATCAACACATTATGTTTTGATTTCGGACGGAAAGTGAAAAACGGAGTGTCGTGTCACTACTTCTCTCTATCAATAAGCCTAAAGTTTAAAAAAATATCATACTATTCAAAGCACTCTAAATTCTTAAAATCCCATATATTTAATTTTCACTATAAATTAAATTCAAAATAGATTCCATTCATGTTTTCTAAATGTAAATTGATTACTTGTAAATCTTTTCAATGGGTATTGAAAAGGCCATCTATCTTGGTAAAGCGGTTAACATAACTTTCTTTTTGAAGGTGAACAAAGCTGACAATAAAATGGAAATGCCCAACTTCGAATACGCACAGATTCTTTATTGATATATTGGTAATATTTTAACGTGTCTAAGGTGTTCTTCGTGAGAATAAGCTTTACTAAAAATATGTTATATCGAATGGTTATTATAGTTGTTCATTTTTATAGTAGGTTGACTTTTTTAAAGAATATTCTGTAAGCAGAATTTGAAATTTTAAAATGTTTTTGCTTATCTTGAAGTGACTACTTTAAAAAAATATACAATAAGTTAAATTATGTATCTATATAAGTTTTAGAGTAAGGTCATGTAAAAAGCATCACCTGGTGTATAGAAAAAGTTAATGATAGTGGATGAGACGAAAGATGTGTGGAAAGACCTTAGCGTTTGAGACTTGGTTCTCTCCTAATATACTGATAGAGATAGATCTCGAATCTAAAAAAGAAGAAATTTGAACCAACAACTATTAGTTAGTTACTGAGCTTAGTTAAAAAAACAAATAGATAACTATCTTGTACAAAACCCATAATCAAATTAATCTAACAACATGAAAACTTGTTAAGAAAGAAAAACCCAATCTACGCCCATGTATTGACAGAAACAGCCATAAATAAACTAAAAAAAAGAACACCTCCAAAATGTACAACTTTATTTGAGAAACCAAATTGAATCGACAAACTTTTTTTCATACTAAATAACTTCGGAATATACGATGCATTCTCATTACGCGAGGTGGGCTCTGTAAATGATTTGTAGTGATCGAGAGCTCAGCGGGTGGTTGCGAAATGCATTTAAACTCGCTTTTGTATCAAATATACATTATATTTAGGGGCTATAGGACGATATTCGAATGACCGGAGAGCTTAATTCGCCTCCTACTACGTTATGTGTAAACGACAAGCTTTCGTATATATCGATAGTACTGTATCTCACATCTCCGACGGTTGGCACTAACAAATGTTCACAGTGTACAAATTTCAACGCAACCCTAGATTGGGTCAGCGGGGTGCTTTAGTACCCTATTGGCTTTTTATTATTAATTTTATAGAAGAAAATATTGTTATTTGTATTTTCGAAGATTAATGTTGTGATTGGAGAATCGTTTGCTTAGTTTCTTTTGACTCTATGGGATTTTAGGCTGATGATTTTTTTTAAGATTAATTGTTAAAATCTTTGTGTCGATTGTAGATAACTTTTGATTAAACGATATGATTATAAGTTTAAACTTTATTATGTTAAACCTTTATACTCATAAGTACTTTTTATACTGATATACTTATAACTTAGAAGACAAGACAAAGAGCGCGATAACGTTTTACCACTCAAATTTACTCTTCATCTTATAAAATATGCCAAATGAATCATTATTTAGCATTATTTATTATTTTTAATATTCAAACTAATTATTGTAGGAATCATGAAAATGAAATATAAAACCAAATAAACTAAATAAAGAAAATATATCCTAGATTATTTTTTTTATACAGAACTTTTACAATGTTACATAAAATTTTATTACTGAAACACGAAAAGATATGAAAACAGCCACTTCATTAGTATGCGGTCTTGAGTGCCACTCGTGTCCAGTACGTGTACTCTTAGACACTAATCTCTATGGGGTTAATCGGATAAGCACGTATCACACGCAAATTAATTCTAGCGTCGTCAAAGTTTTACGATATTTCACTTTATTGCTATAAGTAGCGGATGTATGATTTATGGCAATAAATAAGCTCATAAAATGTGTTTATAACTAACTATACAACTATACTAGCGAGCCGCTCGTGGCTTCGTCCGTGAACAACACAACTATGACTGCTTCGTATTTTCGACTGCCCGCGGTCTTGCTTGAGTTAGGCGGCTTATTTTTTTATACAAAATTTGATGCCTTAGTATCTTCGGGGTTGGTTTAAAAAAAAGGCAAGCTATGTTTCATGAAATCGATAAGCTGTTCAGATTTCTCATATAAATTTTACCAAATATTTCCACGATTTAAGGGTTGATTTTTGAAAAAAAGTACCCTGGATTTTCAACTATTTTTATTTCGAATTTGACCCAAATCGGTCTAATAAATTAGCCGTGAAAGCGTATCAGACAGACAGACAGACACACAGACAGACTTCCGTATTTATAATATTAGTATGGATGTATGTATATAAATGCGGAAACCAGTTTGTTAGATTTATAGGTTATGATAAAGTGCGGTCACAAGTACAGTAGCGAATGCTTGAATTTATTTAAATATGTAAGTTATTTTAAATACTGTATATGTATTTTTCCTTACGAATTAGGTTATCTTTTTGGGTATAAAGAGAAGGGTTTTACCACAAGGTTTCGCACTACCCTTGGTGTACGAGGAAAAAGCATGAAAGTTGTGTAAATACAAGTTTTAAATGAAAAATAGTTATGCTGTGATCATGGACCTCTACAAATTATTCAAAAAGTCGAGTTTTTTTAAATACGAAAATATACTCGATTAATCCAGTTTTTTTTTTCATATAAAGTGATATTACTGAAATTAGTTTTTGGAGGGTTAATTATTATGAGAAGGGTAAAATATTTCAAATAATTTATTATTTCCATCGATCATGGTATCATATTATCATGTAAGTGATGCTCTGTAAGTGGAAAATCTATTATACATTTGTTTATTTTCACGCGACTCATATTTATCAAAGTAAGTAAAGAGAGCCCCGAGGGGGGACGGGTTGTAAAAGACAACACACAGGTAACAACGGTAACGGTACACAAAGGTAACTAGTGTAAGTTGTTAGTAAGTACGAGATTCGTTTTCCGACTGGCTCACGACCATCATGTCAAAGACGAACCGCCAAACATTTGATAATGTGTTCCGATTCGATAACATGTAAGCCAGCATTCCCTACTCCTACCATCCTCATCCTTTCTCCCTCCTTTCCTACTTCACCCTCTAGGTCAGCAACGGCATCCACAATTTCTCTAATGCTGTAAATGTCCATGTGTGAAGGTAACCTGGTAACCTGTAACTTACCATCAGGTGTTCCGTCTGCTCGTTTGCCCCTTCTTTTACAATAAAAGAAGAATAGTGTTAGCGAACACCTTTCTCCGTTCTCTGACCTTTTTAGAGACATTGCATATTTCACGTCAAGCGGCCGGTACTTAAGAAATTGTTTTTCAAACGCAGAAAAACAAGAAATCATTATTTTAATACCACAAGCTGACAAGTACCGTAAAATTAGAACACTTTTGTATAATAAATTTATAAGGCTACGATACAGATAAACAAGATAAAATACGTAGCAGTGCTAAAATGTAACATAATATTACTTAATTACTGACTATTGAATGTTTTTTATTACTCAGTCAATTTATGCACTTTAGAGAGCAAGAATTGAAGTAGTGATGATTTACTAACCTCTCCACGTTAGATTTACTTTGTGTAAATGGATTGAAAAAAATGATTACAATAATATATAAATAAGTTCAAACCATTGCTTTTGGTGCAATGGAACCTAACTGTAATGGTTCTGGGATCAATTCCCACTTAGAAAAAATATATTTTCCTAATGGAAAGTGGAGAACGAAGTATCTTGACACTAAATTCTCTTTACTTATAGCTATCCAAAAAAGCGTAAATTAAAAAAAGTTCTAACCGATAATCGAACCGGCAACTAACAACTTATCCATAGCTACTCTACCACGACGGCGTGTAATAATAAATATTAATAGAAGTAAGTGTTATTTACTATCGGTATTTACGGCAAGTGGTTTAGAGTCATTAAAGTAATCTTAATGCAACAGATATATGTTATGCGTTATATATTACAGGCGTGCTTTAAATTTTAATGTTCTCAATGTTTATGTATAGCTTTTATAGATATTAACTTGACAGCTGAGTGTCGTTGCATTGATTTGTGGAATGGTTCACTTAGAGAGACTGGGGTTGGCTCGTAAGTTTTAAATATATTTTTAATTTTGTTATAGGCATAGAAAAGTCGACAATGTGCTTTGTTTTACTACAGCGAAGCAATACGAATACTTTAAATATTTAAATTCCCTCAGGTGGGATTAAAGCCTGTTTACAGTTAAACGCTTTTCTACTTAACCACGATGGTATCCTTATGTTATGATTGCTTATTAAAAGTAATTAATTATATTTAAATTATAGAATTATATTTTAGAATACTTTTTTATTATAGGACTTCTTAAAACGAGCGTCTGACTGTAAACACAATTTTTGTGGGTTCAATTTTCACTCGGGAAAATAATTATATTTCATTTTTATTTCCTCTGGTACCTAATATAAAGAGCAGCGTTTAGTTTTGCCCCTTTACTCTCATAATGTCTTGATTTCGGACGGAAAGGGGAGAAATAAATGTCTTGGACATTAGGTTCTCTCTGACTATAGTACCTATGCGGAAAAATACGTGAAACCGAAAAAAACGTATATGAGCTATTTATATATATAAGGTCTTTCCATTTTATAACCTTCTATGCGCTACATATAATAAATAGTTCAACGACAACTTGCACATAACAAGTTCTTTAACACAATCGTATAAACAGACATAACTCAATAATCGATTTCAAAGAATATGTTTAATTTATATTTAAAATTGCAAATTGCAATGTTACTATTAGCTGCAAAAACTTCCTATGTCAACCGTTTAATAGTTTAGAATATATACATTTCAATAGAGGTTACTGAATTGTTTATTTTCTCTATAATACAAGGCCATCGCGGCGTAGTGTGAAAGCTTTTGACTGTATTGCGATAGTTGTCAGTTCGATTCCCACTCTGAGAAATTATTGTATTTAAATTATTTTTTCAGTTTCGTATATAATGTATAATCGATTGAACTACTATAAATGACAGTGGAGTGCAGAGAGTCTTGACACTAAGGTCAGACAGATCTTAGACCTTCCTCGGCTATGCGGAAAGAATCGTGAGGCTGAACATATACTCGTACTATAAAATATCATCATCCATCCCAATAGATCGATCCCCTAATATTCGAATAACATTTTAAGCATGTACTCTATAATAATTTGAACGTAGTGAAACTTTAAAGGTTCGAATTCGTTAGGTTCTATTTCTACGCGTCACTTAAAAATGTTTTCTCAATATACTCAATCAAAGGGTAGCGCTCTAAGTTACATAATATTAGTAGTCCTTATGTACATTTTTCTATTTAATATATTTATTTCAGCAAATATTTACGTAGAAAATCAGAACAGAATAGATTCCTCTAGATTTCCTTTTCATACCTGAAAAATAAATAACAAGTAAAGTCGAAACTCTAAACTAGTCCACTATTGAAAATATTACAAACTATATGAAAAATGTACTTACAAGCTAGACCCATATAGGCCAAACGTGGCATGAGTTTTAATGTATCGGATCTACATTAACTATAAGTGCACCAACTTTTAGTCTTCATAAATTTTTATGAGCCACTATGAATAGGTAGTAGTAAACCCAAAACTTAATATTTTTTAAGACCTTTAAGATCTGTCATTATTCATATAAAGTGAAAACTGGAGCTATTAACAATTATATAAAAAATACTAACTATACCCGCGACATTGTTCGTGTAAAACAAAAGAGTCAAAATTATAAAGTAAAAATAGCCTAAGTAGCTATCCGCTCACTAGCGGATAGCTAATAGCGGATAATTGTCACTACGATTCCATCAAAATCGGTCAAGCTGTTCCAGAAGTTAGCCAGAATGAAAAAGCAGAGAGACGGACAAAATTTTGTAGAAGATAAAGACGAAAACAATGAATTTGGTATATGCAAAAGTAATAGTTGTCTGTTCAATCCTACTCGAGGGACAGATTAGATTATATTTAAATTATATTTAATAATTATGTACTTATCAATTGTAAAAGGAAGAAGCACGATGTTGAATTCAGTCAATAAACACATATCTCGAATTTATGTGAATAATGCAAAGAAGATGAAGACACTCCGTGTGACTTGATTCTTGTCATTAGATTTTCTGCCTACAGTTCGGGGAACAACTGTATTAGTTTCTAACACTTATTAGTTTTATATATGAGTTTCTACAAAAATTCAGATTAAAGTAAAAACAACCATATTTTAAATATTGCAGCCCAGTATTTTGAAATTTTTTACTACAAATTAATAAAAATGAAACATGAAGGTGTAATAAATACATAGAGATGTCCTCTTTTGTCCTCATGAAGTGTTTCGTATAACAATATCACTTTTATTACAGTGGCTGAATAATAAAAATTATACTAAAAATAAGATTTATAACAACACTACGTTCTTCACTATCACAACGATAAGTAAAGTGACAAATTTAATTTAGCTTTGTCAGACCAAGTTGTTAGAACCGAATTGACGTAGCAATTAAAATTTAAATAATAATATTATCCATGCATATTTGCATATAATTCTATATCTAATTAATAACGAATCAATTTATTGCTATAAAGGCAGAAATTTCCTTTTCCTTTTATAAAGGCAGATATTTCCTTATCCTTATTTAACATGCCTGAAGTAGTGCTTGGGACTTGCGATCAAAGTAAGAATTCTCTTTAAAATGCACATTAACGCTTTTTATCTGAACTCTGATAAACATTTTATAAAATTAATGATTTTAAAATATTAATCTAAGGACAAGAGATTTATTTAGCAAAGCATAAAGCTTTGCCGGGTAACCAAATAAAGAGAAAAAACCTATTACTAAGACACTCCGATATCCACTTTTAAATTTCAAAATGGATTTACTTATTGTATTTTGAAAATGAGCAAAGAATACTAAAATATGTTTTTTCTTATTATAAAGTATATAATTTGTCAAACATATTCTTAAATCGCTAAATGCATATTTAAATTATACTAAAATAATCACAACTATATTAAACTATAGTAGTGTAGTTGTACTATTCACAGTAGTATAACATTGAATAGAATAGAATTAAAAGTTTGCACATACACACTGCATTTAATGCTATCTCCAAGCGCTATGTAGGGCGGACGTGGCGCGAGTGACAATGTATCGAATCCAGATTTTATGTTGAGACCTAGAATTGTAGCCTTTATAAATAAATACTTTTTCTTTTTTGTCGTATATCTATGAAAAAGTTAAATATAACGGCAATAATAATATTGGCATGTGCTACTAATATGGATGGACGGATGCATATATTATTATTATTTCACCTGAAAATAACTGGACAGATTTAGCCATTGGGCCAGACGTGACGCAGTGGCTCGAACGTGTGACTGTAAACGACTGGTTGTGGGTTCGATTCCCACCCGAAGATTGCAAATATTTAATATTTCCATTTCCTTCGCTCTGGTATCAGAGGTAAAACGCGGCGTTAAGTTCCGTCAGTTAACACGCAATGCCTCGGAATTCGGCGGAAAGTGACGAACGGAGTGTCTTAACACTAACCTCCCTTTCCCTCTGCCTACCCTGCTGTGTGAGGGATAAAGCGTGAAGCTGAAAAAAAAAAAGATATTTCTTATATAGCTTGATCACATAGACGTAAGACAATAATGTACTGTCACTTCCGAAATTGACGTTTTGTATGTTTAGTGACGGAACTTAACGCCGCGCTTTGTCTCACCAGATTAGAGAAACGTCAATTTAAATATAATTGAGCGGGAACTCAACTCACAGCCCATCGTATCTGTAGTCAATTATTTTGACCCTGCATATAAAGTACATAAAATGCAAGTCAAATGAGATAAAAATATTTTATTTCATAATTCTTACTTTCTTTTTATGGTTGTTAAAAGAAAATAACTGCATCTTAAGTTATTAAAAAAATATACTAATAAAAACTTACAACATTGCAATAAGTAATTCTAATCGAACAATTAACCTTAACTGAGTCACGACGGTTATCTCAACAGAATTTCAAAGAAACTTTACAACAAAATTATTAATCTATAATAATTTGTTTTAATCACCTTTTATCTGATCTTATCTTTTTATATACATATAAATAAAATTGGAGCGTCTGTTTGTAATATTGAAATGCCGCTTATTAATAAATTCCTATGTACGGTATACACAACATAATAACATTTTTTATAGCATGGTATATACAACATAATAACAGTTTCTTATAGCTTTTGTATGTCTGTGTGTCTGTCTGTTTGTCCTGGCTAATTTCTGGAACCGCTGGACCAATTTTACCGGGACTTTCACTAACAGATAGCTTACGTTATAAAGAATAATTTAGACTAATTTTGATTTTGATTTATAACTTTCTTATTGAAATCCACGCAGACAAAGTCGCAGGCACAGTTAGTTATATTATAAAAAAAGGAAATACTTAAAAAGCTCCAAGTAAAAGCTTTTTTAATTACCCAGCATCGATTCTCAGATCTTTATCGAAGTGAATGAGACAGCTTCATCGTAACTCTTGATTGGTTGAAGAGATAATTTTGGGCCGAGATACTTTAATCTATAAATTTTGTCGTTGTAATTGAACGTAATGGAATCGTATGGGCCCTCAGGTATTTTAAAAGATACGATTATAGTGCATGATAAAGGTAAATAACTTTTAAACATTTTTAAAGTGTTATTCCACACTTAGGAAAATTGAAAAAGACATTTAAAGAAAACGTATAAAAATTTGAACGCAGCGGGATTCGAAGCCGGTATTCAGGAGGCGCGGGTTCGAATCCCGCTGCGTTCAAATTTTTATACGTTTTCTTTAAATGTCTTTTTTAAATGTCTTTTTCAAAGGTAAATGAATGAAGTAAGTTTTTTAGATAGTATAGTACGCTGGTATGTTGTTTTCTCGTTCTAGAATTTATATGTTTTATCGATAGTACAGTTATTTTATATTTTATAAAATAACTGTTCTATCGATTCGATATATCGATAATTTATTTTTTAAGGAATTGTATGGCGGAACTAAACACTGCTTTTTAATTAGTCGCCTCTAGATCTACTAATATTTTCTGTCGATAGAACAGTTACTTTCCACTTTAAATTTATTTTATAAGTATAGTATGGCGTAACTTAACACCGCTTTATGTATGAGATTTTTTTTAAATATCTATACAAATATTATATAAAAGATATTGGGACTGGACTTTCAGTCACCAATAGTACTGTGATTGATAATTATTATATTAAACTTAATTGAATCTTGTTACTTTCTGTTGATCTATTGCTATCTTTGTAAAAGCCAATTAGCCAGAAAAGAAAGTTTTGTTAGAAAAACTTTGAGCGTGCGTGCGTAGAATTTTGTCTTTACCGAAAAGGACGTGCACATCTCAAAACCACTTATCGAACTAATAAAATTCTCAGCAAAAACATCCAGTTGCGTTTAACAGAAGCAAAAAAGGAGCTTCATGCTCTTCCCATATAGCGGGGTAGGGTCAGAGACCTAGTGACAAGACACTCTGTCCTCCACTTTCCGACCGAAATCGAGACATTGCGTTGAGTGACGAAACTCAATCTCTCTGCTTTGTCTTAGCTATACCATACCATATCAAAAGAAATGAAAATTTAAATATAATTATTCCCGCAAGTGGGAATTGAACCCACAGTCGTCGCGTTACAATCACACGGTTTTCCACTGCGCCACGACGGCTTTCGCTTCACAGAACTAAATTATACACAAAAAAGTGTGTGGTTATAGTCTACCGCGACCAATCGTAAAGTCGGTGACGATGACATAAATAATATTAAAGCCTGCCAGAAACTCAATGCCTATTTCATTTGTAAGCAATAAAAGCCGACATGGGGCTCTCGGCTCGAAAATTTTATACACAGGCATATTGCACCTTAAATTTGAGAAGCAACGAAGTCTGTCTTTACCTTCAAATATTTCGTTATTTTTGTACCCATTTTATGACCGACTCGTAAAATGTTAAAAGCTCATCATGCAGGTGTATCTCTTATAATAACATTTTTAATTCTCTGTAGATGATATAGGTTATCTTTGGTAGTGGTGGTAAAATTTTGATAGCTTGTTAGGTTTATGTAGTATAAGCTAGATTTTTGTATTAGATATATACTAAGAAAAGGTACTAAATTATTAAAATTGCTTTAATATTTAAATAATATATTAGTAATAATATATAGCAATGTATAGCAAGTGTTACTGTGTCACTATATTCGCGTTGGTCGTGGGTTCGAACTTCACTCCAGGAATGATTGTAATATTTGAATTATTTAATTATATGTTCTGGTGACAGGACTAAGCATCCCGAGTTCTATGATCACACAATATGACGATTTCTGGTGGGCAGTGGAGAACGGAGTGTCGTGACACTAAATTATACGAAATATATCATTATACTGTCTCTATCATACTTTCATATAAAAAAACTTAATTATTCTTTTTCTGCTACAAAAATTAGAACGGCTGTGATATCGTAACAAAAGTTTGGAGCTTTTGTTGGCAAAACTTAGTAATTTATGCGGCTTTTGTCAAGTTTAGGAGCGTTTCGCGAATGAAATACTGCGCGAGTCGACCTTCTTAGTGCAAATCCAAACATTCAGACCGCGCTAGAAGATTTTTATCCAGATTACAAATTAAAAAAACTTTAACATTCGGCAACAATTTAAAAGTTTCATTTTAATTCGTGGTTGTTTTTTTTGTTATATTTGAGTTTCTTTTATTTATAGAAGACCATTGTGGTGCATTGTAACAACGTTTAGGCCAAAACTTTAATCTATCGTACAATCAGTGGTAGTGGAAGTTTTAGGTTTGATTCCGAGTCAGGCGAATAATTTGATTTAACTTATTTTCTCTGATCTGGTAATACATGAATCGCGGCTTTGATAGACATTTGTTGCGTTGGCTAATCACGTATAGTGGAGAACGGAGTGTCTTAACACTACTTTCTCTCTATCTACCCGCGTAATAAATAATACAAGAAAAAGACATGAGATGGAAAAAGATATAAATAAATAATTTCAATTTAAAATATATCGTCCGAGACAAAGAAAAATTAATTCACTACAGTTGATGTTTCATAGAATAATTAATTATTTTAGGAAAAACCAAAAATATTTTGGCCTCAGATTAATTGAATATTGTTGACTTTTAAAAAGGTTGATCATATTTTACTGGTCATTAGCTTTCGTCTTGTTGTTGTTTGCGAAATTTTTAAAGAAAATAAAATTTGTTTACTGTTAAATATTTCTTATTGGAAAACCGAAAGCAATTCTGTTTAAAAGATTTAACATCTTAATAAATTTCGAGTGATTAGAAATGCAATGGTTGTAGATTTGATTCCCATTATTTTAATAATTAAAACAAACTGCCACTCAACACTCAATATCTTTATATCGGGCAGAAAGGGAGTGTCTTGATCATAGATTCTTTCTTACTACCCTGCTATCCGAGAACAAGCGCGAAGCTTACATGTGAATAGGTACACATATAGCAGCCTAAATAATATGACCTAACATACTTGCAAAAACTGTAATTTCTGTAACGGGAATGGAAGATAGTTCTGCTGAAAAGAGCCGGTGATAGTTCAATGTTTGATCTTTTCAAATATAAATTCTCCTTCTTTTTTTTAAGTTCTCCACAGAGAACATCAGCAGCTTTTAATATCAAACTAATGTTTATCATTAGTATAACATTTTTAAACATTTTTAATGTGTTATTCCACAGTTAGGAAAATTGAAAAAGACATTTAAAGATAACGTATAAACATTTAAACGCAGCGGGATTCGAACCCGCGCCTCCTGAATACCGTTCAGGCGCTCTCACCACTGAGCAATGCGTTCAACTCAGAGCTGAGCTACACTTACAGTGAAATCTTCCCTTGACTTCCCAAAAATATGTCGACTATCAAAATATATGGGATAAATTTTATTTAAAATATATGTACAATATAAAAATTTTTTTTAATATATTTTTATATCTTCAACAGTTGCGGCACATAGCGACATCCCACTGTACATCGGTATCGCGGTAGCAGTCGTCGTGTTTCTGGCGGGCGCTGCCGTAGTATACAAGCTGTTGCAGAGAAAAACTAGAGATCATTCACTCTACACTATGACTAGAACAGGTAAGTTGGTTGTTTGGAAATTCTTATTAGAAAATTAAAAAACTTATTGGAAAATTAAATAGTTTGTAGATGGGACAGCGTCTGATTCTAATAGGAATTAGATATGGATCCGATTCTCATTAGGGGAAATGACTATATAAAAAATATTTCCATATCGTAGCTGTGGTTAGATTAAGTATGTTGTTTAGTTTCACCACTTGATACGCAATATCCTGAATTAGGCCGCAAAGTGAAGATCGAATGGTGATAGTTAGAGACCTAGTGTCCAAGACACTCCCGTTATCTATTTTCCGTTCAAAATGAAGACATTGAGTGCTGAGTGGCGGATCTCAACGCTGCACTTTGTCTTAGGTACCAGAAAGAAGAAATAAAATTTTAACGTAATTATTCCACGAGTGAGATTGGAACCCAGACGTTCTCCCACCGCGCCATGCTTTTATGCATGCAGAGAACAGAGTAAATTATCACTATGTTCTCATTTTGATATAAGAAACATGATATAATAAGAAAATAACATAGAATATAAATATTCTAATTATAGATAACTACTAGAGTAACTTATTACAATTTACTTGTTACATGCATACAACAAAAAAAACTTAACTATTAACTAAATAGTACATTCAAAATAATTTTCTTAATCCACCCAAACAGATTTTCAACCAGAAATGTATCCAACAGTGGAGAAGCAATCGCTTTCCCTAGCCCCCGACCTGATGCAGCACAGACCTCCGAGGTACGAACATCCGCAACCGGATCCGAGGACGGAACACCATTATGATGTACCGCATTTGACTAATAGGTAAATATTAATCTTCTTTAAGTTTTCAATAATAAAGTTACTTCTTTACGTTTTTTAATAATATATATTTTGTATGTGGTTTATATAGTGATAGTAGTCGTAGGATTTATAAAAAAAAAATTAAACTAATTTTTAATAGGAAATTTGATTGTAAACACGATTGGTTGTGGGTTCGATGCTCGCTTGGAGGAATGATCATAGTTTAATTATTATGTTTTTATCGCACTAGTAAACAAAGCGCGGCGTTGATGGCCGTTACTGTACATACAATGTCTCGTTTTGTGACGGAAAGTGAATTGCATCAGTTTCTTGATATTGTCAAAGTTTCTCTGATTAATCTACTATGTTAAGAAGTGTCAAGCTGAAAAAATATTCGCTCTAAAATTTGAACGTATAACTTAATTTGCTAAAACACTTACACAGTTTTAGAGAGATACAGGTTCGAATCCTGCTACAATCAAAAATCTTACATTACTATAACACTTTAAAAAATTAAATTCCACACACCTGCATCGCAGTATCTGAAATTTTATATATAAAAAATATAAAATAAAAGGCAATTTGTTCCTAGCTACGCATCACCTGTCGACCATCAAGTAACTCCATGCGCCTCGAGCAAGGGGCAAAGTGATGAATACGACAGCAAGCCCTACACTGAATCGGAGCACTCCGCTTCGAGTTGTTTTACAAGTTGTGAGTGTTTATAACTTTACGTTTATACTGTTTTAGAAATATATTGTAAGTTTAAATAACGGGGTAGGTGTAGGTTTGGTTCTTGGTGTGAAGTTTTTTTTAATTTGTTTTTTTTGTTTATTTTTTTTTATGTTTACACTTAATACATACTGCCAAATGATGATGTGTTCCGATTTGATGATACTTAAGCCAGCTCTTCCTATTTCCCTATGTGGGATTAGGAATAGGAATGATCCTACCCCCCTTCAGACTCAAGGCTGGCAACGCATCCACAACTCTCCTAATATTGTAGATGTCTATGGACGAAGGTAACACCTTACCATCAGGTAGTCCTTGTGCTCGTTTGCCTCGTTTATGCAATTAAAAAAACTCATTACTAAACATATGGAATATCGTTAATTAGAAGGGCATAGAAATGCGCATGAGATTGATAGGTGAAAGAAATATACAGGATTTTGTTTGGCACTTTGTTATCACTTACCACCCCAGCAGAAGGAAGTGTTAAGACACACCGTTCCCCACTTTCCGCCGAATTCGGAGGCTTGCGTGTTAAGTGGCGGAACTTAACGCCGCGCTTTACCTCGACACCAGAGCGAAGAAAAAGAAAATATAATTTCCACTCCTCGAGTGGGAATCGACCCCACAACCAGTCGTTTACAGTCACACGGTTGTGCCACTGGGCTACAACTGGCCACTGGAGAAGAGTGAAGCTAAAAGGAAACAAAACCTATAATTTTTTTTAAATTGTGGCCATCATGGCGCAGTGACTGACTGACTCTTAACTGACTCCTAACGTGATGGTAGTGGATTCGGTTCCTACTGCGCAGAAAGTTTTTATTTAAATTTATTTCCATTTCTACGCTCTGGTACATAAGATAGAAATATAGAGCATGGCTTTGAGATCCACCAACACGGAGCTCTCGATTTCGAATGGATAGTGAGAACAGAAAATCTTAACACTGGATTCATGCTTGTAAACAAATTTAATAAAGAATACAGCAAATCCCACCAACCAAATTAAAAAAATATCAAATTACCAATTTAAAAGCAACTTTCTTTACAGCTGGATCGATGTACGACGCGGCGAATGAATCAGTGACATTACAACTAGCGGAACTCGTATCGAACTCGCCAATATCTCAGTCTCTGGCCATATCGAGTTCGGGCGCGAGACTAGCGCTACCGGCCGCCGGAGTCGCGCTCTCTATACCAGAAGGCGCCCTTAGTAGGGGACGCCGGGAACAAATATATGTAGCTGTTGTCAAAGATGACAGATACAGATATAGATTGGGGAAAGGTAATTTTTTTGTCGTTTTTTCTTTTGTTGTTGTTGTTTTTAAATTTAGGATTTAAGTAGCTTCACGCTATATCCCGCACACAGCAGGGTAGGCAAAGGGAACCTAGTATTAAGACACTCCGTTTCCCACTTTCCGCCGAATTCGGAGGCTTGCGTGTTAAGTGGCGGAACTTAACGCCTTGCTTTACCTCCACACCAGAGCAAAGAAAATGGAAATATAATTTCCACTCCTCGAGTGGGAATCGAACCCACAACCAGTCGTTTACAGTCACAACCTTGTGCCACTGGGCCACGACTGGCCACATTATTAGGATTTTAAGTTTGGAATAGACTGTTTAGTAATAAATTGTTTTTTTTTGTATTCTGTTGTGATATAAATAAGTCATAGGTAGGAGCGCAGAGAAATGAAAATAACTTAAATATAATCATTTTCTTTAGAGGGAATAGACCCCACAACCATCTGGTTTACAATTATATTGCGCCATGATAGCATCAAGTTATATTAGAAGACTCTTTATTTTAAAACTTACTTTAAAATATTCGAATATGTGACCGGACTCAAAATATATAATGTATACTATATAAGTCAATGTTTGCTACGAATACTTTTATTACACGTATTTATTTTACCAACGCTCCTATTTTTATTTGGTTGATTGTGTCTATTTGCAGTAAAGTATTAATAAAGTGTATTCATAATAAATACGAGTAATAAAAATCCCTCACAAAAGTAGTCATTTTTTGACTCATTTGTCATCCAAAGTTATTGACTGTGCCATAGAAATATTATTTTGACGCTATCATATCGTTGTTTAGAAATATTTAGTATTATACTACAGTGGGGCCAGTCGTGGCGCAGTGGCACAAACGTGTGACAGTAAACGACTGGTTGTGGGTTCGATTACCACAAAAGTGGAAATATTTAATATTTCCATTTCCTTCGCTCTGTTATCAGAGGCAAAGCGTGGCGTTAAGTTCCGCCACTCAACACGCAATGCCTCCGAATTCGGCGGAAAGTAGGGAACGGAGTGTCTTAACACTAGTTTCCTTCTAACTACCCTGCTGTGGATACAGCGTGAAGCTAAAAAATAATACAATAGTTATAGATTCAATTCCGACTCGATTTTTATTTCCATCTAAATTCGAGGCATTACGGGTTGAGTACTTTGTTATATCACTTAATATATTATATATTTATGGACAAACATAAATAAAATAAAAAATAATTGTTATTTTTTCATTAATTAAAAAAAAAACTATCGTAAAAAAAATAAACAATACCTGACATTATATTTGTAAATAGTTCAAGTGATTTTCGATCATTAGTCATGCCATATCATATAGAAGCCACCTATTCTTTTAATTACCATTCTTATAATAGGCTATTTTTTTATCAATGTTATTAGAAATATAAAGGATAATAGTAACTTTTTATATACACACAAAGCCATTATACAAAAACCAATACAAATTACAAAGTCTATTTAAATTTTAATTTACGAACACAATCTTTAAAATCATTTAATAATAGTTCTTATTTTTATTTTAATCTTGAATGGATAATTGGTACTTTGAAATGGACTGTAAATATATTGCGAATATTCTACGCTCAGGCGATTGCCTTGATAGCATCTTGTATTAAAAATAAGAAAACAAAAATAAACTTAGTGCTATCCTATTAATATTGTAAATGAGAAAGTATGTAAGGATGTTTGTTACTCTTTCACATAAAAACTACTGAATGGATTTTAATGAAACTTTACAATAATATAGCTTATACATCAGAATAAAATATAATTTTGTGAACTATCTAAAATATGAAGTAAGTCCAAGGGCATCAAGATTCCTTTTATTTTACACTTATAACTTGTCCCGGGTATTCTGCGCAGGTGAAGTCACGGGCACAGCTAGTTAAGCTATAAAGAAGTCCAAACTATTAACCGTCTATGTAATTACAATGTGAAAACGAAACGCATAATTTATGCAATATAATATCCAGCGAGCCTTGGGCGGATCACCATACATTTTGTTGAAATAATTTTTTGCCCGCAGGTATCACGCAACTGAGCCCAGTAGTTAAATGCGGTCCGCCGCGTCTCCAGCTTAACAAGTCGGTTATACTTCAAATTCCACATTGTGCCAGTTTAAAACACGGCTTCTGGAATCTCGCCTTATATGCCATAGATCATAACACAGCGAAAACTGATACTCAGCCGCAATGGAAGAAAATCGTGAGTCTTGGCCAAGAGACGATAAACACACCAGTTTTCACGCAATTAGACAGTGACAAAATATTCCTCGTTACGGACATGCTGTCTACATTTGTTCTTGTCGGTGAAAGTTTTAACGGGAAAGCGGTTAAGACGCTTCAATTAGCTGTTTATGCACCTGCGTCGTTGAGTGATAATTGTTCTGAATATACTATACGGTTGTATGTGTTTGAGGATACGCCGTGTGCTCCGTATTATTGTCAAGAGCAAGAGAAGAAATTGGGTGGGGTTTTATTGGAGCGTCCCAAAACGTTGTTGTTCCAAGACGGTGGTTCCAATTTGTGCTTGAACTTGGATCACCTAAGTCCTGGTTGGAAAGCGAAACCTGGTGTTGCATACCAAGAAATCCCCTTTAACCATGTATGGGGGTCTAATTACAATGCATTACACTGCAGTTTCAGCTTAGACAGGACTTACGACTGCGATAACATAGACTTCAGTATCTCTGCCAGTCAGAGAACCAATCCGTCATACAAACAGACGTTCCGAATATCGATAGACGATTTACGAAGCCGTTCCCCGCGTGGCCGGTCTCCTCGAGAATCTCAAAGAAGTTTTAACATTACGGAGAATCTTCTAGAAACCCGTATATGTCGGAGTGAAGATGGCAGTGATAGTAAACGCAACTTAACAGTTAACGAGACGGGTGTAAACGAATGTGGGGAAAGTCCGTTTAAATTGAGCGTTAGAGTTAAAAGGCAGATTTGTGCTATATTAGATCCTCCTAACGCTAGAGGTAACGACTGGCGCGGACTTGCTTCTAGATTAGGAGTGGACAGATATACGACTTGGTTTGCCACGAAAAGTTCTCCCACAGAAGCCATTTTGGAGTTGTGGGAGTGTAGGGAAAGAAGGGGGGAAGCCATCGCGGTTTTGGCTTCGGCCTTGCGACAAATGGAAAGACACGATGCGGCTGATTTGCTACACGGACGACCTTCTTGGTTATGAATTCCTAATTAATTGGTGTTGCCGGATTTTTGATGACATGAATGGAGATTTCGTTTTAGTTTGTTTGTGAGTATATTCAAGTATAAATCGTTTTTTGTTCACTCTATGAATTGAATTAATTGGGTTTATGTTAACTTTATATAGGTACTTGAAATAAATAAATAATTTGTTGCTGCACGTAAAAAAACATTGCTTTTTCAACTTAATTTTATACAAGTATATACAAAAAAAAATATTTGTTGTTTGTATGATAAAATGAATGTTGTTTCCTTTTTAAACACATGGCAACACTATCCACGAATGAATGTTAAATACAGTGTATTACGTACGTTTGTTAGTAAGTATATTATAATAATAATATGTAGATTTAAATGTTATTTAGAGTGAATAGTTTTTGTAGGCGATCGGCCTAATGTAAAATCGTGTTAGCTTATTTTCTAAAGCTATATCTATGCTGTAGATAAGCGAAGATAAATTATATAGTAGCAATAATAGTGCCTAATGTCTTATAAAGAATATTCAACAAATAAATGTTGAATCACAATTGTTTTGTTATTTTTATATAATGTATGTATTTGTATGGGTGTTTAACGAATGTATTGAAAGTTGTAGCTTCACGTATTTTTTTTTTGCTATGTATTTATATTAAAATTTATTTAGGAAGTGCCAAATTAATGGATTTTGGCAATAATTCACTACCCTATTACACAAAGCATTTTTCTGTTATTTTTTTGTTTAATATAAGCACATAGTCATAATGATCGCAATTGATACATAACACTCCCAGAATTAAAGTGGCCTAACTTTAAAAATTGTATTTTGCTCGAAATTCGATATGATTTCAGACTTTTTGTGGTCGTTTTTTGGCCAAAAAAAAATTTGGAAAAATTTTGAGTTAGGATAGTTTAATTTTGGGTTTTTGACATACTTTTTGAACCACAAAAATGTACCTATTGTTTTCTTTCTTGCAATATATTTACTTAACACTAAACAGTCACTGCCTACAATATCCTAGCCAAGAGAAAATATTAAGACCGAAACACTTTGTATTGTTTGTACTTGAAATAGCTTTTTCACGCGACTATCTATTACTAAGAACTTTGAATACAATCTCTTCAATTAGAAGTAAAAGTTAGGAATTTTTGATTCGTTTAAATTTTTATGGATTCGAAGTAATATGTATGTTTTAATTGTATGTTTTTTTCTTAAAATATCATGATGGATTATAATCTGGTAGATATTTCAATATGTTTCATTTTTTTTTCTTTTTTAATACAGTTTTTTTTTGTCTTTGAATTTTTAATGACATATATCGTTAAAATCAATTGTCGAAATTATCGGCAAATCTGTCCTTCGTTTTGGTATAATCATTTGTATTCATTGAAATACTTAAAAATTGAATTATACATTAAAAAAAATGTTTTAATTAAAGTCAAAACAAATGAAAACATGTTTGACAGTCTACCAGAGTTCTTAAAACCTATTTTTTGTTTTTTTTTTTTATTTTTAAAAACGTTTTTTTCTAAATAACAATATAATCTTAAAATACATATGTATATAATGTTATAGATTGTAAATAAATACATGTATCGCATTTTAAACGTAGTACTGCAGAAAGAACTGTTTTTGATGGAGAACCATGATTTTGTACGTAAAATTGTCACCACTGTAGGACTAATATATATTTTTGTTAACGTGATGACTATTAAATAAATGGATCTGTGATAATTAAAATAATATGAAATAAATTATGTTTAACTGTGCATTTTGTTGTTTTATTTATAAAACGCTTATTACATTTTTTGTGATTTAAGTAAAAAATCTAGATTTTTATGACCTGGATTAATTGGCTTTAACATTTCCAATTGACATTCCCTGTTTAACGAGGTAGTAAGAGCGAACCTATAGTTAAGATATTCGATCTCTACTTTTCGGCTAGAACCAAAATATTGCGTGTTGAGTAGCAGACCTCACAGTTATGCTAAGAAGCATTTACACGTAGTATTGATACAAGCGCGGACAAATGAAATAATTTAAAAATCAATGATTTTCCTTATTTCCATCAGAAATCGAATCTATAACTGACGATGACGCCGCCCCACTACGGCACAATGGCCACAAAAAATTACTACTACTAGTACTAAAAATTAAACCATTGCGGTGTGAATAGTAAAGTGTTCTGTAAATATATAAACAACAATCTTGGTAACTACCATCGTACGTTAGATGTTGGTAGTTAGTCTAGTTACTAAGATAACTTGGTACGGCTAAGGAGCAATATATATGACTTCTAATAATTTAGGAATTTATTGATTTCATAGGCCGATAATGGAAACTTTGCTTGAGCTTATAAACGTCCACAACCAAAATATGTGATACTTTAAAAAAGGTAAAATATTTTTTTTTTATTCCAGTAAATACTAAAGCTATCTAGCCGAATAAACTTTTAAATATTACCTCGTAAAATTTTTGGTGTTCACAAACTTTATATATTTTTGCTCCTTGTTAGCTCTAAGTTTCTGGTATACTCACAGATCTAGTTCTGACTACTCTGAAGTGCTTGAGATGTCAGCGTCGGGACAGCATTTGACGTCAACGCCATGGCGCTGTGGTCCCTTTCTAAGACAGGGCTTCGTTGAGCTCCATTGAAAGTGGAGAAAAGAGTATCTACGACTACCACGCGGGTAAAAAAGCATGAAGTGAAAAGAAGTAAAACTAAAATAATTCGATTTAAATACCTGTTCAAACATTCCCCAACTAACATACTAAACATACCAAACAAAAATAAAACAAAAAATACTTCATTCCTCCTAAATTCAAATATTATTCATATTATTTACCTTTCCAAGCGAACAAAACTAAACGTTAAACATTTTTACATACAATTAACATAACCAATTACTCCTCTAAGTCATTCATTGGTCCAGAAAGCTCCTACGGGCGAACAATAAAAGCACAAAATCAAGCGTTCACTTCAAAAAGCTTGTCAACATAGCTGAGCTTCGAGTTAAAACTCATAGAGTCGACAGGCGAGAAAATTACTAAATCGACCGTGTCAATACTAACATGGACACATTTCTATTGTTATATTTAGTTTAGTTTTGTTGTAGGTTTTTACCTACATATATCTTTCTGATATATTTTTATTTCTGATATATTTATATATTCTGATATATTTCTCTAAATATATCTGATAACTATAAACATGTTTTTGTCTTTTTGTTACAAGTCTAGCTTCACAATTTTCCAAAGCAAAGAGAACATAGAATCATGACACTCCGTTCTCCATTTCAACATGAGATAAAGAAATTTTTTGTTCATCAAATATTTTACCTATGATTCTGTGTCTATTATTTCTTTTGTTTTCCGTGCAATAAAGACTTTTAGCCATCTGTCTATTTTACTCTATTTTGTTTATTTTTAAATTCACATAAATTATAATATTTATAACATTTACAATGTTTTGGCCAGTCGTGACGCAGTGGCACAAGTGTGTGACTATAAACGATTGGTTGTGGCTTCGATTCCCACTAGAGGAGCAGAAATATTTAATATTTTCATTTTCTTCGTTTTGGTCTCGAGACACTCCGTTCCCCATTTTCCGCCGAATTTGGTGGCATTGCGTGCTAAGTGGCGGAACTTAACGCCGCGCTTTATCTTGGCACCAGAGCGAAGAAAATGGAAATATTAAATATCTCCACTTCTCGATTGGGAATCGAACCCACAACCAGTCGCTTTACAGTGTCACACTTTGTGCCACTGCGCCACGCCTGGCCACAATAAGCAATAAATTCATCATTTTAATAAAAAATACCAGGTTTTCATATTAAAAATAGTTAAAAAGTAAATTTTAAGCTTCCACAATTTATGTTCGCATAATAAATATTGTTACGGGCCATATCACGATCGTACCTTATTATTTTCGGCCGTTTCAACGGCGCTGCACCTGTCGTGCTCACAGGCCCGTGAAAATATTGATATTAAGAACTTACTATTAATTATAATTTTATATATATTTTAAAATTATGATGGAGTGTTTGAATTTTATTTATTTTAGACAAATGTGAATTAGTTTTTTTAAATAAAAAATCGTACATCGTTTTCATTGGTTTCTTGACAAGCTTTAATTGGAAGTATTTGTTTGTTTTTTTTTTTTTAAATGTCATATCACATTAGTCTCTAACAACTTAAGGTTAAGCTCTAACAAGGTCCTAAGCACCTAAAGGACCTTGTTAGACAAGGTCCTTAAGGTGCTAATAATTTTATTAAAATATAAAATTTATATTGAGTGGGACATGTGATTAGTTGTGGGTTCAATTCTTCCCATTCGGAGATGGGAGTCTCACATAACTATGTATAATATCAATGATTACGTTGCTTTTACCGCAGAAAAATACGTGAAGCTGAATAATCTATGTTATTGTGTAAGAAAGTAACTTGGAGAGTATACATTTAAATTTTAAATAGATTTTAGAGTGATTTTAGATAAATGAAAATTTAAATATAATCATACCCCAAGTGAGAATCGAACCAACAATCATTGCTTTATAGTCAGATGCTGTCCAACTGCGCCACGACGGCCCCTTACTAAACCGGTTTTAATGTCATTTGGGTAATATTCTTTCTTACATCTGTACTTTTACACACTTTTGGAATAATAACACTAGTAGCTTTTTAAATACCCCCACCACAAATTTACCATTATAAAAGAATTCAAATAAAAAAAAAGTATATTCACATATTACGATAGGCAGAGAATATTTAGTGTTATGCATTATGTTCTCCGAGATATTACATTTTAAGTGGCGGCGCCCAACGCTGTTCTTTGCCTTATCAAACAACTAAATAGTCATAATCATTCCTCTGAGTGGAAATCGAACCTATGTCTAATAATTAAATGCTAAATACAGTCCATTGCACCACAAGGGCTTACGTTTCTAAAACTATTCAAATAAACCATGCGTATTATAATGCAAATAGTCACGAGCAGGTGTTGCTCCGTTATTTCACACGTCAAGGCAATGACTAATGACTAATTGACCCTTTTCCGTTAGTACTACTGACAAAAAATTGATTTGTAGTTGTATTTAAAGAAAGTTACGTTTAGTTACGCCTTTTAACGTATAGCAAGGTAGCAAGAGAAAATTGAATGTTATGATACTTCGATTGCGTGTTAAGTGGTGGAACTCAATGCCGCGCTTTTGCATGCCAGCAGAACGGAAAAACAAAAATAATGTAATATAATCATTTGGTAGATAGTAAGACAGAGAAGATCATCATTTATATTGATCTTTAATTAAATGGAACAGTTCCTTTACGCTCTTTCCCGCGTGATAATATAGACAATATCGAAAATTGCAGAAAACGTAGTCTCAAGATACTACGCAAAATATATCGAATCTCAACTCCTAGAAGCTCAACGCCGCGAATTGTATTTTATAAAATGTATATTAAACGAATTTAAATATATATATAAATTAAAAGCAGAAAATTTTTTAATTAGAACTTTTTCTTAGAATTTCATATTTATTGCCACGTTCTTTGCTATCAGAGCGGAGAAATAGAAATAATTTCTAAATAACCATTCTTCCAAGTGAAAATTGAACTCACTATCATTAACCTTTACAGTCAACCCCTATACACCACATTGAATTTTTTCACACATAGAACAAATACTCAAAAATAACACACATAAAACAACCCATAAGGAAACGAAACCTAATATTAATTATCTAATATGACACATTCAATATCCCAGTACAATATCCGTTATCCATTCACCAAATAGTCTTTTTGTCAACATATCAACCCTTCAATACTTCGGACCACTATGCATTATTTTGTGTGGCTTCTTCCAAGACGCCCTACAAAGGGAGTAAAATGTCGGCTAATCAATTGCAAAGGCCTGGCCTTATCGGCGACAATGGCTTAGAAGGGTAATTCATCAACGGAAGGTCAGGAGGGACTTCCTGAGCCCTTTTTGTTAGTGGCAAATTAATTACGGTGTCAATTTCGTAGGCCCATGTAACCTTTTGTCATTTTCTGTGGACGAAGATGTTGTATTTGTATGATTATGTATGAGCGTTGTAAGTTAAATTATATTGTAAAAAAGCTTTGCGCTTTTTCACGCTTAGCAGGTAGTCATAGGGAACATAGTGTCAAGTCCATCCGTTAACACTCCGTTCTCCGTCAAAAACAGTATTAAAGCTTTTATAATATAATTAAGAAATGAAATAAACAAATAAATTAAAAATAAGCTTTTTCCAGTATGTCAGAGGAGGCACTTTCCGCCTGAAATGGAGACACTGCATGTTGAATAGCGGTACTCAGCGCCGTGCTTGAACAATTTCCTATAATATTGATTGAGACGATACGTACAATTATTGTATAATATACCATTAGTAGAGTTTATTGACTACTTTACTGGTCTTAAAATAAGTTTTAAAACTAAAAAAATGTAGTTATACCAAGTTTTATATTTTTTCACATCTTTTCTTATCTCTAACCCTATAATATTGGCAAGGAGAAGCTAATTATAAATTATTCTATACATCAGTGAAGAACGGCAATACAAACTCAGCTCTGCGCTTTGTATGAAAAAGTATATTAAAGTTATGAAACTATATAAAACTCAAAGTATTTTTCTTTAATATCATATCTCTAACAAACTTACTTATAATTATTATTATAAGTATGAAGGTGTGACGGTTGATAGATGCTTCTTATTTTATCGCTACTGTACGTAATCGAATAAAAGATCGTCGTGGCGCATCTGACGTTAAGTGGGTTCGATTTCTATTCAGGATAAAGATTAAAGTTATGTTTTTCTTTAATTCGCTCTCATGGAAGGCTATGAAAAGCTGCTAAATAATTTATCTGTGTAAATGCACATTTCACGAATAATATGCGGAATCGTTTGCTATGAATTTTGATATGAATGGTATGAAGCCAAGGATACGACAAAGGTTATATTTTTATAAACACAGAACGAAGGAACAAGCAAAAATAAGTATTAAATAAGTTAATGTAAGTTATACTTTTTATATTTCAAAATAAGTTTAGTTAAATTTTAACAGGTATAGGTGCATATCGTACTTCATACGCAGATTTTAAATCTTAAAAAACAATAACATGATTACGAATATGCTACGTACTATTTATTTAAAGCTTTGATAGGAGCAATAATTTTAATTTTAATAATTTAGGATATTTTTTTTCTCTTATGCCTGGTTATCCTGGTAGGGGCTTATGCTTTAAAAATGTTACAATGTCATCGAATCTTGAAACGAGTAGATATTTTCTACAATAAGTAGCTCAAAATAGGTTTGTGAAATGTTCTTAAATCAATTGGTTAATGTATAATTATAAGTAAATAGATAGAGATAGGTGAAGCCAAAAAAAAACATTTTAAAAATAAAAATAGCTTTACGCTTTTCCAGCACAGCGGGGTAGTAATCTAGTATTAAGACAGCTTGTTCTCCACTTTCCCCTTTAACTCAAGACGTGGCTCGTTGAGTAGTGAAACTCAATCTCGTCTTAGCTACAGAAGCAGAGAAATAAAAATAATATAAAATCTTTCCATTATTAATTAATTTAGTTTGAGCAAACTATTATTTTATATAAGTCAAATTAAGTATTAAATTATCTTTTACAATTTAGTAAATTTTATTATAAATATTGGTTATTATGGTAAATTTACGCGATAATTTTGTATGTAACAACCGCTGCAAGATAAATTCAACCGCAATTTTAGCGTAACCTAATTTTCGCATTGTTTGCTAAATCGTTGGGTTAGCAATAAATATATACATTTAAACAATATGGCCTGAAATTATGATTTGGAAATGACATTTTTTAGAATTAAAGTGAGAGTATATAGAAAAAAGATATATAAAAATCTTTATTTCTATCTTTTATTGGAATTTAAGAAAATAATACACAAAAAACAGTACGATAATGGCTACATTAGTTAAAAACTGTGTTGTAGTCATTAACGCCCTCCTCCTAGAAAGGACTAAACAAAATTCCGAAAATATGTTTGATATAAACTTCAAACTTATAAAATTTAAAGTAATATTATATTTACTTATATCCAAAATAGTATTTTTTAGAAACGTTATCGTGGTGTCTATTTCCCGTGCAGTAAATAATTTTCAGCCTTGAGTTACGCAAGTCAACATGCAATGACTGTTAAAAGTCGTGGAAGAATTAAGGAACGGTGTGTCAGAGTGTGCGTGCTATATATAGCACACACATAGGTGCGCGGGAGAAGATGAAAACTGTAAAAATATATTCAACGCGATTGGCAGCAGAGCTTAAACTCTGGCTCTGAACTGACTGAAGCACATTTCTTACGCTTTTCTTAAATACTATTTTAGCCTTCTTTTGGCATTGGATTTGCTTGAAAAATCCTTAATTCCTATTGTATCCAGTAAGAAGACCAAACGTAAGAAGACTAAACTAATTTTAAAAATTCCTTACAGAAAACTTTTTTTAATTATTTTTTAATTTTAAATATATAAATATGTTGTGGAACTCAACGTGACACTTAATTTAGCCAAATAGAATAAATATTTATTATAAACATACAAATATTAACCCTAATGATATTAGAACCCGCTATCATCACGTACAATCGGACACGTGCGCACTGACGCGGATAATTTAATCATTATTATAATAAAGCGTTACTTTTTGTATTACATCATTTTACAGTTACGAATATTATGGTAATTTAATATATAATTATGTTATTACGTTAAGAAAAAAAATTGAACACCGTTTTAACCAAAATATGCCGACAAATTTTCAAACTTCTATAGAGTGAAGTTTAGCACAGTTAAGATTTGTATGGAATTGTAAAGAAACCTATATTTTGATGCATATATAAAGCATAAGAAAGTCATTAAATTTATAAAATAATTACCGATCCGCTCGCGGCTTCACCCGCCTTAACTACAAAACTATAACTGCTTGGTATTTTAACGCCCTGCATTTACATTTTGCTATCTGCTATTTTCTTTTTTTTAGCTTCACACTGTATTCCGCATACAGCAGGGTAGGCAGAGGGAACTTAGTGTTAAGACACTCCGTTCCCCACTTTTCGCCAAATGCGGAGGCTTGCGTGTTAAGTGGCGGAACTTAACTTAACCGCTTATCTGCTATTTTTTTTATATAAAAATTATCAAAATCAAGCTATTTAGATTTTCACTTTCAATGTCAGCCGGGTTAAATTTTTAATAAAAGGAATCCTATATTTGACCCCAGTTCTTCAACTAGTTTTATTTCGAATTCCATCCAAATCAGTCTGCTAGATAAACTGTGAAAGCGTAACAGACAGATAGACATTCACATTTATAATATTTGTATGGATATTAAACATACTACGATATGTTTGACATACGCTTTCATATGAAGTGACGTACATGTTGCTAAGTTAACAGGTGTTATACGATTCAATGGGTCTGCTACTGGTATGTACATTCCTATTGGAGCTTATTAAGAATGATAATTTCATGAATTTCAAATATTAAAATACTATAATAGTATCCTATTTCTAGCTTTTTCTGTATATACTCGTAATAGGATAAACAAAGAGAAGGTAAGGTAAAACACTCCTTTCCCTACGTTATGTGCACTTTGTATTTCAGAGCGAGTAAAAAATATAAAAAAAATTAAATTACTACCCCACATACGATATACATACAAATATATAAATGATACTAATAAGAGGCCATCGTAGTACAGAGGAAGGGCGCCTAACTAAGCTGACTAAACCGACGAGAGCTAACGTCAATTTGACTGGTCCATTCCCACTCGGATGGTTGAATGATTTATTATTAAGTTATTTTATTAAGTCATTAAGTTATTTTTATTCAATTTTATTATTTCATCATCAAGTTATTTTTATTTCTCCGCTCTATATAATATTTAAAACATAATGCTGCATTGAGTTACGCCACTGAATACAGTCTCGATTTCAAGCGGAAAGTGAAGAAAAGAGTGTCTTGACACCAGTCACTCACTGACTACCCTGCAAAGTGGGAGAAGAGTTAAGCTTTAAAGACATATACATATAAAATAGGTCCCACTTTAACTTCTTGTTAGAAAGTCACGTGATCTACCTATTCATTTCGTAGTTGCCAATTAGCTTTATTGAAAACTGGGAGACATTTTTGGCATATACGTATAGCCCCGAATATTTCATTTATTTCTTTAACTAAGCCGGGATAAATATTGAAGATCACATGATTTATTTTGCGTTTTCATATATTTTGTTTTTTAAAATCGACGAATTAGATATTTCTCAATACATTCTCAATCTTCTGAATTTTCCGCCTGAACTAGAAATGTTGCATGTTCAGTGGCAGTGTTATCCGCAATAATTTCTGTAATCAGAACAGAGAAATGAAAATAATTTACCTAACAATAATAATTTTCTGAGTGGGAATCAAACCTACAGCCACTTACGTCCACAATCAGACACTGTCCTACTACGCCACGATTTTGTTTAGCCATTTCATAATATATATTTTAAAACATTATTATTTCACTTAAGATGAAAAAATAAGCCAAAAGTACAAAATATATGACTTTAAGCTGCAATTCTGCAATGCTGCTGCATTCAAATGCTTACACAGAATTTTCATACGAATCCCAGCTATTCATTAGAAGTGAAACAATTTGAAAAAGCCAAGCTAATGCAAACCGAGGTCCGACAGCGCCCAAAGGTCCGCAGGTCAATAGAAACGGGAACGATGCTATCAAATGTCGCTTTTGGCTCGGTGGCCGCTCGTGACTTACCTTACACGTTTGGTAGTGGGCTTTAGTAATGCGCGGTGGAGATTTGGTTGAAATGTTTATTGTAGTATAGTTTTACTATTTTGCGTTAAGTTTTAGTGAAAATATGTGTAAAAATATGTCCTGTCGTGGCGAAGTGGGACAATCTGACTGTAATTTGATGGTTATGGATTCGATTCTCGTTCGGGGTAATGATTATATTTAAACTTTCATTTCTTCGCCCTGGTTTCAAAGACAAAGTGTGGCATTGAGTTCCGCTTCTTAACATACAATGTCTCGATTTCGGGTGAAGTGAAAGACGAAGTATTTTGATACTAGGTCCTCGCTGACTGACGGGAAAAAGCATGAAGGCGAATAAAAGTGTAAAATTTGTATAATAAAGGCCTAAATAAATTTTGAACTAAACTGTTAAACAAATTTTGCCCTATGTAGTTCAAAATGTTATGTACAGTTAGTTGTAAACTATTTTGAAAGTGTGTATAAATTAAGTAGTTTCTTTATAGAGAAGTTTAACATCTATTTTTTTAAGAGACACAAAGAGATAAGGCAATATATTAAACAAAATTGTAAAAATATTATAGAATTTGATTATTTTAAGTTTATATTTTAATTTTGAAATTAAAATTACTCAAAATGCGGAACAAAACACGTACCAAAGAAGCTAAAGCAAACCATGTACTTATTCACTTATACCTATCCGTCCTATCCATCCTGTTTAGAAATAAATCGTTTAAATTATATAGAATTAAGTTTACTGTACCTCTAAATAACAATATCAAACACTATTAATCGAGGTAAAGCGCGGCGTTAAGTTCCGCCACTTAACACGCAATGCCTCCGAATTCGGCGGAAAGCAGGGAACGGAGTGTCTTAACACTAGGTTCCCTCTGCCTTCCTGCTATGTACGGGATACAGCTTGAAGCTAAAAAAAAACACTATTAATTTCAACAGTTTTTTCTCAAAACTCAAGATGTACCACAAACCGCTATAGCCTACACATTAACACATAGTTACTCCAAACCAAAGCTCGGACAAAGGAGTGGGCGACGAATGATGCCAACCAACAATTGTTAATTCAAAAATGGTTACCGTTTGTTTTGTTTAATGACCAAGATAAAGATATTGATTGAAAGAAGAATAATTAATTACTCTCTATGATAATGGATTCGTTCCAATCGTAGAAATTTTTATATATAATTTAGTTTTATTTCTTGTTCTGGGAAGGCGGACACGCAATATCTGAAATTCTAGACCAGAGTATATTCATGATTTCTCGCTCAGATGACAAATGACATGAATTTAAAACTGTATTTTGAATTGTTTTATTGTCTAATACTAAAATAAATGTTTCATTATTGAATACTGGGGCCAGTCGTAGCGCAGTGGCACAAACGTGTGACTGTAAATGATTAGTTGTGGGTTCGATTCCTACTCGAGGAGTGGAAATATTTAATATTTCCACTCCTCGAGTAGGAATCGAAAGCAAAGCGCGGCGTTAAGTTCCGCTGTCACTTAACACGCAATGCCTCCGAATTCGGCAGAAAGTGGGGAACGGAGTGTCTTAACACTAGGTTCCCTCTGCCTACCATGCTAAATGCGGGATACAGCTTCAAGGTAAAACAAAATATATATTGAATACTAAAATCATATTATTTAATACTAAAATTAATATTTTATTACATGAGGTATAAAATAAAATATTAAGCCACTATGCGGGAATAAGCTTGATCGTGCAATAAAAAGGTAAACACTAAATTTAAATGCATTAAAAAATACCCATAACTAAAACAATACCTTAAAAAAACTTAAAAAACCAAAAACTATTTATCATGTTATTTTTATCTATAAGACACAAAGCTCACACCGTGTATTTACGATCAGTCCCCCGATGCAATATAGATAAACACTCAGTTTTACCACACAGCATGGCATAATCAAACATGCTCTAATGATCGGAAACAGTGATCTCACGTGATAAGATTGGCCACCAGCAGAGATCTGTTATGGGATGCTGCGTGTAAGGTACTTTGTAATCTCATTCGATACTTACTAGGAGGATTAGATATAGAGATATAGAGATAATTATAAAACTATGCAACTTATGTGGATATATCTAGATATAGCCACTTAACACGCAAGCCACCGAATTCGGCGGAAAGTGGGGAACGGAGTGTCTTAACACTAGGTTTCCTCTGCCTACCCTGCTGTGTGCAGGATACAGCGTGAAGCTATAAAAAAAAATCTAGATATTGACAAAATATTTTTTTTAACAAGCTTTCCTAAAGTTTGCCGGTACTTAATTAATACTTGTCTATTGAGGTAAGGAAAAAAATATTTTAGAAATTCCTTTACTAAGTAACTAACTTTATATCCTCTTTTTTTTCACCTCTATCTATTTGTCAATGTAAAAAAACGTCTTTGCAACGTTCTTTTGTACTTTTTTCTTGTGATTCGATTTGTTTGGTAAATTGTATACGCGCACAACTTTAACGAACTTATGTTCATATTCAACATATGTCAATAATCACAGCAATAAACTATCTTGACGGTTTTGTTTGTTAAATACTTAAACTAATTTAAAGAAAATATTTTTTTTTCAAACATTCTGAAGATTAAGAATATGTAACAAGTGAGAAGTATAGTAATATAAAAATAAATACTTTTAAACAATTTCATGTGTGACTTCAAAGAAAGCATTTAAAAGCGCTCTCATAATAAATATGTGATTAAACTAGATTTTTACCGTTTGCATTTTCAGTACAATTTTCAGGAAATTTCACTTTAGTATTTAAGATTTTTTTTTTTCTATAATTATGATTATTTGAACCAAATTAAAATACTGTATTAAATAATATAAACCATACTTAGCTTCCGGTTACACAAAGCACGACATCAAATCCTACCACTTGAGTTAAACCCGTTAAAAGAATACACAATACAAACAAGAAACAGCAAACCCTTAGAACAACATTATAACAAATAGTGGTTTCGTATAAACAAAAATAAGGAAAGCAATACAAAAATAACAATAAACATGTACAAAGGCGATTCAATTAGGGCGAGATGAGAAAAAACAGAGCTAAGAAAGCCTTATCGGTGCCTCCACGACCCACGGTTGCGTGAGTCATGCTAGCTGGGCTGATGAACATGTGCGTATGTATGTATGTGTATGGTGCGATATGACAAGAACTAAAACTAAAATTGTTTTATAGTTTTACGCTATACGCTAAGCAGTGGCCATTCGTCACGCACAGGCACTGATTGTTCCGGTAAAGCACTGGTTGTGGGTTCGATTCCCACTCGAGGAGTGAAAATATTTAATATTTCCATTTTGTTCGCTCTGGTGTCGAGGCAAGGCACAGCGTTAAATTTCGCCACTTAACATGTAATGCCTTCGAATTCGGCGGAAAGTGGGAAACGGATTGTCTTAACACTAGGTTCCCTCTGCATACCCTGTTGTGTGCGAGATGCAGCGTGAAGCTAAAACAAAATTAAAGCAGGAAGAGGCATTAGTGAAAAGCAAAGAAAATCAAGTGGAAATACACTCCACTTTCCGCTTATTTGAGTAAAATTACACATAGGAAGCGATCAATGTCACGCTTTATCTTGCTTTATATTAAATAGGGAATGCAAAATAAATATATTATTAATTTTTAATAATTGATTTATTAATTATTACTGTTTATGTATTTTGAACAGTTAAAATAGTAAATTTGTTGTGTGTTATATTGTATTTTTTTAAGTTATTGCTTTTTCTGTAACATAAGTCCTTTACATTACACATTTTTTATATTATGTAGTACTTAACTGTATTTTTAACCATTTATACTTGCCTTGCTAGCCTTTATGTGAGGTATCAATTACTACAATAGATATATTTTAAGAATACACTCGAATATAAGTTACATTATATATAAGTTCTGACTATACTAATATGCTATTTAAATAAATTACGTATAGGTACATGTAAGTTACATTACCACAAATAATATATGCATATGTGAACCTACAACTTGACTTAGTAGTCTAACTCAACAAGCAAGAGCAAGCAGCAAGCTAGACTGAGCTATTTTTTCCCGAGAACTATATAAATACTTAGAAGGAATACAAAAAGTATAAAATTTTATATTTTAAATGTAAAATATAACAACAAGAATCAAAAAAGAACTCAAAATATCTTTGTAATATCCACAAAGCATAATCCTTCTTAAAGCAGCATTTGGCAATAGACCAACAGATCAACTTTATAAAAAAATAATTCCAACTAAAAGATCAAAACTGAAAAAATATAAGAATTTCTTTTACAAGAGAAACTACATGAAAGTTATGAGAAATAATTTATTTGTACGTCATTTGATCACAGGATGTTATAGTTAACTGTTACATTTCGTTATTTGTTAGTCTGAATGTTAAGAACACGTGTATTGCTTTTGCTTCTTGTTAAACTGAGTATCTTATCTGTAGATATATACAAGATTTACGTAAGGGTCTAGGATTCAAATACAACTTGGGGAGAATTTTACATATATAGAATATTATAACATTTTTTTTTAACTTCACGCTGTATTCCGCTCACAGCAGGGTAGGCAGAGGGAAACCTATTGTTAAAGCAATCCGTTTCCCACTTTCCGTCGAATTCGGAGGCATAGGGTATTAAGTGGCGGGACTTAACGCCGCGCTTAGCCTCGACACCAGGCGGGAAAATTTGGAAATATTAAATATTTCCACTCCTCGAGTGGGAATCGAATCCACAACCAGTCATTTACAGTCACAAGCTTGTGCCACTGCGTCACGACTGCCACTAAATTTCAACATTTTGAAAGTGTTATAATATGCCAGTTGCCAGAGTTATTCACAAAATAAATAAAAAAATAACGACAAAAATCAATTGTATTAAATTTATAGGGATTTAAATCTAAATTCACTTATCCACTTTGCTTAACATCGGAACATTGTGTGTTCCTTGTGAAAATTTAACGCCACTCTTTGTCTTACCAGACCGGGGAAATGAAAATAATTCAAATATATTTACTCCGAGAGGAAATCGAACCAACAACCAGAAGTGTTTACAGTCAGACGCTGTTTCACTGTGCTACGATGACCTCAAACAGTAGAAATTATAAAAAACATAAAAAATTAAAGTAAAATAAATTAATAATTCCAAGTTTTTTTTGATGAACCACCACCTCATTATTATTAGCGTTTATCGTGATATATGAGAATAGCCGCATATTAAGTTAAGGAACAATATCATAAACCCATCCGTTTAAGGAATACACTGCTTACGACGACAGGTGGATCAGATAAGGTGGGAATTCTTAAATCAGTTAGGATGAGTGTTCACGTAAGGACGAAATGAAATATTATATTGTGAAGACCTAAATTTTATTGTAAATACGCATTCGTGGATTACCACGAATAATTCAATATATTCAAGTACCTAAGTATGAATACCTTGTTTTTTGCTGAAGCCATTGTCGCACAGTTGAATAACGTCTTACTGAAAGCAGGGTGATAATGAGAGCGGTGTTGAGTTTCTAGATGCGTCCCATTTTGACTAGCGTAATTAAACGCTGCGCTTTATCTAGCAAATCCAGTGTTTACCATAATGTAAGATTTAAAGCAACAACTATTGAACATAATCAAATCTAACAGTTTAAGTATCAAAAAGACGCAAATGTGAAACAATGTCTTTATAAAATATCAAAGGTGAGTGGTAAGAGAGGCAGGGGGAGACCTCGGTTGACCTCCGAAAACACAGTATCGACGATACCAGTATCGTCCTCATGCTTTCCTCGGAAGGTCACGTAAAAATCATGACGACACCCCGGAGGGCATGTATAAAGAGGTTGATGACAGTGGACGAGGCGAAAGAAGTATGCAGGGACCGTAGTGTTTGGCGCTCCGTTCTCTCTGACTACCCCGCAAGGGATACAGCGTGAAGATAAAAAAATATCTTACATAATATACTAACATAACCCATTTTCTAGACACTCTATTGTCCACTTTGCACCCAAACTCTAGTAAGCTGATGGAACACAACGCCGCGCATTGTCTCACCAGAACAAGAAAATATCACATAAATCATTTCATTTACTGGTGAATAAACTCATAACCACCGCACTTATACTGAGAAATTATCCCAATACTTCTTAATTATTTATTTACATCTTAACCCAGCAGTGTGTAAATCCCCTTACAAGATCAATATTGATAAAAATTTTGACTTTTATTATGACGAGGGTAAAATTGAAGCAGATTTGAGGCCCGGCTTTTTAGTACTGATTAATTTCCTTCTTCAAATTCATTTTAAAGTCCATTTTAATTAGAAATTTTATGTTTGTATCTTTTGATTTTAAATTAAGATTTTCTCTTTAATCAAGATTTCGATTTTATAATTTTTTAATTGTAAAATCGTTTTATTAACCAATAATTAATAGTGTAAGGGCGTCGTGGCGCAGTGAGATAGCTATTAACTTCAAAAGCGACTGGTCGTGGGTTCGATTTTTGCTAAGGGGAATTTCGCACTACTCAACACGCAAATGTCTTGGTTTCAGGCGGAAAGTGGCAACAGAGTATTTGGATAATATGGTCTCTGACTACTACGTAAAAGGCGTGAAGCTATATAAAAACATGGAATACTATCGCCTAATGCCCAGTACATATGAATTTGCCCAGATATTAATCTAGACCCAGACAAAAATTAAGTTTTCTTATACCGCCCCGCCTCTAAGCCGAAGTCCATGTAAATACAACTTATTAACTAACACCTATCTAATATTAAAATCGAAACACATTATTTTCAAAAACCAAACGTATAATTAGAAGCGTACAATTAAAATAATTTACAAACATATCCTATAGCTTATTCAAATTCAACATCGAAATAATAATGGTCGTAAAACGTCAATGATATATGAGTATATTAATTACTGGCCTCAATATAAAATTAAGAAGCTGAGTTGAAAGTAAGTTGACTTTAAAGTTCTCCAACCTCTATCTATTTGCCGAAAACAAAGGCAATTCGAAAGAAAAAAAAATACGAAAAATAGACCGTATTATTATTACATCATGGCGCAATGGCATAATCTGACTGTGGGCGCAATACTCATAAGACAGAGATTTTTTTTTAACTTCACGCTATATCCCGCCCACAGCAGGATAGGCAGAAGGAACCTAATGTTAACACATTCGTTCCCCACACACAGAGAAATAATTATACTAAAATTATTTTAATATTTCAAGTGGGATTTAAACCCACTAACATACAAATATTCGGTGATATCAGTACAACAATATCTTCAACTTGCAAATATCCCAACAATATTTTTTTTTATTTTCACACTGTACCTCCCTCTACAACCCTCTGCCTGTATCCCGTACACAGCAGGGTGCTGTGATACAGGCAGAGGGTTCCCTCTTAAGTCACTTCCTTCCCCTTTTTTTGCTGAATTTTGGAGGCATTGTGTATTAAGTGACGGAACTTAACACAACGAAAATGGAAATATTAAATATTTCCACTCCTCGAGTGGGAATCGAACCCACAACCAGTCGTGTACAGTTATACGATTGTGCTAATGCGCCACGACTGGCCCCAACAAATTGAGATGTAAAATTGAACGGAAATGATAAACGTTTTTATAGTACATTGATTCAAGTGATACTTCAAACCATGAGTTCGTTTAGTAAGTAACGGATGCTGAAGATAGTCGTTTTTTATTCGGATTAATAAAATCAGGTATTTTTTTTATATTTGTTGGGATACTAAATATTAAAACACTCCGTTTTCCACTTTCCGCCCAATTTCTAGACATTATGTGTATCACTCATGACCCGATAATGTGCTCTGTCTTACCATATAAGTAAATGAAAAAAATAAAGTAACATTTTTGCAAATAAGAATCGAACTCCGAACCATCTTATATATATATATATATATATATATATATATATATATATATATATATATATATATATATATATATATATATATATATATATATATATATATATATATATATATATATATATATATATATATATATATATATATATATATATATATATATATATATATATATATCTCTGACTTTAAAATACCATTGTTCTAAGCAAATTAAATTTAAATTTATTAAATCCACCAAAGCTATTATAATTTCCAAACCGAAGTCTAATTAATTCCTGAAACAAGTCTTATATCTCTACCAGTACTTCTAAATTACGATATTTGCTTTATCACCAAATTGGCTGTTACATTCTAGGTATATAGTTTATCTAAATATTTAATTGCGCGTGGGCAGCCAACACTGCCATCTTCCCTAACAATGACTATTTATCGAGCTCACGGATTAAAGGTGTGGGCAGAGATATAGCGGAAGTTATTATTATTTGTTTATTTACATATATACAATTTCGAGAGTATACATTTGAATATAACGTGTTAACAGAAGGATTTGCGTTTAATAATAACTGACATTTCTTATTACTCTTAATTATTTGTATGCCAAATATTCTTGGCTATTAACGAAGTTTTTTCTTTACTACCATTTAGAATCAGCATAGCTGAACAGATAACAGAAACCAACGCCGAAAATTATTTGAAAAGGATTTAAGCTTACTTATTATTTTACAAATAGAAGTACTTTATCGAGAAGTTTTTCAAGCAGTACCAGCCGCGTTCAATCAAACACGTTACTAACTGTTGCAATCTACACAAATTTTATTTAATAATCTTATTAATAACTATCAAAATTTACTAAACGTATAAATAGCTTCACGCTATATCCCGCACACAGCAGGGTAGGCAGAGGGAACCTAGTGTTAAGACACTCCGTTCCCCACTTTCCGCCGAATTCGGAGGCTTGAGTGTTAAGTGGCGGAACTTAACGCCGCGCTTTACCTCGACACCAGAGCGAAGAAAATGGAAATATAATTTCCACTCCTCGAGTGGGAATCGAACCCACAACCAGTCGTTTTTACAGTCACACTCTTGTGCCACTGGGCCACGACTGGCCACCTTACGTATAAGAACCTTTATTCTAGATCACGTACACACTTAGCAAATCTGAATATCTTTTATATATATTATAAAAACGCTCTTAATAGTAACCCAACTTTAACCCAATCAGAGCGAACAAGGCTTTAACTGCAAACAAATCGGTTTAAACATTTAATGAGGTCTTTATTTCATCAGTAGACGATGACTGTGCTGCTGTATTATATGTACCTGCAATATTACTTCAAGTTATGATTCATATGAGTATGCAATGTAAAATAAAAAATATAAATATTTATATCGTCATGCATCAACAGTTTTTTTGGGGGTAGAGACGATTTGGTATTTTTTTCATGATATTACATATAAATAGACTTAATAAGACATTAAGCTACAAAGTGTAGCAGCTGTCAGTTACAGGAAGAGTGGGTTCGATTCTCGCGTTCAAATTATTATCATACACATAACAGTAACATACTTTCAAATAGTACATCAATAAAATATTATTGATTTTTCAGAATCACGCTCTTCCCCGTATATCTGCAAGACAGATCTGCCATACGAATAGGACTATGTGGCTCATCGGTGACCTCGACATTATCCACTACATACGTAGCTTTTTCCCTCATAGGGTGATAGTCAAAGAGAACCTAGTGTCATGTCACTCCATTTTATAATCGAGTGGAAGTTCTCTCTTTCCTATAATAAATATAATATTTAAAATTATAAATTGAAACTAAAGTCAATTAAAATGAGAGCAAGTTATAAATTAAATCAATAACGTGTAGATATCATCTTAAATAACTTAATTGGTAATTTATAGTATTAGGTGTAATAGAATTTCATAAGCAAATACAGCTTTGCTATTTTAACTATTAAAGTTTTAACTCTAAAATACCTATATATTACAAATTATTAAAATTTAAGCGTTTGTGGAGCAGTAAATCAGTCTCACTATAAATATGATTGGTTGTAGGTTCGATTTCCAGTCAGAGGAATAATTACCGTTAAATTATTTTCATTTTTTCCCTCTAGTAAACCAAAGGTGGTGTTAATTTCTGCTTCTCAACACTATGAAAAATTCTTTGTAAAAGTAAAATGTTGCCACTATTTTCTCTCTGGCTACCCTTTGCTTGATGAAAAAAAAAAGAAAATAGTTTTTTTTTAATTCATATAACATATATTTCCTTCTTTTTATTACATTGGAATCTATTTTGAAAAACAGTTATGAAAGCTTACATTTAAAATAATAAAAAAAAAATAATATCCTTCTAAATCGATACGTATAAATGACAGCTTATATAAAATTTATAACATTATAATTAATCGAACTACAACCACAGTGAATGCCGATTGGATCTAACATTGCGTTCAACGTTGACTTTCATTTCCATAACTTTAATTACTTACATTATAGAATTTATTACGCAATAGTGATTTTTTTAGCTTCACCCTGTATCCCGCATGCAGCAGGATTGGCAGAGGAAAGCTAGTGTTAAGACATTCCGTTCCACACCTTCCGACCAAATTCTGCAGGGAACATGTTAAATGGTGAAATCCAATGGCGAAGAAAATAAAATATTAAATATTTTTTAAATATTTCAATTCCTTGAGTGATATTTATTATACATAAAAATAGATTATTAACACCTAGGTTAAAATGTTCGTTTTTGCTACTTTCCCTCCCTTTGTGTATAGAGATTTTTACAAATTTCCTGTATTCAAAGATTATTTCTAAGAATAATTATTGGACAATAAAAATGCTATTCATATGTTAAATATATTTTTTTTAAAAAATATTCACACGCTTAAAATAAAACAAATATTTCAAAAGTCTCAAAATGTTGTGTTTGTGGTTTTTTCTTCCTTAATTGTATTTTTTTTTATTTTAGCTTCACGCTGTATCCCGCACACAGCAGGGTAGGCAGAAGGAACCTAGTATAAAGACACTCCGTTCTCCACTTTCCGCCGAATTCGGAGGCATTGCGTGTTAAGTGGCGGAACTTAACGCTGCGCTTTACCTCGACACCAGAGCAAAGAAAATGGAAATATTAAATATTTCCACTCCTCGAGTGGGAATCGAACCCACAACCAGTCGTTTACAGTCACACGCTTGTGCCACTGGGCCACGACTGGCCACAATTGTATTAATAATACTTTAAATAGCCTCAAAATTTCTCCTCAGATGGTATTCGAACCCACAACCGACACATATAAAGTCAGACATCACTATAGGTTTTAATATTGAATACGAGTAAATGAAAAATGGACGCGGATTAATTAGTTTTTATCGAATATCCAGCATCCATGACGCGATATGATAAAATTTTCGTGTCATCGAAGCATAAATTGCTTTTGCCCGAATTTTATATGTACATCTATATTATATTTAAATAGAGGCTCTCGTGGCGCAGTGGGACAACGGATGTCTGAAATGGTTGGTTTTGGGTTCGATTCCCATTGGGGGCAATGCTAATAAGCGCACTTCTTAAAGTAAATTAATATTAACGTCTCGTCTCTTCAGTACTTGGAATGTTGAGACTGTCTTTGCCCCTTTTTTGGGAGTTTTGAAAGTTTGTCTAACTTTAATTTAGTTATTATACATATAATGTTTTTTTCATAGCTTCACGCTGTATCTCGCACACAGCAGGGTAGGCAGAAGGAACCTAGTGTTAAGACACTCCGTTCCCCACTTTCCGCCGAATTCGGAGGCTAGGCGTATTAATTGGTGGAACTTAACGCCGCGCTTTGCCTCGACACCAGAGCGAAGAAAATGAAAATATTTAATATTTCCACCCCTCGAGAGGGAATCGAACCCACAACCAGTCGTTTACAATCATACGCTTATGCCACTGGGCCACGACTGGCCCCGACATATAATGTATAAAGTATATATTAAATTTAACCTAAAATAGATCTGTATTGTTTACATTAAAATACGAGGTCGTCCTGGTACATTGGGATAGCGTCTGACTATAAACGCAATGGTTGCGGGTTCGATTCCCACTCGAGGTAATGATTACTTAAATTTTCCTTTCTTCGTTATGGTAGCTAGCACAAAGCGCAGTGTTGAGTTCCATCACTCAACATGCATTGTGTCGATTCGGTATTTCGAGTGGAAAATGGATAACGACATATCTTGATACCAGGTTTTCTCTAACCAGTGAGGCTTTGAGCGAAAAAACATGATGCTGCTTTTGAAAATCAATTTAATTAGTACTTTTGAAAATCTTCTATCTAGAGCGGCTATCACTCAGACCTTGAGACATTAGATTTTGAAGATGTTTATAAGGTAAACAAACTGTTTATTTTAAGTGTAAGACTATATACGTTGCATTGAGCTCCACCATTTAACACGCAATGTCCCGATATTAGGAGGAAAATGCAGAACGGAGTGTCCTGATTCTGTTATCTCTGACTACATTGTTATGTGCAAGCTTAACCACTACTTGCAAAGCCTTATTCTAGTTGAGATGAAAAAATATATAGGCGAGATTCAATTTTGAAATTCTTTACGATTAAGTTAGTTATCTGGTATAAAAATAGGTTTGTTAATTAGTAAAAGTGAATGGTAAAATTTCTAAAAGATATTTTTTTGTGACTAACTTTTGCTGGGTTTTAGGATTTTACGATAAATTCAGTTAATAATATACTATGTTAATATAAAAAGTTTATATACTGTCATCAAAGGAAAGCTAAGTAAGTTAAAAAAAACCTTGAAAGTATTTCCCTACTAAATATTGTTTTGTACTTGGATCCGCACATGTATGCAATTCTTAAAGCAAATAGAAAGTTTAAAAGGGTTTGAAAATTGCATTATAAGGTTTTCTTACATAAAATAATTGATATATAGAAAGATAAATAGACTTAATTGAAGCTAATAAACGCGTATTAAGTAACTATTAAGTAACTAAAAAGAAATAAGGCACTCCGTTCTCCATTTCTCTCATCTAGAAAAGTAGTAGAAATTTCTTACAAATTATATAATAAAAAGTTCCTCAACTAGGATTCGAACCCTGGTAATGGGTTAAAGTTGTTTCTGTACCATAAAAGATAAAATCTTAACTAATCTCCAATTAGTTTTGATGAAAGTAAAAAGGGCATTAAGCTAATCGCTTAATCAAAAATCAAAACATTTAAATGCAAAGCGAGTTCCCCTCTGGCTGCTAATTCCAGGTTTAATTTAATTGTAATTGTTATTTTATATACGATTATTCTATTTAGGTTAAAAGACAAACTACACGGTAACAAGTTCTGTTCCTGATTGAAGTATATTGCTTATTTTTAATGTGGTTTGATTTTTTTTTTTTTTAGAGGGAACCTAGTGTTATGACACTCCGTTCCCCACTTTCGGCCGAATTCGGAGGCATTACGTGTTAAGTTGCGGAACTTAACGCCGCGCTTTACCTCGACACCAGAGCGAAGAAAATGGAAATATAATTTCCACTCCTCGAGTAGGAATCGAACCCACAACCTGTCGTTTACAGTCAGACGCTTGTGCCACTGGGCCACGACTGGCCGCATACTGCGTCATCACCGCCAGCTATATAATAGCATAGTTGTATAGTAGAATATCGTTTAAAAAAAGTTAACAAAACGTATATCCTCGTAAAACTTTTAAACAATTTTCAATATTCCATAAATTAAATAATTCAATATCTCTTTGTATAAACCGTCCAACAGAATTCCAGTATGAAAAAACAATAAAATACCACCCGTCCCCTACCAATGTAACTCGACATTAGTTCTCTGCAATATTTGATTTAATTTATATGTAAACGCAAAATTTGTGTGTAAAATGTAAAGTTAAAAATAATAAAGGAATATTAAAATTAATTATATTTGTCATAATTAATGTAGAAATGTAGTTCTGAAATCCAATTCATTCTTGAAATCCAATTTAAGAAATAAAAGTAGAAAATCGAACTGAAAATGAATAGTGACTAAGATTTTGGCCTTAAATTGCTGTTGTTTTGTATAACTTTTAATTATATATTTATTAATTGTACCTTCTCTGTTAGTTTAATATTTTACCCGCTTAGGTTGACCACAGAGAACCTAGTGTTAAGACACTCCGTTCTCCGCTTTCCACCTAAAGTTGAAAGGTTATATACGAAGTGGCCACAATTTAATTTGCTTAAAATTTTGTATAAAAAGTTTATTTTGCTTACCAGAGCGGAAACATGAAAATTATGATCAATTTACTAAGTGGGAATGAATGAGCCTACAACCAATCGTAGCCTCACCTACCTATTTTATTATTTAATTTTATTAATTTTAATAGTATACACGTCAATATTAAGAGTCACAATACAAAATCGGATGTTTCAATCTTGCACGCCCTTCTTAGTTCTTAGAAACGCCTTAAACGCCAAACGCCTGAAGCTATAAATCTGTGCAGCCCATAATTATAGGCGGTATTCATTAATAATGTATAACTCGATCAAACGTTGATGCATCTCTATTGAGATGTGTGTACATGGATTTTTTTATCTAAAATGAATGATTAAATAGGTTTTTTTAGGTTCACGGTGTATCCCGCACACAGCAGGGTAGGCAGAGGGAATCTAGTGTTAAGATATTCCGTTCCCCAATTTCCACCGATTTTGGAGGCATAGTGTGTATCGTGTTAAGGGGCGGAACCTAACGCTGCGTCTTGCCTCGACACCAGAGTGAAGAAAATGGAAATATTAATTATTTCCACTCCTCTAGTGGGAATCGAACCCACAACCAGTCGTTTACAGTCACACGCTTGTGCCACTGCGCATCGATTGGCCCCAAATCAAATTAAATAATTTTGTTTGAAACGATTGTAAAATCTAAAAAAAATCAAACAGCGGAATTCGAACCCACGCTTATGGAAATCGTCTATGCGCTCAGACCACTAAGCCATGTCATAAATATTGCACATTTCCCTGGTTATTATTATATTTGTATATTTTTATATTTATTCTAGACTAAAAACATAAATCAAATTAGTAAAATACTTTTTACTTTTACTTTTTTTTGTGGCCAGTCGTGGCCCAGTGGCACAAGAGTGTGACTGTAAACGACTGGTTGTGGGTTCGATTCCCACTAGAGGACTGGAAATTATATTTCCATTTTCTTCGCTCTGGTGTCGAGGTAAGGCGCGACGTTAAGTTCCGCCACTTAACACGCAAGCTTCCGAATTCGGCGGAAAGTGGGGAACGGAGTGTCTTAACACTAGGTTCCCTCTGCCTACCCTGCTGTGTGCGGGATATAGCGTGAAGCTATTTAATTTTTTTTAATATATTTTTTAAATAGCTCCAACGCTTCAACCTTTGTGAAAACAACTTAAGTCGATTATCGAATACAAGGCGGCATTATTTGTTGAATTAAAGCCTTCGCACGCATAATTGACTGAATAAATATTTATACACTACCAGTGGATTTCGAACGTAAACTACTTTTACGTATAATCCCCTATATATTTCATACAACGATTACCCAAAAATAATAATTTGTAAATACGATATTGATATTGGAGTTCTACTTTATGATAGCCAATTGTTTGTTTATTTATTTTATTTCAATATTGATAAGTTGTATTATTTAATTTTGGCCGTTATAAGTTGTATGTTATTCTTATTTTTGAATAAAAAGTTATATAAAAGAATGGCAAATCAGATTTTGTTACATTAGTATATTTCATCTTTTAATTAATTAAATATTTTTTATAAGTTTTACGTTGTATTTTGTAAAAGAAAATATTTATTGTTTACCATATTAATTCTTTATTATATTATGTATTTGTACACATATAGGTAGAAGGAAAGTTAATCTCAATTATTCGTGGTGACGTCATAGCTGGAGAACGAATTTACCTATTTCATTCTTTTAACAACTTTAAGCTTTTTCTCGCATTGCAAGGTCGTCAGAGAAGCGAGTGTCAATACCCTCTATTCTCCACTTTCTGACCAAAATCGAGTCACTGTTCTGTCCTAGAAGTGAGACGTTGAGTTGCAGTACTTAACATCTCGCTTTTTTTATAGTAGAGAAGAAAAATATGTAATTTCCTCGAGCAGGAATCGAACCCACAACCAATCATGTTTACAGTCAAAGACTATCTCACTACACCATGATTAAAACGTCAAAAATATCCAAAAACACATTATTAAGTAATGCTTCAAATAACAAAAACAGTTAACTTGCTCACAGAAAATGGAAATCACACAAAAAATCATAGTAAGGGCCATAATTGATTCACATTTAAAATGTTAATTAGATTCGTAGCTTCCTCCTGGCGTTCTTTTGAAGACAATAGCGACACGATGTCGATTATATCTAAGATATTTAGTTGCTGTGGACGTACTTTACCGTATACGTGTTCGTGCATATATTTCTCGTGTGAATTTTGCTTGCAATTTTTTTTTATTAATATATTTTTGGTCTGATATTTTTAAATTAAAATCTAGAATGGCTAATGAATTAGAGGAAATATTTACTTTATAAATAAAAAAAATATGATTGTATTACATAAAACGAATAGAAAAAAAAACATAACTATGGCTAAAATATTTGAACAGTTTCTAATAATAACGAGTTCAAATCCCGCGTTGCTTTAGCTGAATGCACAATTCTACCAAAATTTTGATAAAATGTACATAAATTAAAATAAATGAAATCTTCTCTTCTATTTATTATATTATAAATTTTATATATTTTGCTAAATCAGCTATGAGAACCAAATATAAAGAAGGTATTACCTGTAAAGCTCATATAGTTGATTACGGCATGAAAATATTTTAGGATCCACACAATTTTTTTCATTAATTTGTTAGACATCGTAGCGCATTAAGACAGCGTTTGACTGTAAAAGTGTTAGTTGTGGCTTCGGTTTCCACTCGAGGAACGGAAATATTTAATATTTCCATTTTCTAGTGTCGAGGCAAAGCGCGGCGTTAGGTTCCGAAACTTAACACGCAATGCCTCCAGAATTCTGCAGAATGGAGAATGGAGTGTCTTAGCACCAGGTTCCCTCTGTCTGCCAGCGAGAAGCTAAAGAAAAAGACTTGTAGACATTGTGACTCAGTTAAGCAGCGTTAGACTGTAAAAGAAATTTAAAGCTACAAAAAATAAAATTATGAAAAACAACAATGATTTTAACAATATTTAACGATAGAAACAAAAAAATCTTTGAGGAAAACGACTTTCGAATAAAGCACGTAATCGTAAACCGGGAAAAAGAAAGCTTCCGTTGACATTTCTCATCTATTGATTTACATAATACACTCAGGTCAGACCAGGTAGGATTATGGAGTCGCGATAATGACCTATTTTCTAGAGCTGGGTGGACCCTGGATTATAAGGGTTTGCATTTAACATACATACATACATACATACATACTTACATACGTATATTGTAGTATTTATTGTATTTTACGTTTGGATTTTCGTTTGGGTATTTCGCTTTTGTGTTTATGTAAATCTGTTATATCTATGTTGCATAAATAGATACTTTATTTTTGTGTTTTTTAACACTACTGTAACTAATCACAATTTACAAAGGTCACGGTCTATCTGTAGCCACGGACTACTATTTTATTTTTTTTATTTCTCCACTCTAGTTAGTAACTAAGGAAAAGCATGACGATGTGTTCTGTCACTTAAAACACAATATCTCAATTTCGGGATATAAAATAATAAGCAGAGTGATAAAGTGGAGAATAAGAGTAACATACCACTAATGGCGCATAGTGAAGCTAAGTTTACTCTTTAAATGTAGAAAAAATCTTGAAACAATAAAAAAATCAGGTAAACGTACGATATTACGAAATTACTATCACATACATTATATAAAAGCTCACACAGAAACTATTTCAAACGTTTAAAAATACATCCAAGCAACTAAACGTTAATACCAAAGACAAACACAATAACAAACATTTCGAAAGAATTTTTCAGAGAGATTTATAGTAAATACGTCCCTCGTTAGTTCTAAATGAGACATTCCTAACTATTATGTTATTGGTCCCCAATCGAAACGGCTTTTGTGATAAAATTAATTGCATTTTTCCCCCTTGCGAATTATGGATCTGTGAAAACAACTTGCTGAGATAAAACGATTAATAGTAGCTATATATACTAGTATTGAGGCATAGTAAGGCTGTGGAATATCTGACTTTATTTGTAGTTGGTTATGGGTTCGATTCCTCTTGGAGGTATGGTCATAATTTAATTATGTTCTTTTCGGTGCTTTGGTAATACAATGCGTGGCGTTGCGGCTCGTCATTCAATACATAATCTTTGAGATTGGGGCAGAAAGTGGAGAAAAGCGTCTTAACATTAGATTCCCGCTAACTACTCTGTTGCTGTAAATACTATATTTTTTTATTATACCTTTAAATTTTAAGAAGTTCAAAGTTTAAAACTAAGTGTTAAGATGTATTTTAAGATGTTGAGTGGTAAAGCCCAATGTTTATCTACTATCTTTAATTAAGAAGTACATAATCTTATTAAAATTTGCAGATATAATCAAAATTCATGTTTTTCTATATCAACAGTTATAAGAAGTATATAAAATACACGTATATAAAACGTATATAAAATTAAAAATGAATACTTTTTACTTTACAATTCTAATCAATACGTATAATCTTTATATACTTATTACTTTTTTAATATTTTGTTACATATTTTTTCAAAAATTTTACAATTCTATTTTCCAAGCCCCAAAATATTCACGACTATTCACGAATATTAATTTACAATTTTTTGACGAAAAACGATGTCAATGCTTTTTCGTGTGTTTTTTTTCACTGTTTTTCACCAACTGCCGGCAGACCGACCGTGCGTCAGATAGAAAATATCATATGCGTGCATATTTTCAATTTTTGAATGTTCATAAGAATTGTTTCATAAATAGTTCTGTATATTTCAATTTTAGAAGTATTTTTTAAAATGATTGTGCAGTTTTTCAATATTTTACTCATAGCAGGGTAAAGTTAGTGAACTTAGTGTCCAGACACTCTATTCTTCGTTTTCTGCTTTAATTAGAGATATGCCATGTTAAACGGATAAAACTCACCTGAGGGAAGTAATTTCATTAATTCTCCAGAGTGAGAATCGAATGCGTAACCATCGCGTGTACAGTCAAACATCCCATTGCACTACAATGGCCTCTATAAATAATATGAGCAATAAAGTTACTATATATTTATTGTTTTAAAAACTTATTTATGCATATTTAATTTATGTTCACCGTATTATAACAAGACAGCTTTACAGCTTCACACTTTTTCCGCACATTTTAGCCAAAAATAACTTAGCGTCAAAGTACTCCGTTTACCACTTTCCATCAGAAATCAATACAACTGTGGGTGCTATTCCTATTTAGAATAATATCAGAAAAAAATTAACTGTTGATCACTAGGGTTTTAATAAAAAATAAATAAATTCACCATTATACCTGTCCAAACAGCATATGGCGTGACAAATCAACACCATCTCTGCCATAATAAAAAATATATTCAAAATATTGAAAAAAAAAAAACAAAATATAACATTATATTTTTGCAAGCTTCAAAAAAGTCGGGGTAAAAAGGCCCAATTGTATATTAATAACGGACTAGCATGTGGTAAATGTGGTTTTTATAAAAGTTTAATTTTCATACTAAAACGCTCTTATTACTAATAGCTTAAAGCTCATTTTAGTTTGAAGTCAAACGTAATCCTTACTGTTTAGGTATTTCAAGAACAAAATCGCGTTCTTTTATCTAGCAGGTATTTTAAACTCTATTTTGTAAGGGAAAAGAGCTAAATTCCTTTGGAAATTTTAATTTTTGTATCATTGTCAACTTTTGCAGTAACAGATGTTGTAATCGACCCCAAATATTAGAAGGGTACTTCAAAATTGATTACGCTATTGTAGATTCTAAGCCGATTTCTTTTTAATGATATTCGCTTAGACGTACGGTCAGAGAGAGATATGACCGTATTGTATATTGATTGACTTGTAGTGAAGATATTTTTATGGAGTGGTATATTTTTCAATTAGAGCTTTTATCGTTTTTGTTTGAAGCAATTTTTGGGTTTTATTGAGTTGGTAATTTCGTTATTATTAAGCAAAAATACGTTTTTAAATTTGTTAATTTCAAATATAGGTTAAACTCCTTCCTTTTCTACAGCTTCAGGTAGGCAGAGAAAACCTAGTGTCTAGACACTTCGTTCTCCGTTTTACGTCTGAACCTAATATATCGAGAACGTGTTGAGTAGCGAAACGCAACTTTTCACCAGAGAGAAAATCAGAGGAATGAAAATAATTAACACTCGTCGAATTTTTTTAACCTTCATCATTTTGGGTTCGAACCCACGACATCATCTATACTCGATCTAAATATGTATTTTATTTTAATAGTCACTGTTATTAAATATTATATGCATCATCTAATATGAAGACTGTATGCATTTTGTTCAATGAATCACAAATTACGGTAAAATGTACCGACGTAAACAATTTGTTTTTTTTCCTTATTGTGTTACTTTTTCATACACTACTAAATCAAACAGATAGACACTATAGCAATGGTGCAGTGCGACATCGTCTGATTATCGCGTAGTCTGGTTCTGGGTTCGATTCCCATAGAGTAATGATTTTATTTTTATTTCCTTCCTCTAGTTAAACAAAACGAGACGTTTAATTCTGCCACTTAATGCTTCACGCTGTAGCCCGCCCACAGCAGGGTAGGCAGAGAAAACCTAATGTTAAAACACTCCGTTCCCCACTTTCCGCCGAATATTGAACACATTGCGTTTTAATTGGCGGTACTTAACGCCGTTCTTTGCCTCGATACCAGAGTAAAGAAAATGGAAATGTTAGATATTTCCACTCCTTGCGCGGGAATCGAACCCACAACCAGTCGTTTACAGTCACACGTTTGTGCCACTGCACCACGACTACCGAATACGACGCCCCGTAATAAATATCTAATATCTTTCGAGATATGCAATCAGAAAGTAGAGAAAGAAATGTAATGACACTTGCTTCAGTCTAACTAGAAATAAAGCGTGAAACAAAAAAAACTACGTACACACATTTTTACCAACAACACTTCAATACAAACGGTATTTCAAAGGTAGCTTTTTGAAAACAATCTGTAGAATAAACAAAATATTTTGTTTTCATAGCTTTAATATTCGGCTCGCCCGTTTGATGTGACACTCGAATATTTATTTTGTCTGACACTCCAAAACTGGTGGGAGCTAAAAATAAATACGTCCGCAGGAATTGAATGGGCATTTTGTGTACGTATAAACTAATTAGACTCGCTGCCATTGTGTCGGGCTTAACATTTGGTAGGTAGAGTATTTAGAATCATAGAAAGCTTTACGCTTTTTTCCTTATAACAAGGCAGCAGTGTTAGGCAAAATTAAATTCAACTAACAATTAATTATTATTTTTTTTTTTTTTTTAGCTTCACGCACACATCCCGCACACAGTAGGGTAGGCAGAGGGAACCTAGTGTTAAGACACTCCGTTCTCCACTTTCCGCCGAATTCAGAGGCTTGCGTATTAAGTGGCGGAACTTAACGCCGCGCTTTACCTCGACACCAGAGCGAAGAAAATGAAAATATAATTTCCACTCCTCGAGTGGGAATCGAACCCAAAACCAGTCGTTTACAGTCACGCGCTTGTGCCACTGGGCCACGACTGGCCACATTATTTTCTTGTATGGAAATTACATAAAAATCTGAATTATCTGAATATTAATTATTTCTTGATTTTTACAATACAATAATTAGTTACTTAATTAGGTATCAATTATGATTTTCGCACAAGCGAATGATCAATTGCTAATATTTTTGATTGTTAATTGCATTTAAATTTTGCCCAATATTGCGGATAATCAGAGAGAACCTAGTGTCAATACACTCCGTTTTCCATTTTCAGGTTCAGTGGCGGAAGTCAACGCCGCGCTTTACCTTCTTACTAACCACACTCTTCAAGTGGGAATAGAAACCAATTGTGTTAATAATCAGACACTGCCTCATCAGACGCTGACCTTTTATAACGTTTTTTGCACGTACTCAGGTAAACAAGACAAAATAAAATAATACAAAAAAAAATCTAAAACTTTGTGTAAGTTTTACAGCTCGTTGACTTTAAATAAGACCTACATCGAGTTAATTTTCATTTATTTCATTTAATTACAACATTCTAATGTTGGAGATAATAGGCTAAGTGTGGCTTTGTGTCCAACTTCGTAACACACAAATGTCTTTTGATACTACGTTCCCTAATTATGTATTACGTAGAAAAAAATACTATAAAAAAAACGCAATACTACAATATTCTAATAAGAACACTAATTAATATAAACAATTTCTATATTATAAGACACGAAAAATATAAGCCCCTAGCCAAAAGCTCTTCCAACTTATATTGCTTTTCACCTAAGTTTTTACTCCAACCAGTTAACAAGAGGTCATTTAATTATTACCTACAATTTATTGTTCAAAAACTCCATTAACATTACAGAATTAATCTTACGAAAACAGGCGGTCAAAGTACTTTCAAACTGAACAAGCTAAAACGTTACTTTAAATTGTGTACATACGGGGACATAATTTGTTTTGTCTTGCAGCGGTTTTTAGTTAGCGTTTTTATATAGCGGATATAGGATTCCATCTTTTTAATTATTTTTACTTTTTCCTCAATTTTAAGACATTTCGTATTTAGTGACGGACCTCAATTTTGTCTTGGTAACCAGAGCTAGAAAATTAAACTATCATAATTCCTCCAAGTAGGAATCGAACCTATAATCAATCGTGACGTTGACAGACTTTGTCCCGCTGCTACAGTCAGAGACAGTTCTTTTAAAGTTATTACTATTTTTTGGTGGTTCATTAAACAATTAAATACTACATATACTAGTATAAAATCTTTTCATAATAAAATATCCTAACATTATTAAATGTAATAATATTGTGATGAAAAGTTGACTAAATGATTTATCACGACTATCGACAGCGCTGACTGTAAACACGGTTATGAGTTCGTTCCGTACTCGCGGGAATAATTATATTTAATTTATTTTCTTTTCTGATAACTTGAAGCGCGGCGTTGAGTTCCGTCACGAAAACAACGAGTCTGTAATTAATCTTTTTGTTGATACATAAAGAACTAAAAGCAAAGAAAACTTTTACTTACTAAACTAATAGATATTTTATTACAAGCCGCGTAGAAAATTGGCGAGATCACCGCGTTGCTAATCACATTGTCCATTCTTGTATCAAATTAGAGGTGTTTCCTTTAATCTTAGCAGATCCCCATTAATTCGTTTAAGTGACGTTCGGCAAATCCGCTCTGACGGTCTTAATGTGAACTTAATTAAGTTTTATTAATGAACTTCCTTACCTGTAAAATTATAATATTAATTTCCTTAGAAAATATTATATTTTGGCTATAATTTTCTTGAAATTTTATGTACTCGTATATTTATTATGAGAATATAGGATGGCATAGTAGCACAGTGGTAAGGCCTCTGACAATGAACGCAATGGTTTTTGGTTCAACTCCCACTCAGTGGAATGGTTGATGTATGATATTTGAAAATTTCGATAAAAATTTTGATTGAATGAACATGTTACTTTAAATATGAGCTAACTGCAATATTATCATTAATATTTTAAGCTTCAATCATAATCCCCAGTCCACTAGGGGTTAAGCTTGCTACTACTCCAATAGTCAATGGAAAACTAAATTGTCTAAGCAAAAAATTGTATGCTTATCTATTGTATTGGGGCTAGTCGTGGCTCAGTGGCACAAGTGTGACTGTAAACGACTGGTTGTAGGTTCGATTCCCACTCGAGGAATGGAAATATTTTCTTCGCTTTGGTATCGAGGTAAAGCGCGGCGTTAAGTTCCGCCACTTAACACGCAATGCCTCTGAATTCGGTGGAAAGTGGGGAAAGGAGTATCTTAACACTAGGTTCCCTCTACCCTGCTGTGAGCGGGATACAGCGTGAAGCTACAAAAAAGAAATATTATATTTAATCGAAGCGTTCAAAATCTTCTTAAAAAGACGGTAAAACTTGCAATAATCGTGTTAAATTTATATCGTGGTGCAATGAAAACATATAGCTTATGTGGAGATAGTATTTGGATAGCATCCAAAATATGTGGCTTCTAATCTTGCAACTTCACCTTAAAAAAAATTATACTAAATTTTAATATATGACGTAGTTCTATATTATCATTATATTATGACTAACTTGGAACCACGTTTTTTGAAATTGATGCGGATGTTGTGTAAGAAATTTTACACAGTTAAACTTTATATAGATGAAATGTAAAACATATTTTTTTTTAATTTAGAAAATACATTAGATAAATAAAATTTATGTAAAAAATAAATTATGTACCTACAACTTATTATGAGTTTAACATACCTTTTTGTACAAAGTAGCACGTGCACATTGCTAAGGCATTGAATGTTTTACACGCGATGAGTCTCCTAGTATTACAAAAACTCCATTAAGATCTTATATATAAAAATGAATCGCCGAATATGTTGCTAAGCGCAAAACTAGAAGAAAGAGTGGACCGATTTCGCTAATTCTTTTTTTAGAATATTCCTTGAAGTACGAGGATTGTTGTTAAGGAGAGAAAATATAAAAAAAATGTCTGAAAAAGTCTCAAAACAACACTTTTCTATCCTCCCATACAAAATATTCGTTATAATTTTTAAAAGTCAATTTGAACTTTAATACCATACCATAAAGTTTAAATGTTACTGAAGAGGTTTCGAGACGGCAAAACAATTGATAAAAAGCTGCTAAAACATCACTTTATACATAGTATACGAATGTCAATTTCGCGAAATTTGACGTAGTTGTGATAGCCCAGTTGAAAGAGCGCTTGCTTTTTATGGTTATTTTTTATTAGGGTCCACGGTTCGATCCTGACATGGATGTCTATTTTTTTTTATTCTTTTTTGTTTTAATTTTTTATTTTTTTTTAATTTCATTTTTTTGTACAAGTTTATTGGACTTTTAATTATAAGTTTTGTTTATTTTATAATATTTTTATTGTAAGCATTATTTCAAGAAACGATTCCCCGAAAGAAATATTGAGCGGACCTTTATTATAAGTTTTTTGTAGCGTAGGCGCTCAATAAGAAAGCATTTTTAAAAAATCATCTCTTAAGAGGGGGAAATAGTGATTAACAGTTGGTTAACAGAGTGTATGAAATTCCATCAGTTTTGAAGTTAAAGCCATGAAATCTAATTTCTGTATATTTAATAAAAAAATATGAAATTTCTATTTCATCGATTGTGAAATCTCGACTCCTAACATGGTGAAATAAAGGTTGAAAGTTTGTATGGAAGTTCGCCACAAATTGCAAACAATGTTAAAATGTGAAACTCTGTTTATAAGCGTATTATAAAAAAGTAGTAAATACGTATTACAGCGATTATGAAAATTCTACCACTAAGTTGATGAAAAAAGATTGAGAAATTATAAAAAAAAATAGTCATTTTCTGCGTTAGAGATATAAAAAAATATTCACTGGTTCCTGATTAGAAACCTAAACTACTCTACTAAGTGAGGCTGCCGTAGCGCACTGAGACAGCGCCTGACTGTAACGCGACTGTTGTGGATTCGATTCCCTCTCGGGGTATTATTATTTGTATATTTTCATTTCTTTGCTTTGGTACCAAAGACTAAATGCGGCGTTGTGTTCCGCTCCAAAGTCTCGATTTCGAGTGGAGACCGGAGGACGGAATGGTATGAGCCCTCTATGCGTGATTACCTCGCTTCGCGGGAATAACCATGAAGCGAAAAGAAAAAGGTAAAAATACTCTACTATAGTAAAATAGTGAACAATTACGTCTATACATATACATACACAAATTTACAAAAACAATTATTAACAGGAACGTGTAAACGACGTTTAAACTTGAATATATACTTTTTATTTTTTTTCTATGTTTTTATATATATATTTGTACGCGCACATCTTATGATCTACTGGACAGATTCGAACAAAAGTTTTTTTGTTGTATACTTCAAAATAAAATACCTAGCTGAACTTTAGAAATAAGGCAATGATACCTTAACATAAGTTGTTCAGCGTGATGAAATTCCTTAACTTATAAAAATTACAGATCTGAAATATCTGGTGAAGAACGAATGTCAAATTTTCAACACATTCAGAGTCAAAATCGTATCTTGGGATGTTTTTTGTATAATACTTAGCATTCCTAATACAAAAACAGTTTTTTAATGTTCCTGAGTAAATAGTAAATTAATATAAAATTTGATCTAACGAAAAACTTCAATCGCTTCTACAAAACTTTAAATGGAAGTAATAAATATGCCTTATTCCTTCAGTCATATAATAAGCCCAGCTATTTATACAGGATGAACGTGTGTCGGTCAAGAGTATAATATTTTTCCGATTTTTAGTTCTTAGATTAAATTATGATGTATGGAGCACACTAATAATTTGGCATAAACTTTTAGTATAAAGTGATATTATGCAGGTTATATTTATTGAGATGTATTTATATACTTCAATTCAACTTGACCAATAAAAACTATTCAAACTTTATTCAGCTACTATTAATTTATATTCCGTTTCCTTATATTGCATGCATTAGGCATTCAATTAAATTTTTCGTATCCCAGTTCGTGTGTGGGTTCAGTAGATATCCCATCTGTAGCTGTATTAAATCAAAGTTGTGCTATCATGTTATCCGTCATACAGCTAAGAGAGAGATAATTGTGTAGCTACAACAACGTTTGCATGAACGTAATTAGTTGATTAAATTGTTTAAAATAGCCTGAGAAATTATACCGTCATCGGACAATCATAAAGTAGTGATCATAGCAGGCAAAGAGCTACAGGAGAACATGAGAGAAAATGTAAAATGAAATTCCTTAAGTTGTTAAAGACATTTAGAAAACGTATAAAACTTTGAAGCGCGGCGTTAAGTTCCACCACTTAACACGCAATGCCTCCGAATTCGGCGGAGAGTGGGGAACGGAGTGTCTTTACCCTAGGTTCGCTCTGCCTACCCTGCTGTGTGCGGGAAACAACGTGAAGCTAAAAAAAAATTGAACACAGCGGGATTCCAAACCGCGCCTCCTGAACACCGAATTTAAATTTTTAAACGTTTTCTTAATGTCTTTTTCATTTTTCCTAAGTGAGGAATAACACTTTAAAAAGGTTTAAAAGTATACAATAAATAGCATTCTAATGTTTATAAGTCCATAAGTTGTTATTGGAGAGAATATGGACATGTCAAACACATCGTTGTTATGATGATTTGGAATAGCATTGGGCTGAAGAGGGAGGGGATATCATTAGCACTATTTATTTTCTATCCGGAAGAAAAAAAATGTATATTATAATGCATTAAAATACTTAAAAAAATACATTTTAGTATTGATGTCAAAAATATGGCGATACGAAGTTCGCCGGGCCCGCTAGTTTTTTATATTACTGGATAAGAATTTAAAGAAATTATATATGTTACAATACAACTTCCTCAGTTTTCTATAGTATAAAAAACAAAATTAAAAATTTTGAAAAAACCCACGACGGTTTAACTGTAATTGAAAAAGGATAAAATAACTAGAAATCCCCCGCCTAAAAGAATATATGTAACGAGATGATGGGGACGACTTCGTCGGAGCTGCCATTACTTTAAGTTTGCTAACTTCTCCTAGGTTTTCATGCTGTTAAAACAGGTTTAGGAAAAAATTAAAATATTAATATGAATTTACAGTTTTGATGGTTGGATGTTGGACTGGTATTCCTTTTAAAAACTTTAAGAACGAAATCTATACTGTTAGCTACTATATTTAAAATAGAGGTTGCAACTGGCAGCCCCCGACGAAGTTGTCCCCATCATCTCGTTACATATATTCTTTTAGGCGGGGGATTTCTAGTTATTTTATCCTTTTTCAATTACAGTTAAACCGTCGTGGGTTTTTTCAAAATTTTTAATTTTGTTTTTTATTTTAAACTTTTTAAAGTGAATAGATACACATTATATATTATTACATAATTTCGAAATACTTTATATTAATCTTCATGCAAATCCAAAAGAAATTATAAGCCCAATGCTTTCTGGTTATCAAATGCCTATTGCAGCGCCTGGCAGATTGTCACCGTAACATTTTTAGGAAATTTAAGTCTAACCAAATCAGTGAAAATCACAAAACCCACTAGTAGTTTTGATTTTGAACAAACTAATTTATACTGGAGCGCCCCGTGGTAGTTTGTGATATGGCATATAAAAACACGCAGCAATTAAACCTGAACCTATCACAGAAAACCGCATCTAAATAGGTTTCACACAAAAATACAAGCAAATGCTTACTACAGCGCCCCCTGGTGAGGTGTCCCCACGACACATATACGAGAACACGCGCTAATTGAGCCTGATCCTTTCGTTGAAAACTGCATCAAATTCAGACTCGTAGTTTTAACTTTGCACCATCAAATGTTTAATGCAGCGCCCCCTGGTGAGTTCTTAACGTAAAAAAAAAACTAAAAACATACACCAAGTAAAGGTAAATCTAATACTGAAAACTCTGTCCAATCGGACTAGTAGTTGTGGTTTTACATTAAATATTACAAACAAATGTTTACTGCAGCGCCCCCTGGTGAGTTAACACGATAAAGCATATCCAAGAACATGCACTAATTAAACTTGAGCTTATCACTGAAATTGCATCCAATTCGAATTCGTCATTTTAGCTTAGCACAAACAATATTTTACTGCAGCGCCCCCTGGTGACTTGTCACCATAATATAAATTTAAAAACATGTACTAAGCAAAGCGGAATCTAATACTGAAAACTCTTTCCAATCGTACTAGTCGTTTTTGTTATACACAAAAAATGGAAGCAGCTACTTACTGCAGCGCCCCCTAGAGAGTTGACACATACATGAAAATATGCACTAAGTAAACATACATGACACATATATGAAAATATGCACTAAGTAAACTTGAATCTATCATTGAAAACTGCATTCAAATCGGCCTCGTAGTTTTAGTTTTGCACAAATAAATGTACTTGCTGCAGCGCCCCCTGGTGAGTGGTCACCGTAACACATATATGAAAAGATGCACCAATTAAACCTGAACCTATAGTTGAAAGTTTTATCTAAATCGGACTAGTAGTTTTTATTCTGCATAAACAAATGTTTACTGCAGCGCCCCCTGGTGAATTTTCACCGTAACAAAAAAACAAAAATCTTAAAATATGCATCAAGCAAAGCTGAATCTAGTTCTGAAAATTCTATCCAATCGGATAAGTAATTTCGGTTTTAGACAAATAAATACAAGAAAAATTTTAGTTTTACACAAAAAAATACAAACAAATGCTTACTACAACGCCCCCTGATGAGTGGTCACCATAACACATATATGAAAAGATGCACCAATTAAGCCTGAACGCATCCTTGAAAGTTTCATCTAAATTGGACTAGTAGTTTTTGCTCTGCATAAAGAAATGTTTAGTGCAGCGCCCCCTGGTGAGTTTTCCCCGTAACAAAAAAAGAAAAATCTTAAAATATGCACCAAGCAAAGATAAATCTTTTTATGAAAACTCTTTTTAATCGGAGCAGTAGTTTCGGTTTTAGACAAATAAATACAAAAAAAGTACAAACAAATGCTTACTGCAGCGCCCCCTGGTGGCTTGACACGATAAAACATATCTAAGAACATTCACCAATTAAACCTGAATCTATGAACTGAAAATCTATCGAAATCAGACTACTATTTTTTGAGATAATTGAAAACATTCGTTTTCACGTAAAATGCTTACTGCAGCGCCCCCTGGTGAGTTAAGGCAATAAGACATATCTAAGATCATACGACGATCGAACCTAAACCTATCATAGAAAACCGTATCAAAATCGGACTTATAGTTTTGGAAATAATTGACATAGTAATTTGCACAAACACACAAACAAACAAACAAACAAACAAACAAACAACCTCTCACCCCAAACACATATACAGTCGCCGTTCCGTCGCGGGTAAATATATAACACTTCCACATAACAAATTTCTCCATCTCTATATTTTTCACCAAACTTCTACCCATATATTGTATCAGCCGGCGTTTTTGTCTAATCTTATCGAATTATTGTTTGTTACTCGACATTTGCGCTACTGCGCGCGCTCAAGACATATCACGACAGCTGCAGATACGGAGTTGTAACTCAGAATGTACGTACACATTTATTTATTTTATGAAATATTGTTTCTAAAGATCATTTGTTTTACGGAATCATTGTAAATTGTGTAGAGTATTTTGGGATCGACATGGAAAAGTTTTTAAAATAACGAAACAAAAAGCTCCGAAATTGTCAATGTTTATTTGGGTGAACTGAATATGTGATTATTTTACTTTTTAGTGTATTTTATTTAAGGTATCTTTTATTTATCTTGCATAGAATAATTTTATCTTGCATAGAAGGGTAACCAGAGCTAACACTTTTCGCTCGAAGTCAATACGTAGTGTGTTGCGTGGCGGAACTAAATGGCGTCATTTTTTTTTCCTTTTATATACTGCATAAATAAGGCAAACAAGCAGAAGGACCACTTAGTCGTGAGCCAGTCGGAGAACGAATCCCCTACCACCAAGATAAACCATCCTCCTTTTTCGGCACGCTACTCAACAACAGAGAGGAATTGTATTCCTAACCCGTCCCAGTTTAATTTTGTTATAACAGAGCGAAATAATAAAAATAAATTAAATATATCGAAGAGACTCGAACCGATATTCAATTGCGTTTATATTCAAACGAGGTCCCACTGTGCCACAAGAGCGTTTGACAGTAAACAATAGCTACATAAAAATAACTTTTATACTCCTAAACCCTCAAGAGTTACAAAATTAAATTAAATTATATAGAAATAATAGATTTTAATGTGGAACGAATGGCTCCCCAGACGGCGATCGCATCATAATTTCAAGCCCAAAGAAAAACGAACAAGTAGATGGTTTACTCCGGCGATAACTTTCGCATATGTGACACTTAGTTTACGAGCCCTCCGAGATTTTCTTCAATTTATGTCCGGTTTGAAAAATATTACCAACGCAATGCGCTTTCTTTATCGACTGATAGAATTGCATTACCTATTGAAAGTTTTAAAGTTAGTTTAAAGTTTAAGAATTGTTTTAAGATTAGCGTAGTAGCCGTGGGGTCAATCGTGGCGCAGTGGCACAAAAGTGTGACTGTAAACGACTAGTTGTGAGTTCAATTCCCATTCGAGAAGTGGAAATATTTAATATTTCCATATCCTTCGCTCTGGTATTCTAGGCAAAGCGCGGCGTTAAGTTTCGCCACTTAACATGCAATTCGGCGGAAAGTGGGTAACGGAGTGTCTTAACACTGTGTGCGGGATACAGCGTGAAGCTAGAAGAAGAAGTTTAATTCCGCCAGCAAAATACAATAAAAGCAAATTAACAACGAAGTGCCTCATTACTATTCCTATACACAAGAAAAAAAATATATAAATTCAATCTTAAAAGCTTTACAAAAATGTTTATTTGTACATAAAATGAAGCTAGATATTGCGCACGTCATACGCATGGCATCCATTGTCAGGAGGAGCTGTGACAGTGACACGCTATTATTATTACATTTTGTTCGCGGAACCGGTGAAGTTTGATAAAATGTACAACTTTTATACTGGTTTTTTTTAATTAAATTCGTATACAGATTTTTTCTAAACAACATTTTTTTGTGAAATACTAAACCTATATTGTCACTGTTAGAGAAAAAATTCAATTTATTTGCTTAATGGTGGTGCTGGTATTTTTTTAATGTTGGTTTTATATATCACAAAGAACGGAAAATGAATGTCATTAATATGGTCCAATTTCGTAACGCAGTGTATTGATTACGGAACTCAAGGCTGTTCTCTGTCTTAGCAGAGTAGAAAAATAAAAAAAAAGATTTTAAAATAATAATTACCTCGAGTGAGAATTGAATCCACAATCTATCGCGCTTACAGTCAGACAATCAAATCCGATTCGGTAGTCTTATATACATAGATATAATATGAACGTTGTAAATACTGGTAACGCGTAACGATAAGAGTTAGTGGCGGAAATTAACGCCGCCATCGAACTCACCTGCGCGGAAAAGGGAATATAATTTTAAATATAATACTTGCCTCGAACGGGAAATGAATCCACAACCAAGCTCTTAGTATCAGGCACTGTTTCATTACAATTCGAAAGCCTTAGCCACATATACACACATATACGTACATATATAGTATGAAGTTATAAATATCTAAAATGCGTGACGATACGAGAAAGAGAGAGTGGCGTAACTTAACGCCGTTTTTGTCGCACCGAAGTGGTAAGGTAAGAATATGTTTTAACATAATAATTACCTCAAGTGGAAATTGAATCCAAGCCCATTCTCTTTGACAGTCATACACTCTTTTACTATGATTCGATTTTTTTTAGCTTCACACTATATCCCGCACACAGAACACACAGTAACACGAACTTACTCTCCGTTCCCCACTATGATTCGATTTCCTTATATATCTACATATACATAAAGTTGTATAGATATACATATATACTTATATACATAAAATGAACGTAACAAATGCCGGAAACGCGTGACGATAAGAGAATAATAGCATCATCTACTTTGCAAATAGTAAACACTTAAATAGGCATTATATGATCACGCACGGCATCTATTGTTGGGTACTTTTTGAAATTGACAAGCATTGTTAGTTCCCTACGGAACTGTGGAACGAATCAATGGGCATGTTCTATCTGATTTAACTGTCTAAATAGGCATTTTGGACTCTATTTTGAAGTTGGCGAGACTAATGGCGCTTTAATTGTATGAAATTTTCTATAATACTCGGTATTGGTGTGAAAATATATGATTTATATAGGTAATTTTTATAAGGTAGTTGTTATCGGAAATTACGTTTGTGTGGATTATTTTTTTCGCAGCATGACCCTTTTTCTCGTATAGGGAGATAGGTAAGATGTAGAGTAGCGAGAGAGAAGCTAGTGTCAAGACTCTCCATTCTCTACTTTCGTCTCCAAAATTTTGCGTTTGAGTCGCATGAGTGAGCTCAACCCTGCGTGGAAATTAAGCCCACAATCAATCGCGCCTACAGTCAGACACTGTTTCATTGTGCTACGATAACCTCAACTACGAACCAAAATTGTGTCGACTTTACATACTTATATTATAAATGCGAATGTCTGTCTGTCTGTCTGTCACGCTTTTACAGCTAATCTACCAATCCGATTTTTTCGTAACTTAGAATGAACTTAGTAAAAATTACTGTATCAAACATAGGGTAGACTCTTTTAAAAAAAGTCAAGAAGACGAAGAAGAAGAAGAAGAAAGTTTGTATCAAAAATCTACACCGCTTGACTGATGATAATGAATTTCGGCATAAATATAGTAGATAATGCAAAGTTAAACATAGGCTACTTTATATTACAAAAAACCAGAGGATTGGAATTTAATAAAAGAAAAGCTATGTAGTTCTCTAGTAAGACATAAAAATCTGTTGTTTTCTCGTATGCGTACGATTTTTGGAAAATCCTTTCTTAGTGCATCTCTAGACTCCTTAAGCATTTTGTGTGCAAAATTACAGCTTTGCACTGCTATTAGCTTCAGCTGTGCTTTGTCTGTCAGTCACCCACTTAAAATAGTTTAGAGTATACTCTAGCGGTTACTTAGTCAGTAACATATATAAATATAGGTATATATAATACATTTATACATATATCTTTTTTTTTTAGCATCACGGTCTCTCCCGCACACAGCGGGGAGGCAGAGGGAACCTTGTATTAAGACACTCCGTTCCCCACTTTCTGCCGAATTCGGAGGCTTGTGTGTTTGATGGTGACCTCGACACCAGAGCGAAGAAAATGGATATATATTTTCCACTTCTCGAGTGGGAATCGAACTCACAACCAGTCGTTTACAGTCACAGGCTTGTGCCACTGGGCCACGACTGGCCACCTGGACATGGCCACACATATATCTAACTATATTTAATAACAAGAAAACGAATTAATATAATAAATAACATTATATTACTATTTATTAGGCCTGGTTGATCTTTAGAAAATAAATATCACGTGACCCTCAGTGCTTTCTAAAGCCCATAACTTTACCATAATTGTGAACTAACGACGCTGTATAACTCTAACGAACTCATTTGCAAGGCTTCACAGCAATATTGAAACAAATTAGAAGTAAAGGCCGGCGGAATTGCTTGTTCATAATTAGCTTTTACAATATTATTATTTGAATTTTATAACTAAGAGGCTATGGCGTAGTGGGGTAGTATTTGATTGTAAATGTGCTTGGTTGTGTGTTCGATTCGCGGTCTGGGGAATGCTTCACGTTGTGTTCTCCGGCACACAGCAGGATAGGCAGAGGGAACCTAGTGTTAAGGCACTCCGTTCTCCACTTTCCACCGAATTTTGGACGCATTGCATGTTATGTGGTGGAACTTAGCGCTGCTCTTGCCTCGACACCAGAGCGAAGGAAATGGAAATATTAAATATTTCCACTACTCGAGTGGGAATCGAACCCACAACCAGTCGCGCTTACATTCACACTTACGTGCTGGACGTACGACTGGCCCCAAATTTATAGATATTTAGATTGATTTCAATTAGCTGTTATCGCAGACTAAAGCGCGGCGTTGAGTTCCACTGGGTATTGTAGTACTATTACTCAATAAATAATATCTATATAGTGCTGAGTAATCAACACACGATGTTTTAAATTTGAAAGAAAAATGAATAGTAAAGTTGTTTTACCTTTTAATTTTAACCAAATTTTTTCTATTTATTTTAGTATTTAATAAAGAAAGAAAGGAAATGTAAGAAATAATTTCTTTCAGTTACAATGAAAGAAATGGTTCGAACGAATCCACTTCCAATTTGTTCTAAAATCGCCACCGAGCCGCGCAAATGAAACGCGTGACTACCAACCTTCTTTAGGTATTTGTGGAAATTACTTTTACATTTCTATTAATGATGTTTCGTGTCGATTATAGGAAAAGAAAAATATTAATTATTACATTTTTTTACTTATGAAGGCATAGGCATATTCGTTTGAAATCCATACTTATATATGTTTTTATTTAGCGTCACGCTGTATCCCGCACACAGTAGAGTAGGCCGAGGGCCTCCGTTCCCCATTTTCCTTAACGCTGCGCTTTGCATCGACACCAGGGTGAAGAAAATGGAAATATTAAATACTTCCACTTCTCGAGTAGGACTCGAACCCACAACCAGTCGCTTTACAGTCACACTTTGTGCCTCTCCACCACGACGGACCTTACTGGATTTTTTCCTATTTATATTATATCTTTTTTTCTTGTCGTCAGGACATTGCTGTGAATCTATTGCGAACAAATGAAAAGAAATTGACAAGACAATGAAAATAGCGTTGCAATTTTTTTACACATTAATTTAAATTAAAGATGATGGCAAATGGCAAAAGCTTGTTATTTTTTTATCTTTATCGGAGCGATAGTGAAATGCCATTTTGTTCTGCCATCATTATTCACCAGTTCGATAATATTTACTGCAAGTTAAAGCGCGTTTTCACTTTTAAAGTAAAAATACGAAACTACTATGAAATACCATTCACAACAGCGGCAAAGGCCTATATCTAAAACCCTTTTAAGATTCCTTTACATAAAATTAAATCCACCCACATCCCGCTAAAGTCGGAGGCATTGCGTGTTAAGTGGCGGAACTTACCGCCGCGCTTTGCGTCTACACCAGAACGAAAATGTAAATATTAAATATTTCTCTTCTCGAGTAGGACTCGATCCCACAACCAATCGCTTTACAGTCACAATTTATGCCTCTGCTCTACTACTGGCCCACAATAGGAGTGTCTTAACACTAGGTTCCTTCTGCCTACCCTGCTGTTTGCGGGATATAGCGTGAAGGTATATAAGAAACATAACTGATTTTTCAAACTAAAATGAACCAAACAGATATAATTAGGCACTTAAACACAGCTATTCTACTTTACAATGCAATGCTTAAGACGTTTTTGTCTCAAGTATTTTGCCGCACTTGTGATGCCCGCTCACTTGTGCAATACTTTACTCTACTACAATTCTATACAATTCTTGTTTTTTTTTCTATCTTTATTTTATGTGACAAAGAATATATTAATTATAACTGAAAAACTTTGCATCTTTAAAGGAAAAGGTTATTTGACATATTTATAATTTAGATGAGGTATGAATACAGAGAATTTTAATATGTTACATTAGAAAATATTATTAAGCGTTTTTTATACAGTTAGGGCATATAAAAGAAAAAGTTCCTTTTGCCTGACTACTTTGGACTGACGCTAGGAATACAGGGTGAAGCTAAAAGAAGTCAATATTTTTTAATATTACTCCATACTATTATTAGGGGGCAGTCGTGGCGCAGTGGCACAAGCGTGTGAGCAAACGACTGGTTCTGGGTTCGATTCCAACTCGAGGAGTGGATATATTTAATATATCCATTTTCTTCGCTCTGGTCAGAGGTAAAGCGCGGCCTTAAATTTCGCCACTTAACACGCATTGCCTGAGCGGAAAGTAGGGAACAGAGTGTCTTAACACTAGGTTCCCTCTACCTATCCTATTGTGTGCGGGATACAGCGTGAAGCAAAAAAAAAATATTTGTAATTTAACAAAATACTGTGACAGAAAATTTCATGTGTACGTCATACACTTTTGTAATAATTGTCATTGCTCAGGTAAGAAATACTTTATGCTTATGCAGGGTTACAAGTATTAGGCAAATTTACAAGAATTAATTAAATTTCTTTACCACTTTGCTAATTAAGAACTATTTAAAAATTAAAGAGTATTCTTATTCACTTAAACCGTTAGACTTTAATATCTGTTGTTTGATATGCAAAGTCTTCTATGTAACGAAAAAAACATCAGAAAGTCCTCATTATCTCCCCTACCTTATATATTTTTTTTAAAAATAAGAGATCTATGACAAAAGTGGAGAATGGAGTGTCTTGACACTAAGCTCTCTCTGGCTATAATGAAAAGAAAACCAGCTATTTATATAAGAAATGTCTTTACAAGCATGTAAACAATATTAACAAAGAAAAACAACCGTAAATACTGTTGTATTCCCTACATTTTTCCCACATTCAAGTCTTTTCATTTAGCCTTTGTGATATGGAGACAAATTGGTGCAAGTCCTGTAGAATTACTTCCTTCGCTTTATTAGCTGAGAACTTAGTTTTATTACTTCACTTACTTCTATTTAATTTTAAAAGCGCACTTCTTAAAGTAAATTAATATTAACGTCTCGTCTCTTCAGTACTTTGAGCATTGGGACTGTCTTTACCCCTTTTTTGGAAGTTCTAAAAGTTTGTCTAACTTTACTTTAGTAATTATACAAACATATATGAAATTTATTCTAAAATAGATCTGCAGTAGACAATTTTAGAATTTCATAAATGTATGAATAACACTTTAAAATGTTAACAATTATACTGTGTGTTAAAAAGACTTTTAGAAAACGTATAAAAATTTGAACGCAGCAGGATTCGAACCTGCGCCTCCTGAATACCATCCAGGTGCTCTCATCGTTGAGCCATTCTTATACGCTTATATGCTTTATTACAACTTATTTTGGTTGTCGAATCCCGCGTTGTCATTTTTATACGTGTTCTAAATGTCTTTTTCAAAATTCCTACGTTTGGAATAACTCTTTAAAAATGTTTAAAAATACTGTGTGTTTTTTATATATTACACTAAAAAATAACATATTTAAACGTATATGATATGGAGCCAATCGTGGCGCAGAGGCAACAAAGTGTGACTGTAAAACGATTGGTTGTGGGTTCCATTCCCACTCGAGAAGTGGAAAGATTTTATATTTCCATTTTCTTCGCTCTGGTTTCGGAGCAAAGTGCGGCGTTAGGTTCCTCCACTTAACACACGACGTTTCTTAACACATCATGTCTTAAATGTGGACGGTAAGCGGAGAATGTACTATAATGTAATGTACGTCTTGACACTCTCTGCTTATCCTACTATGACTCATTTTGCTTAACATTTACATATACTCGTAGTATATGAAAAGTTACTCATACATACAATACCCTTACAAATATCTTCAATAATAAAAAGCCAAGTAGTAAGTTAAAATCTAACGCAGAATATATCTGTAACAATATACTTTATAACACAAAATTCAATATCCGCTTGTGAGAATGTTTATATAGTATAGAATATTCTCGTCGTTCATATTTCTATAGACAAAGAAATATATTGACATTTCTTTCTCGTTTCCCCATGAACAAGGTAAACAGAGAGAGTATAGTGATAAGTCACTCCGTTCGCCATTTTCCGCCCGAATTCAAGTCACTGTGTATTATTTTTTTATTAATGAGGTGCACACCACCCCAGATATATTTTATCCATGCCCTTTTTGTTCTGAAGTTCTTTTTTCTCTTTATTAATAGTTAAAAGTTTTAGTATGCGCAGTTACAATATTATTAAGTTGAGAATACTTTCCATATATCAGACATTGCGCGTAGGATAGCGGAACTCAGCTCCGCGGTTTGTCTAATCTGACAGCGTCTTCAACTACTCAATATAGATTATTTCTACAATGAGTAGAAAGTTCAATAAAACTAGCTTCTTACATATAGAGGACAGAAGAGACCACTTATGTTACAAAAAATATACAATAGGAAATTAATTTACACCGCCCCCAACCCCCAAAACATTCAATAATTTTATAAAACCCACAATTTACGGTCCACTAATTTTTACTGAAAACCTAACTATATTAACTGCACGTTAGTCCAAAACTCTATTAGTTTTATCGTGACATCGCTATCGAGGCTTCACGGGTGGCTGGTCGCATCATACCCTCATACTGTTCGTGTACTAGCAAAAATAACTTTAATGTATGAGAAAATAGAGTCTCCAGAAATAATTCTAAGTTACAAAGAGTTACAAAGTGACCGAATAGCGAGTTAGATCTGATTCGTTTATTACTTTTACAGGATTTTGCAGATTTGTTGGGTATTTCGTGGGTTTAAATATGGGAGGGTATTTAATTTTATTTTATAATGACATTATGACGTTTTTTGGCTTAATTGAAATATAATATCGTGTATTTTTTTTAGCTTCACGCCGTATCCCGCACACATCAGACTAGGCAGATGGAACCTAGTGTTAAGACAATACGTTCCCCACTTTCCACCAATTCGGAGGCATTGTGTGTTAAGTGGCGGAATTTAACGCCGAGCTTTACCTCGACACCAGAGCGTAGAAAATGTAAATATTAAATATTTACATTCCCAAAGTGGGAATCGAACCCACAACCAGTCGTTTACCGTCACACGCTTGTGAAAACCCCAGAAATTCGAAATATTATATTAGGCATAATTATTGGTACGAACATATTTTTTAGATATTTTATTTTAAGTGACGGAACTCGACGTTGCGTTTTGGATTACCATAGCGGATGAATGAAACTATTTTAAATATAATCATACCTTGGAGTACGAATTGCACCGACAACCACCGTGTATAGGAGAAGAGGAGATGTTGTCACAATGCGCCATAAGAACCATAAAATATATAAAATAAAATTATATATTGATTTAAATATTTTTTTATGTAATACAAGTAATTTTAAAATAAATATTATTGTGTAATCTACAATAAAATCGTCAAAAAAATCCACTAAAAAGAGAACTCAGATTTGTTCTTTCTTGGTATTTTCACAAAATTTTTGTAAGTACTAATATTCACCAATGTTTTGTTATGCATATTTTACATTGCATCTACTTACATGTCAGTGAACTTAGCAGATCATTTTCCAGCAGATCAAAAAAAAATGTGAGTTCTCTTCGCATGCAGCAGAGTTCTATAGTTCCTGATAGGTTTTAAACATAGTTCTGGCGTTTTTACCCTAGAAAACAGACATTGAAAAAATGATCTGCTAACTTCCCGTAGCAGATCATTTTTTTGCAAATCCAAATCGGAGTGAGTTCTATACACATATATATTAGTTCAATAGTTCCTGATAGTTTTTACAAATAGTTCTATTGATCTGGCTCCAAAAAAAATTTTTGAAAAAAATATTATATGAAATATTATGTATATGAAAATCGTTCACTTCATTTTTAAAAAAATCATAATTATACTACGTTTCTTCTGTAGAAGCCAGATTTCCTATAGAGTACAGATAGAACTATAATAAAAATCTAGATTTAAGACTAGAACTCTTCCCGTTTGATCCAGCAGAGCCTATTGAAATTAGAGAATGACAAAAAAGTGCTCATTTACATAGTTCGTTTTTAAAAAAATCACCAACATACTACATTTTTGTAGCAGAAGCCAGAACTCCTCGATTTTATATTAAGTACAGATAGAACTATAATAAAAATCTAGATTTAAGACTAGAACTCTTCCCGTTTGATCCAGCAGAGCCTATTGAAATTAGAGAATGACAAAAAAGTGCTCATTTACATAGTTCGTTTTTAAAAAAATCACCAACATATTACATTTTTGTAGCAGAAGCCAGAACCCCTCGATTTCCTATAGAATACAGATAGAACTATAATAAAAGTCTAGATTTAAGACTGGAACTCTTCCTGTTTGATCCAGCAGAGCCTATTGAAATTAGAGAATGACAAAAAAGTGCTCATTTACATAGTTTGTTTTTAAAAAAATCACCAACATACTACATTTTTACCGCAGAAGCCAGAACTCCTCGATTTCCTATAGAGTACAGATAGAACTATAATAAAAATCTAGACTTAAGTCTAGAACTCTTCCCGTTTGATCCAGCAGAGCCTATTGAAATTAGAGAATGACAAAAAAGTGCTCATTTACATAGTTCGTTTTTAAAAAAATTACAAACATACTACATTTTTGTCGCAGAAGCCAGAACTCCTCGATTTCCTATAAAATACAGATAGAACTATAATAAAAATCTAGATTTAAGACTAGAACTCTTCCCGTTTGATCCAGCAGAGCCTATTGAAATTAGGGAATGACAAAAAAGTGCTCATTTACATAGTTCGATTTTGAAAAAATCACAAACAGGCTCCATTTTTATAGCAGAAGCCAGAACTCCTCGATTTCCTATAAGGTACAGATAGAACTATAATAAAAGTCTAGATTTAATACTAGAACTCTTCCCGTTTGATCCAGCAGAGCCTATTGAAATTAGAGAATGACAAAAAAGTGCTCATTTACATAGTTCGTTTTTAAAAAAATTACAAACATACTACATTTTTGTAGCAGAAGCCAGAACTCCTCGATTTCCTATAAAATACAGATAGAACTATAATAAAAATCTAGATTTAAGACTAGAACTCTTCCCGTTTGATCCAGCAGAGCCTATTGAAATTAGGGAATGACAAAAAAGTGCTCATTTACATAGTTCGATTTTGAAAAAATCACAAACATACTACATTTTTGTCGCAGAAGCCAGAACTCCTCGATTTCCTATAGAATACAGATAGAACTATAATAAAAGTCTAGATTTAAGACTAGAACTCTTCCCGTTTGATCCAGCAGAGCCTATTGAAATTAGAGAATGACAAAAAAGTGCTCATTTACATAGTTCGTTTTTAAAAAAATCACCAACATACTACATTTTTGTAGCAGAAGCCAGAACTCCTCGATTTCCTATAGAGTACAGAAAGAACTATAATAAAAATCTAGATTTAAGACTGGAACTCTTCCCGTTTGATCCAGCAGAGCCTATTGAAATTAGAGAATGACAAAAAAGTGCTCATTTACATAGTTCGTTTTTAAAAAAATCACCAACATACTACATTTTTATAGCAGAAGCCAGAACTCCTCGATTTCCTATAGAATACAGATAGAACTATAATAAAAATCTAGACTTAAGACTAGAACTCTTCCCGTTTGATCCAGTAGAGCCTATTGAAATTAGAGAATGACAAAAAAGTGCTCATTTACATCCTGGCAGATGCAAAGCATCATGTTAATATATTTAATAAACATTAAAGACAGACAGAAAAGTCTTACAGAATCTAATTACACGTGATCACTGTTATAGATATTTTATTGTTAAAAAATAATAGTAAATACGTTTTATTTCATGTGATACTTATTATGTGTACCGTAGTAGTAAACAACAGCGTCGACCTAAGTGAGGAGTTACCACACCGTATTCTCTACTACAGATGAACTATATACCTTAGTGTAGGGTGGCACTGCATCGCCACGGCAAGCATTGCACGTCAACAATCCGGTATATACCGATGCCAATAGATATTTCACATCAAAAAACATTCTATATAGGTTATACCTTTCTAGTATTTGAAGCACGCTGGAGGAGTAAAACATAAGCAACAACTACCTCCAGGTGATCTTAAGTACATAACAATCATTTTGGTAGAGTCAAGTTTGAAAAACTTGCCATCAGAAACTTCTACTCAACTCTACAATTATGAAACGTATATAGATAAATCTAACCAGAATGATACTAATAAAAAACAAAATAGAGAAGAGGATATTTTTAATCCACAACGACATACTGAACTATACGTAGGTAAACAAATTAGCTTTGACAGAAATAGAAACAAGGTAGTAAAAAGCTATGGGGCCTCAAAGAGAGATATTTAAGAGTTATAAGCCATGTAAATTAGTAAAATAATAATACTCTATAGGAAATCGAGGAGTTCTGGCTTCTGCTACAAAAATGTAGTATGTTTGTAATTTTTTTAAAAACGAACTATGTAAATGAGCACTTTTTTGTCATTCTCTAATTTCAATAGGCTCTGCTGGATCAAACGGGAAGAGTCCTAGTCTTAAGTCTAGATTTTTATTTTAGTTCTATCTGTACTCTATAGGAAATCGAGGAGTTCTGGCTTCTGCTATAATAGGCTCTGCTGGATCAAACGGGAAGAGTTCCAGTCTTAAATCTAGATTTTTATTATAGTTCTATCTGTACTCTATAGGAAATCGAGGAGTTCTGGCTTCTGCTACAAAAATGTAGTATGTTTGTAATTTTTTTAAAAACGAACTATGTAAATGAGCACTTTTTTGTCATTCTCTAATTTCAATAGGCTCTGCTGGATCAAACGGGAAGAGTTCCAGTCTTAAATCTAGATTTTTATTATAGTTCTATCTGTACTCTATAGGAAATCGAGGAGTTCTGGCTTCTGGAGTAGAAATGTAGTATAATTGTAATTTTTTTTAATATCGAATTATGTAAATGAGCACTTTTTTGTCATTCCCTAATTTCAATAGGCTCTGCTGGATCAAACGGGAAGAGTTCTAGTCTTAAATCTAGATTTTTATTATAGTTCTATCTGTACTCTATAGGAAATCGAGGAGTTCTGGCTTCTGCTACAAAAATGTAGTATGTTGGTGATTTTTTTTAAAAACGAACTATGTAAATGAGCACTTTTTTGTCATTCTCTAATTTCAATAGGCTCTGCTGGATCAAACGGGAAGAGTTCCAGTCTTAAATCTAGATTTTTATTATAGTTCTGTCTGTACTCTATAGGAAATCGAGGAGTTCTGGCTTCTGCGACAAAAATGTAGTATGTTTGTAATTTTTTTAAAAACGAACTATGTAAATGAGCACTTTTTTGTCATTCTCTAATTTCAATAGGCTCTGCCGGATCAAACGGGAAGAGTTCTAGTCTTAAATCTAGATTTTTATTATAGTTCTATCTATACTCTATAGGAAATCGAGGAGTTCTGGCTTCTGCGACAAAAATGTAGTATGTTTGTGATTTTTTCAAAATCGAACTATGTAAATGAGCACTTTTTTGTCATTCCCTAATTTCAATAGGCTCTGCTGGATCAAACGGGAAGAGTTTCAGTCTTTAATCTAGATTTTTATTATAGTTCTGTCTGTACTCTATAGGAAATCGAGGAGTTCTGGCTTCTGCTACAAAAATGTAGTATGTTGGTGATTTTTTTAAAAACGAACTATGTAAATGAGCACTTTTTTGTCATTCTCTAATTTCAATAGGCTCTGCTGGATCAAACGGGAAGAGTTCTAGTCTTAAATCTAGATTTTTATTATAGTTCTATCTGTACTCTATAGGAAATCGAGGAGTTCTGGCTTCTGGAGTAGAAATGTAGTATAATTGTAATTTTTTTAAAAATGAAGTGAACGATTTTCATATACATAATATTTCATATAATATTTTTTTCAAAAATTTTTTTTGGAGCCAGATCAATAGAACTATTTGTAAAAACTATAAGGAACTATTGAACTAATATATATGTGTATAGAACTCACTCCGATTTGGATTTGCAAAAAAATGATCTGCTACGGGAAGTTAGCAGATCATTTTTTCAATGTCTGTTTTCTAGGGTAAAAACGCCAGAACTATGTTTAAAACCTATCAGGAACTATAGAACTCTGCTGCATGCGAAGAGAACTCACATTTTTTTTGATCTGCTGGAAAATGATCTGCTAAGTTCACTGACATTCTACTTACATAACTAAAGAAATAAAATGCAACGACAATTGCACGTACAGAACGAAATTATTCATCACCATTATTTTTACCTTTAACAAAATTACAAGTATTCGGCAATTTCAATGAAAATTCCAAATTAATTTGATGAAATGAATTCATTGTTTTCAATAGCTAACTGTAGTGAAATGGCAATCAAACAATTCCTTAGACCAAAGTGCAACGTAAAATAGCTTAGCTATGACCACTCAATGTTTATTCAATTATGAAGTATTCAGTTTATCCAAAACAGCACTCTAAGTATTTAGTTACAGCTATTGCTACTAGATGAATGCCAGCTTTTGTCCATTATCACTAATATAGGGAATATATTAATGCTTTTGGGGAACGGAGTGTCTTAACACTAGGTTCCCTCTGCCTACCCTGCTGCGTGCGGAATACAGCGTGAAGTTATAAAAAAAAATATTTATTTTTTTTATATTTTAAAAAGTATATAGACAGAACCCAACTAAATTTTCTTATCCATTTCTTAAGCAACACTACTAACACTTAACACTAAGTTATTTTATTTTTTATTTTTTTAAGGTAAGCGTTACACTTTTTGTTAAGACATTCAACAAGACAAGACCAGGCCAGAGAAACGAAAAACATTTAAAATGAGTAATAATCGAACTCACGAACACGCATGTGTGTGACATTACACAACATATGTATTGTCACACACAGTTCTGTGCCACTGGTATCTGACATTATTATAACAAATATTTTCTGACAACGTAGTAAAAATTGAAACTGTGGGATTCAAACCCGCGCCTTTTGGATGTTTCACCATAGCCGGATATAGAACACTGAGCAGTCAGTGGTCGACGTTTCCAAGGAGAGCGGCTTCGAATCCCGATGCGTTCAAATTTGTATACGTCATCACTTCGCCACTACAAAAGTTTAAAAATAAATATATTTTTTAACGAACGATATTAAAATTGTACAATAACAAAGAATTACTAATAAATGGTAAACATTCAGTCCGTCCTAAGCGCATTATGCAGTTTTTATATTAACCGTAAGCGCTAAACGATAATCGATATCACAATAATTTCACAGTTTGCATAAATACCTTATTCATAGTCTCATTTGGAATTGACGATCAACACAAATGGGTCTGCATTATTAAAATTTCCCTGTAGTATTACAAGACCCTGTATAATGTAATTACATAGCAATTATTTACACGCTTCACGCTTTATCCCGCAAAGCAGGATAGTCAGAGAGAACTTAGTGTTCAGGCACTCCGTTTTTAAACATTGCGAAATCTTCAAGATATGGCTTGTTGAATGGCGAAAGTCTTTTTCCGTGATATTGTTTAGAAAAAGTATTAATTGAATTAATAATTGTTTATTTCTATATATCTTCAAACTGCAGGGAATAAGAATTTATTGATTATTTCAAGATGTTAAATACTAGTGAAGGTAAACTTAGTAATTTATCTAATCACATTGAAGAATCGAGGCTTTCGTAAAACTCAAAAAGCCATGAGTGTGGGTTCGATTCTCACTCAGATGAAAAGTTATACTTAAATCTAAAATAAAATAACACGCGGCGTTGAGTTCGCCAGTCATGGGCCAATGTCTTGTTCCGAACCAGTACGTGGCACATTGGCTCTGTGAACAATACTATCCCTATGCACATATTTTCAAATTATTTTTCACAATATATGTGCGTACATATATCTAAATATCTCTCAAGTCTATTTATATTATCGTAAATTCGTGAATAATAAGAGAGCTTATATGTCAAATTGTTTATATTATACTATATATCCGTGGTCCCATAAGTCGTATTTTTTTAATAAAAAATGGTGAAAAGCATACCAATCATTCCGTTACTAACAAAAATAATAAATATATTCTAATTTTAATATTTTAAGTTCTTAAGTTTTACAGATACCTTTATACATTTGTTATTTGTACGTAACAAAATATGTATCCGGCTTAGTTACCTTGCAATTTGTGTCAAGCTGTCTTCCGATACGTCCGGAATTTTGCTATTTCAATTTGAGTCTCGCAAACATTTCTGAGTTTCATTTAATGTAAAATATTCTATGATTCAATTGTTATTTTGTTCTAGAGATTTCATTTAACGGAAATGTAAGTAACAATGTCAATGAAGATTTGATAAATATTTTTAAAATAATTCAATAAATCATGCTGTTTTTTTTTTTTATTGAAGATAGGCTTACGTTTGACCACATCAAGCCTGATGACAAGCACATTTATGTGGTCTACGATGTTACACGTTGGCCTAGAAGAAACCTATTGACTCTAGATTTAAAGATCCACAAATTGTACGACTTGGGAAATACTGTCTGTGCTGTCAAACCATTTCTAAAAATATTTTGAATATTTTTAGACATAGTTTGACGGTTTCTGTGAGGTGTATGTTCGAGTCCTGTTGCGTTCAAACTCTAAAAACGTTTTGCATATTCTATTTTTTATTATTTAATTGTGTAAATACCTGTTCTGAAATACTAACATACAAAAACACATTTTAATTCTATAGAATAATCACGGTTTTATGATAATTTTGATGTTTCCGTTTCCAAGATATTGCGTATTGACTGGCGGAATTCAACTTCGAGTTTTGTACCACACGAAAAAATTGAAAACATTATATTTTTTTTATTTTTATTAAAGTAAGATTATTCTTAGATTGTCATTTAAGTGTTTATATAATTATGAAATCTTCTTCGTTAACGTTTATATATCAAAAAGAAGCCAATAATATTATGAATCTTACTAGATTCTTTAAGAACGGGGTGGAGTGACTTCACATAAAATTCTCTCTAACTACTCTGTTATGCCTAAAAAGAAAAAAAAAGAAAAAATAAAATAACTACTATAAACAAAGACTATCACAATTAAAATCTAACATCAATAACAATATACGTTATTCAATTTCAACACAATTCACAAAATAACTGCATATTTAAGTTCCAAATGTAACAGCTTCTAGTCAAACATTTCTGAACAACCGAGTCGAGAAACCACAAACTGCCGTGTTTGCTCTGCCGACGCGACGCTAACTTGCCGCAGTGTCGTGTCGAAACCACTTTTGGATATTATCAAAAAGTGTACACTTAGATGTAGGTATACACTTTGCTCATTGATTTAAGTGTGTTTCTTATATTCTTATATTGATAGGTGAAGCAATATGTTTGGAACCTTTTTACAAGAATTATGTGAATGGTATGATTTGAAATTTGCAAAAGTTACTATTCGTATTATTAGTATAAGAACGAATGCAAAAAAATATATATATTTTATGTTTTAATTTCCTTCGCTCTGGTGTCGAGGCCAGGCGCGGTGTTAAATTCCGCCACACAATGCATTCGGAGTACGGCGGAAAGTATTGAACGGAGCGTCTTTACGCAAGGGTCCCTCTGCCTACCCTACTGTGTGCGGGATACAGCGTGAAGTTAAAAAAAAGCATAATTACTAAAAATTATACTTCCCGCTTTATCCCGCATAGCAAAGTAGATAGATTCAAAATAATTTAAAAAATGGTTTTACCAATGGGGATCGAACCCACAACCAATCATGTTCACAGTATAATACTTATAACTACTAAACATAAGGGCATATCATTAAAGTAGCTTAGTTCATTATCCCAAAAACACCAGCTGTCACGGCACGCGTACGAAAAATGTCAAACCTTTCTAAGGCTTCGGAAATCGATATTCAACTCAATTATTAGTATTGAGTTTCTATTCGGTTAACGAGGAAAGGTAAATAATATTCGACACTGTCTTAAGGTGTCGTATGTCTGTCGGGTTAGAAGAAACTTAATGAAGTTATGAAAGTATACTTTCTATGTTATTTCTAGAGGTTTTGAGTTATAGATTTTTGTAACAATTTTTTTGTTAGATTTTTTTAAAATTATATTTGTAAGTTTTTACGTTTACATTAATCTGTTTCCCTTTTTTTAGCTTCACGCCGTATTCCACACACAGCAAGGCAGGCAGAGGGAGGCTAGTGTTTAAGCACTCCGTTCCCCACTTTCCGTCGAATTCGGAGACATTGCGTGATAAGTGGCGGAACTTAACGCCGCGCTTTGTCTCGACACCAGAGCGAAGAAAATGGAAATATTAAATATTTCCACTCCTCGAGTGGGAATTGAACCTACAACCAGTCGTTTTACAGTGACATTCTGTGTCTTTCGTTTACTGTTTTTCAAAATATCTTTATTTACGTATATATTAATTACAATACGAACACATTAAACTAATAATTTTAATTTTCAATTTGAAAGAAAGAAATGTTTGAAGTATTTTTAAACGAAAATTTTAAAGAATGAATTTGAAAGCCAAAATTTAATTTAAATTTAAAATCTCCGTCTTTATCTTTAACAAACAAATAACTTACTATTTTAATTGCATATTCACATTTTATTATTACAAATTGTTAAGTTACTTTTTATACATTAAGACAAATATTGGTTATTTATTTCAGTATAGGTCACAGTAACACAGTTTATTAAAATTTACAGACCCATTTACGTTTTTAGGTTAAAGCGAAATTACTAGGTTAAACCACTGTATTTCATATATTAATCGGAACAACTTTTTATTTTTCTCACGTTTTTTCCTGTTAAGTACCGTGCTATGCAGGTCACAGAGAATTTATTATGAAGACATTCTGTTCTGCGTTTTCCTCCAGCATTCGGGACATTGTATGTTGAGTGGCAGACCTTGAAGTCTGTCTTGTTAACCAGAATGAAGCATAAAAGCGTCACGCTGTATCCCGCAAACAGCAGGGTAGGTAGAGGATATCTAGTGCTAAGACACTACGTTCCCCAGGCACCGACGAATTTGGAGGCGTTGCGTGTTAAGTGGCGGAACTTAACGCCGCGCTTTACCTCTACAGCAGAGCGAAGAAAATGTAAAATAATAAATGTTTGCACCCTTCGAGTGAGAATCAAACACACAAACAGTCGCTTTACAGTCACACTTTGTGCCCCTGCGCCACGAGTGGGTCCATGGAGTAAAAATGTAACTAATTTTAAAATAATTAAATAACGATCATTTACCAAGGAGCAATCGAACCCACAACCCAGACGTGATTGTAATCAAATACATTTCCACTGCACTACGATGGCCTAAAATGTTTAAAATTCATATATTTTTTATTATTCTATTTACCTACAATATTAGTATATGGAAGATTTTAAATGTACATAATGGCATTTCTATAAAGGAATTAAAGGTAAAAGTTTAAATCCGATGGGAGCCCAACAATGGTGGCTTGACCGCAGATATCTGTGAACGTATATTGGAAAAGTTCTTCTTTAAATTATACCCTTACAGTTGTAAGTGATGAGCGCTGGACAGTGATATGTTAAATTTACGAATAATATATTATTTTACTATTGTGTCGCCATGGCGCAGTGGTATAGTGTCTGACCGTAGTGCAATTGGTTGTGAGTTCGATTTCCACTCGGTAAATTAAATAAAATGTTATTCCAATGAACACGATAAAATTGAGCGGTGGACAATATGTAAGATCTTGAATTTAGGTAGGATAATCTCTATGACCCCTTCAGTATATTAGATAACTAGGGTTCAAAAAGAAAACTCTATGAAAGATAAACTATCTCATACATATTATATAAGGTTTTTAAATTTTTAATTTTGTAATCATGAAACTTAACCAAACAACTTAAATATATTTAAATATACAAAACTTATAAAATTATAAATATTTTGTATAACATGTATTGAAATATACAACATTTTGCATTTTAAATTTTATGACTCAAAATAAATTTGAACCTAGGACTATCTCATTAAAGTTGTCGTCATCGTAGATTTTATCCATATCGAAGACGCTGTCACTCTATGCATTGTACCAAAAACCAAAATATGCCAAGAATGGTCTAACTAGTAGAACTAGTGAAATATACCTGAATGTGGGTACCAAAGATGCAATTTTAACTATTCAAAGAACCTCCTTTATGTTCACTGAATAATTCAATGGCAATACATAAAGTCCATCACGAATTATAATATAAAACGCTTTGGAATATAATAAATAATTTCATTAAATTATACACAATAGCACAGCGTGTAATCTCTATCTCAATGGTTGTAGGTTTGATTCTTACTCTAAGAGATTAGTATATTTTCATTCGGCAAAAGAAATGCGGCGTTCAGTTCCGCCACTTAACATGCAATGTCTCGTAAAAAGAAATCTAAATTTGGTGGACAACGTAATGTTTTGAAACTACTCTATTACCCCGCTTAGTTAAAAGTCATCATATTATACTGATCGTCAATTTAGAGACATACCGCCTTAGAATTAACTTAGACTAAGGAATAAGCAATTTGTAAATTTTTTATATGAACATCATAAATAAATAATAAATAGCTTCACGCTGTATCCCGCACACAGCAGGGTAGGCAGAGGGAACCTAGTGTTAAGACACTCCGTTCCCCACTTTCCGCCGAATTCGGAGGCTTGCGTGTTAAGTGGCGGAACTTAACGCCGCGCTTTACCTCGACACCAGAGCGAAGAAAATGGAAATATAATTTTCACTCCTTGAGTGGGAATCGATCCCACTACCAGTCGTTTACAGTCACACTCTTGTGCCACTGGGCCACGACTGGCCATAACTGGACATGACTGGGATATGAACATCAGTATGAAATATTAGAATTTTTATTATTAATAAATAGATATTTTTATTCATGTTTAAGAAAACATCAAACTTTTAACATTTTTAAGTATTTACACACTTAGGAAATTTAAAATAATATTTAGAAAATGTTTAAAAGTTTGAACGCAGCGGGATTCCTACTCGCGCCTCCTGGAAACTGTCCAGGCGTTCTATTAGCAGCTGTGCCTAGACCTAAACCTAGCTGTCTAAATTATAATATCTACCTAGTCTGAATCTAATCTAATCTAAATGTAGACTGAATGTTATAAGCAAATAAAATTTTGTAATTAAGTTTGTTCACGTCTTGTTTTATTTACTATACATAATCCAGACGTGACAAGGGTTTCAAATTTTTATACGTTTTCTAAATGTCATTTTAAATTTCCTAAGTGTGTAAATAAAATCAAACTTGACTATTTTTAAATGAAATTTAGACAAAATTCCGATTATTTAAAAACAAAGCCACACGTTTACTCAACAATATAAAATAGTGATAATATTGAAAGATATTACATGTTTGTTGTATACGCCACACAATCTGAGTGGCATTTAACAACAAAAAAAAAATAATAAAAGTAGCCTAAGTTATTCTATATTGCATCAACTAGCTTCCAGTAAAAAACCCTTGAAACGGGACCAGCCTTTCCAGAGAATAGTCAAAACAAAAAAAAGACTGGCAGACAGACACAAAATGAGAAAACAAATCATATACACAGTACATATACCAAACATGTGCATGTATTTAGAAAAAAAAACTTAATAATACAAACGAACACTCTAATTTTATTTATTTGTACAGTTATATAAAATTATTCGACTTTGACTTTAATACAAACAAATTAAACAATTACATCCAACAAATTCGCAAGTAACTTAAAATTTTCTAACTAAAATTGAATTCTAAAGATAAAATTTCCCATTCATTGCAACAGTAACTTCATTTTTCGATTGTACAACTTTTAATTGTATTGTAGAATAATGACTTTATTGAGTCTTACAGGGAACTTTAAGAAAATTAATTAGACTTGGCCAATTATTTATATCAGATTAAAACAATTAGTCAACCTTTGTGCAATGTGACAGCGTTTAACTGTATACTCGATTGTCGTGGGTTCGATTCCCGCTCGGGGTAATACCGTTTAGTACTTATATTTAAAATGTTTTCCACACGTAACGTATCAGATTCGGGCGGATTGTCTCCTATGTCTGGATTTTTCTGGAAACTCAACCTGAAGAAAAAAATGATTACACAAAATTAGTATTGACACTGGTGTAAATACTATTTTTGAATAGTAATATATTTTTTTTGTCTTTTAAAATTTAATTTATGTATTTATTGGTAATTTGAAAGATTAGGAATCTTTAAGGTGACACAATTATAGCGTTATTGCTACAATTGTATCACCGTTTTCATTAAACGTTCGGCAATTGTTCTTGGCCCAGTTTGTCATTTATTTACTACCAACTTGAATTGAATGAAATTTGGAACGAAAATAATTTAAGATCCAGGGTCAAACTTTTTTAAATATCACCCCCTAAAGAGTTGTAACAAGGGATACAAGTTTATGTGAAAAATGTAAACCGCTTGACTAAAGCGAGAAAACCGAGAAAATACGCAACATCTTCAGTTATATAGATCACGCTTGCGAAATCACAAGCGGGACGCTAGTATGCATTATAAAATCCCATCACCGTTTAACTGTAACACAATAGTCAACATGCTTAAAAAAATTGAAGGGTGAACTTCGTTTCCCACATAACACAACAATAAAAACGATTGATCAATCTAAATAAATTCAATTTTTTAAAATCAATTCCAATTCAATTTATCAAACAATCAATCAATCAAACTAAATGTCACAATATCAATTCATTTAAATTCATTTTAAAATGTACTGCGTCACTCCAAACAAAGTTGGAGTGATCCCGGCCAATGTTAATAGGAAATAAATCATTACTGAGCACAGTCTAACCGCGGCCTATTGATTTTCCAATTAATAGAGTATCGTAGTTCATTGAAATCTATTCAACGTAATAAAAGTACCGCAGCGTTTAACAATTTATACCCATTTGATATATTATTGAGAATTTTTTTTGTAGAGAATAGTTTGAAAGTAGAGAGTACATATATACAGAGTTATGCGTGAATTTATAAATAAGTAGATGATTTTATAAATAAATATATGTTATAAACATTTAGAAAAAGTATAAAAACTTTTGAACGCAGCGGGATTCGAACCCGCGCCTCCTGAATGACGTCCGTCCTTTCTCACCACTGAGCCGTACGTTCTGCTACCAGCTGCGTCGAAATTATTATACGCTTTATTACAACTTATTTTTCCTAAGTGTGGAATAACACTTTAAAAATATTTAAAAGTAAATATATGTTATGTTGATAGATGTTTAATTAAAAGTCCATTTACTTAACATATGAAATGTATTACAATACTTTATTCTTATTATTCACATTAAACGACCACACAATTATTATTAAAATAGTTTGAATAAATAATATAATAAAATAAGAAAGATTATAATCTGAAACTAATTAAAGGAAGGAAGAAACATATATAAGCGTATTAAAAGTGGAGTATCGACTGTTTAGAAATAAATATCCATCGTCAAGAAGGTTGGTAGAAATAAAATGGCTGGTGACTTTAAATATTAATGAAAAACTAAATACTAAATACTTATAATAGCTAAATACATGAAATTATATATTATATAAGATGAATAATTTTGGACCAGTCGTGGCGCAGTGGCACGAACGTGTGACTGTAAACGACTGGTTGTGGGTTTGATCCTCTTTCGAGGAGTGGAAATATTTAATATTTCCATTTCTTTCGCTCTGGTATCAGAGGTAAAACGTGGCGTTAAGTTTCGCCACTTAACACGCAAGCCTCCGAATTCGGCGGAAATATTATGATTATAAATTACTCTGAACATTCAATACAAACCAAACAAAGTAAAATACTAAAAAACCAAATGAAACGCTAACCAAAATACTTACGAAAACCAAAATCTTTCGACGTTATCGTGATATTGTTAAGGAAACACACGAAAATTCGCTTATTTTATGCACGATCCTACTGCGCGACATTGTTTTGCTCTTAGTTAATAATCTGTATGGATGTCGGCATCCCAGCGCCTTATATGGTTATAGTCTCATGCCATGTTCAACCAAATACTATGAAAATTGCTCTTACTACTACGCTGAAGAAATATTATCAGTCTTAAGAGTATCTAATTTATTTCTGCTATATTTATTTAACTTATCTTAACTTCATTGCTGGTTAGTCAAAGGGCGCTACTCAAGGTAAGGAGTAGAATTTGGATAGAAAACGCAAAACGGAATACTATTTCACTGGGTTTTTCTGCCTATCTTGCTATGCGGGATGAGGCGCGTAACGTACAAGATTTCACCTTAATACTAGTGTATTAAGGTAAGGGAGTGTAACACTTAGAAGTATATTTGTTGTTTTGTTGTTTTGTTGCGATGTGTGTAATAGGGTGGGTATTCAGAAAGAATTTATATATGAAGACGATACGTCCTATTTCTGCTTGATTTTTAAACTATGCTATATACATTTTTTAAAAATCTACGCAACGCATTTATACTCAAACGCTGTCTTTACGCCATGACGACGTCAAATCTTCACCATATTACATTATATAATACAAAACATAGTTTCCCCACTACAACTTACAGCAATGAGTGGAAACAAATTAAACAACGATTAATCCAAGCCTCGGCCTTCAGATAAAATTTCGTATTTAGGATAAATTAATATAACTTCAAAAGCCTTGGGAACTCCGAATTGAGATCGTGAATTGCCAACAATAAAACAAGTTTCGAGTGATGAAGTTACAATTTCTTCGAGCTTACCTCGATTTATACTTGTAAGTTGGAAGTTTGGTACTGGTAACGATTTATGAACCACTTTGTTTCAACCTAAAGGTGAAGACGTTTGGGTGGATCTATATTAATTATAATTTAATTAACTTGTTGAAGCGAAAAAACGCGTTGCCATAGCAACCTGTATATCACTTTATACAAAAGTGTATATTAAGATCTTTTGTTTTCGCGATTCTTACACACTTTTAGTTTAACTATTATAACCAATTTAATCACGTGTAATTTTCATAGTTAAAATATATTTTAGAAAACCCGAGGCTTTTACAGCAGTCTTTGGTCACATGACCGTCCGTCATAGTAATAACAAATATACGCAGTTAATTCGGTTGGAGTAATTACATTTCATTGAAGTGTATATGAGACAGATGTGGAAACCACTTTCTTGCGCTTCTGCCTAAAGGTGAAGACGTTTAGGAGACTTATATTAGTTATAACATAATGAACTGGTAGCCTCGTTGGCGCGTAAAATCTATTACCTTAGCAAGCTTTATGTCACTATATGCAAAAGTTATGTTAAATAGATGGTGGTTAAAAATATAAGTTTATAGTGATTGCAAGTTTCAAGTGAACTTTAACTCGCAACCTGTACTACACAACTATTCTAACTACTTCCTATTTTAGACTTTAATTATCTATTTCAATCCTTCAGGTCTTTATCTTTAAAATAATAGGTAGCCTATATTTAGCCAAATATTTTAAAAACCAATAAAAATATTATCAAAACATATCTATAAAAGTTGTGGCCAGTCGTGGCCCAGTGGCACAAGCGTGTGACTGTAAACGACTGGTTGTGGGTTCGATTCCCACTCGAGGAGTGGAAATTGTATTTCCATTTTCTTCGCTCTGGTGTCGAGGTAAAGCGCAGCGTTAAGTTCTGCTACTTAACATACAAGCCTCCAAATTCGGCGGAAAGTGGAGAACGGAGTGTCTTAACACTAGGTTCCCTCTGCCTACCCTGCTGTGTGCGAGATACAGCGTGAAGCTAAATAAAAAAAAATATATATCTATAAAAGGTAATTCGATAGCCTTAACTTCCATCGTAAACATACATAGTCATTTCCTTTAAACAAATATAATCTAGGAAGACATTAGCATGCATCGTGAGTTATGGCGTTGCAACTCTGTTATGGAGAATTTAATGGTGTGGAAATAATAAATTAACATCAGTGCTTATCTTAACGTTGCTTTCTCCCAAGTTTCAATAGTATTTAAATTTTAGTACTACATTTATATATTCACCAGTAATTTCTAACTTCAAGTCATTATTGCTGTGTGACTGCACTTGTGCGTCGTGGGTTCGATTCCCTCTTGTGGGAATGTGAAAATAAAATTATTTTCTTTTCGCTGTTCTGGTCCCTTAGATAATATGAGATGTTAGGTTCCGCCACTTAACTCGCAATGTTCGAGTATCCTAGAGTTAAGACACTCCGTCCCCCCCTTTCTACGGATTTCGGAAACACTGCATGTTAAGTGGCGGAACTTATAGCCGCGCTTTACCCCTGATACCAGAGCAAGGAAATGGAAATATTATATTTTCACTCTTCGAGTGGGAATCGCAACTACAACTGGTCGTTTACAGTCACACATACGTGCCACTGCGCCACGACTGGCCGCAAAAAAGTAAACCAAAGGTATTAATAAAAAAATAATTAAAAAAATATCATTAAAAAATCTAATTTTATATACCAAAATAAACTGTTTTTTTTCATTACTTATTTCTATCAATTCCCAATTTTCTTTGAAGCTAGAACACAATGCAAACCGCAGCATCTAACTCCTAAAATACCTAACAAGTAAACAAACGATACCATTCAACAAAGTGTTGCGGTGTAATACCACAACGAAAGGTGGAATTATATCAAATTTATAGCTTACTTTATTTTCTGTATCGGCCCTTTGAAATTGTAAGCTGCAAAGCCCAATGAGGCCTTCGCTTAGAAAAGTTATCATTTCATTTACATTGTTATTATATTTTGTTTTGTATGAATGAATAATTATTTTTTTTTAAATATTATATAAATAACGTTGGATTTATGCTTTTTAAATTAATAGTTTTCTTTTAAAGTTGGAGCCAGTTTTTTGCTCTGGTGTGGAAAAGCGCGGCGTTAAGTTCCGCCACTTAACACACAATGCCTCCGAATTTGGCGGAAAGGCGGATATGGAGTTTTTACATCTTCCGCATAGTTAGGTAAGCAAATCGTACATAGTGTCCAGGCACTCTTTGTCATCCGCTTTGTATTTGAAATTATTTTCATATACGCTTTATATTTGAAATTATTTTTATTTTCTCAATCAGGTACCAAATGTGGTGCTAAGTTCCGACACTTACCATGTAATTGTGACACAGGCTTCAGGAGAAAAGTGGGGAACGGTATGTTTCGACACCATTGTGGTGTCGAAACATACCGCTGCCTAATTTTTATGCAAGTAAGCTACTTTTTATACACGTTTTTTTATCAGCTTCACACTACTAACATAGAACCTAGGGTTAAGATCATCCGTTTTTCACTTTCCAGTCGAAATTAATGACTGCAGAAAGTTGCATGTTTAATGGTGGAACACAACTGTGTTTTGTCTTAGATACCGTAGCGGAGGAATGAAAGAAAATTAAAATAATCATTCCCGAGTGAGAATCGAACTCTAAATTCTATACAATAATTTCTCTACAAAATACAATTAATAATTAACATATACACATTAACATCACACAATTAACACTACTCCCATACACTAAAACAATAGAAGTAAGAAGCACGACCATACCATAAACAAACTTTTGCAACTCAATAACCTTAAAATGTCATACACAACCCAAACAAATCACAACCAAGTGGCGTCCAAGTTGGTCCAACTCCGTACGTATATTACGTCGTGATTTCAAGAGGCGGGCATTTTGAAGTAAACTTCCCTCGTAAGTCGTCCTCAGGTCACGTATTTCCCCCAAATTTAAGGAACACACCATTGCTGTATATGTGTTTAACGTAATGGTGTATAGTTTTGAAGATGGAGTGAATTAATTGTTGGTATGTTGATTGTAGATGATATTATGCGGCGTTGAGCTCTGCTACTTAATATGCAATGTTTTTAGGATTTTAGGTTGAAAACTGAGTGGAATGTCTGGATTTTCTCTATATTGATATGTGGATAAAGCTGAAGCATGAAAAGATAGGTATTTATATATTTAGCTTCACGCTGTATCCTGCACACAGCAGGGTAGGAGAGAACACTAGGTGTTAAGAGACTCCGATCACCACTTTCCACTAAGTTCGGAGGCATTGCATGTTAAGTGGCGGAACTTAAGGCCGCGCTTTGCCCCGACACCAGAGCGAAGAAAATGAAGATATTAAATATTTCCACTACTAGAGTGGGAATCGAACCCACAACCAGTCGCTTTACAGCTAGTACTTTTAGTGCAAGATTTACATATGATTTTATGTAAATAGAAGTCTTTCAGGTTCGTTATCTATATACGCTACTTATATACTATTTCTCAAATTACTTTTAATTTAAAAAAAAAACAATGTAACTATAATACAGTAACGGGTTTTGACAAAACGTCGTCATACTGTAATAAACAGGCACCTGCTGTTATGACATAATTATACTCGGAGTAAGGCGAGACTTGAATAATTTAAATTTTCCAAGAGACGTTGGAATATATATTCTTGTTTTACAATGTATTTTCCTTTAGCTTGCAAGTTAAGTAAGAAAAACTATAATAGTAAAATGAAACCTCATTTTTGAACAAAGGCAACTGTGATGAATAATAAAATTGTAAATAATAAATAATATTTTTTTAGAATTTTCCTTGTTTGTTTTTTGTATTGTTTATATTCAAAGAGTATATATATTTATTCATAATAAATTGATTCATTGTAATTGAAATTATAGTTTTTTTAGTTATAGAACTTTAATATCTATTGTAAGCTTGGTATAAAATATTTATATCCATTTGAAAAACATAGATTCATGTGATAAAACTATTTTTTGATACCCAAACCAAACCATACTCCAGTTGTAGGTAGTTTTTTTACAGCTTAAGTCGTTTTTCCTTATACAAAGGTGCATCGAGTACAAACATTTCGTTCTCCACTTTTCCATATTGTACACTGCGGATTTTGTTACCGGGGTAAAGAAGTGAAAATAAATAATTTATTAATTTCCCTTAGTGTAAATCAAGTCTACAGCCATTTACAATCTAACTCCAGTTTTGTTTCAAAAATCAAATTATGCTCTTTAAATAATCATTTCATTTACCACTCGTCTTTGTACAAGAAAGTTGTCGTTTTGAGTACTTATTTAATTCAAAATTATTCATGAGGTTATCGTCACAGCATCTATTTAAAAACGTGATTGGTTGTGGGTTCGATTCCCAATAAGTGGAATGATCATAATTTCATTACTTTCAGCTCTGGTGGTCAAAACACAAAGCTGCATTCAGTTCTCCACTCAATATGCAATGTTTCAAATGTTTCAGAACAAAAAGTATCTTGACACTATGCTTTCCACAACTATGCAAGAAACTGGTGTTTTTCAACGCTTTTTGTGTTCTTTAAATATAAAGTTATCTATGCGTATTTTAATACATTCTAGGGTATTAAGTAAATGACTAATGACAAACTTAATTAACATATTCATATATTTTTTTGTATCCTTTATTTATCAACAGTTAATAGTTTACTAGTACTTTACACAATTTTCACCTACAAAGTTATGATAAGACATAGTTATTAAGATATAGCCCCTAATGTAAACAGGAACTAGAAACTTACTTCCCAATTCTGGTCCCAAGCGGTTCCGATCGGAACAATCGCATATAAAATGCACTGGATCGGGGCTCGTTTGAAATTGGGGTATAAATAAATTACATGCATGGTTAACATGCGCTTAAAAGTTTTCCATACATTAATATAAAAACTTTTATATGTAATTTTTAAAGGGAAATTAGGAATAATTCAATCATTAGGTTATCTGACTAATCCCTTAATGTACTTTTTATGATAGATTTGATTGTACTTAATAAATACGGCTGAAAGTGGGGATCGGAGTGTCTTAACACTAGGTTCCCTCTGCCTACCCTGCCGTGTGCGGGATAAAGCGTGAAGCTAAAAAAAAAATACGTTAAAAAGTTGACGTAAAACTATAATGTCATATATAAGAAATATAGTAAGTGGGGAACAGAGTGTTTTACCACTAGGTTCTCTATGCCTACCCTGCGGTGTGCGGGATACAGCGTGAAGCTATAAAAAAAAAGAGATGTATAAAAAATGATGTCAAGTCAAGTTCACGGATTTTACCACATTCCCAGATAGCGTATCGTTGTCCACTTTCTGCTTGAAATCGAGATGTAATAATAGAATCGAAAATCGTATCAAAATTGAATCGAGATATAATGTAATTAAATATTAAATCAACAAAGGAGTATTAAATAAATATTATATCAACTAAAATAACAAAAAAATACACAAATTTATATTTTTAATTTTATAAAACCATATAATATAACGTGGTCAATGTAATTATATTTATAATATTTACATTAATTACAATAACCATGTTAATTGCATTAATAATATTAAAGCAATATAATACTACTACTAAAGTAAATCCCGTACAAAACTTTACAACTCCTAGTCACTTTTCAAACAAAACGTTCTAAAAGGCAGAAACTATTCAGAAACGGTGGCCTGGATTTAGAACTGAATGCTAAAGCATAAATATAGAAAATACATTTTTTTCACCAAAAAAAAAACAACATTTGAGGGAAACTTCTATAGAAATTTAAATTCTAAACGAATTAGGTTGAAAACACAAGCGCTGGACGAGCATCGATTTTTCACGAATCCTATTCGAATACATTTTTTCCTTATTTTTATATGAATTGCGCTTTTCAAACCAAAATAAAAACGATGTCGATATATAAAAATATAGTGATACGGACGGCAGCTAAAACTGCAAATCTATGAAATTTTCACTTGAATTCAACTGCTATTGTTGGTCTACGTGTTTTTTTTACGTACCGTCCATTCACGGTGTGGACTAATTCTATGTATGTATATGACGTTGTAGTTTATTTTTGTTTGTATACTATATTTTGTGTAAGCTGTGTTAGAATGAATTTGTAAATGTGTGATTTTTTATCCAGTTTATTATTTGAAATTTGAATAAATATTTTTAGGCATTTTTTCAAGTTATTGTTTTTTTATTTTTCAATTCCCTGGTAGTATATTAAGTTTATAAAAATATTTGTGTTGGGCTTAAATTTACTCCACGTGCGATAAAAAAATTCAAAATTCAAAATATATTTATAGACTTTTGTAAGCACTTTTGTCAAATGTACATAAAGCTACCACCGACTCGGAAGGCAGTTCTGCTGAGAAGAGCCGGCCAGAAACTCAACAGTTGCTCTTTTCAAATATATAAATTACAATTTTATTATTTGATACAATGGTAGCTAACCGGCATTGGACTTATTCAAATAACAACACTAGTTTGATTAGATTTTTGTAACAGCTTCAATTTTTTCTGTATATGTAAGATAAGAAGATTCAGTGTCAAGTCTCTTTGTTTTAGTTTAGTTTTTAGTAGATCTATTTCAAATCTTATCCACAACTATCGAATTCACAGTAAAGCCAATTCTGTAAAAAGTAATAACAATAAATATACTTACATTGTATGTTGATTACGGAAAATCAATGTCTTTGTCTTAGGTTCTAAATGACTGATTCTCAATTTAATAATTTCTCCTAATGGGAATCGAACCCACGACCAATCCCGCATGCAATCAATCGCTGTCTCTGCGCCATAATGGTTTTAAGATAGACACTTACATATGCGCGAATATTTAAATATATTATACATATATAACTAAACTATTGAAATATAAGGCTTTTAGACGATCCCTCATAGTGTCAACCCGTCGACGTGACGACGTAAGGATACGCGTTGAGAATAAATGGTTCGTGAGATGTCTATTTTACTTAATTGTATTATAATATGTAGAACTGCTTGAAAAATAGTTATTGTTTCAATTGATTTATAGTTATTTACTCATTTGAAATTGGAAATTATGATATTTCTAAGGAACTCCCCTTGGATGATTATTATTGAGTGAATTGCGTTATTATTTTTAATATTTGGGAGAATAGTGTAAATGTGGCTGGTCCTGGGTTCGATTCCCTCACACTAAACATTTGGAATGATCACAATATTAAGGAAAATTATTTTGATTCCCCCGTACTGGTGGACAAGACAGAGAGTGTGGAGGTCCACCATGAAACACGCAATGTCTTGATTTCGGTCAGAGAGTGGAGCATGGAGTGCTATAACACTAAGTGCTAGGAATACACTTTTACGTAGGCAAAACGCCATAGGCGACTTCTTTTTTTAATTCCGTACGCTCATTCTTATTTCTTTTTATTTACAAACAATAACAACTTGATATTATGACACATCGTTCTCCACTTTCTAAAATCGTGACATTATGTATTGAGTGGTTTATGGGTTACACCTGCGCTTTGCAGTACTAGAACGAAGAAATGAAAATAATTAAAATATAATCACACCCTCGAATGTGTATCTAAACACTGTGCTACAATCGCCACTATCTGTATAAAATATTTACAATATTATTATATAATAATAATTAAAAAAATACAATTCATAATAACTTTAACTGAAATTATTACTTTCAAGTGGATATTATTAAGCGCATAGCGCTATCGTGAGTTATAAGAAGCTTATTTGTAGTCTGAGTGCAGTTTATTAATTTTAAAGTGTTGTAACAATAATGTAGTCTTCCTCGAGGTGCAAATCCCTATTATATACTCGTACACGATATTAGTAAGTTCGATATTCAAATACAAATAATTATAATTATATAATGTATATAATTACAGGTGGCATTTGGTACGGTTACACATTCAACACACAATGTCTAAGCATTGAGAGGAAAGTAAAAAATGGAATATCTTAACTATAGGATTCTCTCTGCTTACACTCCTTCTTCTTCCTGGCAACTAACCCAGCTTTAGCCAGGGTCTACCTTCCTGCTTAACCTCCTCCACTTTGTACGGTCTTTGGCATCCTCGATGGTAAGTCCATTGGCTTCTGCTTTACGGTGTCCAGCCTTCGCTTTCTTGGGCGTCCTGGGTGTCTTGCTCCAGGGACAAACATATCAAGGCAAATTCTCCCATATAGTTCGCTAATTACACTCCTGTGGATTTAAAAGCAATCAGAACTCTTTAGCGTTCAGTACGTGAGAGAAGCGGCTTATGTGTGACTGGGTAAATGTTCTGTGTAATGTCTTAAAAATGTAATGTGAATTGTCATTATAAATGACGATAAAAGGACGGAGGGCAAGGATTCCTGGGCCTTGCCCTCCCAATACAAGAGACGAATAGAGTTAAAAAAATAATATCTAAGGGAGAAATGTTCATAATACAGTTAGATTGTATATAAAAAATCGCTTTTTAGTACGCATCTAGACGAATCTAGATGACGAACCCAACTAGAAGTACGAGGAACGAAGTGTCTTAAAATTAGGCAGACATTAGAGATATAGCGTGACGACGAAAAATTAATAAACAACGAGACGCTAAAAATAAAAAAATAATAAATAAAGCTTTCGGGCTCATTTTTTTTATAAAAAAAAATTAAAAAAGTAAAACATTGAACATAGTTGAAATTTATATTGAAGAGAAGAAGTATTTTAAAAAATCTAACTTAATTATAAAAAAAATAAACCATCCCAAGGTAGTTTCTCACGAAAGCTTAATTTTAAATAGGGTTTGTAGCAAAACATATAACATTAAACAAAAGCTCGTGTGTCGGTGCGGGCTTACTTCACTTACGACTATACGTTACGTTACGTTACGGTCGTCTTGTGATGTCGTAAACTCAAATTAGCTGGATCCCATTTCTATATAAACTTTATACATAAATACGTAGCTGTTAATGTTTTATATGCTGTGTTATATATTAATTTTAAAAAACATAAGTATGAAAAAGTTTAATATGTGGTTTTTTTTTTTTGGTTGAAAAAATCTAAATTTATAATCAATCAGTCAATTAAATTTAAAGTGCAATGTATGGAAAGCGCATGGTAAGCGTATGGTAAGATAAGTTAGCAAAACCTAGTATCAACACACACCGTTCTGCACTCCCCGCCCGAATCTCAGACACGTACATATTTTTTTAGCTTCACGCTGTATCCCCCGCGCATTAGGGTAGGCAAAGGAAACCTAATGTTAACGGGGTAACACTCCGTTCCTCACATTCCGCTGAATTCAGAGACATTGCATGATAAGTGGTGGGACATAACGCCGCGTTTTGCCTCTGATACCAGAGCCACGGAAATGGAAATATTGCCACAGCACCACAACTGGCCACAAGTATATACTTTACCAGTCAATTTAAAACACTTTGGTTGCTTGTAAAATAATAATCATATAATTTAATCGTAGTTTTATATTTTATTTCTTTTAAATAATAATTTTTGAAGAAAATATTTTTCGTTACTAAAAACTATTTATCTCTTTTCGCCCTAAGTATAGTATAAGGAACTGTCAAAATGCACCGTTCTCCACTTGCCACTGGAATTAAAAAAATGTGTGGCAAGTAGTGGATTTGCCAGAGTAGAAAAATAATTATAATCTGAATATATAGTATGTCATTGCTCAGGAATCAAACCTACAACCTAGCGTGTTTGCAGTAAGATGGCTAGAATAAAACGGCTTCTACAATATTTCTTACTAAGATTTACCTACCTGTATCCAAGTCTGCAGTCAAATAAAAGTCGCAGCCTTTCTTAATCCTTATGTAACATAAATTTACCAACTTTAAACCTTACTCCAAAAGAAAAAGGTTGTTTTTGGCATATCTAAAATACCTAAAGATCGTTTCTTTCGCTACATGTCCTAGTTAAGTTTTAATAAGGTAACGTGCAGGTCGTACAAATAGTTTCAAATTAAGTCGGTCATTGCAGCTGAAACTTGGCCCAAATTCTTGTGGAATAAACTTCTTTTAATATTCTGCTGAATATGGTGGAATTTTGTAGGTTCTTATAATTTTTTTTTGTAATATATTTCCTTAATTATAGCAATAAATATATAATCTATTTATTGCTATATTATATATTATATTATAAATATTTATTAATTTATTACAATACGATTTTGGGCGGAATTGAAGATTAAGTGTTCAGAAAAAAGTGCGACGACATAAAAAAATAATGAATTGAGTGAATTATTTTTATCCCCTTTTATGGCTAAGGTTTTCACTATAATTATTATAGTCAGACACTGCACTGCGATGGTGTTTATATACGTAACTGAGTAGTCAATGGACATCTACGAGTATTTAAATTAACACAAAAAACACTTAAGTAAATTACGAAATGAATACATGTTTTTATTTAACACATAATAAATTAAATTTTAAATTAAGAACGATACTGGTAAAATGTTACTACCTAAACAAAAAGCTTTTACAAAAAGCTAACACTTGTGTCTTTTAAATTGTAATGTTAAGTAAGTGACTCTGTTAATTAATTTATATATTTTTAATGTGTCATTCACTTAAAATGAAATAAATATACTTAAAAATGCAGACAAAAAAAAAACAAAAAGTAAATTGTATAGTATGTAATTGTATAAAGTAAATTATATAAGTATAATATAGATTGCATGGCTTTATAGTAGTTTGTGCGGTTCGGGTTCGAGTCTCACCACGATCATTTTTTTTGTAACTTCACGCTGTATCCCGCACACAGCAGGGTAGGCAGAGGGAACCTAGTGTTAAAACACTCCGTCCCCCACTTTCCACCGAATTAAGCGGCGTTGCGTGTTAAGTGGCGGAACTTAAGGCCGCGCTTTGATCGCGCCTCGATACCAAAACGAAGAAAATGGAAATATTAAATATTTCCACTCCTCGAGAATCGAACCCACAACCGTCGTTCACAGTCACACGCTTGTGCAACTACGCCACGACTAGCCAAGATCATTTTTTTTTATATTTTCTATATTTTGTAAATCCATTCTTAATGATTGATTTTTTAATCTGTTTATTTAATATACGTACATCCACCTTGTAGATTAAAACTAAAATACAGACATTAACGTCTCTTATAATTTGATCAAAAGCATTCATTCCCCGCCCAAAGAAATTCGGAGAAAACAAAATGTGACAAATATTCGTGATCGTCCGGAATTCGCTTTATAAACAGGGCTCTGCAAATTAAACTCGGGCCTTACCGATTCCGTTACGGAACCCATTTGGGAGGAATTACTCCAATTTATTAGGATTCCTCAAATAATTCCACTGGTTTATAATATTTTGAAGGTATTCTGAGTAAATGCTTTAAAATAACTCTGTGCCTGGAACGGGCATGCGACCTGAATTTTCTAGCTTCATGGTTTTCCCGCTATTATTATTTATATATTTTTTTAGGTTCACGCTGTATCCCGTACACAGCAGGGTAAGCAGAGGGAACCTAGTGTTAGGATACTCCGTTCCCCACATTCTGCCAAAGTCGCTATTATGTGTATAATATAACATAAATAAAACAATGCTTCCAATAATAAGTATTGTTTTAGCTTGGTAGTCTGACATGAGCTGATCTGACATACAAGATTTCAACTTACCCACTTAAATTTACATTATTATAAAACAAAGTAAATAAGTACAAACTAATTTCTAAATCCTTATCAATGCGTTCCCTGTAAGATTTTATACATAACACCCGTATAGATAGTCAGAGAGGACATAGTGTCAAGACACTCTAGTTTTCCACTTTGCAAATTGAATAGCGGAACTCTAACACCTTTTGTCTTGTTCACCAGAGCGGAGAAATACAAATAATTAAAATGTAATCGCTCCTGCAAGTGAAAATCGGACTTAAATAAACCATGACAGGCTGTCCTACTGTGCAAAAATGGTCTCAAAAAAGAGAGTTCCCAGTGTCAAGATACTCCGTCACAACACACAACTCTCCACTCAAAATCGAAACATTTCGTGAGTATAACGAAACTCAACTCAACTTTGTTTTTGTTTTTTTTTTTATTTTTTTTTTAGCTTGACGCTGTATCCCGCACACAGCAGGGTAGGCAGAGGGAACCTAGTGTTAAGACACTCCGTTCCCCACTTTCCGCCGAATTTGGAGGCATTGCGTGTTAAGTGGCGGAACTTAACGCCGCGTTTTACCTCGGCACCAGAGCGAAGAAAATGAAAATATTAAATATTTCAACTTTGTCATTAGAGCTAAGAAATGAACATTTTAAATATAATCATTACTCTGAGCTGAAATCGAAGCGACAACCATCGCTTTGTCCCACTGTACCATAAAAGCCTTAAATATTGTGTAATGAATATAAATAACGGCCTAAATATAGTGCAGTGAATATATTTGAACTGGGACGCAAGAACTTTTCATTTTTTAATACTTATTGCTTTTTGCATGAGAGGGCAGCGCTAGTGGTTACAAGTTAATCCTTATACGAGCAGTAGAGGTAAAATGTATAATATTTATTTTAATATAAAATGTTTCTTTTTATAACTTATACAGCTCTATTTCAATACTGTAAAGTTTGAAGGGAATTCCATTTATATGTGGAAAAACATTTACAATATTAATATAGTTGTATTTCTAAGTAAGATAGGCGCAAGAATATGTTGAGTAAATTAAGAATTGAACGCGTATCTTAAGGAGAAATTTATAGCTTCACGCTGTATCCCGCACACAGCAGGGTAGGCAGAGGGAACCTAGTGTTAAGACACTCCGTTCCCTACTTTCCGCCGAATTTGGAGGCATTGCGTGTTAAGTGGCGGAACTTAACGCCGCGCTTTACCTCGGCACCAGAGCGAAGAAAATGGAAATATTAAATATTTCCACTCCTCGAGTGGGAATCGAACCCACAACCAGTCGTTTACAGTCACACGCTTGTGCCACTGGGCCATGACTGGCCACAATAAAAAAGGCAGTTTTACCGTTTCCCTAGAATAGCAAAGTCATACAGAACCTAGTTTCAAGAGAGACTGAGACAGAGAGTCTGTTTTCCAATTTTCGTCTCCAGTACTAGAAAATAGCAATGAAAATAATTTAAATATACTTTCTAACAATATTCCCCTAAGTGGGAATTGAACTTACAACCAATCGGTCATACAGTCAGGGGCTGTAGCACTACGACTAATACCGATTAATTAAAATTAAGAGGTTAAATGATACCTTTTTAGTACCTTACTTAAATAACTATTTCAGTAAAGCTTGCTTTTCAGTTTCACTCCCTTCTAATAACAGTGTAGACAGAAATATATTAAGTGAAACTTTAAAAAGAAAAGAAACAAAGTTATTTTTACTTGTTAATGTAACCTAGTGTTAAATCACTCCGTTCCTCACTTTCCGCCACATTTTGAAGGCATTGTGTGTTAAGTCTCGAATCTAAACGCCGTGCGGCGTCACCAGTCAGGTTTACAGTCACACTTTGTGCCCCTACGAAACGATTGGCCGTTAATGTTGTATTCAATATCGGATGGAGAGCGCATAGTCACACATTACTGAAAAAACACATTCATTATCTTCAGAAAAATCTACAAAACAAATACATAAAAACCCTTGTATAAATCGAAAAATACATATGTACTTATCGAGGAACCGTACGGTCTACTATAAAAATTTAATGAATTGGATCCATAAGCTCAGATAAAGGCCATTAAAGCGATCGGAATATAAAATTGAACAATAAAGGATTTCCTCTTTTTAAACCTTCGATTATAACTTTTTTTGTGACTAAAAGCAGATTACTTTTCATTCATTGGGAATTTGAAGAATATTTTTTTGGGAATCTCTTTGTAACTGATTGCGCTAATTTTGATTGAGATTCTAATGAGTAAGTCAAAAAAAAAGTTGCACTTTAACGTTTTTTCCTGCAGAGAGAACATAGACTCAATACTTAGTGTATTAGCTTTCCGCCCTTTATCGAAACAGTGCGTAATATAATAAATAATCATGTGGGAACTCGCATCGAACTCGTAACCATTGCATTTACAGTCAGACTTAGTCACAGTCACTTAAAATAAGGTTTAGTATATACTACCTATGATGGAAGCCAGTAGTATAAATTTTATGTAAGGGATCTGAATATTCATCAATTTTTTGGAATAAATCTTATTTAAAGTCAACATTTAAAAGAATTTTAACAAACACATTTAGGTAATTGCAGAACATTTTTTGGAAAATTCGCTTAATATCTCAATTTTAGAAACCATCCAAGCCCTCTGACCACTAAGCCATGCGTTTCACATTCATAAAATAACAACGGAACGGAACGGAGTGTCTTAACACTAGGTTCCCTCTGCCTACCCTGCTGTGTGCGGGATATAGCGTGAAGCTATTTAATTTAATTTAATTTAAAATAACAACAAAAATATTTTTAAATAACTATATATAATGTTTCTTCTTATAACTGACTAGTAATATATTGAAGTTTAAGCTGACTTAGCTAGTTTTCACAACAATTTACGATAGCCATGTATGTTTTGTGGCCAGTCGTGGCTCAGTGGCACAAGCGTGTGACTGTAAACGACTGGTTGTGGGTTCAATTCCCACTCGAGGAGTGGAAATATTTAATATTTCCATTTTCTTCGCTCTGCACTTAACATGCAATGCCTCCGAATTTGGCGGAAAGTGGGGAACGGAGTATCTTTATACTAGGTTCCCTCTACCTACCCTGCTGTCTGCGGGATACAGCGTGAAGCTAAAAAAAAAAAAGTTATCAGCGTGTGAATCAATCTTCATTCAGGCTGAAATTTTAGTAAACCAAACCTTAGGTTTGTTTGAAATCGAATCATTACATGTTGTCTGACGGAACTCAACGCCGCGCTCTGCGTCTTGCTGTGGGAACGGAGGAATGAAAATAAGTTAAAAAATATATTTAGAAAACGTATATAAATTTGAACGCAGCGGGATTCGAACTTGCGCTTCCTGAATACTGCCCAGACGCTTTCTAAATGTCTATGGAATAACATTTAAAAATGTTTAAAAGTAAATCAATTCCTCAGTAGATAATCGAAACCATTACCAATCACATCAAACAAAATTACAAACAAACGTTTACCACTAAGCCATGATAGCCTCAATCAATATCAACATGGAAATTAATATGAAAATATCACTACCGGAAGCAACATGAAAATAAAAACATAACCCAACGTCCCCTAAATCACCCAAGTTGGTATCAAACAAAAATATGCAATAAAGCCTTTTTATTTCACCATTAATGAGTTCCTCAGTTGCTGGAGCGACCGCGCTGACGGGGGATTAAGATGCCCTTACTACTTGTACTCGTAAGTCGATTACATTAGTATTAATTTGATGAAAAATTGTAAAAATTTAGCCATCGTGGCGCAGCTTTTAATTGGTATTGTGATTGATCGTGGGTTCGATTCTCAGTAGAAAGATTGTTTAAATTATTTTTATTTCTAGCATTGATATCTAAACAAAGTACGGCGTTTAATTCTGTTACTTACAACGCAAAGTCTCTAATTTCCGGCGGAAAGTGGAGAACAGATCCCATATAAGAATTCCAACGTACATATAAGTGTTAGTCGAAAAATAGTGTATTGTTTCAGTATCTGGCATAATATCTTTAAAAGGGCAAGAAAGAAAGTGGAATCTATGACGTTTGACAATTTAAATTTTTCTGGTACCAGGTATATAAGCTGTAACTGTATATTGTATAAAAAATAACTTACTAAGATATTTTTCTGCCGACAATTTAACTTAAAGAGGCCGTGGTGGCTCAGTGGGGTAGAGTCTGACTGCATAGGCGATTAATAGTGGGTTCGATCCCCACTCGGAGGAATGCTTAAATTATTTCAATTTCCCTCCTATGGCAAGACAAATAGATGATAATTCCAGGCGAAAGTATTATAGAATTGCTTTCTTTTCACGAAATCAAACAACTAGAAATCCATACATGTTATTATCATTATTTTTTCTTAATAGACAAATTGGAATATTAGATTTTCTTCCTCATTTCACGTTCCAAATTTCATGAATAAATGTTCACTGATATTCAAATTAATAAATATTTTTAAAGATTTTCACTTAGTTTTTCTTATAAAAAAAATTTAAAATAAAACAAAAAATCATATAGGGCCAGTCATTAAGTTCCGCCACTTAACACGCAATGCCTCCGAATTCGGCAGAAAGTGGGCAACGGAGTGTCTTAACACTAGGTTCTCTCTGCCTACCCTGCTGTGTGCGAAATACAAATAAAGCTATAAAACAACCATATTACACCGAGAAAGTGTAGTGTCTTCACACTATATTCTCTCCACTATACTACTATCCACACTAGGGTAGAAGCATGAAATCAAAAAAAATATTACATAACAACAAATAGTAGTGGATAGTAAAAATTGCAACGTTGCTTGATGGGCTAAATCTTTTTGCTCGTATTCGGAAGGTGATTTTGCAGAGGAATTAATAACCGCCTTTAAGATTGATTAGGAGTGAAAGTTATTTTAACGACGACGGACTTTACGAGAGGATAATTATGCACGTCTCAATTTTACAACGTCGTTGAAAATCTTGAAAGCGTTTATCGATGTACTTTCTCTTTCTAAGCGTTTATCTATTAATTAATTATTACATATTAATTTGAAATTGGAGTCGTATGTGTAAAATACTATTGCTTTAGCAACGTCTATGTCATTTTTAACCCTGACACAAAATGAGGGGTTAGTTTGGTGTCGAAGTCTGAGCGTATGTCTGTCTGTGGCATTGTAGCTATCAAACGGATAGACCGACTTCGATGCGACTTTTCCTTACATCTGTCCAGCAGCTTAAATTTTCTTTTTCAAATCATGTATGTACTGTGTATTTAATAAATAATTGATTTAATAATATGATCTTTTGTTTTCACGATTACTACACATTTTGAAATGAAACTATTTTTAACCGGATTAATCGCGCATATTTTTGGTATTCGAAAATATATTTTTAGAAACCCGACGTTTCGAACACTTTACAGTAGTCCGTGGTCACAGGTAGACTGATTTAATATTTTTTAGTATTTCTAGGGCATTATTATAAATAGACATCGGATTTCTGATTCATATAAATTTACCAAATTACCTTTGTCCGCATCATTACAGTAAAGCTGCATGGCTTAGCTGTTCGAGCGCTTAAATGGTTTCCAGAAAGCGTAGGTTCAATTCCTGCTGCGGTTAAATTTCTATAAACTTTAAAAATGTTTTTCAACTTTTAGATTTCAGTTACTTATATCGAACGTGTTGATAGGACAAAAGTTTGTCTCAAGTAACTGGACAAATATAAATAAAAATTCACAGGAAATTTTATCAAATACGCTTAATAGTCGTTTTAATCCTGAAAATCCGTATTTAAATGTTTTCATAAACACAATTCAGAATTCAATTATATAAAAGTGGCTCTCATTTTGACTTTCACCGTAGTCATTATAAACAACAAAGCGAAAATCTTCAGGATTCAGGTGAAATGAGATATGGAGTGTCCTCATTTCATTCTCAGTAAATTATGACGTCTAATTATATGGCCATTGTTAAATTTTGGTAGTGCATTTAATTTTGTTTGTACTGACGCTACGTTTGGGACTTGGTTTAAAGTATGAGATAATGCGTGTTAGTTCTAATTATTTTAATTTGTGATTTTTTTTTCAAATTATATTATTAAATATATAATGTCTCGGTTTCAGGCTGAAAATTGGGAAAGGAGTGATTCTTGTCTTCTGTATGACGACTCTGCTATGCGGTGAAGCTGCAAAAAAAGATATATTTATATATTTATTATATACTTACTGCTTAGAATCTAAGCCTTAGATGGTAAACCTTCGACCTGGCTGATAAGTATATTAGAAAATAAAGTAAAGTTAGCTTTAAAGTTATTTTTTTAACTAGGAAAAAATAGTATTCTATCCCAAAAAAATATCACAGGTTATGTAGAGTCTACGACACTACGAAGCAATAATCAAATGTAAATGTAATTGTGTGACTGAAAAGCGACTGGTTGTGGGTTCAATTCCCACTCGAGTAGTGGAAATATTTAATATTTCCGTTTTCTTCGCTCTGGTGTTGAAGCAAAGTGCAGCGTTAGGTTCCGCCACTTAACACGCAATGCCTCCGAATTCCGCGGAAAGTGGGGAACGGAGTGTCTTAGCACTAGGTTCCCTCTACCTACTCTGCTGTATGCAGGGTACAAAGTGAAGCTAAAAAAAATACATGTCTCTTTTCCTTGACTGTAGCGGGAAAATGGCGACGTTGGAGTCTACCCCTCAACCGATTTCCGACAGAAAGTGGAGAAATCAGTGTCTTGACTCTCCGCCTACCCTACTGTGTCGAAAAAACGTATAAACTAATTAAATAAATTATAATTGATCTTCACTTGCACCATCAGTTAAATGTCATTTAATTTACACGAGAGCATTGAAGTGTGCAGATAATAATCCATTCTCGCCCACCTGATACGCTGATGCTGGTTTGTGAGGTATATTCACTTAAAATCTTCCTGTTATTGTCATTTCATTTAAATCATTTGCGAACACAAAGGAATTTTGGAAAACCCAGCTTATTAAAGATTTAATTAATGTGTCGATTTTGTACGGAAAGTGGAAATCAGAGGGTTTTGATTTTAGAATCAGAACCTAGGTTCTCGCTGATTATTCTGTTTTGCGGGAAAAGCGTAAAGTTAAGTGAATTTTCATGAAGTTGCGTGAAGATGCGTGCTTGATTTTTTTTTCTTTGTTAAAACAAAGAAAAAAAAATTCTTGATAAATAATAAATTCTTATTTTTTTTTTGTAAACTGTATAAATAGATATGAAAACTCATTGAAATCCACATAACTTTAAAGGTCGTAAGTTTGGCCTAAGTCAGCGTGCTCAGCCCCATCTGCCTTGCATAATATAACATTAAATATTTCGAGCCACTTTTGAATGCTTATAGCTCAAATTCCGTTTAACATATTTCCGAATAACAATGAATTTTGTTAAGTTCCGTTACTCAATACGCTAATACAAATAACTAGATCGTAAAAATTTCAAACAAAAGAAAAAAAACAATAACAAAAGAAAATTTATTCAATATAAATAATTAATAAGTGTTATTCAGACACTTAGCATATGAAAAACATTTTTAGAAAACGTTAAATAATTAACCGTAACTAAAAGCATGGTTTAGAAGTGAGAGCGCTTGGGCGGTTTCCAAAAGTCGTTGATTTTATTCCTGCTGCGTTGAAATATGTCTGCTTAACTCGTATAAATATATTTCTTTTTTTTTCATTTTTTTACCTTCACGCTGTTTCCCGCCCAGAGAGTAGGCAGAGAGAACCTAGTGTTAAAACACTCCATTCCCCACTTTCCGTCGAATTCGGAGGCATGCGCGTTATGTGGCGAAACTTAACGCCGTGCTTTGTCTCGACATCAGAGTTAAGAATATGGAAATACTAAATATTTCCACCTCTTGAGTGGGAATCGAGCCCACAACCAGTCGCTTTACAGTCATACTTTGTGCCTCTGCGCCACGACTGGGCCCATCGTTATTTTTCTATATTACAATTTGATTCTAATATATCCATATATTCCATCATTATATACAATTTTATAATGACTAAACTTTTAAACTTAAAGCTTAAACAAAGTATTTAAACTTTAAACTTATACTAACCGTTCTTAATTCATTAGTGATCAAAGAAATGCACAAGCGATCGTCTCAACGGCTCCGATGCACCTGCGAACGGGCGATAATGAAACTAATTTAGTACCTCAACTTATACAACTACGAATAAAGGAAGCTGTTATTGAAAGAAAATTTACTGCAAACCTGCTATTGGAGATGATTTTGAATATGTATTCTGTAGATAGATTTGATTATTATATCGATTGGTATTAGGTTCGAATAAATGATTGCATAGGTATTGTATTTTAATGATTTATTTGCTGCGATTGACTGCTATATTTTTAAAAGATTGTTGTTGTTAGCTTCACGCTGTATCCCGCACACAGCAGGGTAGGCAGAGAGAACCTAGTGTTAAGACACTCCGCTCCCCACTTTCCGCCGAATGCGGAGGCTTGCGTGTTAAGTGGCCGAACTTAACACCTCGCTTTACCTCGACACCAGAGCGAAGAAAATGGAAATATAATTTCCACTCCTCTAGTGGGAATCGAACCCACAACCAGTCGTTTACAGTCACACACTTGTGCCACTGGGCCACGACTGTCCAAAAGAATTACTGATAAAACCGCAATTATAAGCCAGTAATATAAATAAATTAAAATCGTATTTTCTAGTAATGTCAATTTGACTCTCATAGCAAGTCGTATCAGGTTAAAAAACATATTGCATTTAAGTCAGAGTGAACATAATAACAAAATACTGCGTTCACTACTATCCACTCATGTCTGAGACATTGCGAGGCGGAATTTGAAGCCACGCTTCGTCTTAGATACCAGAATACGTAATTGAAAATAAATTAAATCGCTCTAGTGGAAATTGAATCCATGAACTGTGCTAGGATGGCTTCAACTTAGACTTAAAAAACTTTTTTTATACATTAATGTAAGTAACATCAGAAGCCGTCGTGGTGAAGTTGGACAATGTCTGACTATAAAACGACGGTTGTGGGTTCGATATCCGCTTGAGGCATGATTATATTTAAATTTGAATTTCTTCACTCTGGTACCAAAGACAAAGAGCGGCGTTGAGTTACGCCATTGAACACGCAATGTCTCGATTTCTGGTTGAAAGTGGAGGATTGCCCCAATAAGAGAAAAAAAGCGTAAAGCTGCAAAAAATGTAAATAACATAAACAAAATATCAAACAAAATTGAACACTCAAATAAAAATCAAAAGCTAACTCTTATACCAAACCAACAAAACTTCGAATCCAGCGCATACAAAGAATAGCTTCTAATTACAATTCAGAGTATAACTGGAAATTTGAAAATAACGCACGAATAACAATTCGTTTGAAATTGCGGGCGAGGTCGTGAAATTTTAACTAACCGCGGTGCAGTTTTATTTGCTCTGACGTGAACGCTTCAATACTCCGACCAGTGTACTACGACCATCGGTCAACTCACACAGAATTGCTGTTAGAAAGGACATCGGGTTTAATGAGTTGTTTATTTCGAAATTTGCCAATATAACAAAATTGTATAATTCTAAAATAAAATTTTTCGAAGTTACTTCCTATTACGTAAGCTAACTACCAGTGTAAGTTCCATCAAAATCGATCCAGCCAGTAATGACTCTCTCTGTAAAGAGATTATTTGCAATAAAAGACAGACAGACAGACAAAATTAATGGAAAATGTCATTTGGGTATATGATGTACGAATATATTATAAAAAACATGTTATTTTAATATTACAAACAGACGCTTCAATGTTATTTATTTTTATACATTCTATATATACAGATATAGACGGCGTGGCACATTTTTAATACAGTTTATTGAGTAACGGTAAGTGATGGTAAATATGATTGTAATGAATGATATTACAATCAATCTATGTGTACTTTTTTTCGATTAACAAAGTGACTTACAGAACAGGCGTTGCTGAAATTTGGCATGAAGATTTCGTATGTGCGAAGGTGTACAGTGGATGGGATTACTAGACAATTTGCCGAAATTTCTAAGCAAATGAAAGCACAAGTAGTAAATTATAAATAGGCCAATAATTATAGAAGTCTATGTCCATAGCAACAACTATCAAAAAAAAAGTATATATTTTTAACAGACGTGTACAGAGGTTTTCAGTGGGTGTAGGTTCAAAAAATGTAGATGTACACGACATAACTACTTATTTGGTCTAATATCACGATTTATTCATTATATTACTTACAGAGCAATCCAGTATTTTACGAGTATGACTAACTTCTATAAGATATATATTAAAAACAATTTCCAGTCCCTTATGTCATCTGTGGCTTACAAACAGTTTTAATGTTTTTGCTTGTTTACAAAGTAGCAAAATAATTGGCCCGACTTATTGATTCTGATCATCATTTAATGACACTCCGTGTTGAATAATTAAATGCACATTTAAAATTACCTAATGTGTGACATTGCTTTATTTATTTTATTTTAAAATGTAATAATGTTTTAGCTTATGTGTTATTTGGTTAGAATAGAAGTACAAAATGAACACAAATAGATGGTATGATAAGTTACATATTAATTAATGAATCATTAATAATATCAAAATCAATCATTAATAAATCGTTTTAATAAAAATATAAAGGTAAAGAATAAAATTTTACATATTCAATTTATATTTATAAAAAAAAAACAACTTTTCGCCCAAATCCGAGAAGAAGATAAAGAACTGCGTGTTGATTGTACTTTTTGTATTGTATCAGAGCGAAGAATATAATATAAATCACTCCTTAGACTTGGAAGCGAATCCACAACCAATCGCGTTTTCAGTCGCACGCTGTTCCATTTCGCTACTTTGCCGACGGATGATGGTGATGGTAGTGAAGGGAAGAAACTTTAGAAATACTTATATTTCTTTTTTTTTAGCTTCACGCTGTATCCCGCACACAGCAAGGTAGGCAGAGGAAACCTAGTGTTAAGAAACTCCGTTCCCCACTTTCCGCTGAATTTGGAGGCTTGTGTGTTAAGTGGCGCAACTTAACGCCACGCTTTACCTCGACACCCGAGTGAAGAAAATGGAAATATAATTTCCACTCCTCGAGTGGGAATCGAACCCACAACCAGTCGTTTACAGTCACGCTTGTGCCACTGGGTCACGACTGGCCACTACACAAATACATATATTAAAAGAATAAAATAATTATTACCTTACGATGTATTTGTTTATTTCATACTTTTGTATAAATTATTTTGTATGCATTACCCATTATACAAGCCTAAGCAGAAATTTTTCAAGTCACATTATTATAATTAAATTTATTACAATATAACATTAATATATTGTATTAAGCTTTATATTTTACATTACCCAATAGCAGCAACAGTAGAGTATTCAATAGTAACGTTCAAAGCATTACCATAATCACTTCCTGTTGCATCGTTCGTCTTTGACATACATTACAATGGCTATTATTTTCATTTAAATGTTTTTAATTTTCATTAACAATCTCCAAATAGATGAAAAATCGAGGACGGAGTATATTGACACTACTACTTCTCTCTGACTATCCCGCTATGGAAAAAGCGTGAAGCGCCTGTTTTCAAACGAAGTATACTTAAGTCCCGCCACTTAGCATGCAATGCCACTGAATTCAGAAATGGGGGCCGGAAGGTCCTAACGCTAGGTTCCATCTGCCTACCCTGCTATCTGCAGGATATAACGTGAAGCTAAAAAAAGTATAGAAAAGAATCACTCCTCATCCAATTCTCTCTGTCAAAATATATAAAATGTACAAAGATAAAAAATGACAAAACGTCAATTACACAACAAGAACATTTAAATGAGACCAAAATTGTTTTATGAATTCACTGAATTTTTAAAACAATTTCCGCTCCTTTCGCGTCCAACCACGTAAATATACAACAAAAAGATTGATATTAACAACACAATAGACTCTTGAAATGGAACATCAGATGAGACAAAATCAATACGCACTTTTGTTTTGAGGATTTGTATTGTTTTGTTTTATCTGATTGAAACAGTTTTGGAGTGCGTTTACACGATGTCTTTTTAGTTTTTTTGTATGTATGTCGTGTGTGGTGTTAGAAGTTAGAAATTTAAAAAGAATATCGTGTATGTAATAATGTAATGGGAATACATTTCCAACTATTTTAACTGCTTAGTTTCGAGGAATCTGGGGTTAGATTTCATTCTTTATCTCAAGTCAAAAAAAGAACAAATACATAAGATGTATAATTTTTAACAGGAACGAAAAATAATTTTTAAAAGGAAAACCTAAAGACAAAGTTTAATTCATGCATTCCCGCTTAGACTTTTTCCCGCATAGCAGGATATTTAGGGAGAACCTAATGACAAGATACTAAACTCTATATTTTCCGCCCGATTTGCCTACGATATTTGAGTGGCGGAAATCAATGCAGCGCTTTCCCTTGTGTACTAGAGCGGAGAAATTAAATAATTTACATATAATTCCTCCGAATGGGGTCGAACCCACATCCAGCCGTATTAAGAATCTGACGATGTCCCATTTTGCTGCGATGACCAAGTAACAAATAAACGTACAATGATTGTATACTATTTTATTAATTAGAATATCGTAACAGGCTAGTTCAGTTTAAAGCGTCTAAAGTGTAAAATAACACAAACTAATGAGCTTAGTGGAAGTTTACAACAATTTTTATAATAAATTTAACTTTATGAAGTCAAAAAAATTCCACCGGAAAGTTTGCTTACAGAAAATATTTATGCAACTCAACTAAGCGCACTGAAGAAAAAAGATACATTGTGCAACAGTGTTTAAGAGCGAAGCTACCGTTGAAATAAGGACGGAAATTGTTCTTTAAATGAAGGAAGAATACCTCCATTTTATAATTCTTTATGTAAGTTTGTTTTTAGATGTTAATGTTTAAATACAAAATAATTATCACTTACTATTTATAACTAAGAAAAAAATGAAACATGAGCCTTAGTTGAGTTAAGTAAGTTGTAAGGATTGGAATCCTACTTCCAATCCTAAATAAGTACATATTTTCTGATCTTGTTGAAGAGTGAAGAATTGGGACATTTATTATGTCGTCATAGTTTAGTTCCGAAACAACATGAAAAATAATATCTTATATGAGTTACAGTGATGAATACAAATATACATGATTCGATTATGTGGTCCTCAGAAAAAAGGATCACAATTACCATCAACTTCTTACATATATACTTCTTACTTACATATATATGGTGTAGATGCATGGAATTGGAAGGTGATTTTGAATATACAATACTTCTAACATGTACAAAGATATAACGTTTTCCAAAGCAAATTTGAATTTAAGTAGTTTCTTACTAAACATTGGTACGATCTAGTTCCTTTATAAATTCCAAATCGGGATAATTAATAACCTGAATGCGTGACGAAAATCATTAATTATTTATTGCTGTTTCGATTAAATACTCGTTTCGTATTTAATAGTTTAAACAAACTCTTACCTACAAACATTGTCATACAACCATGATATTGTGTGTGTTTTTTTTAGTAAAGAATAATTATAATAATTTACACAATCCTTCCAGAATTGGCGAACGTACGAACGAACGGACGTGTGACTATAAACGAGTAGTTGTGGGTTCGATTCCCACTCGAGGGGTGAAAATATTTAATATTTCTATTTTCTTCGCTCTGGCATCAGAGGTAAAGCGCGGCGTTAAGTTCCGCCACTTAACACGCAATCCGAATTCGGCGGAAATTGGGAAACAGAGTGTCTTAACACTAGGTTGCCTCTGCCTACTCTACAGTGTGCGGGATACAACGTGAACCTAAAAAAAAATTGACACCAATCGACAAGACACAATGTAAACGGACCCAAATAACGTAAACGGTATACTCGTGTAACGCCTCTGTTATGGTAATGCGACGCGAATCGCTCTCGATGCGTAATGTTCCTGTCGCAAAAATTCAAAACCGCTTAGGCGTTTAGGGGAAAATAAATTTTCCTATACAGCGTTTTTGCATCTAATATGTAATATAAAAAATATTGATGTTGTACTTACGTTTTTATGAAATGGAGTTCTTGAATATGATTTTCTTATATTTCAAAATATATACTGTACAATAGACTGTATTCCTAACAGTACAGATAGACATAATGTAGTGACACAACACCCCATTCTCAACCTTGTCTTACCACAGCAGGAAAGTGAAAATATATTTAATTATTCCGCCAAGTGAGAATCAAACCTGTAATCACCTCGCTTATATACATACTTATAAATACATAAATAATCATAGATTTCGATAGAAGGTATATAAATAATATAGTAAAAGTATACCAGAAATTACTGTATTCCAGAAATTAAATAAACGAATTACTGAAATTATGTTAGGATGTTTTTAGGATGGAAATTATGTTAGATTTTTCTGAAATTGCATAACTTTTTAAATATTTTCTAGAACATACCCAGGGTGTCAAGGCCCTAGTGGCAAAACACTCTGCTCTCCACTTCCGCATGAAATCAAGACATTGCGTGTTTAGTGGCAAAAATCGAGGCCGCGCTTTGTCGTAGGTAACAGAGGGTTATATAAGAATTTCCTCTAGTGGGAATCAAACCTACAACAAACCTTTCTTACAGATGACTCAAACTACCCATAATATAAACACAAACCAACCAAATATAAGAAAAACATACAAAATAATACAAAAATACCCAAAATTTTGATTATACTAACGTTCATAATAGAATGGCAACCTCAACAATAAATTGTAAGGAAAATTCCAAAGGTCCCGGGAAACACTTCAAAGTGAACGGGGACAGGACAACGGGGTGTCCCGCAATAGGGCCATTATATTCGTAATTTATGTTCGAAACTTTCACCTGCTATAATGCTATAATGTTTAGGTTTTAAGCTTACAAACAAAAGTTTTTACATAAATACTTTGGGTTAAGATGGAAATTAAAAATCGTGAGCTTGAAAATGGAGGAAAAATTAAAATTGTGAGTAAATCTACGATGGTGCAGTTAATATGTATGTAAGTAAACAAGATAGTGTGGATTCGAGTCTTTTTGAGAACGTTTATATGAGGATTAAAAATATTATAAATAATATTGTTTATTGTATTTAACAGTTCAAGAAAAACCATAGAATTAATGGTTCATATACATATGTAGGTGCACTTGCCGAGTACGAGTTGTTTGTCGAGTAAAGACCTCTTCCAGCCAGTATGTGTAGGTGGATAAATGCAAATAAATGCAAGATTTGGAAAAATATATTGTCATGTACTCAGAGAAAGTGCGGCGTTAGGTTACGCCACACTACCCACCTTTCTTTGTACGAAAAATGTGAAACAGAATAACTTTTCAAATATGTCTACGTCTTACTTACACTGACGGCTATTTATACCAACACAAGATTTTTTGGATGTAAAATAAAAACAATATTTAGCAAAAAGTTTATCGTTTTAATATATAACTATTAACATTATAGAAATACTAGTAGTCAACTAGCGGCTTCGCCGCATTAACTATATAGTTTTTTCGTTATGTTGCAACTCTCGGGAGTGGATTTCTGAAAAATAAAGTAGCCTTGGATTTTTAACTTTATTTATGCCAAAATTCATTACAATCGGTCAAGCGGTGTAGATTTTCCATATAAACATTCATCGCCTATTTCAACCTTTTAGAGTTTGATTAAAAAAAAAATAAGTAGCTTATTTTTGACCCAGTAATTTATACTACTTTCATTCCAAATATCGTCCAAATCGGACCGGTAGATTAGCTAAGAAAGCGTGACAGACAAACAGACAGACATTCGCATTTGTAATATAAGTATAGATTTATCGTTGGAAAAGTTAACGTGCGCAGTGGGAAAATCTACCTGTAATTGCGATACATCGTAGGTTTGATTCTCACTCAGAGGAAAATTTACAATCAAATCATTTTCATTACTCCATTTTGTTAGATAAACCACATTCACAAATTCATTCATTCGCAGAGTAAAAAAAGGAGTGTGACTTGACACTACTGCCTTCTCTCACGCTGCTATGCAAAATAAAAAAATATGATTCAATTGTATTTTATACAAATATAAATTCTATATATCTTAACAAAAAAAAGTACAGAATAGCGATTTCAACACAGAACCCCAAAAACCGATACAATCGCGGCTAAAAAGCTAATACTCACCAAACGTACACAATATACCTCATATTGACATTTAAGTCAGGAAATCGATGCTATGGATTTCCCGAAGGGTTACCGTCAGACTGGATTTGATATGGGAGTTCCTTAAAGGATTTATTTCCTTGCAATCTCTGTCTATCTATCTATTTAACTATCTAGTGCTCTTTGTGCACGTTTTATGCAACTTTAATGATATTTGAGTTGTAATATGTTTATTTTTGGTTTTGTACAATATAAAAGGCATACAAATAATATAGATAAGTTGTGGCCAGTCATGGCCCAGTCACACGCTTGTGCCACTGGGCCACGACTGGTTGTGGGTTCGATTCCCACTCGAGGAGTGGAAATATTTAATATTTCCATTTTCTTCGCTCTGGAGTCGAGGTAAAGCGCGGCGTTAAGTTCCGCCACTTAACACGCAATGCCTCCGAATTCAGCGGAAAGTAGGGAACGGAGTGTCATAACACTAGGTTCCCTCTGCCTACCCTGCTGTGTGCGGGATACAGCGTGAAGCTGAAAAAAAAAATAATAATATAGAAGGTATGGTTTAATTCTATGTAATGGTAGCAAATACGAAAATAATGCATTCAGTTATATTTTACAGTTTCCTATAGATAAAACATTGTACAGATATGTAAAAATGTAAGTATTAAACAGTAATTTATTATCATTGTATTTAAATAATCATGATGTTTACTTAAATAAGAATAATAACATTATTAGTTCTCTAGTTTTCGGAATGATTATTTATTTTAAATGCCTACCTGTGATCATAGATAGTCGATCTAAATATAAGTCACATAGTATTTAAAACGTTCGTTTATCTTAAATCTACTTGCCAGTTTTTAAATATACATGACTAATCTCTTTATTTATAAAAAAACCAAACTAAAATCTCTAAAATATTGCAGCTGCTCACTTAGAAAACGTATTGTTAATACACACCCTTCTACAATTTTCGCCCGAAATCTAAACGTTTCGCGTTGAGTAGTGGAACTTAATGCTGAATCGCAACCCAAATCAGAAGGAAGAAATGAAAATAATTCAAGTTTAATATAGTGGGAATCGAACCGACTACCGATTCACGATAAGAAAGAGTTCCACTGAGCCACAATAATCTCTTATAATATTAAATTACACAAATTTTAAAACTCAAGCCTATACTTTAACGCTATGTTTATTAAAAAACAAACATTATTTACAAAACTCAACAGAAATTACACAAGAGCTAGGAAAAAAATGTTAATGTTAATGTGAAAAGGAACAAATAGTTCTTTTAAAAATTAGCATCGTGAATGCATTACCTTGTCCTGTAATCCATTAGAGTAATGAACGTCCGGCGAGATGGACTGAAAGCCTTTACAACTTGTAAATTTTATGTTTTAAAAGTAAAATAACAGTAATAAATTCTACGTTTAATTTGAATTTTAAGTAGATTTTATTTTTTGTTTGAAACACCATATGCTTCATTCCTTTTTCAGCTCAGGGTGGTCAAAGAGAAGCTAGTGTCAAGACACTTTGTTCTCCGCTTTTCGACCAAAATAAATAAAGATATTGAGAGTTACGTAACGATAGTTAACGCCACGCTTTGTCTTACGAATGTCACGTGTACATATTATGTAGAATATAGCGTGCTAAAGCGTGGATAATTACAATGTTTTTCATAACTGGTAGTTTAATATATGTATGTAAGAAGAAGTAATTTTACTTTTACATTAATAGACAAATAAAACCCAAAATTGCCACATCGATCGACCCTTCATTAGCTACAAACTTTATACCACCTATTTAATAAGAAATAATTTGTACTAGAAGCCAATCTGATTACTGACTCCATACTACAACGTATTTATATGAAAAAGAAAAGATAGCTTGCCGTTTTTTTCCCGCATAGCCCAGCAATCAGAGAGAACCTAGTGTCAAGACACTCCGTCTCCGACAAGAACTTTGAAACACAACATATAGTAACGTATAATATAGCATTATAATATAGCATCATTATATATACAATGATATAATATTTTATCATTTTTTCAATTTCTTGTTTTATGGAGTTAATCGACTTGGCAAATGAAGTATCCATTTATCTTTCAAACATTTACTATTATTATGTTATAAAAAAATAGGAGGTTGTCATGGCAGAGTGGGACAGCGTCTGAATGTAAATGCCAGGCAAAAATAACAGAGTGCTTGATTTTTAATTGTGGAAATAACTATATTTGAATTATTTTCATTTTTTCCGCCTTGGTAAGAAGACAATCTGTGGCGTTGAGTTCCGCCACTCAACACGGTATGTCCCGTTTTCAGGCAGAATGAGGAGAAGTAAGTGTTTTGACACTAGGTTCATGCCTACTACCCCGCAGGTACGTGAAGCTATATATTGGCTATATTATTATTATTACTCTATAAAATATTATCATGTAATTAAAAGTTATAAGTCAAATGGCATTAATTTAGAAAATTTAAAGAAAATTCAACCAAAATTCTGTATACAGTAGAACATCCACTTTAATATACAAGTATTCCTTCGTATATGAATATATCGGATTACTACATCGAACCTTTCTGATATATTAAATTTTCGATAACGCGTCCTCAAAGAGAGGAGACTGCATCGGGCGTGCATCTGGCGTTCGTTATCACTCATACCTATCATCCAGCGAAATTGGGTTTTACATAGCTTTGATATAGCGGTAGTGGCTTAGTAAGGAATAGTTAATAAACAACGTTGGTTGCCGCATCGATTCTCGGCTTAGGCAATTTAAATTTTAAATGATGTACTAAAGTAATTTAGTAGTTATTATACGTTTCAAGGTAAAACGATATGACAACTTCACTTAGAAGAAAATTTATGATAAGTGGCACTGTTCTCTAATTCTCGACTGTCACTTGGTCCCTTGTTGAGTCGTGAGACTAAACATCGTGTAATGTCAGACATTAGTGACATTATATTAAACAGAATTTAACTAATGTTAATGTATCCTCTTTTATTTTCTTATTAACTCTGTTAATTTCATACTACTATATCGAGGTAAAGCGCGGCGTTAAGTTCCGCCACTTAACACGCAATGCCTCCGGATTCGGCGGAAAGTGGGGAACGGAGTATCTTAATACTAGGTTCCCTCTGCCTACCCTGCTGTGGGCGGGATACAGCGTGAAGCTGAAAAAAAAAACTATATAAATAAAAAACTTTATACACAAAAACAAAGCTATAAATTAAGTGGACGACAGTACTACCTCTCAGTAAATAGGTTCCTGGAGTCCATTTGAGCGAAAATATATGATAAGAGCTATTGAATTGCGATATATTGAATTGAATGACGTAATAAATGTGCATCGGTCGAATGAAATGGACGAAGGATTTTTAATATTTATTAATATTTACTAATTAAAGTCTTCATAGTCCAGTTCATAATCATGTGACTGTATACGCATTTTGTGGGATTGATTTTTATACTTAATTTTACATAGCACGGTGAGAAGAAAGAGGTTAGTGTTACGACACTCCGTTCTCCGCTTTGCGCCTTAATTTACAACATTATACATTGAGCAGTGGAAGTCAATACCGTTAAGACATAAGTCTTAATAGAAAATGGGAATGAAAATATGTAATATAATTATAATTATTCTTTGAAGGGGTGATTGAACCCGCACATATCATATTATAACGCTAGTACAATGCGCGACGGTTTTCTCAGAATGGTTATTTTTCCAAATAAATCCAGGTTGAAAATCAAAGTATGACGTTGCATTTCGTTGCATTTCGTCAGATTTTTTGACTTTATTTTATTTTATTTAAATTGTCGTTAGTCCTTAATCAGTCGGAGACTGGGCAATCATTTAGTTCTCTCTCTCTTTTTTTAGCTTCACGTTGTATCCCGAACACAGCAGGGTATGCAGAGGAAACCTGGTGTCAAGACACTCCGTTCCCCACTTTCACTCCGTTCCGCCGAATTCTGGAGGGATTGCGTGTTAGGTGACGGAACATAATGCCGTCCTTTGCCTCTACACCAAAGCGAAGAAAATGGAATTAAAATTAAATTAAATTAAATAATTTTATTTTATTTAATTTTAATTGAAAAGAATTTTAAGAAAATGGAAAATATTAAATATCTCCTTAAGTGGGAATCGAATCAAACACCATTCGCTTTACAGTCGCACTTATGCCTCTGCGCCACGACTGGTCCCTCTCTCTCTTTTTATAACAACAAATAAATAATATATTTTATTTATTTTCAATTATTTTTTAATAATATATGAGTAAAACTGAATAGAATATTTTTTGCAAAGTAAACATATAAAGTATTTGCTTACAGAATCATAAAAATAACTAATGATAAGCTATTGATATTCAGTGTTGAGATAAACCAGGTGCCTCTGGATAACGTATCTAATATTTTCTGAGGCCATGTGGTGAGATGAAACTCCAAGGGAATTCCATAATTATCCTTTTTCTTAGTATTGTAAATTATTCAGGGGTCTAAATAAGTGCAATAATACTCAAATAATATTCATAATTAATATTTTAATACATTACACATTTTAAGGTATAAACTCGATGATTGCTGATTCGATTCCCATTCGGGGTAATAATTATATTTATATTATTTTTACTCTCCTCTAATAACCTAAGTTTAATATATGATATCTCGATTTTACTACCAAAGTGGAGAACGGAGTGTCTTGACACTGTATCTCTCTGACCACCTCACTTCCCATATGCTGCGAAGAAGCGTGTAGCTGCGAAAATAAATTAGTTTCCTTATTTCATAAAAAACATACTTAAAATTAATTCGAAACCCTTGACTAGCTTATCTAATATTTTTTTAAAACATTTTCAAAGCACAGCGTAACGACTTCTGATGTTATGTTCAGATACAGCACGTAGGCCCAGCAATAAAAAGTCATTGCCCACGTTTTCAGTTGTGCAAATACAAAAGAGTATTTCTATAGGCACCTGACTTAATCTAAAGATCGACGAAACATTGTTATTTTATGCACCCCTAAGATTTTATTTCTTCTATAAGGAAACGCTAAGTATTTGGGCTCTTTTTTTAATAACGATTCTTTTCAAGTCGTATTTATGTGAGTTCAACGTAACTGTTTTGAACAGTGACGTAAATACATACATGTACAAGTATACTATATATATTTCACCTTTAGGCTTTTTGAAGCAAAGAATTATAGTCAGAGAAAAACTAATGTTAAGTTCTTAGATATTTATCCGGAAGTGAGAGACTGGCTGTTGAATGGCGGAAATCAACGCCGGAAATGAAAATTAACTAATTATTATCCTATTTATTAAGCCAGTCGTGGCCTAGTGGCACAAGCGTGTGACTGTAAACAACTGGTTGTGGGTTCGATTCCCACTCGAGGAGTGGAAATATTTAATATTTCCAAATTTCCTCGCCTGGTGTCGAGACTAAGCACGGCATTAAGTTCCGCCGCTTAACACGCAATGCCTCCGAATTTGGCGGAAAGTGGGGAACGGAGTGTCTTTACACTAGGTTCCCTCTGCCTACCCTGCTGTGTGCAGGACAGTACAGCGTGAAACTAACAAAAAAATATCCTATTTATATTCCTCTTAGTGGGCCAAAACTACGTTTGCAGTAAGAGCTGCTTCTATGACATGACGTTACAATTGCAATCCGTACTCCACTTTCATTCTATTGTTTCAAAATTGGCGGAACTTAACACTGCAATTTTCCTAGGAAAACAAAGATACAAAACTTGTTACAAATGTTAACACACGAGAGAGAAAGGAATCCACAGCCATCACAGTACATTCATAAATACCTCACATTATGTGTTTTATTCTCATAATAAGCTGTAATCTATCAAAACTATTCTTAACGATTAGTAAAGTTTTTTATTGAATAAAAATATCATTAATCTCACTGACCGTCGCGTTGTTTGTTTCCTCTAAATTGATAAAAATTGGGCATCGTTAGGGGATGGGACGGAATTAGTGTATATTTTGTATGATTTATTCCTATCTATAAATATGTATTGACCCGCAGCTTCCGCAGCGAAGTTATCAAATTAGTACTTTATATTACATTCATTCAATCTATTTATAACTTTTGTCCTTATCTTCTCACATTAGTAGAATGTGTTGATTTTATTTAGTTTTACGTTTTTTCTTAGCCTTTCTTAGCTGTATAGGCATAGAGAACCTAGTGTCTAGTCACTCCTCTACTTTTCGCCTGAGCTCATCAAATTGCTTTTTGGATGCCGCGTTTTGTAATACTAAAACGAATAAAATATAATTTAACAAATGTTTTTCCCTATAGTATGAATCGAACCTAAAGCAATCGCACTTACAGTCAAACTTGATAATTTACCACTTTATCATGATAACCTTAAATTATAGCATTATTCGTCTATTCTGTTGAAGAAAAATATTTACATTGTAATATTAAAGCAGACAAAAGCGATAGACCAAAGTGGTTTCACTAAATTTTCTTTGTCTATTCAAGAGATATGAAAAAACAAACAAATTAAACAGATTCACGTCGCTTCCTTAGGTTCTCTCCGAGTTCCATTTTACGCGGATAGAAGGACACTCAAAAAAGTTTCTCTTTGTGGCAAGACACTTACAGAACTCACCGTCCCACTTTACCTTAATTAATCTAAATAATAAATTGTGACCAGTCGTGGCCCAGTGGCACAAGCGTGTGACTGTAAACGACTGGTTGTGGGTTCGATTCCCACTCGAGGAGTGGAAATATTTAATATTTCCATTTTCTTCGCTCTGGTGCCGAGGTAAAGTGCGGCGTTAAGTTCCGCCACTTAACACGCAATGCCTCCGAATTTGGCGGAAAGTGGGGAACGAAGTGTCTTAACACTAGGTTCCCTCTGCCTACCCTGCTGTGTGCGGAATACAGCGTGAAGCTACAAAAAAAAAACAAATAAAAAAAAATAGTATTCCACTGTACCAGACGGACTCAATACAATTTAGTATAAGTTTATTCAAAACCATTATATATATAACTTTTGTACCATATAAAAATTTTACCTATATAAGTAGGGGTTATATAATATATTATACCTATTCATATGTTCAGTATGACCATAACAGCTGAGACCTATAAAATTACACTGGTGGTACCATTAAAACATTTTTATGTGAAAAATGATAAGCCTCCACAAAAAAACCATAAAACTGGAATCCTGTCATAAAGTGCTTTGTGTGTGTTTTATTACACTTTGATTACCAATGACATAACTACGATTGAAGAATTGTGATGTATACCCATAGAAGTATTATAAAATGTTTTTGCTGACAACAATAATAAGTTTTGAAAAAAACAGGGTCAAGTTGTCTGCTGAATGGCGGACCTCAACGCCACATTCTGGCTTAAGTACCTGAGTGAAGAAAACAAAATAATTTAAAATCATTATTCCGATTGGGATCGAACCCACAATCAATCGCTATTAGGTACAGTCAGTCACTTCTACAGTCTAGCAATATAACCAATTAAATAAAAAAATAATTAGATATAAGCTTTTTTCCTACGTTATTTTAACATTCTTATGATTTGAAATCTATGAAAGAATTCGTATACTTCCAGACTTTTATAATTATACTAGCGGCCCGCTCGCGGCTTCGTCGCGTGAACCATAACCTTGGAATTGTAACCTTGGATTATCAACTATATTTTCGTCAAAATTAATTACAATCGGTGAAGCGGTGTGGATTTTTCATATAAACTTTCATATCCTATTTTAACCGTTTAGAGGTTGTTTTTTGAAAAAATAAGTAGCCTATGTTTGACCCTACTGGGTACTGAAATTTAGATTAAAAGTAGTAAAAGTTACTACTTTTATTACTTTCATTCTAAATTTCATCCAAATCTAATCAGTAGATTAGCCGGGAAAGCGTGATAGACAAACAGACAGACATTCGCATTTATACTATAAATATAGATTATCATTCCTTTTAATATACTATAAGTCCATCTAAGTCTTTAATATGGAGACCTTTGTAAAATTCATCCCACGGTTTCTACAAAATGTAGTATACATCAAATCAATATTAAAGTGTGTGCTTTATTTTTTAAAGTTTGAAATATAAAATATGCTCGTGCAGCAAAGAAAATGGCAAATTAAGAAAAAATATGCTCGTGCAGCAATGAAAATGGTAATGTTAAATATTTCTAATCCTTGAATGGAAATCGAATCCACAATCAGTCGCGTTTACAGTCACACTCTGTGCCCATTTTAATGAAATGTATATTTATTTATATTTAAATATACTAGAATTAATACAAGTAGGCGATCTAACACTCACTCGTATGTTAACTTCCATTCTTGTTTCACAATGCGTAGGTGTAAAAATACTGGCGCTAAAGCCATTGCTATTAACATGTTAATTTAAAGGCGGAGACTGAGGCGTTCCGAAGTGAATTGTTAATGTTGTGGTTCTTCATTTTAAATGTGTCTTAGGTACTTGGTTGTACTTAAATTACTTAGTATCTTACAAAGAGAGAAACTTAGAGATTATAGTGTCTTTGTTCTGCCTTTCAGCTTGAAAATGAAATATTATTCTCTCTAAACTAAATAAACAAAAAGAAAAGAAAAAAAAATGAACAAAAACAATATGTTTAGCACAATAGGCGGCCTTATCGCTAAATGAGCGATCTCTTTCAGGCAACCTTAGGATAGAGGAGAGAATGAATAAATAAAATGGGAAGGGATGTACAGAGTATTTAAATATCATATACTTAAAATCATAAATATATACATACATAAAACTAATGTTTCGCTTTAAATATAAAGAAATTTCAATCTACTACCTTCATGTATAGTCAAATACGTCCCAAATAAGTCATTAGGTATCTTCTTCGGCAACTGGGTCATCGTAGACCGCATGAAGGTTTAACATCAGACTTATACTATATAAAAAAAAATTAGACCTCCGGTCCTTACGAAGACGTAAGTACATAAAATTATTTAACTTCTTAAATAATAAGGTACCTGTAATATAAAAAAAAAATGTTTAAATTGTAATGTATATTTTAGTAGTTTTAGTTTAAATAAAGGTCGATTACACTTATATTTTTCTTTACTTTTGTTTTATACAATGTAAATGTACTGTAATTATTCACATGCATATGCAAATACACTAAAATTATAGTTACCTTGAAATACGTTTTGTTGTTAATGTATTCTTTTTTTACTTCAGGCGTTGCATGATATTTAGAGAGAAGAAAGACTTCATTCTCCACTTTCCATCCGACATCCGACATTACCTGTTGAATAGCGGAACTCAACGATGCAGCTTATCTTTTAAACAAACGTAAGTAATAAACTTGTATTAAAATAAACAACAAAACATCCTTAACCATTCTTAAAAGCACTTGCTACGAAGTCAATTTCAAATTGTCACTAAAAGCAACCTCCATTATATACGTTTAGTGTCATTACGAAAATGACAAAAATATCCGAAGGAAGCTACTTCAACTTCCAATCTGCCCGAGTACCAATTATAGTGAGAGCTGTACCCGCAGAAACTCTTCAAGCCAATTTTATCCGATACAGAATAACGATTCCATCAAACTCTGTATTTTAGTTTAAACTTTAAATTACAGACTGAAAGTGTCCAGCAAGTTTTGATAGCCTATTGCATCTATGAAATAACAACCTTTAATACGTAGCAAAAATAACTCAATTACCATAGAGTCAGTTATAAATTTGATATACACTGCTGTTTTGTGCATAATCGAATAAATTTTTCCAATAAAAAACCGTCAGTGTATAACGTTATATGAAAATTGCGATACAAATGCATTATACATGAAGTCAGTTATACGTTGTTCATTCAATCAATCGCCCGAGTGAATGTTGATTGGTAAATAGATGTGTATGTATATTTTGGCGTTTTTTTTCACCGATGCTTGTTCGTTGGGGCTTAACAATGTGTCAACAGCAGTGAAATTTTGTTTTTCCGATTTTCGCTCCGACAGAGTCATACTACGGGTGACTTTCAATAATCAATTTGATTAATAATTTGTGAATATTTTGTATGTATAGCGAGTTCATATTCGCTGTGCAATATGTATTTTTTAATATTTTCAATACACTCGATAGTAGTTTACAAAAATGTTTTTATAAAATGTTCATGAAACTGAAAAACAGTCATTGTGACTTATACCTATAGTGGAACCTACAGCTTAACTTTAATTGGCTTACTTAAAGTAGTAGTAAAGTTATATATTTTTTTATAGCAGCGTAATCCAAATCATCCAATCATTATGAACATTCCTGCAAATAAAAGTTGAAGCTATTACCAATCGTCATTACAGTCAGACGTCTTCCTACTGCACCACGGCTCATTATATACATATATTTTGATATTTGAAAATACAGCTTAGAAACCATGATATATTAAGTCAATTTTTCTTAAATCCTGAAAGTCATAGTTTAAGTAGAATTTACATAAATATGTTTTTTCTTAACTTTACGCTTTTTCTAACATACCCTGGTATACAGAGACAACCTAGTGTCAAGACACTCCGTTCTCCACTTTCCGCCTTATAACACATAACATCATTTCTTATTGAAGTTCACATTATAACCAAACACATCTTAATAGCTTCCGCTTAATATATATTCGGAACGAAGCGATATTTGCGTATTTTTGTCCACGCCTGAGGGGAGTCAGAGCTGAACGCAAATCTTCAGAATAATGACGACAACAAATCATAAGCTAAGCCTTTCCCAGCGATAATATGACGTAAATAATACGAGATACTCGGAAAGAATCAGAATGTGCGATCATATAAGAAATCCACAAAGGGTAAGGGTCGTTTGATGTTCAAATAGAGCGATTTTCAATTTATATCGTGTTCCTCGGGTATCGGAACGCCTACCTCAGCCTTATTTGCTTTTATATTTAATACGTATATTGTATTATATTTTTTTGTATTTTTGTAGTATTGTACTGTAAACGATGGTTGTATGTTCAATTTCCAATTAGAACAAAGCGCGGCGTTAAATTCCGCAACTTAATACTTGCAATGTCTTGATTTTGGGGGGAAAATGGAGAGCGGAATGTCTTGAAACTAGGATCTCTCTGACTGAAGAAGCTGTTGCACTTTTTAATAAGAAATTAGTTAGTTATCAAATATAAAGTATAAAAAATAATGCTCCTTGAAAAGTACTCAAGTATAAAAGAACATAGAAGGTTCTCCTGAATATAATTTAGTAAAGTCAAGTGAAAAATTATTTGGACACGTCATTTTCTTCTAAAGAAAACAGGTTTACACTTTTTACAGGATAGCAGAATCGTTAGAAACTACCTAGAAGATGATCTTGATTATCTTTTACAAAAAAATATGTATTTACCACATAGACATATCGCTTCAATTTTTATTTTTCCCACCAGCTTACTTTTGTAATTTTATTTTCGTTTTTTTTAGCAACACACACAGCAGGGTAGGCAGATGGTACCTAGTGTTAAGACACTTCGTTCCCCACTTTACGCCGAATTTTGGAGGCATTGCGTGTTAAGTGGCGGAACTTAACGCCACGCTTTGTCTTAACACCAGAGCGAAGATAACGAAATTATTAAATATTTCCACCCTTCGAGTGGGAATCGAGCCCACAACCAGTGGCTTTACAGTCACATTTTGTGTCTCTACGCTACGACTGGCCCCAACTGGCCCTTTTGTAAATTATTTGATTAATTATTCGTTAGACAGAATGCCTTTTCTTCATTTTAAGCATTTATTTTTAAGCACCAGCTTTTGTCTACAAAAATTCGCTACTGGCTTCAGTGAAGTATATAAATTACATATAGCATACATACATACAAATACATCTGAAAGCAATCGCTATGTTTGGCTGTACCATACATTACGTTGTCCCCTCACGCCGGTACAATAGTTCGGTTATTGGCATTCCTGGGCGAGCGACTATTGTGAGCAAGCTAATGATAAATCGTTGAATCTGCAAACGCTCTGCATTTGCTATATTGATTACTTTCTTCTGACGTTTTACAAGTTTGTGTAAAAATTGTGAATATTTGTGGAAAAATGTATTTTTTATTTAAAAGTTATGTAAACTGTTATTTTGTTTTATATTTCTTGTTCTATTTGTATATTTTTATAATAGTTGATCGAATTTGCTTAGCTTCACGCTTTTCTTCGCTTTTCCTACATGGCAAAATTTACACTGGCACCAAATTTATAATGATAAAATATTTCATGGATAAAGAAAAAAAATACAAAAGATTTACTAGAGTGTATAACTATCGTCGTGAGTCGTTTATCTATCTGAGGAATCCCTACATTTAAATGTCTTTTTTAATTTTCGGTTTTATTAAATGGATAAGACATGAGTAAAGTAAATAAGCACTCTATGTTTCAATTTACAGGAGAAAGTGTAAAATGGAATGATTTGACACTATTCTATTATGGGAGAAAAAGCGTTAAGCTGTTTTTTTTTAATAAGACATTTTTTAACGAAAAAAGAAATGGCCCAACAAACAAAGAACGTGACGTTACTTACACATTTCTCTTCATCTAAATAAGCTTCATTAAGAAACAGCTGGTCTGAAGGGATTAAATTAAGCAAAAGAAAAACCCTTGTTATTTAAAACTTTCAGCGGTATTTTAAGAATTTTATTCAAAGAACGCGGTCTTGAGATATGATGTATTTATATTGTATGCTTAGGACGTGGGTTCATATCTCAGCCAAAACATATGAAATACATATATGTATATGACACAAAGCTATTGCTGTCTTTTAAAGATACAGAAGACAAGAAAAGAATAAAAGATATCATTTCACCCTTTTTTCAGTATACTAGGTAGGTCTTGACTCTATTTTCTTCCCACATACGAGACAATGGGTGTTTAGTAGCTCGCTTGTGAAACTTAACACGCGCTCTGTCTTACCGCAGCGGAGAAATATATAATATGCATTTTAAATTATTGAAACTGGGGAACGGAGTGTCTTAACAATAGGTCCTCTCTGCCTACTTTGGTGTGTGCAGGATACAGCGTGAAGCTAAAAAAAATCAAAAAGAGCACCATCGCGTAGTGGGATAGCACTGTATTATGATAGTGGATTCGATTCCCACTCAGGGGAATGATTATATTTAAATTATTTTCAAATCTTCCCTCTGGTCATAAAACAAACCGCAGCGTTAACTTCCACCACTAAACACGCAACGTCAGATTCAGTTGGAAAGTGGAGAATGGAATGTTTTGACACTAGGTTCTCTGTGATAAAAAAGCAACAATACCGCATAGCAGAGGGAAAAAGTGTAAAGCTTTAAAAAATATTGAAAATATTCGTTTATTTTATATGTAGGTACATATAGCAGCAAGCAGGTATGACTTTATCCTCATTTACTCCATATGAAGGTAAGCAAAGAGAAGTAATAATTATAGATTCTCCAGATTCTCCAATTATTGCTTACTGGTTCATTACATTTTGACGCCGTGCTTTGTATATACAGATATGGTTAACATGTGTATGTGTAGTGGCTATATATTAGTACTATACCAAAAGATAAGAGTATAACTCAGCTACCTATTACACCGGCTAGGCAAAGATACATAAACAACGAGGGCTTTTAAAATGAATGTGACCAAACAAATAGATCTTTTCTCTCGTAAATTTATGCTAATAACTATGCCGAGCGCTGCGGGATTCATTTCGCGGATTTATGGGACCCGCGACACGGGCGGAATTAAAAGTTTTGTATGTGGGAAATCGAGAACGTATGAAATATTCTTTGATAAATCATTTCACGTTTAAATAGATTCTTGTTCTGTTTTGTTATATTGCTTTGATAATATTTAACTATTATATTTTTTAATTACTTTAAAAAAACTGCCGTGAGTGGGAATCGAACTTATTCTTATGATAATTTTTCAATAAATGATAGAGATATAAGTAGACATCAATACCCAAAACAACACTTGTACTAAAAACACTTGAATGACCCCAATAAAAGTTTCCCTAAAGCACCCTAAAAGACGAGTTGCATACAAAGACCGGGTAATTTCTTAAAAACAGCTTCATTCCGGTTATAGCCGGTTCCAACCGCTCCAAACCGGTCCCAACCGGTTGTGGTGGAGTAAAAGGCAATCGTGCGATTCGTGTCACGTTGCGGCAGATTCGAATAGAAATGGGAATTAGGACGTTTCGTAGTGCACCTAAATGTCGGACGACATTGCAGATGCATAATGAGGAGGATTATTCATGAGTGTATTAATTATTTAACAGTCATCCAGGATTATCCATTGTATTTGAGCGTAAGGCGTGACGTATGCGACTATGTGATTATTGGCGTGGTATAGCTTCGTTAGGGATTCCACGGTTTATTTCTCAGCTGGATTACATAATAAAATTTTAATATTTTATATTTACTTACATATATTTATTTAAAAGTACATAAAATATTATTAGATACAAAATAAGTACATATACTCAACTTGTGAAAATTGAACCAACGAACTTTAGCTTATAACAATAATGTAATGAGGCCGCCGTAGCGCAGTAAGACAGCGTCTGGTCATCAAACAAATAAATAAAGTGTACCGACACTACGTTCTCTCTGACTACCCTAATATTTGAAAAATACTAACTAATCTGTCAAGCAAGAGCTTAACCCTCCTTTGTTTTAATAATGTAATTACTAATTACAAAAGTCTGAAGGATAATCCACGTTTCACACTTTCCACAGCAAACATTCACCAAAGCGAAGACAAAGTATTAACAGCGGTTGGAAAGTTTGCTTTAGCTCGAATGTAACTTTATATTTTCTTCTTAGTTATTTCATATTTCCCCATACTTCCGCATTTGAAAACTTAATCTAGCCTAGGAAACGACAGCAGACGTAGCAAGCAATATTGGATATGTGAGTATTTGCTGTAAAAATACGCATTACTTTACATTTCGTGAGTGGTTTAAAGTAGGTCAGTATAGTACAGTGTCGTCCCCGCTACGGTACGTTGTGTGTATAAGAGAGTTTCATATATTCTTATTTGGTTCGGTATCTGCATACTTTGCAATATGCTTATCGTATTATTTGGAAAATATAGGATAAGGTATATACAATGTTAGTATAAAGTCAACGTTAGTATTAAGTTATCGAAATTATTACGAAATACAATACAAATATACTGTTATTTTAAATTATGAATCAAGTAATAATACTGTTATATTATTATCAGTACAACAATTTCATTATTCTAAAACAAAAAAAGTACAATAGATTGTGTTATGAGTGCGTTGTCGCGTAATAGTTAGTAACCGTCTATATAACCTTCGGAGCTGGGTCCGTAAGAGAAAACGGAACGTATATTTTTCTTACTTAACACGTAATGTGTCTAATTCCTGCAGAAAGCAGAGAACGGGTTACCTTAACACCAAATTATCTCTGTCTACCTTGGTATTCCGGGTAAAGCGTGAAGCTGAAGTGGTATTTATTTATGCGTGCGGAAATTATATAAAACCAGATTCTTCTTTAAAAAATATGTTTTTGTAATAAAAAAGAACACATTTTTAGGAAATGTATATAGAATATCGTTTTCCACATGTCAGGTAGTCAGAAAGATCCTAATGTCAAGAAGACGAGACATCATCGTAAGAGACGGCGCTGTCTCGAGACATCATCGTAAGAGACGGAGCTCAACACCGCGCTTTGACTTGTTACGAGCGCGGAATAATGAAAACAATATAAACATAATCATTTTCCCTGAATGGAAATCAAACCAACAACCATCGTGTTTTGTTTGGGGCCAGTCGTGGCGCAGTGGTAGAAACGTGTGACTGTAAACGACTGGTTGTGTGTTGTATTCCGACTCGAGGAGTAGAAAAAATCAATATTTCCATTTTCCTTCGCTCCCTGTATCGGAGGCAAAGCGCGGCGTTAAGTTCCGCCACTTAACACGCAATGCCCTCGAATTCGGCGGAAAGTGGGGAACGGAGTGTCTTAGCACTAGGTTCCCTCTGCCTACCCTACTGTGTGCGGGATACAGCGTGAAGCTAAAAAAAAGAAAAAAAACGATCGTGTTTACATTCAGACTTTACACTGAGCCACACATATACATATCTCCTCTTCCTTTTGCATCTTCTGGACATTTCGTTCCACGTTCAATTAAAACCGCCCCGCATCTATTTATCCGTGTGCATTGAGTTTAATGAAGTTTGTTCAGATCTCAGTCCATATGTTTGCGTACGAGTTTAAGCTTCATAATAGGGTGATGATTGATTCCGTATTTGTTCTCTACTTCGCAACGCCTACGGTGAATGGAATTAATGATTTCTCTTGCAAATATTTAGGTTGCTTTTGTATTATATTTTTTTGTAGTTAAACGCTTTTCCCTATAGATAAGGACACTTAGACAGAATCTAGTGCTAAGACAACTCTTTTACACTTTCCGCAATCATTAAAAAAAAATCTACATCAAGGAATTTTGTGCAGTCCATATTTTATACTATGTAACTGACACTCTTAAAGGCTGCTCGACATGTTCATATCACATGGCGATATTTGAACACAACATTGAAAGTTAAATATTATCAAATATATATATTTATAAAATTAATGAATTGATTCATTAAATTTAAAAAAATATATTAGATAATATTTATATTCGTTCTTCTTATTATTATTTTTATTTATATTATCTTCTTATTATTATTTATATTATTATTCAACTTATTATTTATATTCGTTTTTTTTCTGTAACTAACAGGGTATATAGAGAGAACCTAGTGTCGAGGCATTCCGGTCTCTTCATTCCTCCCGAATTGGACACATTGCATGTTGAAGAGCAAAATTCAATACCACATTTTGTCAGACCATGGTAATATGAGAAAATTCAAGTATAATAATTCCTATGAGTTAGAATCGATCTCTTAACCATTGCCTATATAGTCATACGCTATCATACATAGCACTACACAAAGGCAATTATTATTAATAAATTCAATTTTTTCAGACAGTCTGAAAAAGAGTTTAAAATTTTACTGAATTTTCCCAGCAGCATCTACATAGTTTTACATAAAAGTATGCATATGTTCACTACGGAGGCCATTTAAGGCCATGAAGGCACAGTAGACTTATTATACCCGTGATGATTGTAGGTTTGATCTAAATGAAAATAATATTTATATAATTATCGTTTTTCCACTACAATTAGGCAAAGCACGGCGTTAGATTATACTACTTAATATATTCGTGCACTGAAATGGAGCGGAAAGAGGAAAACGGAGTGTCTTAATTCTAGATATGGGTTACATATAAGTAAATAAAAAAAAACAAAAATATACATATTCTGACATAAAAAAATTTCAATCCGCACTTAAAAAGACATTTTCTTAGTAAACTATGGACTGATTAAAAGAAATTCACGCTTAGATTGGATTGGACGCTTATGGCCTTATCAACAAAAAGTACTGAAATTTCTTTTTCAGTTTACGGAGAATAAAAAACATATTACAAATCCATTTATACAGTGCATTGCCAGAAAAAGCTATTTCGACACTAAAAATATTCACTCGTAAAAATAAATTTAAAAAAAAGAAATCACAAACAGAAAAAGAAAAAAATGCAGAAATATTCAATATTTCCGTTTTCTTCGTTCTGGTGTCGAGGCAAAGCGCGGCGTGAAGTTCCTCTCGTTCCACTTAACACGCAATCCCTCCGAATTCGGCGAAAAGTGGGAAACGGAGTGTCTTAGGTCTAGGTTCCTTCTGCCTACCCTGCTGTAAGCTGGATACAGCGTGAAAAAAAATCGTTACAAATCCATTGCTTAAAAAATCTATATCTAACCAAAAAATACTATAAATCAGTAAATTCACTAAACTAAATAAAATAATATCAAATATCATATCAAAACAAACAACATAACGTAACGTAACAGCAAGTGGCAAAGAACCGGTAGCGAGGGAAGGCATGCTATTGATCCGACACTAATGCCTCTAATCCACTTAGAACGTCTTCCGGAATAAGTATGAGTGACAAGGGATTATAAGAGTCGGTTAGTGTAAGTAAAAATGTAAACTGATTTGGGAATTACGCGTATTGATGTTGGGGGGGTGGTGAAATTTTTTGTGCTGAGATATATTTATAATATATTATATTGTTTTTAAATTTATAATGCAAATAAAGTAAAGAAATCATGCTATTTCTTCACATAGTAGGGTAGTTACAGAGAATCTGGCGTCAAAAATTAAAGTAACCTATGTTTAACATTCGGTTATCAACTATATTTATTTCAAAATTCTTTGCAATCGGTCAAGTTGTTTAGATTTTTATATAAACTTTTATCCCGTATTTCAACTCTTAAGAGGTTGATTTTTGAAAAAATAAGTATTAGTAAATAAGTATAAGATTTAATTTTCATTCTAAGTTCCATCTAAATCGGACTGGTAGATTAGCCGTGAAAGTGTGATAGACAAACAGACACACTTTCGCATTTATAATATAATTATATACTATTATTTGATTTGAGAATCACGTGTATTGAATTATTTAATTCGCAGTTTGTCTAAATTGTAAAATAATTCGCAAGCGACCCGTTTGCGAATCCGCCCGCATGAACTACACTACTATAGCTGCTTCTATTTTTTATCGATAAGTGGTTTATATTTTTCATACAAATGTTCATCATGAGCCATTAACTATCTTCTTGTGAAACTTCATCGAAATCGGACAAGCGGTTTAGATTTTTCATATAAACTTTCATCCCCTAAGTAAAGGACTGCCTTTAGAAGTTGTTTTCTTTAAAAATAAGTAGCCTATATTTACCCTTCAATTTTCAACTGTTATTCGAAATTTGATCAATATCACTTCACTAGCAGTTTAGCCGTTAAAACGTAACAAACAAACAGAGAGACAGTTTTTCTCATTTATAACATTAGTTTAGATAGAAAAATTATATAAACAGAATCCAACAACATATAAACTTTACTAAATTACAATTAATTTCCAACGTATACATACAAAATTAACGAACAGTCGAGACAAAGCATGAATTATAAAGCCGCGATGCCAATCAAGTGTTACCCGCAATGCAAATAATTAGTAAATGGATTTTCAAACAGACCTACAGTCGTACGTTAAGCTCATACCTACCAAAAAGATCGTGGATAAGCCTAACCGTTAATTCATTACCCATTATCTGATATGGACATATTATACTTTATAGCTTATTTACATTTTGTATTCCAATGGTAGTTATTATTTGTTTTATTTATTGTTTTCAGCTTTACGCTTTTTCCAGCATAGGAGTGTAGGGCTAGCGCAGGACGTAGTGTCAAGACACTCCGTCCTCCAATTTCTGCCCTAAGTCGTGACGTCGTGTTATATGTGGCGGAACTCAATGCCGTACTTAGTCATTGGTACCAGAGCGAAGTAATAAAAATATAATTATAATCATTCCCCTGAGTGAGAATCGAATCCACAGCCATCGTTGTACAGACAGACGTAAATCGCGTTATTTTTATATACTTTTCGCATTTTATGTGTAAGGCGAAAATGACATATGTAGGCAACCTGTATATTCTTAAGCAGTTCACGCTTAGCAGAAAGAGGAATGACAAAAGAAAAAACGCTCCGTTCTCTACTTCACGCCCAAAACTGAGGCAATGCATGTCAAGTGGCAGAGCTCAACGCCGCTCTTTGTCTAAGGCACAAGAGTGTAGAAATGAAAACATTAATATAATGACTCCCCGAGTGAAAATCGATCCCACATACAACACATATACAGTCGAACGTTGTCACACCACACTACAGCCTCTTACATGACATAACCAAACAATATCATTCAATATTATCAGAAAGGATCAAGAAACGGCCATTCGAGATATCTTCAGAGCGACGTTTCATAAAGTTTATTTCCCCACAAATTTCCCGACAGCCATAGACGTTCAAGTATGAATGGTCGGTCGGAGTAACCATTCTATTCTTAGACTTCGCAGGCAAGCGTCATACCATTTATTTATCATCTAATATCGTCTAGCATTGTGCGACGGACATCAATAATTCATGCAGCCTGTGAATTATATGCGATCATCTCTATGGATTTTCTCTCAATTTCCTGATCGATGGCTCTAGTTCTTGGAATCGTGGATATATTTGCGTTTTTAAGTTTGTTTGTTTTTTGTGGTGAGCTGATCTTGATGTTTCTGTTGTTCGAGGTTTAGTTAAAGGTCATTTGAGAAATTATAACAAAGATATATTAGGTATTTACAATATAACATTCATACAAGGGGACACGTATGGAAATTCTAAATAAAATTGCAATAATTCATTTAGAAACCAAAACAAAGTAATGCATTGCAACATTGCAGTGTGAAAGCTTCTGACTGTATTCTCAATGGTTATGAGTTCGAATTTCGTCAGGCGAATTAATATATTTAAGAGTTGAACGGCCCTGAGTTTTGTAACTCAATACGGAATGTCTCGAATTAGAGTGGTAAGTAGAGAAAACGGTTTTTTTTAAATATATTAAACTACTTATCAAAATAACTATATTATTTCTATTATTGTGAGCTTTCAAACGCAGCCTTATTTTTTCCAAGAACATTTGCCTAAAAATGTGCCACGTAATAAATCTTTATATTTACATTTTATTTCAATCACCTGAATGTATATAACAATATATCTAATTTAGATCAACTAAAACAAAGTTTAATAAGGGGTAACAAAATTTTTCACTCATGTATTATATTTCTTAACGCAAAAGACCTAAAAATCTTCTCACATAAACACCATTCACTTTCATCATCCCATACACTGGTACTGATTTCTTAAAATCTTTTGGAGCATTTTCTATAGAATCGACATTAGAATGTATATCTAAGTTATCTCCGTCTGGTGAAGGATCCTCTAAGAGTTTGAATGCTTCATTTTCAGTCATTATTTTATGAGTTAACTTTGTTTTCGTTTGGTTGCTATTCCTTTGGTTCATTTTATTTAACCTATTAAAAATTATAAAAAATAATTAGGTATGTTTAGTTATCATGAATTAAATTGTATTGATATAACATATATTCCAGGGGCTAGTCGTGGTGCAGTGGCCCGAACGTGTGACTGTAAACGACTGGTTGTGGGTTCTATTGAAACTCGAGGAGTGGAAATATTTAATATTTCCATTTCCTTCGCTCTGGTATCAGAGGCAAAGTTCCGCCACTTTACACGCAATGTCTCCAAATTAAGCGGAAAATGGGGAACGAAGTGTCTTAACACTAGGTTCCCTCTGTTTACCCTGCTGTGTACGGGATACAGGGTGAAGTTAAAAAAACGTATATTTAGCTCTGAGACCCTCGTGACCCAGTGTTACGCCGTGTCTGAAGCTGAATTTTATTTAACTATAGGTACGATTACTGAAATCTGACGTGATTTCTGAAAAAAATAATACTAGTTTGCTGCTGTCTATCAATAAAAACTGTGCCAAATTTAAAATATCCTCCGTGCGCGTCATTATCTTATAAAGGTTATTTATTAATAACGGTTTTCGTTCACGTATAATACCTATAATAGATATAATAAAAATAGTTAACTCACCGTATCTCTTCATTATTTTCCATCAATTTCTTTTTCTTCACTTCTTTCACAAAAAACTCGGCAGCCTTCTTAGCAAACATTTCAGCCAACTCATTTAAATATTTTAAAGACGTTTTAGATGTTAATGAATTAATTATTTCACCAGAATCAAGTTTGAGAATAACATCAAAATCTTTACTTTGAACCAAAATAAAAGAAAATATGAGGAAAAATAGATTTTTTATCAACATTACGAGAGCAATATACGTACTAAAGTAATAAAATTATAATTGCTCGTTGAAATATTGCGTCTACATACTTTACTGAACCTTCAAAGTCAATATAGCTTGTAATATATTAAACCTTGTATTATATCTCTGCGCAGATATAATATAAGGCAGTGGATGTGAAGAGACAATTTAGAACAAATTACAATAAATGCAAAAAGAATATTTCTATAAATATAATGTTTAATAATATATTTTTTCACAATATGGCCTCTCCAAATTCTCAGAATTTTCAATTGAGGTGTTTTTTGTTTACTTATCTGATATACTCGTATGATCTCATATATTCGTATGATCGTTTTGTGTAGCATATCACCTACAATAATTAATATTAATAATTTAAAAAGATATTAATAATTATTATTTATATATATATATATATATATATATATATATATATATATATATATATATATATATATATATATCTATTTATATATATATTTTAGCTTCACGCTGTATCCCGCACACAGCAGGGTAGGCAGAGGGAACCTAGTGTTAAGACACTCCGTTCCGCACTTTCCGCCGAATTCGAAGGCTTGCGTGTTCCGCCACTTAGGCGGAACTTAACGCCGCCCTTTACCTCGACACCAGAGCGAAGAAAATGGAAATATAATTTCTACTCCTCGAGTGGGAATCGAACCCACAACCAGTCGTTTACAGTCACACGCTTGTGCCACTGGTCCACAACTGGCCCCTATTATTTATTTTCTTACTGCTACTAACATTAAAGGCATTCTCGACAGTAAGAAAGGACACTTGACATTTATTAGCTGCAAATCTGACAGAGCCATTTCAGTACAACTGAGTATTACACCTATTGATTTCTACCATCCGCACTAATAAATTATCATTACATTAAGCCATGTGTCTTGATGGTATGTTTGTATTGAGCCAGACATGTTCTCAATCGCATCATCCTACATTTCAAAATGAAGATCAAAACTTTAGAAGTGGGGTCAATTGGAAATAATTTTATATCTGTAAAATATATTATTTATTTTAATGTATTTATTTTCGGTTCCTATTTATGTTTCTGTTTCGTTTTTCTTTCAGCTTTACGCTTCTTTTCGTATGTAAAAAAAAATAGAAAAAAATAGTGTAAAGACACTTCGTTCTGCTTTCTGCCACAGGCAATTGTTGAATGAGAAATTTTAACCTCACGAGAAATAATATTTATTTAAATATATTTATTTAATTTCTTACAGTGGGGATAGGAACCACAGCTATTACGCTCATAGACAGTACGCTGTCCCAGAGCGCCATGATGACCATTTTCATTATTTGGGTCATTTTTTAATATTTTCTTTCTTTTTTGAGATATTAGGAGAAAATCTTGTCAAAATAATAATTTTTTTATCCATTTATACATTATTTTGCAGATCTTGCATTTTTGACTATATTTTCAAGTGAGTATTATGGATTCGATTTCCTACTCAACGATTATATTAATATTTCAATTTCTCTGCCCTGGTACGCAAGACAAGGAGCGGCATTGAGTTCCGTTATTCAACACGCAATCTCGATTTTGAGCGGAAAGTTGAGCATCTGGTCTGGTTCTCTCTGACTACCATGCCACCAAGCTGCACATGCTTATTTAAAACATACCATATTTAAAAAATGACATCTACATGAAGACGTCCTTCACTTCTACAGCACTCCCTGATCTAGATTCCACATAACCGTTAGTTTCCCTCTTCAATTATTGATAGAACGAGGCATTCAATAGTGTTCCTCCTAGATGTGCATTATTAATACCATCGGAAACCCCTTCCGAGCGTCCGATATGGCTTTGTAAACAGATTTACATATTATATTCCTGGTTTACAAGTAAATTATTGGCCGTATTGAGATATCATGGTTTAGATTGATTGATTGATTAATTATTATTGTTGAATTGTAATTTGTGTTTATTGTGTGGTCATAATGAAGTTTTGCTGTTTACGTCGTGGTTGTTGGTTCGATTCCCATTCGTGGGAATGATTGTATTTAATTTTTGTTTGTTGTTTTGTTCTAGTAAGAAGATGAAGTATAGCTTTGAGTTTAGCCACATAACACGTAATGCAACAAATTCAAACGAACAGTTCAGAACGGATTTTAACGCTAGGTTATCTCTTCCTATCACTTTATATGAAAAACTGAAACTGTCATAAAAAAAATCATTTCGAAAAAAAATTCTAATATTATAAGTTAAACAAATCCTAATTAAAATATCAATGTTGTACCATACTAGTCTTATACTGCATTTAATCATAAAAAACAAAAAAAAGAGCAATCCTAAAACCACTTAATATAAGAAGAAACAAAGTGAGAAATCAATGAATCACAATATAAAATTACTCGTGGGCGATCAGGGGAATGCAGACAAAAACTAGACCGATAGACAGCAATAAAAGGACACAACCTTATAAGGTATTAAATAAGTGTCATAAAGTACCAACAAAGATGGTTAGAAGTGATTCGGCTATCAGAACACTCGTAAAACGTTATGCACCGGCCGTAACATGGCGTATTACGATATATTGCGTGCTAATAACAGTGCCCATTGTTGTTTGTGTTACGTTAATTTTCTCTTTAGTATAATAATAAAATTTTTAATCTATTAGATGGTCGTAAATAGGTTAGTTTGAGGCTATTAGGTAAAGGTTGGGGGTTCAATTTTTATTCGGGGGAAAGTTTGTAATGAATAATTCATCCATACTTATATTATAAATGCGAAAGTCTGTCTGTTTGTCTGTCACGCTTTCACGGCTAATCTACTGGCCCGATTTGGCTGAAATTTCAAATGAAAGTAGTAAACAACCCTGTGTCAAACATAGGCTACTTATTTTTGGCATAGACATAGTTGATAATCCAAGCATTGGCTACTTTATTTTGCAAAAATCCACCTTCGAGCGTTGCAATATAACAATTCACGCGGCGAAGCCGCGAGCGGGCCGTTAGTTATGTTATAGTTAAAAAATATAAAGTCATATACTTATAAAATTTTTACTTCAGGATTTTTTTTCTCATAGGGTAATTAGGGAGAACCTAATGTTAAGACACTCCGCCACCCTTTTTCCGCCCGAAATCAAGACATATTTAATGTAGTGAGTACACAACGCCGCGCTTTATCTTGTTACTAGAGAAATGAAAAGCGCGAATCTGTGTGTCAGTTAAAAGTTATTTTTAGCTTCACGCTGTATCCCGCACAAAGTATCGCAGAGGGAACCTAGTATTATGACACTCCCTTCCACATTTTCCGCTGAACTTGGAGGCATTGCGTGTTAAGCCGAGAAACTTAACGCCGCGCTTTGCCTCGATGCGAGAGCGAAGAAAATGGAAATATTAAATATTTCCACTCCTCAAGTGAGAACCGAACCCACAACCAGTCGTTTACAATCACACGTTTGTGCCACTTCGCCACGACTAGCCAGTTAAACGTCTTTACATATATTTAAGAAAAATCTTCCATACATTTTATGTACGAATATCTCAAGCTATGTGGTCAAGCTATGACCTGCATTGTGTAGTTTTAACACTATTTTATTACAAATTTCACTCAGAAATTTTGAAAATTGTTAGCGTAAGCTTTCGTTCGCCATGTCCACTTTAACCAAATCGGATATCTGTCATACTGATTAAGCAAGATTGAGTGATTGACATAGTCGAAGAGCAGTTAGGCCTTGTCTGCCTGTGCGTGGTGGAGTAAATTTTGAATTTTGTAATAAAAGCTTTGAAATTAAAATTCTTTTTTATGTTTACGATTACATTTACAACTTAGATACTGTATCTAGTGTTAAGGGAGTAACAAACAAACTTAAATTTAATTTACGACTAAACTGGAATAAACGACTGGTTGTGGGTTCGATTCCCACTCGAGGAGTGGAAATGATATTTCCATTTTCTTCTCTCTGGTGTCGAGGTAAAGCGCGGCGTTAAGTTCCGCCACTTAACACGCAAGCCTCCGAATTCAGCGGAAAGTGGGGAACGGAGTGTCTTAACACTAGATTCCCTCTGCCTACCCTGCTGTGTGCGGGATACAGCGTGAAGCTAAAAAAAAAAAGAATTTACTTTCTGATGTACGCCACGTCGTGTTCACCAGAATGAAAAAAAAAATTATAATAATCCCCCGACAATGACTTTAACCGGCAACAAATCGTTTACAGTCATACACTCTCCCACTGCACCACGATGGCTTCAATTTGTGAAACAAATACTTAATTTTATTATATATTTATACCTAAATAGACATGAGCCCATAACTGGTGTAATAGACAGACTTGTCTCAATCACACCGTATTAGACAACTTTTTTTTGTATTTTCATCCTTTTTAGAGACTAAATAGACAGAAATTGAGACATTGTGTATTGAATAACGGAACTCTATGCCACAACTAAGATTGTTAGTACCAGAGCAGAAAAATGAACATAAATCACTTCCAGTCGTGGCCCAATGGCACAAGTGTGAGTAAACGACTGGTTGTAGGTTCGATTCCCACTCGAGGAGTGGAAATTATATTTCCATTTTCTTCGCTCTGGTGTCGAGGTAAAGCGTGGCGTTAAGTTCCGGCACTTCACACGCAAGCCACTGCATTCAGCAGAAAGTGGGAAACGGAGTGTCTTAACACTTGGTTCGCTCTGCCTACCCTGCTGTGTGCAGCATGAAGCATGAAGCTAAAAAAAAAATCACAATTCACTCCTTCAACTGGGAATCGAACTCACAATAAATTACGATTTTACTTATATTATTTCACCCATACCGTGTAACAATGGAAACATCTAAACACACCGTCAAACTACAATCGTATCGGAGTCGCTCTAATAAAACTTAATGAACTGGTCCTATTGCAATGTAGGAACATCATCGTGCGCTATACAAAAACTGAATTGACGGCTGTCTATCGTGTTAGCTCGTAGATTACTCTATCATTCATATTATAGTGCAAATGCAGAAATGTTTTCTTAGATTTTTTATGAAAATTAATCGATTTTTATATTTCTTGTGTATTTATTTTTATAATTTATAAAAACAGAGCATAGAACAATGGGACAATATGTCGCCTCTATAAGTACATTGGTTGTAAGTTCGATTCCCAGTTGGGGAATGATTAGTCATTCTTTAGGGAAATGCCGGCTTTAAAGTAATTCCTTTTCTCTACCCTGTTACCTAAGACGAAGCGCGGCGTTGAGTTCCGCCACTCAACAATCCAAAGTGTTGATTACGGACTAAAACCATGAAGATTCAATTCTTCTATAAAGCAACTATTTTAACACTAAAATCTATATATAGCGTGACAAAATACATTACAACAAGAACCAAACAAATAATCAGGCTTAAAATTTGCACATTCTCAGTAAATACAGACACGTCACGACGCTAAGAGTACTCTCTAGTGCTATGTGTCTATATATAGTATAATATAGCAATTTAAGCAAAGTAAAGTAGGTATGTTAGAGAAAAGCGCACGAGCGTGGGGCGTCAGGAGTGACAGGCGAGGTATCGACGTCAAACGGGTAACGGTCCGGGGTTACTCGTTTTGGATGCGGTTATTATTATGTAGTATAAATGTCATTTGTTACTTTTTTTCAAGATTATAGAAACGCAGTAGAACAGAGTTTGACCGTATGTAGATTCGATTCCTACTCGGGAAAACTGTTAATTGTAAAATATATACCGTCATAGGACAAAGAATGTTATTAACTACCGCCATTTACGAATTATGCCTTGATATATTATCAATATCCTGATATATCCTTATCCATAAAACATGAAGCTGTATAAACAAATAATGAAATAATTTGCTATGTTTTTCCTTTCCAAAAAGCTATATTTATTTACTTCTGTACTTCCACAGATTTCTTCTAAATAAGCTTAAAAGTTTTAAATGATACTAAATAACTTACTTTACTGTAGATTTACGTCTATATTCTAAGATAAATTGCAATATATCTTTCAAACTACAATCATAACTTCTACATATAAACTGTGACAGTTTCTTAAAATAAAAGAATAGTAATTTATTACGTGAAAGCGCAGGCCTAAGAAAATACAAAACATCTAAAGGTATAGTTCACGTGGTGGAAGCCGCAAGCTGAATGCTATCATAAATATATTTATATCCCTACATAATTATATTAATAAAGTTTCAATAAAAACACAAAGAATACAATACAATAAAATAAAATATATAAAACAATTCACATTTCGGTATACATGTCGCGTTGCACCCGCATACCTACCTCTCGCCTCGCCGCCTCACACGCCTCGCCGCCTACCAAATTCAAACGGTTGACGCGCCAAATTGCAATTGTTTTTCATTTTTCAACTGTTAAACGAGGTTTTTGTGTGGTTTAGAGAGGACTCTTCAAACTCCCTACAGCTATTTGTTGTTTGTCGAACATTAAAATGTTTAAAAATGTATTTCCTGAGATTAGGAATAGCTATGTTCTACGGGAAGTAGTATAGAAGTATAGGGGCAGTGAATTTGAATGAAAATGTGTGATTGTATATAAAATAATATATATTACGTAGGTAAATTTTAAGAATTACTTACATATTATATCTCACATTGTCTCATTATTGTATTCTAAGCCGAGCATGGCGTAGTGGGACTGCGTCTGACTGCAAACGACATATTGTGTCGGTTCGTTATCCATTTGGAAAAATACTTATAATGTACTTACATTCTTATAATGTATCCCCCACTAAAACGCAACGCAACCCGAGGTTCGATTCTTAAATGAGACGCCCTTACCACGCCGTCGTCATCACTTGATGTGCATTTAATGCGCGTCCTCACAAGCAAGGATTCCATGCCAAGGTCAGAGCTCATATAGCTCGGCGTCCCCGAAAACCCGGTAACGCTGTCGAGGCCACTCTGGCAAACAGCATAACACACACATAAAAAATGTATAATGTAGTATAATGTACATTTTTCTGCTCTCCTAAGACAAAATGCGGCATTGAGTTACGACACTTGATGCGCAACGTCTCGATTTCAGCGAGTACCATAGTAAAAACGAAAAGTCGTGCAAATGTGCATTAGGTACTCTGCTGTACGTAAAAAAACTCTGCTACACTCTGCTCTAATCTTTTTAAATAAATTACATCAAACTAGAACCGAATACGCTACTAAAGCCGCCCTAATCACTGTACCAGATACTAGAATAGTTAACGTCCAAATATTTAACCGTCATGAAACTAAAGACCGCTCTAAACGGAATGATACTAATATTAGACGTTTAATTTAAACGCCATTTTGGTTTTATTCCCGCCAAATTGTCTCTCGGCGACATCAAAAAACACCTTCCTTGCATCCGAATGACGAAATTAAATTCCAAATTTAACGCTTTATAACGTTCTCATTGAGCACTAAACGCATCGCTGGCGCGTTTTGCCATCTTGTTAGATATATGTTTTTAATATAGATTATCTAATATGTATTTTGAAGATATTATATTAAAAATATTATAAAATGTTTTATCTCATTAAAAGTGAAGTAGTAGATAAAATAAAATTTATTTCAAACAGATAGTACATATTATTATGCGATTAAAAAAGTAAAAATTTTTTAATAATGAACTTGTCTTTTAGAATTCCGTGGAATTTAAATAGTCTCTAAAATATCCAGGATAAATAACAGACTAGAAGATAGACAAGAAGATAATTTGCCCCTAACTAAAATGCGTAGGTAATTAAATCAAAATAATTATTTAATAACATATGTATTGCTTAAGAAAAGAAAGAGTGCTGTAGTACGATATATTATATAAAATATATTCCAAGCCGACAAACATTAGTACACACCCCTTAGATAGGTTTTAAAATGCCCGTGATAAAGAAAAACAGCGACAAGAACAACTCTTACGATATAATAAAAAAATGAACAGAAAATAGCTTTAAGTAATAGTTATCCTATTTTATTAAAAGTATATAATACGTTATAGAAAATTTTAAGCATGCAAGCACTTGGTCGAGTTACTAGTTCAATACAAACGCACTAAGCACATACCAAGGGATCGCTCAGAATCGTACAGCACAAAGCTATAAGAACTTTACGCGGCAATAGACGGGTAATGGCAAAGATATATTACATTGATATACCAAATTTAATTATTTTTTCTTTTATTATTTTATTATATCGTGGCTCAGTGCAATAGCGTTTAACTGTAACCCGATGGTTATGGGTTCGATTCCAACTCTAAGGAATGATTATATTTAAATTTTCATTTCTTCGCGCTGGTACCAAAGACAAAGCGCGGCATTGAGTTCCGCCACTCAATACACAATGTCTCGGTTTTGGGGGGAAAGTGGAGGGTGGAACGTCTTGACACTAGGTCCTCTCTAACTACCCCATTAGGCCGCCCGCTTCCTACAGGAATAAGCATGAAGCTGCTTTTTGTTAAAAGGTAAGACACGTTGGTATATATAAATACTATAAAGTACATGGATGCAAATTTATCTTACCCTAGTGTCAAAATACTCAGGTCTGCATATTTCAATATTGCTAAATTAAATTGTAGCTTCATTTTTTTAAATAAGATATTATGTTCCGCCACTTAACACGCAATGTATCCGGAACTCGGCGAAAAGTGGGGAACGTAGTGTTTAAGAAACTCTGTTCCCCACTTTCCCCACTAAGTGTGCTTGATGGTAAGGTTAAGAAAATACTCGTTTTTGATAATTAAATTAAGTAAATATTTTAATACTTCATATGTGTAACATATGAATATCAAAACATAACTAATACGTTCATACAGCGCTTTTGCAACAATTTCATTGCTAAACTTACATTACAAGCCTACCACACGGCACAGTGGTGCCACTGTGTGCGGTTCCGCTAGTTTACGGTTTAGTAGGAATTTTCTTCCACATGCCACTCTATTGTGGAACGGCCTACCAGCGGCAGTGTTTCCAGGTCGATACTACATGCATACCGCCATCATGTCTTTTACCACCTCGTTGGTCGGCAACGCTCTTGAACCTCTGGTGTTACACGGGGTCATCGGTGTCGGTGTTCACATACTATCAATTGACCTTAAAGCTTGATTGACTTGTCCTTTCTGTTAAAAAAATAGCAAACTATTGTATTTGTCTTTATAGTTTCAGAGAGTCAGAGAACACCAAATATATCAAGACACTTAGTCCTCGACTATCCTCCCGAAATCGAGACATTGCGCGTTGAATGGCGTTACTTAACTCCGTGTTTTGTCTTATTTAGAAGAGCAAAGAAAGGAACATTTGAATATAATCATTCCCCAAATGAGAATCGAACCCACGACATTATATTACGACAATTTATCATCCGTATAAAATTTAGAATAGGTACTTAACAGTAATATATTAAGAGTTTCTACGAAAATCCATAAATCCATTCAAATCCGTCCTCCATTGTAACTTTAACGGCTTCCAACTAATTAAGATATTAATTCCGGCATCGCACGTCACCGTCTCGTGAAATTATTACCTCAAAAGCCAGTTTTATTTAAATTAAACGTAGGCCCACATAGTGGATGTCTGAAGCGGAATTAATAAAACGATTTTCTATCTCTCTAATTATCTATTTTTGGTTTGACTTTCTATGTCTTTGTGTAGGTATAGGATTGACTTTTGTTACTGTTTAATTTAAATGAGGAAGCCATTGTGTCTCAGTGTGTCGTTTGACTGTATATGCAATGGTTGTTGGTTCGATTCCCGATTGATTATATTTAAAATATTTCTCCAAATTAGTGACAAGACAAAGCGCGGCGTGGAGTTTCACCACCTCAATACGGTGTGTCTCGGAAAAAGGAAAACAGAGTATCTTTATATAATTCTTCTTAGCCTGCTGTGTAGGAAAGCTTCATTTGTATTGTTTTAAAATTTCTAAATTAATTGTAAGACTCGTTAGTTTTACCGCTTAGTGCTTACTTCAAACTACAACTATAAGAATAACTTGCATACAAAAATACGTATAACAATTTGCTTAATGTTACCGTAATATTTTTTTTGTTCAGCTTCACATCTTTTTCTGCGTTGTTGTCAGAGAAAATCCAGTGTCAAGACCTCTTAGCGCCTGAATATTAGACATTGTGTATTAAGTGGCAGACAAGAACATCTTTTTCTCTTGTTCACCAGAGGGGAAAAATGAAAATGATTAAATTATGATCATTTCATCAAATTGGAATCGAACCCACAACCAATCACAACTACAATCAGATGCTAAGTCACTACGCCAAGATTGCCTTATAATATTTTTTTTTTTTAGCTTCACGCTGTATCCCGCACACAGCAGGGTAGGCAGAGGGAACCTAGTGTTAAGACACTCCGTTCCCCACTTTCCGCCGAATTCGGAGGCTTGCGTGTTAAGTGGCGGAACTTAACGCCGCGCTTTACCTCGACACCAGAGCGAAGAAAATGGAAATATAATTTCCACTCCTCGAGTGGGAATCGAACCCACAACCAGTCGTTTACAGACACAGGCTTGTGCCACTGGCCCATGACTGGCCACAATATAATATTATTGTTAGTAAAAATCAACATTTGCACAGCTCAATCGTATATTTCTCTAGAAAATATTTTCCACAAGCTTCATACATAGTTGGAGGATGAAGAAAAATATTAGAAAAGTCTTGAAATCACAGCGGAGTTGGTATAAAGTTTGATAATAAAAATTGCATTTGAAGACATAAAAAATCACTCCACAGTATAAATAATGGACGCATTTTATGAGCTCGAATGATGTTTAACTGTTCTTCTTTGTTGCCGAAAAGTTGCAAATGTAGAAGTTTTTGATATTAATTTTCTTTATAAAAAGTCAAAGTAGCTTCACGGTTTTCCTGCTGCAGACTAGTCAGAGAGAACCTAGTGTCAATACACTCCTCTATCCACTTTCCGCCTAAAAAGGTGGCACTTCGTTCTCTATTTATCGTCTAAATACAGACGATATGTAATTAGTTGCGGAACTCAGCACCGCATCGCAATGCACCAAAGCGGAGAAACAAAAACCGAATATTATCGTTTCTCTTAAGTGGAAATTGAACCCAAAACCAATCGCTTTACACGCTTGATACGCTGTTACACTCCGCCACTGAGGCTATCAGTTACAATTTTCTTTGTTCTTTTATTAATAACTAGCGTTTACCCGTTACTGCATGAATATCAATTAAATAACAAATTTTATACAAAGTTCTACATTTTGGAACTTAGGTTTGGGGACAATATAACGAAACAAAACAGTAGTATTAATTTTACTGCTTAGCTTACATCAAATCTGAAGATGATGCACACGACTGCTAGTTATAACTTAGGAATAAATATAATATGTATGTACATGGAAATTCGTTTGATGATAGAGAACCCAATGTCGATTCACTCTGTTCTCCACTTCCCACCCGAAAAATTATGATGGGAATATTTTTTTTTTTTAGCTTCACGCTGTATCCCGCACTCAGCAGGGTAGGCAGAGGGAACCTAGTATTAAGATACTCCGTTCCGCACATAAAATTTTGTGGGTACAACATCAACATCAAACTTTCCTTAAAAAAAAGTCAATCAGACGCACGGACAAAACTTTCATATGTATATTAGGTAACGAATGTCCTATACAAGAGAAAAACATCGTTATAAATACCTAACCTATACAGAGCATCCTTTACAAAGGTGTTTTAGCTAAAATGCATTTTCCTATGCCGCAGAGAATACGGTGGAATTTACCCTTTCTGTTCTCTTCGTATAAGCTTAGTGGAGTGGAAGAATCAGGCGGTCAAAGTTCACAAAAAATAGACCAACTTGGCATTCTGAAATGCGGCGTACAAAATAGGCGCTGTATTTTCATTTATTTTAAATTTAGGTCAGCTAGATTAATACGAAACTCGTTTTATTGTTCAACTTGAGGCATTTTCTTTAGCCCAATAGTTTAAGCATTTCATTTTGGCGATTGTAAATGCAGTGTTGTTCAACAAAGTGGATTTTGAGGTGTTTTGCGATAGCAATATTGTTATGATTGTTAGCTGGATTAATGTTTTATTTTTGGATTGAAATTAATGGTAGTAAATTAATTGTTTAGTAAAATTAAGTAATTATAAATTATTAATTATATTTCTTGGAGGTTAACGTGGAGAGGTATGACAATGTGAATGTATATACGATGATAGTGGTTTCCATTCCCACTCGGTATATCGTTCCTTCACTGAGCACGCAATACCTCGATTTTGAGCAAATAGTAGAGAAAAGGAGTTATGTAACTAAATTCCCTCTGCCTCTATAATGAAGGAAAATGAAAAGCTGAAAAAGTAATTAAAAGGTTTTCTTCGCTTTTGGGAAGTGATATGCATGTACATTGCGTAAGTAGGTGTGTATATTAAGTATTTTACATCGTAATTTAAGAATTGAATAATGATGTAAAATAAACAGTGCGTATTTTGGTAATAATAAAAAATATATGTCATTTAACACTTATAAAGCAACGTCATTGACTTTTTTCATAAAGGTATTCATTCTTGCCTATGACATGTGGTATTAGCTAATAATTTTACTTTAGACTTCAGATATCTTTTTCTTTGATATATCCTCTTATCTATCTAACTAATTTTAGTGGAAAACGATTACTAACGACTAGAATAGTGAGGTTTTAGGGTGGCGCCCTTTTTGTCCTTGTATACTTCTCGAATTTGAAAAAAATCGACATTGCTTATAATGACGGAACTTAACGCCACGCTTTATTATCCCAGAGCGTAGTAATAAACGTAATTTAAATATAATCATTCATCTGGTTATGAAAGGAACTTACAACCACCACTTTTATTGTCAAAAAAATCCACTGAAAAATAAAACTGTTAATATAAATACATATTTTTTTCCACACAAAATAACGTATTTACCCAAATCCCAAACTTTCATTCAATTATAACAAAAAAATCACCATATTTTAACCCTTGACTTACACATAATGAAGAAGCTATTCTACATACTCGTATATGAAATGATCCTTTAATCCTATCGTCACCCGCAAGTTTATTACGAAGCACAAGCAATTTACCACATGAGCGGACACGGTGAGACGCCGACGTCAACCGACTGCGATATTAGATGATAACCTGACGACTTGAATAGCAATATACTAGCTCACCGATTAATAATATCAATATGGAAATTTGATTTTTTTTGTATATTTCTTATCTTGGGTGGTGGGAGGTCATATGGTGTACTGACTGACAGTAGGTACGTCTGACTGTAAAATATTATATTTAATTTAAATTATTTTCATGAAGACCATGTGCAGCGTTGAGTTCCGCCAATCTATACGCAAAATGTCGATGTCACACGGAAAGCAGAGTTGAATGAAATATAATTAAAAAATAAATTATAACTTAAATATAAAAACTTCATTTAGGTTTTGTCATCAAGATGTGTTAGTTTATAATTTATAATAATACATTATTAGTATTAATAATAGTTTTTTTAAAATCCATGTTATACTCATGTTTCTATAATGTAGGTTAAAAATCACACTGATCGTTGTCATTACTCAAAATCTAGCTTTTTCGAACACAGCAAGGTATAGCTTAGCCTGAGAGATAGCCTAGTAGCAAGACACTCCGTTCTGCACGTTCGGCATAAATTCGACCACGTGTTGAGTGTTGGAGTTCAATTCTACATTTATTACTTAAATTAACTATTGAATTCGGCGGAAAGTGGAGAACGGAGTGTCTTAACACTAGGTTAACTCTGCTTACCCTGCTGTGTGCGGGATATAGCGTGAAGCTAAAAAAAAAAGAAATATTGAATAAATAAATAGTCAATATAATGAATATTTAAGGAATTTAAACACAGACAGCTGATACCTAAATTTCTACAAATTCAGCTGTTTTATCTTATTCAAAGTGATCCTGAATAAAAAAAAAAGCGCTTGTTTTCGAACAATAACCTTTGTGAGTGGGAAGTTTGGTAACTTTCCGCAAGTTTGAGCAAATCCGATGATTTGAAAACGTTTCAGCGACTCTAAGTGTTCTTAAGTACTGTTTGTAAACCGATTAGCATATTATTAGGGGAACTTTACATTTAAAATTTACATATATTTTTGCTTCTGTTTTTGCATTTGAAGCATTTCATATTCTTATAACATTTAAGTTGGTGTTCAAGACAAAGTTTTAATAATATCACTATTGAGAATGCCTTTTGTTTCACGCTTTGGGTGGGATTAGTGTAAATATTAGGAAATTTTACACGTTTGTTTTGTTAACGACTTTCTTTTTATTATATTCTTATAATTATATGACTTCACGTTTTTTTCCCGTATCGCGTGGTAATAAGAAATCTTAATTTCAACACACTCTATCCTCCAGTTTTAACCTGAAATTGAAAGACTACGTGTTGAGTGGCTAACTTCTGATTATTATAATTGAAAGAAAAATGATAGTATTTCGTCAGTTCGGTCCTCTTTTTTTAAGTTTAAATTTTTTGAATTTTAAGTACCACGAAACACATAATGTCTGAAGCGAAGTGTTTTAATTCTAGGTTCTCACAGCTGAGCTAAGCAAGAAAAAGCGCAAAGCTAATTTAAAAACTATATAAAATAAGTTAATTTTGTTGCCTTAATAAGGATAGTAAATGAAGCCCATCACTAAGTTTTCCTCTGTCGACTTATAATATTTTAACTATATCATATAATATATAAACTAAATTCATCAAATATAGTTTCAGAAAGTGTGTTTTTAAAAAAAATATAAGTATAAAATAAAATCCTAAAACCACTTCCTTTTTCAAAACAAAACCCATGAAATAAAGCTTCACTCATCGTCTTAATTATACCGTCTTAATCGTGATTTCACATTTTTATTCCCTTCAAACCCTTACCCTTTGAGACCTTCTGTTCTAATTGCTTCGCCTAAAAATAAAAGAAATACCGACCGTCTTTACTATTGGGGTTTTAGTGCAAGCGATAACTTATTACAGCAAATAATTATATATATTTTTTATTCTTATGGTCAGCTTTCAAGAGATATAATTTAAAAAAAAATGTTAGTGACAAAACTGAATGTCAAAAAAGTACTTTTTTTTAAAAAAAAATTATACATATTGATTCACTGTATTCATTATTTTAGTTGAACGCGTGGGAATAACAGTCGAAATATACAATACTTTCTAAAAGACTTGTGTTATATTCAGAATCTCCAACTAAATCAAGGAATTATGTTCATTAATATGATCTTAATGAAATCTACAATTATTACCTACACTCAAAGTTTTTCTTACTGTTTTTTCTGCATAACACTACCCTCTATCTCTGTTAGAGACACTCTGTCTCAATATCCTTCGTTCTCCTCTTTCTGTCCTTAATTTAGACATAGGTACCAGAGCGGAGAAATGAAAATAATTTAAATATAATCATTTCCCCGGATGGAAATCGAATTCAAAACCAATCGGAGTTGCATTCACTTCTGTCCCACTGCGCTACAACGGCCAAATTAACCAAAATAAAAACCTAACTTAATTAAACTGATTTCCGCTGTAAGTATAAACCCACCCAAGGGTCTGAAGATAATGACGCTTCGGGTGCACTCGTACCTAACGACCTTTATATTATTTAGGACAAGCCCTTCTCTTGTTTAATTAATTGACGAAGACGCCTTAACATTTTTCAATTTATATACTACATGTAAGATTAACTTTTATTATATCTACTTTCTTTTCTATCGATTGATCCTTAGTAAGAAAGTATATGTATATGTATATAAGCTATACCCTGCTTGAAATCAACCGCAAGGCTTAAAAAATAAACTAATTAATATAAAAGCCTTTTTAAACTATAAATTTAATTATTCAGTTTTACGCTACGCTTATAGTAGGGTAAGCTGATAAAATCTAATGTCCACACACTCCGTTCTCTAATTTCCGCCTGAATTGAGACCTTGCATGTTAAGTGGCTCAACTTAACGCCGCGCTTATTTCTTGCACATGTGCAGAAATCTATTTGATTAATAGTTTCGCCGAGTGGAAACAGAACGCAAAACTAATTACAATTATATACGAATTATTATCTGATTTTATTGAAAACAATTGAATTAAAGTCGTATTTTAATACAGCGCTATATTAAAAATACGGCTGTTAAAACTTATAAGTTAAATTATAAATAGTTTCATTATCTCTATTTGATAACGTAAGTGTTTGTTTTCTCCAGCCAGAAAATAGAGAGCGGAATGTCTGATCGCCAGAAATTGTCTGCCCAGTAATAATGCAAGAAGTGTGGAAAGAAAAAAAAAATACCATCAGTTTCCATAATATTTAGTTAAGTAAGACCAAAAGATATTAGGAAGTTTATAAGACACAAGGTCGCCAAAAGCGTTGAATACCTGGTCTTACTTATACTTAAGGGTTTGGGAGAAGGCGCGCGCGGCATTCGTCCCAGGAACTCCATTTATTTCACTAACGCGGACATACTTAGTGAACTACGAGCTATAATCTGATAGAACTTCATAGTCGTTTTTAGAAAAATATGTTAAAAATATGACCTTATGCTTAAAAAAAATTAAAAAGAACTAAAACTGTAAAGCCATCGTGGCGCAGCGTGGTAATGTCTCACTGTGTACTCAATGATTGAGGGTTCGATTCTGACTCAAGGGATTGGTAATTTTTTATCATTTCTTCGATCTAGTCCACGCAAAGTCTCAAATTCGGGCGGAAAGTGGAAAGTGTAGTCTTGACACTAGGAACGTATTGTCTACCCAGCATTGCTGGAATAACTGTGAGCCTGAAGAGCTTATTATAAAAAAATTTAGTTAGCAGCAGCAGTTAGTAAAACGATATGTTTTACAGTCGTAAGAAATAAATAAATAAATAGATAGGAAGGCTTTTATTTGAAAATAAATTGTTCACTATATTAAAATATTTCGATGAGTTACTACGACTTGCATTTGTAAATATTAACTTTTTACGACTTTTTACGAAAGCACTTTTAAAAAAAAATGCAATTTACATTGACGTGTAATATGTGGCTTGATTATATATGTTCTTTTCATTTCTAAGCTCTGATGCCTAGAACAAAGCATGGTGTTGAGTTCCACCACCCAACACGCAGAACCTCGATTTCAGGCAGAAAGACGAGAACGGTTGTATTACCATGCGAGAAAAACCTTCAAACTATTAAGCATATAAGCCGTAAAAATCAGAAATCGATACAAAAATAAAATATAAAGCAATTTCGTTGCCAACTCTATATTTTCATTGCTCATCTCTCTCAGACACAGACGGTATAAAAAAGGTAGAGATGCCCAAGTAAGTGGTCGGAAAATCTTGCGGATAAAAGCCGAGCTGGACGATTGATTTATTACTGCAGCGTTTAGAAAAAGCCGTCCCCATAATTAAATACAGGAGACCTTACAAATTATAAGATGGGAAGTGGTAAAATTAAATCTACTAATGTTACAACTGCCTTTTTATATATGTAACATGTAAAATAAACTTAGAAAAAGATGACAGAAATGACTCGCTATACGACGTGCTTCATAAATCTGTCATATTTTAAATTTATTGTGAATTAATAATCGATTTATTATTAATACGAGGCCATAGTGGTGCAACGACAGCGTCTTACTGTATTACGATAGTTGTTGGCTTGATTTTTACTCACGCTGTATCCCGCACACAGCAGGGCAGGCAGAGGGAACCTAGTGTTAAGAGACTTCGTTCCCTACTTTCCGCCGAATTCGGAGGCATTGCGTGTTAAGTGGCGGAACTTAACGCCGCGCTTTATCTCGACGCCTATATTTCCACTCTTCGAGTGGGAATCGAACCCACAATTCTATTTCTATTGATTTCTACTCGAGGGACATTTTCCTCTATAACTAGAACGTGCGGCGTTGAGTTCCGTCACTTAATGCGTAATAAATCGGATTCGGGAGGAAAGTGGAAAAGGAAATATCTTGACGCTATGTTCTCTCTCTTCGTACCATGCTATCCAAGAAAAATATAAAGACACGTTTTATAAAAATAGTTTTCCTACGCTTGTTAGTTCTTAAAGGATGATGATTACATTATGGTTTAACTTGTTTGGCTGAATACGATTACAACTCAGACCGGAATAAATATTAATACTTATATAAAGACAATTAAAAAAGAGGCCAGTCGTGGCCCAGTGGCATAAGCGTGTGACTGTAAAACGACTGGTTATGGGTTCGATTCTCACTCGAGGAGTGGGAATTATATTTTCATTTTCTTCGCCCTGGTGTCGAGGTAAAGCACGTCGTTAAGTTCCGCCACTTAACACGCAAGCCTCCGAATTCGGCGGAAAGTGGGGAACGGAGTGTCTTAACACTAGGTTCCCTCTGCCTACCCTGCTGTGTGCGGGATACAGCGTGAAGCTAAAAAAAAAACAGAAATGATATCTTTGAATAGATGGGAACGGGCATTGAATCGCAAAAATGTGTTATTGTTCGTGAAAATATTATTCATTTGATAACCTTAAATACAAACTTCTTTTCACAACAAACATTAAAAAATCAAAATTGCATTATATTAAATTGATAAAATGATAGTACAAAGCGCGTTGAGTTCCATCAGAAAAGGGTGAAGCTGCAAAAGGATATAAAATAAAAAAATATACTCAGTTCCATATGTTTGATATACACTTTAAAACATTTGTACGTGAAAGTTTCTCAACAGACACAATATGAGCTTTTAACTAAAGTGGATTATGTTACATTAGGTAAATAATAATACAAAGGACAGCGTTGAGTTTCGCCACTCAACACGTAATGTCTTCAATTTGGGTTCAAACAGGAGAGCGGAGTGTCTTAACACTAAATTCTCTTTGACTACCCTCTAATTAGGGAAATGGCGTGAAGTTGCAAAAACATATTTTTTTCTTTTTTTTTTAGCTTCACGCTGTGTATCCCGCTACAGCAAGGTAGACAGAGGGAGCCTAGTGTTAAGAAACTCCGTTCCCCACTTTCCGCCAAATTCGGAGGCATTGCATGTTAAGTGGCGGAACATACCGCCGCGCGTTATCTCGGTACCAGAGCGAAGAAAATGGAAATATTTAATATTTCCACTCCTCGAGTGGGAATAGAACCCACAACCAGTCATTTACAGTCATATGCTTGTGCCACTGCGCCACGACTGGCCCCTAAACCATATAAAACAAATATTTTACACACACTACCATATGTTTGACATACTCGTACACTTTAATAAAAAAAATACGTACAATGTACAATTGTACATGGTAAGCCACGACACTTTACTATCGCATCTAATATTTTACACATCAAAGGCTTCACCACTCACTATAAAACTGTACAACTATTTAGAAGAACAACGTTAAATTTCTTTGTGACACAAAACGTCCTCACTGTGACATAATATTAGCTTTAAACTAAAGTGCATTATGTCGTAATAATAATAATAATAAATATACTTTATTGTACACCACAAGATTACAGAGAAAAATATAGAAACAAAACATAACTAAATAAATGAAATGTACATTAGGCGGCCTTATCGCTATAAGCGATCTCTGCCAGGCAACCTTAAGGTGGAGGAGTAGTCACATCGGTAGGCGGTGTACTTGCTTTATATACATAAATACATACGTAAGTACACACATATATACACAAACCTAAATACATACATAAGTACATATATATATATATATATATATATATATATATATATATATATATATATATATATATATATATATATATATATATATATATATATATATATATATATATATATATATATATATATATATATATATATATATATATTAAACAGCTACATATATAAACACTTAATTATATACATCAAATTAATATTTGAATATATTATGTAAATAATAAGTTAAAGGGGAATAGAATCTAAAACAAAATAATAACAGAGAAAAGTTTATAAAAAGTTAAATGGCTAAATAATGTGCTTTAAGCAGTGTTTTAAATTGATTTAGACTCTTCGCACGTCTTACATTAAGGGGAAGGGAATTCCACAGGCGAGCAGCCTTGACTGTAAAGGAGTTGGTGAAGTAGGAAGTGGAATGAGAAGGGATTTTGAGGACAGGATTTTCGTTGGATCGGAGAGAACGAGGATGTGAGTCACCTAGAAACTCAAACTGTTGCTTAAGGTAAAAAGAGCTCACAGGATTAAAAAGCACACAGTATAAAAGATGTAAAATGTGGGAATTCCTGCGGAGTCTTATAGGAAGCCAGTTAAGTTTTTTGCGGAAGTCTGATATATGATCGTATTTGCGGAGGCCAAACACAAACCGTATACAAAGATTTTGAAGCCGTTCGAGTCTATTCAAATGCTCATCTCGGATGTCGGGATAGCAAGTGTCAGCATAATCAAGTATTGGAAGCAATAAGGAGTTTACAAGCACAATTTTGGTAGATATGGGAAGAAAATTCCGCAGTCTGCGAAGAGAAGCAGTTGCTCTAAAAAGCTTTCGACTGAGATCATCTACTTGCGGCTCCCATGACAAATATTGATCGAAAGTGATCCCTAAATTTTTAACAGTGCCAGCATAAGGAATTGGTGTACCTTCTAGTGTAAGAGATGGTAAGTCGGATATGCTAAGTTGTGATATTAATCTACGGCTACCTATAATAATAGATTGACTTTTGGCAGGATTGATTGTCAGGCCGTAGGAATTACACCAAGAAGATATACGAGCGAGATCTTCATTTATCAATGCGATTGTATGAGATAAATTCGATAAGGTTGTTGTAACATAAATTTGTAAGTCATCGGCATAGAGGTGGTAGAGAGAAGATATTTGAGGACAGATTTTATTAATGAAAATTGAAAACAAGAGTGGAGACAACACGCCGCCTTGTGGAACACCAGCACTTACAGTAGACCAGTCGGAAAATGAGTCTTCTATACGTATACGTTGCCAGCGGTCGCACAAGTAACTTCGAAACCAGTCAACCACCTCAGGAGATACGTTAAGAGAAATTAATATGGCTAGCAGGATATCATAGTCCACAGTGTTAAAAGCATTACTGAAATCCAATAACACCATTACAATGACCATCCGATTATCCATACCTTTTCTAATATCATCTGTTATTTTGACCAACGCTGTTGTCGTACTATGGCCAAAACGGAACCCGGATTGGAATGGATTTAACAAATTTTGGTTAAGTAGGAACATGCTAAATTGTTGATAGACCAGCCTTTCTAACACTTTGGATAAGAAAGGAAGTATAGATATAGGACGGTAATGGGAGAAAGAAGAGGGATTGTTTATTTTCGGTATAGGAACTGTCTGACTATATTTCCAGGAAGAAGGGAACTTAAAGGAATTAATAGATGTGTTAAAAATAACTGTTATAACAGGAGCTACTATCTCGATGATGGGAATAATCATTTTACGACAGATGCAGTCAGATCCAACAGAATTAGACTTAATGGCCATAATATTTCTCTTAACGTCACTTACGGAAAATTGACTAAATTTAAAACTCAGGAAATCGGGAGTGGGTGAAGATAGAATCTGACTTAAAGTATTTAATTTATTTGTACTATTTATAGTAGGCGAAACAGAAAAGTGCTTGTTAAGCTTGGTTAAATCTAAGTTAAGTGGATTGATGTTAAATTTTGACTTCCCCACTCCAAGAGATTTGAGAAAATTCCAGACTTTTTCAGAGTCTTCTTCTTCGATAACAGACTTATAGATATGGCGTCGTCTACTATCTCTACACACTCTATTGCAATGGTTACGTATTAAGTAAATAATAATAAAAAGCACATATTAAGTAAATAATAATAAAAAGCACAGCGTTGAGTTCCGCAATTCAACATACAATTACTTCAATTCGGGTTTAAAGAGGAGAACAGAGAAAGGAATGAAGTATCAAAAAAAATATATACATATAATAAATATTTTAGACACCATATGTTTGACATACACCTAAGGAAGAATGTTGCTATGACAACTAACATTTTACACATCAACGGCTTCACCACTCACTATAAAACATTTCAACTGTTTAGAAGAACAACGTTAAATTTTTTGTGACACAAAACGTCGTCACTATTACAAAGTTATGCTAAAGTTTCTCAACAGACACAATATGAGCTTTTAACTAAAGTGTATTATATTACATTAGGTAAATAATAATAAAAAGCACAGCGTTGAGTTCCGCAATTCAACATACAATTTCTTCAATTCGGGTTTAAAGAGGAGAACAGAGAAAGGAATGAAGTATCAAAAAAAATATATACATATAATAAATATTTTAGACACCATATGTTTGACATACACCTAAGGAAGAATGTTGCTATGACAACTAACATTTTACACATCAACGGCTTCACCACTCACTATAAAACTGTCCAACTGTTTAGAAGAACAACGTTAAATTTCTTTGTGACACAAAACGTCGTCACTATTACAAAGTTACGCGAAAGTTTCTCAAGAGACACAATATTCGCTTTAAACTGAACCGACTTTGCTAGTTGGAGCATTCAGCCCGCCAGAGCGTGACGTTTCACAGCAAATCACACTCGTGTAACGGCTGCTGTTTAATAAGTATATAGCTCTATTATAATTTTTGTTTTCAGTTAGGTTAAAATGTTATTTTTGACTGTATAGGCGCCAGCCGTGGCTTAGTGGCACGAACGTGTGACTGTAAACGACTGGTTGTGGGTTCGATTCCCACTCGAGAAGCGGAAATATTTAATATTTCCATTTCCTTCACTCTGGAATAAGAGGCAAAACACGGCGTTAAGTTCCACCACTTAACTGTGGAAAGTGGGGAACGGAGTGTCTTAACACTAGATTCCCTCTGCCTACCTTGTTGTGTGCGTGACACAGTGTGAAGCTATAAAAAAAAGACTATATATGATATATGCTTTTCCCCACATATATGACTAGGTAGAGAAAGCATAGTATAAAGACACTAGGTTCTCCACTTTTCGGTGCCAATCATTATAAATCTTTCTAAGACATTGCACAATGGGATTTATCGAAACAAAAACTACTTGTGAGTTCATTTTCTTTCCTATCATACATAAATATTTTCTGTATTTAGGTAAATAAAATATATTGTGAAATCTATAATGATATGAAAGTTTATCAATCTAGATCTATTCAATATCTTTAAAGAGGAAAATAGTATAATAATAGGGGAAGAAAACAGTGATTCTTTTTTCAAACTTTCGTTTTTTGGATTGATGCTATCATGGCACTGTAAAACAGTTGGGGTTTGGGTTGAGGATTCGATATGGGCACTGAAAAGAATATTTACATTTAATATACTTTACTTTTTCAGTAGGTGAACAAGACAAAACGCCGCGTTCAGATCCGCCTCTCACCGTAATATCTCTAATTAAGGTGGAAAGTAGAAAATGGTGTGACTTACCATCAATTTCTCTTTGACTACGCGAAAAAAAGCATGAAGCTAACACCTACATACTAACTTAACCAATCTTTCTTTTGTTATACAAAAATCTCTTTATCCCCTCAAATTTATTCCACGCAATATAAAAAAAAGCGTCCAGATCTACCCTATTTAATGAAAGATATATACAAATATAGGAACGATCAATACACAATAGGATATAGTAGGTAGGTAGCTACAAGGAGACAATACAGTAACAGAGCGGATGTCGTCACCGGATGTCCGCAGGGGGTGCGATGCATCAAATTGCCATACGAGACGACCCGACGCCGGCCGTTGGTAATTTAGAAATTCTAATAATATTATTAACTAGTAACTACCCGCAACTTCGCTCGTTTGGAATTAATGACCTGATGATGATTCCTACATATATATACCCATCATATTCAACTTTTGTGATGTGTTCCACACGTTAATATCAGTTATAGCCTAAGTCCTTACTAAGCTTAAAATGTATATAAGAAAACAGTCATTGAATTTTGTCCAGTAGTTTTAAAAAATATGCGCATACAAACTTTGTGTTCTTATTGTTTCATTATATTAGATGGTAATGGCAATGATAGTAGAGTGGAACGACCTCTGATTGGTAAATGCGGTGGTTCTGAGTTCAATCTCCAAGCAAGAGAATGATTATATACATATATTTATTTTCATTTCCCCGCTCCGGTAAGGCTAAACGCGGTGTTAAGTTCCGCCGCTCATCAAATAAGGTCTCGAAACCAGGCAGCAACTGAATAACGAGGTAACTCCGTCTCTTCATTGCCTACCATGCTATACATAGTAAAAAACCTAAATATGAAAACAATATAACACATAAAATACAATATGACTGACTTTTCATCACAATACGTTTAAAATGGTAAAAAAATCAACATTTCGGGTAATTAAGATTTCTTAATGTATCAGTATCAGTATTACATACATACAAAAGTAAATTGCAATGTTTACGCTACAACCGAATTCTTAACATTGCTTTTATTTATTTAAATAATATAACAAAAAAAACGTACAATTCTCGAGAAAGTATTCAACAACAAAAGTCTTCCTTTTGTATTTTTCTACCTTTTACATTAATTACAATTAAGCATCAACAATATTAAACGAAACGTCCATTTAAAATAAAATTCCACTGATAGTTCGTGTAATAAAAAAGAACACGAGAACGGTGAAAAAATAAAAAAAATACCCACCATAGTATAAGTAAAGAGGCCATTCCATCAGCATAAAATAATACTCGCAGTCAGCATATCATTTTATCCACAGGCTCCATACAGTAATATGAAAATAAAAAGTGTTTTCGTGTAAAAATAAAATACACTGAGTATGAGAGCCCACTACGAGCAATTTCATTCTCTCTACTGAAATAAAAAATCTGGGTCAGCCAGGTTGTAGCTTGTACCTTGTGTGTAGCGTTTGTATTAAGGATACGTTTTGTGTAGTGTTAGATGTTGAAGTAACAATGTTGTTTAGATATTTTTCTGATGATTTTGTCATATTCCTTTCGGTCGATAAATGAACACGATAGTTCGAAGTTCGATTCCCCTCAGCCTTTTTACTGTATAGCAGGTTTATTAGAAAGAGTCTAGGGTTAACACATCCCATTCTTAAATTTTAGAATTTAACACAAAACTAAATAATGCTCATGACCTCCCCCTAGGAACCAAATCACCATTTCTCTAATGAGACTGACTGACAACCCCGATATTCGGGAAAAAGCGTGAAGTTGTAATAAAATACCCATAGAAAGATACTTAAATTACAAATATAATGCACAATACAAATCTAAGTTATTTCTTTGATGCGGCGATGCGACGTAGCAAGCGGCGGACGTGGCTGTAATTTGATGCGGCACGCCCTACACTTCAGTAGAAACCGGAACACCGGCTATGATCTGGTACTGTACACCGTCAAATTTGAAATCATAGAATCTTTAAACAATTTTTCAGCAGCTTCACGCTTCACTCATTGCTGGATTGTAGAGAACTTAGTGTCAAAATACTCCGTTCTTTACGTCAAGATCCGAGGTATTGTGTGTTGAGTGGCAAAACTCAATACTAGTTTTTTTTTATTAGTATGACTTCACTTTGAATCTCGCACACAGCAGTGTAGGCAGAGGGGACCTAGTGTTTAGACACTTCGTTCCCCACGCACCCCCGATTTCTTGAGGCATTGCGTGCTATGTGGTGGAGTTTAACGCCGCACTTTCGCTGGACACCTGAGTGAAGAAAATGGAAATATTAAATATTTCCACTCTTCGAATGGGAATCGAACCCGCAACCAGTCGTTTATAGTCACACGTTTGTGCCACTGCGCCACGACTAGCCCCTCCTTTACAGTTCTTCTTCGTAATCTTAAATTAATAATTCTAAATACTTAATTCTAATTTATTTTTTTATCATACATACAACGACAATAAGATAAATAGTTATCATCTCAGAATAGGATGTAATAAATAAAATAACCTTGCATTTTTCAGTTTTATAAGACGAACACATAATGTCTCCAATTCAGACTGAAAGCGGAGAACGGAGTGTTCTAACACTACATTCTCTGTCTTTACACTATAAAGCTTGAAGCTAAAAATAGTAATAAATAATGTATATAACGTTTAATTCTTGTTAGAGTAGCTGCAACTCGCTGCGGCATCACGGCTGCGCTCTAGTTACGCTATTTATTATGTGAATTATGTAAGTTAGCGTTTAAAGTGACTGGTGGTATGTTACTTCGTGAGGAAGTAACAGGTTCGATTTTTGTATGAAGACTACATTGTTATTAGGAGGAGGAAAAGCAATTATGGGTAAACTTTAACTTTTATGCCCTTAATTTATAATAAATATATATAAAATTAATATAAAAATTTGAACGCAACGGGATTCGAACCGGCGCCTCTTAGAAACCGTCCAAGCGCTCAAACTAAGCCAAAAAAATAACAAGAAATATCCGAACAAACAACAGAACAGAAAAATATCATATTTCATACTATTTTCACTCATTATATTACTTTTCAGTTTTCTTTGAGAAGAAAATACAAGCGTACAGTAACAAGTTCTAAAGGATTCCGAGATGATATACGGCTTCCACGGAAGCGACTAGCGGCGTTGAGTTATAAATAAGTTATAGCAGATTTACAGGATTTTCTGACCTTTATATTACATTCCGATGAGATTTATGTGTTTTTCAACAATGAAGAATTGTTTTAAAATTTAAATTGTTTGCTACTTTTGTTGTGTTGTAATGATGGGTAACCACCCATCAACATAACCATGTTAATGACATTTTGAAGAATAATTTTGAGTATTCAAAGAAAACCTAGTGTCAAGACATTCTGTTCTCCACTTTTCGACCCAAACGGAGAGATTGCGTTTTTAGCAGTAGGATTTAATGGCACGTTTTACTTCAAAAACTTTATGCAAGTCCCGTCAAAATTTATCCAATCCAGAGACTAGCCAGGATAAACAGATTAACAGACAAATATTTTATAATGACGGTAATTATAAATATACATTTAGCATAAAGCGGTTATTTTAATATTAGATACAAACAGACACTCCAATTTCATTTATTTGTATAGATTTCAATTCTGAACTAAAGTTTATAATCCCGCGAGTGTACTTTTCACTTACAAAAAGTAGTCTTCATAACTTTGCAGCATCACAAATCATATCAAGACGTCCCTTCAAGAACAAACCGATGATCTTTCTCACGGGAAAACGGGAAGTTTTTCTGGGATAAAATTTAGCTTGATAAAAGTGTAGGTTCGATTTCCACTAGATGAAATGATTATTTTAATTTTTATTTTCTTCGCTCTAGTAACAAAGAGAAAGCGCGGCGTTGACATCCGCCAATGAACACAATGACGACGAAGTTGCATATCACTAGATCATATCTGATTACCGTTATTACTAGTATGCGGGAAAAAGCGTTAAGCTGAAAAAAAAAACAGTCAATATCTATGAACCAAAATACCTGAAATTAGATTAAATACTGATGGTGACTCATGGGTTCATATAGGCGATGAGTTAATTCATTTACTTAAAATTACATCAACCAAAATTCGGTAAAATCCAATATCTTATTGACATTATAACAAAATTTAAAGCAAAAAGCAGTGAAAATTTACATCATCATGGATAGGGAGACAGTGTCTAACTTTAAACTGGCTGTAGGTTCATTAGCTGCAAATCACGACGTTAAAGATCTACTAAAAATGGTTCATTTGTCATCTGGATTTGTACGCCTGTTAGAATTGGATTTTAATTTGAATTATTATTTGAATTATTTAATTTGAATTCTATCTATCGATATCTATGACCCATCCTAGTACAGTAGAATAATTTTCTAAAATGTTATACCGATTTAATTTTTTTTAACGTATTTCGTTTTTACGACAAAGTTCTTAATAAAAAGAAAAAATAAAGATTACATGAGATTCAATATATAGGAATAAGTAACGAAAAACGAAATGCCTTAACACTAGGTACCCTAGTCTGTCCTATCCCTTTATTCTATCCCTTTATATGCAGCATTAGATGAAGCTAAAAAAACGAGACAACGTATAGAGAAGGGTTTGCTAATAGATTATCTTTAACCAAATAATAAAAAGGTTTTAAACTGAAACAATTTGGGAACTCATTGTCATTATCCCTACTGTAAGGGCATTAACCACTAAAAGTAAACAACTTGTTAAATATATTTATGAGGAACAATATATTTTATGATTAATTTTTATTAATGTATAAATCAATATATTAATATAAAAGGGTATCTTAAACCTATACTTGGTCCGTAAATCCTAGGTACTACTTCGAGCTCCTCTTTCTGCATCGCTATGAGCACTAGCTCGGTGAATTCATTGTATTTTATGATATTTCCTCTTCTTTCCTATTATAATAACTGTATCTCAAAAAAATACCATTTTTTATCTTTGATAAAGCTTGAAATATTTTTTTTAGTTATATGATAAAAATGGTACAATAAAGTAAGCTTTATAAATTATTAATTTCAAGGAAAAAAGCAATATTTGCTTTATAACATTTTTAAAATTACTTACTGACACACAAAACAAATAATAAGTACCTATATTAAAAAAATAATATAGAAATAAGAAAAACAAATTGCACCCAACATTACCATCTTCTAAAAAGTCAATTCGGTATAGTTCAGTTCAGTTCAATTGGTGACTAAAATAGGCATAGAACAAGAGAAATAAGTATACGTATCGAATAGTATAGCGTAGTAATTTCAGTGGAATAAACCTTTATCTCAAATAATAAGTAACATTTCAATCGCCCCTCAGAGCCGCGTCCCGGACACCCTCGCTCATTAGATGCACTCAACGACCACTGGACGGGAAGTTTGGTGCATTTGATATATTGCCTCCGAGTGAGAATACAATAAAATCTAACTTTGTTTGTCTGTTTATCTATATATTCATTTACATATATAAAACTATAGCAGACGACGGAGTGTCTTAATACTCTATCGGTCACCCTGACTACTATACTATGCGGAGAAAAGCGTGAAGCTTGGGGGAACCTAGTGTTAAGACACTCTGTTCCCCACTTTCCGCCGAATTTTGGAGCTATTGCGTGTTAAGTGGCGGAACTTAACGCCGCGCTTTGCCTCGATACCAGAGCGAAGAAAATGGAAATATTAAATATTTCCACTCCTCGAGTGCGATTCGAACCCTCAACTAGTCTAACATTTACAGTCACGTTTGTGCCTCTGCGCTACGACTTGCCCCTTAACAATTATAACTTGTTATTAATAAATCTCTTCCGTTTCGTGTGAATGACAGAAAAAGCAGAATCATAACTACTAGGACGTAGTAAGCTGAAATTTAGAGTGTAGGTCTTTTGAGAAATCAAGGGCAGCACTAATAAAAGGTTTCTTAAAATTCTTATGAAAAGAAGAAAATACGAAATTTTACTTTTTATAGAACATTTGCATGTTTTATAAACGCAACGTTGTGAACTGGAATTTTGTCATCGTGTTGCGGTAAAAAATGTTTGACGATATACCCAATGATTCTAGGTTCCGCTCTCATTCGGAGCAATGATTTTATTTTATACTGATGTAAACTGATTTTCTTGTAAAGTTTTTAGATCATCAATAACCTTAAAAATATAACAACATTTTACAACAACGAATTTCTCGTTAATATTCTCAGTGAAAAGAATTCCAGTATGATCCCCTTTGAAGTCCAGGTAATAAAAACATTTTACGTAATAAAAACTAAATTAGGTTACATTTCAATCTCCCCTCGTGATGACAGAAGCCCTTAGCGAACACCCTCGCTCATTAGACACAGTCACCGGCCTATGACCAGGCCGCTTGTATTTAAGATATAACTATATCTATATTGAAATAGGGTGCTAGAATACGATTTCATATAGTTTTCTTTTTCAGCATTACGCTTTGTCCCTCATAAAAAGACTCAGAAAGACATACTCAGAAAGAACCCAGTGTCAAGACACTCTGTTCTCCACTTTCCAATCAAAAAAGAGTTAAGGCGTGGAACTCAATGCCATATTTCCTTTGGTCACCAGAAAGGGATAGTAGGAAATAATTTAAATAATGTAAATAATTTTTAAAAATATATGTTCAGTTTTTGACAATGTATCTCTTCAATCTATCTTTGTTGATTTGGCAAATGTGCATTGCCTACGAAATGTAACCTAAATACGTCATTTCATATAAAAGAATTCAGTTCAGTTTTATTCATTTTATTCTCTGCATTAATTACGTAAAAACGAATCGAAAGGTTTCTTTCCAGTGTAATGTATATAGTTATATGTAGATTATCTTTCAGCTTAACGTTGTCACATAGTATAGACATAGTGTCGAGACACTCCTTTATTAACATTCCAGAAGAAAATATCGCCAATATTGCTTATTGAGCGGCGGAACCTAAAGACGCACTGTGCTTGATGTATCAGTATTAGAAAAAATATTTTAAACATAATCAACCCCGTAAAGGAACCAAACCCATAATCAATCACGTTCGCAATATCCTTACTTATTGCTATATGTAAAAAGTGTTCTAGTATTCATCACATAAAACTGTACGCCTTTTTTCACACAACCAAACTATGACACTCCGTTTTCCACTTTCCACCGATATATGAATTGGACACACTGAAAAGCATTTATAATAATAATAAGTATATAGAAATATGTACCCTTGAACATTGATTACGATTTCATCTTCTCCTTAATATATATAAATTACGTGTCACGTTGTTTGTCCACGATTGATTATACTATGAAAATGACAGTAGTGTACTTCATTTGAAAGCTTTTCAAATGAAGTACACTACATTTCATTTTATTATAAAACATTATTAGTATAGAGACTAATAGGTCTGGTGCCGCAGTATCTGACTGTAAACGCGATAGTTGTAAGTTCAATTTCCACTAGATGGAATTATTATATTCAACTATTAATTAATTTTACTTTAATTATGTTTTAATGAATTATTATTATTATTATTTTTTTTTTTTTTTTTAGCTTCACGCTGTATCCCGCACACAGCAGGGTAGGCAGAGGGAACCTAGTATTAAGACACTCCATTCCCCACTTTCCGCCGAATTCCGAGGCTTGCGTGTTAAGTGGCGGAACTTAACGCCGCGCTTTACCTCGACACCAGAGCGAAGAAAATGGAAATATAATTTCCACTCCTCGAGTGGGAATCGAATCCACAACCAGTCGTTTACAGTCACACGCTTGTGCCACTGGACCACGACTGGCCACAATTATTAATTTACATTTTTAATAAGACAAAGGACGGCGTGCATAGAGTCCACTTCACATGTTATGTTTTAAATTCAAGTACAAACTGAAGAACGGTGTATCTTAACACTAAATTGTTTCTGCTAAAAACGCATTAATCTGAATAAAAATCACATCCACATATATTAAATACTCCAAAAAGTAATAACCAATACATTAACCAGCAGTTAAAACACTCATTCCCCCAATATCCGCCCTTTTCTTCGTTATACTTAAATATCTCCATCGAAATCCATTTTCTTGTTGAATTCGAATACGGCATTTTTCAAACAATAGCTATTGGAAAAAGGTTAATTCACCCAGCTCATAAGTAACCGGCATTGTGAAGAGAAATCTCTTTCACTCTCTTCAGAATCGTATTGAAAAGTTCTATAAGACCCCCTATCTCAATATGGAGCTCAGTGAGCATGTATGGAATAAAATGCACGAGTTGCATTTACATTAAGCTAAATTGCATGTTTTTGTTGAATATATTTTATTGTTGAGCGTCTGGATGGTGACTGACGTAACTGTGAAGGTGGTGGTTTTGAGTTCGATTTCTTCTTAGGAAAGCGGTTATATTTTAATTATGTAAATTTTAAATAATGTTACTATGTATGTGTATATAATATGTATATATACGTATGTTAAAGTGAATATATTTATGCATGTGGTACTCACCTTAAAAGGTAATGCATTTAGATAGAAAATTAAAAATTGTATAAATAGTATATTGTCCAATGTTATTGCCACTGGTGAGTCTAATAAATAAATATTTTTTCTTTACACGGTCTAGTAAGATAAAGCGGGGTGTAACGCAAAATGTCTGGAATTTTGCCGGAAAGTAGAGAAAGGAGTCTTTGATAATAAATTTTCTCTGTCAACTTTACTATTGGGGAAATATTAAAAAGAGTTTACGTCAAAATGCAATGGGACTTTGTGATTTGCGTTGAGGATTCGAAAAGCAGATTAAGTTGACACATAGATTATTTTCAGTGAAAATAGTAGAAATTTTTTTTTTAAAGAAAATAGTAGAATGGAGTGATGTAAAAAGTTTTCTCTGTTTTTGCCTTAACTAGAGGCAAATACGCAAAAAGGTGCTTAATCGTTATATAATACTGCCCAATTAAATATTATCCCTACACTGAAACACAGCGATTGTCAGATTTTTCTTATATTGGAAATCCAAAGCCTAAATACGGATACTGGCGTAGTATTGATTTATGACTTGTCATGTAACAATGAATGATATAATTCATTACTTAAATAGATATAGTTAAAATATGCTTTCTAGTACAGTCAAAAGTTAGAAATACAAAAATAAAATTACTATACGTAAGCGATAAAGCCACTATGGTGAAATCTAGGAAAGTTTTTTTTACTGAAATGGATGTAAATTTCAATAAAAATGTTGATTTACATTTTATATTTGAATTGATACTTTCAAATACTTATTTAGATCTTTAAGATAGTTATATTAAAGTAGTAATTGCTATAAAACATTAGGTAATTACTTAAATAAAAATTTATTATATACGAACATTTGATTTCTAAAAGCTAGAGTAGAGAAAAATATACACAGTAATAGTATTTATGAGCACGTCGTAGCGCAGTGGGACAGTATCTTACTGTAGATGATTGATCATCGGTACGATTCCTATTTGGGAAAATAATTATATTGAAATAATTTTCATTTCTCACTCCGTATCTAAGACAAAGCGCGACGTTGAGTTCCGCCAATTAATATGCAAGGTCTTGATTTCAGCGGAAAATCTCTCCGACTGCCCTGCGAGAAAAGCTGACATAAATATATTTTTTTAAATATATGCCGAAGCTGAGATTGACAGCTTGTAACCTACATTTAAAACTTTTGAAAAACGAGCTTTTACAGTAAAAGCCTAAGTGGAACCCTCTCCCTACATGATTTGAGTTTAATATCCCTACAGAGTGCATTCTTACGGGGAAAAGCGGAACAAGGGGTCTTTGGCATGTCAGGGAAAGTTAAAGTGACTGATGCCGGCAATGACGGGGTGGAAATCTTTGCTTTTGTTAATATGGGGGACTGTCACGGACGAGTGAACGAATGACGATGATTTTTGATGGTTTCCTAACTTTTGCTTCGAACTTTGATTCACTGTCTTGTGTGTGTGTAGACTGCTTTGTTATGCTGTATGATAGTTCATCAATAATCTGATATTTTTTTTGAAAATGTATATTTTTAGTATACCTACTTTTGATTAAATTTGGTATGTGAAGGAAAGCCTACTTACTGCCTCAATAAATTATGTGGACGGATGACTATTATTATAAAAAGCATATAAGAATTCAACGTATTCGGATAAATTGAGAGGTTTCCAAGGGACACAATACAAATACGTTTCCCAAAAATGTTTTACATATCTAAACTGTGTAATTAAAACATGTTAAAACTATGATAAAAAAACTTTGAACTTGAATTTTCGTAAATTTTTACCTTCACCGTTTATTGAAAATATTTGACCATCAATCATCAACTTATTTAATATATTCTAAACACATAAACTTCATTCAAATACATACATACATACATACATTATAATAATAAAATTTTAATTTCATACAATCTGCCATAAATTGTGACAAAAACCGGACAGAGCTGTTAATGTTAATTAAGGGTGCTACCTTCATAAATCCTTTTAACCTATTATTAAATGGCAATAACGGAAATGTGAGACCATTTTATAAATTATTTTTAATATTTAACAAAAAAATAATAATTTTAAGGCCATCGTGGTACAATAGGACGTCTACTGAATGCGATAATTCTGGGTTCGATTTCGACTCAAGGAAACGATAGTCTCTAGTCACTCTGTCATTATTCTAGTTACTCCGTACTAGTTCTGTAGTAATGTGTGTTAATCTTTAGTCATAGTAGACAGCGCACAGCGTTGAGTTCCGCCTTACCTTTTACGTAGAAATTCAATTAAATGTCGCTAGTGAGTAGACGAATGTATAAACTTTAGAAAAAACATCATTGTGGATATGATGGAGAATTATATATAAAAAAATTTTTTAATGCTACGCTTTAGTAAACTAAGACAAAGCGTGGCGTTAAGTTCTGCCATTTAGCATTCGACATATCAAATTCAGGAGGAAAGTGGAGAACGGAGTATCTTGACACTAACTCGTCTCTGCCTACCTTTTTAAGTGGAATAAACCGTGAAGCTAAAAACAAAAACATAAATTTAACTCCTAACAATCGTAAACATATTAGCGTGTGTCCATTGGCTTAATAGTCCGTGACGTCATAAATTACGTCTCCATGCAGTATCATTGGAGAAAGATTTAAAAACAAGGGTGACTGTATATAACGATTTATATTTTGATTTAGTATTAAGCTCTATTGGCATATAAATAAGATCGTATAGTATGAATCGTCTTGTCGAAAATGATACAAGTACTGGGTTGGGTAATGATGCATTATAGAAAAGATTTATTCTAGCTGAATCAGGCATAGAAGTTGTGTATGTGATTTATTATTTTCTTTTATTTGGATGTAGAAATCATTTTGTAAAATTAATATCTTAAAATTAAATTAATTATTTATTAGAAAGAGACACAGTCAGGATATAACACATCCTGTTGTAATTCTTATACAGGAAACTGTTTTTTTGTATTTCTTTTAGGTCCCGTCATCAGCCAAACAAAGATTATAGGTATTAAGGTAATAAATATTTTTTCGCCTATATGCATCTTCCTACATAGCAGAAAACGAGAGAGAACATAGCGTTATGACACTGCGTTCTCCATTTTTCCTGAAAAATCGAAATTTTGCGTATTAAATGCTGACATTTAATACGCAAAATTAACTATGCTACACCGCCTTAGCTGTAAATGAAAATAATTTATATATAATCATTTCTCTAAGCGGGAATCCAACCTACAATTCAGTTCACAGTCTAAAACTGTGCCAGTGCACTACGATAGACTTTAACTAAGTCCAACAATCAACGTCTATAAACTAGACGGGAGATGTAAAAGAGTTATATAAAATGAAAAATCTCGTTATTTCACGTAGGAATGTCGAAAAAACATTTTTGCTTATCTACATGCAAAATATCAGCTTTCTACGCCCAGTAGTTTCAACTGTGCGTTGTCTGTCAATCACTCAGTAACGATTTTTTTTTATATTTATGGAAGGAGGGATCAGATTTTTCCCTGTCTACACTGCTAGCTGCATTGCTAACTGTGTAAAAATAAATACTATAAATTATTTCTTTTTATTTACTTATTGTAAACGCGACTGGTTGTGAGTTCGATTCCCACTCGAAGAATTCAAATATTCAATATTTCATTAGCTTCGCTCTGGTGTCGAGGCAAAGCGTGGCGTTGAGTTCCGCTACTTCACACGCAATGCCTCCAGAACTCGGCAGAAAACGGAATATTTTAAATTTTTAACACAAAGTTCTCTCTGCCTACCCTGCTGTGTGGATATTGCGTGACGCTTAAAAAATTAAAGCCCAGTGCTTTTTTTATATTATACATACTTTAAAATTTAAGCGTTGGTCTGCCAAAATCATTTACTAACAGAAAGCACTAATTAACAGATAGGTTACACTCGGTAATAGCAGGATATCAAGTTCACTGCCGCAATACCCTTAAGCTACGATAAGGCGCACTAAGTCACTCATCGGTTAGATTGGAATCAAGATACTCGTGAAATTGTCTATCATGTAGTATGGTTTTCCTTGAAAGTAATATAAATTACACAAATCATAATGGACAATATATCAAAGGTATTGGTAGTGGGTTCGATTCCCTTTCAGGAGAAAGATTACAATTAATTCATTTTCATTTTTCTGCAAGTGTAGTGTAAGACGGTGGGGTTGGGTTCTTCCACTCAAGATGTATTATCTCAAATTCTTTTGGAAAGGGGAGAGAATAGAGTCTTGCCACTAGGTAACCAATATAGGTCAATAAAAATGAAATATATCTTTAAAATTTAATTATTTCTTTGTAAACTGGAAAGTAAGTGGAAATTTAATTGATTTTGAAAGTTAATATTATATAATGATACTTAGAAAGTACTATTATGATATACTTACAAGACTCTTGGCTTATATTAAGTAAGCTTTTTTGTATAGAAATAAATCAACAAATAGTCGAAAAATTAAAAAAATGCTCATATTCATATTGATTCCTTTTTTTCCACTTTTCAGATATGCCCTTGAGCACTTCACTATTATTAAGCTACTAAATGAAACTTAAGCAATCAGACCAAGCAAACTTAAATATTTAATATAAGGTTGCCTATCCTACCCACCCACTTAACTAAAAAAATTTGCAAGTCAAAAAAAAATTACCCAAAAAAATGTCACAAAGACACTTGCCACCCTATTCATTCCGTTTCATACAATTCCCTCTGATTCATAGAAATAATTCTTAATCGGTGAACATTTCAATACAGCTTACGTACATTCAGACACTGATTGTTGTTCACCTGTGACGTCACCACCCCTTTTTTTGCAGTAGAAAAATAAAAAAATAAATAGTAAAAGATTTTTTTTTACTGAACTATATTATCTTTCTTCTTTATATTTTTCATCTTATATTTTAATTTTAAAATGCAAATATATTAAAAAAGACATTTAGAAAACGTATGAAAATTTGAACGCAGCGGGATTTGAACCCGCGCCTGCTGAACACCATTCCGGCGCTCTCACCACTGAGCCATTCGTTCTACTACCAGCTGCGTCGAAATTCTTATACGCTTTATTACAACTTATTTTTGTTGTTAGCGAATCCCGCTGCGTTCAAATTTTTATACGTATTCTAAATGTCTTTTCAATTATCCTAAGTGTGGAATAACACTTTAAAAATGTTTAAATGCACATATATTATTGTTTGTAAAGTATATATTATTTATTACTAAAAAAATCAGAGCTGTCCGAGTAAGCACAAATATTTAATTTAGGCTTACCTAACCTATTCCCTTACTTACCTACAAAAGATTACCAAGTCAAAAAATCATTTTTTTTTTCTCAAAAATCACTTACCACCCTATTCATTCCATACCAACCCCTCTGAATCAGAGAAATAATTCTTAATCGTTGAACATTTCAATACAGCTTACGTACATTCAGACACTGATTGTTGTTCACCTGTGACGTCATCATCCCTTTTTTTGAAGTAGTAGAGTAAGCACAAATATTTAATTTAGGCTTACCTAACCTACTCCCTTACTTACCAACACAAGATTACCAAGTCAAAAAATCATTTTTTTTTAAAAAATCACTTACCACCCTATTCATTCCATACCAACCCCTCTGAATCAGAGAAATAATTCTTAATCGTTGAACATTTCAATACAGCTTACGTACATTCAGACAGTGTTGTCACCCCCTGTGACGTCATACCCCCTTCTTTACGACACGGGCTATTAGAGCAGCCGAGCGGAATCGCTGAAAACATTATTATTTATGCTCAGATGCGTTGCAAGTTATTGTTATGTAGGAAGTTGGAGCAATCGTTAAGATTTAGGTGGCAGGTGAAGCCATGTTTGAGAAGAAATGTATGTATGGAATGGTGATGGGTAATGTTGGAGTTATTAATAATTTAACTTGAATAATAATTGAGTTTTAGTTTTTTGTAGATTTGTTAATTAAAGTTAAGATTTTTTTTGCTAGCTTTATGTTTATCAGTGTATAGGAAGGTAGGCAAAGAGAACCTAATGCTGACGAGACATTGCGTGTTATCCTGTCGCTTTGCCTTAAAAAATGACAAAACATTTACTCGTCAACTCTAAACGAGCAAAAGTTAAAAATTAAATCACTTTCACTAATTCTTCTCTTTAGAAAATGTAATATCAATAAATTTTAAAGTGTTCGAACTACCATCCGTTGCAACTTAAATACAACTTACCACCGTGTCATAATTATACCGGTTTATTTTTTTCAGCTTCACGATTTTTTCCGCATAGCTTGGTGAGCACATGAGACAGTGTTAGGACACTCCGACCTCCACTTTCCGCCCGAAAAGACGTTGCAACATTCAAGACATTGCGTATCGAGTGTCGTAACTTAAACGAAATTTTAAATATTCTCCCGAGTGGGAATCGAACCCACAATCGCTTTACGTCAGACGCTGTCCCACTAAACCAGGACGACCTAAACAATATACTTAATCAACAAAAACCAATCCCAAGCAAGCAATTAAACGTATAAGATTATGTAACATCCTTAATATTTCAGATAGTAAACTAATATTCCGCAAAATAGTTTCAAAATAACAAAATGTACGCTTTCAAAATTGATCTTTATTTCTAATAACAATAACAACTATATTTGTCTGTATGTAATATTATATTAATGGTAAATATTTCATAATAATAAACGTATAAATTTGAAACTTCGCTTTCCCCGCATTTAATGAGTTTGTTAGCATTAATTAAGACGTTCCTTTGATGCTCATTACTCCATATATATAAGTTAAGAATAAGCAATTAAAGTTATATGTTTTAAAATTTAAAATCAATTATTTATTATAGGCGGTCATCATATGAGGCCGTAGTAGGTGTAGGTTCGATTCTCTCTAGGGGGAATTAATATTTTTTTTTCGATTCTTCGATATGGTAATGCAAAGCGCGGCGTTTAGTTTCGCCACTAAACTAAAGGAGAAACTAAAGGAGAAATTGACAATGTCTCAATATAATGGAGAGACAGTCTCTTGATACTAGATTATCTCCGATGACTATACGTGATGGCTATACGTGAAACTGGAGACCATACTATAATATAATTGCTTTCCTAATAAAAAAAATTGTTCTCCCTATAAACTTAAATTACGTGTGTGTTATGTATCCATTACGTTAAACATAGTACCTATAAATGATTTGACAAAGACATGATTTAACACGTCATTACTAACATGTATAATGTTTTGGCTTCGATTCTCACTTGGTGATATGATTTTATTAAAATTATTTTAAATATCTATGCTTCTTTTTCTTCTTCTCCTGGCACTATCCCGGCTTTAGCCAGAGTCTGCCTTCCTGCTTAGCCTCCTCCACTTTGCACGGTCTTTGGCATCCTCAGTGGTAAGTTCATTGGCTCTCATATCCTCCTTCACTCTCTTTTCTCTAATATCTCTGCTGAGACACAGCACGATGTCTCCACTTTAGGAAATTGGAAAACAAAGTATCTGGAAAGTATCAGAGAGTACTTTAATAGAACAAAAACATACTATATTTGAATTTTACCGCTATAATGATGGTAAAAATTAGAAATGCTACGTATACATGATTGGAATAGACCTGCATGTCAATACAATAGATAAGCCTGACCACTAAACCCAGTTCGATAAACCTCAAACCTGTGCTAAAGAGAATCGACACGTAACTAAGATATCCTGTGGGAATTTTGAAACAAAATTTCAAAAACTTTTGGAAATCCTATCAGATATCAGATTTACTTATAAAAATCGTTAACATTCTTAAAAGTAATATACACATAGTAATATATCACTGAATGCAATTTAGTTAGTACCTGCTAAAGAATTATTCAATGTATAAATAGAGTTTGGGTTAGTCGTGGCGCAGTGGCACAAGCGTGTGACTGTAAACGACTAGCTATGGGTTCGACTCCCACTCGAAGAGTGGAAATATTTAATATTTCCATTAAGAGGCGTTAAGTTCCGCCCCTTAACATGAAATGCCTACAAAAACCGGCGGAAAATGGGGAACGGAGTGCCATAACACTAGGCTCCCTTTGCCTACCCTGCTGTGTGCGGGGTACAGCGTAAAGCTAAAAAAATAAATAAATAGAGTGTCTTCAATTTACTTCCATTTAGATTGCGAGCTAGATTATTTTTCAGCTTTACGTTTCTCACTCACAGAAGATTAGTTAGTGTCTAGTATCAAGACACTAGTTCTTCCTTTTCCGCTTGAATTCAAGCCAGTTAAAGGTTTTTGTAAGAAAATATAATAATAAGAAAAATATAGATAAAAAGATAAAAAAGATATAGGTGAATATACTAAAGGAGAATTTTGACACTATATTTTCTCAATAATAACGAAAACTCTTTACATAAAATTTTCAATCGCAACAATCCTAAACTTAAAAGAAATTTCAAAAGAAATATATATATAAAAAATAAAAAACATGAATTCCACAAAAGTTTTTCAGCAAATATTGTACGTAATGCATTACGTAGCAGACCAATACGAATGCGGGATGACTTTTAAAGTCCGTTTTCTTGGAAGTCCGGGCCGCGGAACAAGTTCGGACAGACGTTCACTTCGATTCCCACTTTTAAATTGTTTAAAACTTGACGCTCTTGAGGAAAACTCGCTTTGAAAACGGTCTAAATTTTCATTTTCCGTTATTAGCTTTGCTGGTAGTTTGGTGTTGTTGTGATGTACGTCTGGAAAGCTTATGTACTTAATTTTTTTAAGCTTCACGTTCTTAAAGACACTTTCAAGTGTCATGACACTTCGTTCTTCACTTAATGCCTAAATTCGACATATTGTGTGATGATCAAAACTTGGTTTTGTAAAATATTTTAAATATAATCATCGACTTAGACTCGAACCCCAAATCAATCGTATTTATAGTGAAACGCTGTCCCACTGCACCACATCGACTTTAATGTATAATAAAATACACTTTATGCCTATGTTTACAAATTTGAAAAATATTAAAAAAATAATAAAAATGATACTAGGTGCAAAGTATAAAGACTAACCATATTAATTACGCAATATTATTAAAGATATAAATAAACTGCCTTTCTCTTAATTTTTTTTTTATTATTTTCCAGAACGTGATATCAGACTGAATACTGAATATACTATAACTCAAACTACCCACCAAAATCAACCCCAAAACCAAAACAAAAAAAAACATATTAAATTAATCAATGCCATTTCAATTCCAAGTCACTGGCATGAAACAACGTCAAAAGGTTAAACTGGAACTTGGTAATTTTGTTTAGCCAGAACAAAGAGTGCACGTAACCAAAGATAATTGTGTTTACAACTAGGAACCGCAAACTCTTAAGTGTACAGCCCGCACGCTATGCAGTTTACAACTGGGCTGTCTTCAACAAGGACAGTGCCTAACTGAAACAAACGTTGGCTAACTCGTTAGTACTGTAGTCTTTACATTGGGATAGGTGAGTGGTTAATTAGTATGTAAAATACTTTGTTAAACATTTTTAAAGTGCTATTCCACACTTAGGAAAATTAAACAAGACAGTTAAGGAAATGGTATAAAAAATTTTACGTAGCAGCATTCGAACCCGCGCCTTCTGAATACCGTCCAAGCGCTCTCATCACTGAACCATGCGTTCTACTAGCGGTTGTGACGAAATTCTTAAACGCTTTATTACAAAACTTATTTTTTAAATGTGTTTAGTATGTAAAATGTTTTTATAATGATTTTAGATTTTTGAACGTGGATTTGAATCCGCTCCTTTTTTATAATGTCTAAGAGGCATGGATTCGAATTCTGATAAGTTTGATTTTTTATATATTTTCTAAAAATGATTCAATTTCCTAAGAGTGTGAATTTTCAAAAAGTAATTATTAATTAGGAATTATTATTCCGGAAATATGACACTAAATTGTGAGTTGTAATCCTTACAGATAGTCTATATACTCAATATAATAATATTATAATATAAACTATTTAAATGAGGAAATCTGGTTACACAAGCACAGGAAGTTAACTTCCTTTGCTGATCACCTAGGAGATCAGGTTTGGTAAGAAAGTTTAGAATGTTTTGACACTATATCTAATTAATTTTTAGAGTTTGTTTTACTCCAAATGAACTAATAAAGTTAAATTCAATAATATACAGTAACAAAAATATATAAATCTTAGTATAGCTATTTAAAAGTAACTCCAAAACTTGTCAGTCTTAATAAATCTATTCACTTAAAGATGATGAAATTGCAAAAAAATCTGCTAATTCATTTTCAAGCGACTACGAAAGTGCTACGAATAAAATTTCGAGTTACTGTAAAATAAACGGTTAGTGTTACTATATTCTGCATATTATTATATCTTTTCTATGCAAATAATTCCATGTTAAGAATATGTTTTTTTTAATAACTTAGAGAAATATCACTACTTTATCCACTATTGCTTTCAAAAGTTGGTAGAATCTTCGTCATTTCTGTCATTTCTCGTATTATATATTGTCAACAAATAAAAAAATAAATGTTACTATTTATAAACGAAGACATATCTAAATTACATATTTCAATAAATATTCATAAAAATTCTCTGGGGCCAGTCGTGGCGCAGAGGCACAAAGTGTGACTGTAAAGGGACTGGTTGTGGGTTCGATTTCCACTCGAGGAGTGGAAATATTTAATATTTCCATTTTTTTCACTCTGATGTCGAGGTAAAGCGCGGCGTTAAGTTCCGCCACTTAACACGCAATGCCTCCGATTCGGCGGAAAGTGGGGAACAGAGTATCTTAATACTAGGTTCCCTCTGCCTACCCTGCTGTGTGCCTACCCTGCTGTGTGTAAAAAAAATAAAAATATTTAATAAAATGTTCAGCTTAAATGGTTTTTACTCGTTTTTGGCATTAAGCTATATACGGAGTATACGGAGTTCAGTACTAAACTTACTGTACTTCATTCTCCACCTCTCACTAAAACGCCGTAGGTACTTTCTATTTACACTTGAAACAATGATTACATTTAAACTCTTTTTATTATTTCTTCGTTTTGGTACGTAAGACAAAGGCCCGGCGTCAATTCCACCTTTCAATACGCAATATCTAAGACTCGGGAAGATGGTGGAGAACGAAGTGTCTTTACGCTAACTTCTCTCCGCCCACCCTGCTAACTATTAAAAAAATACAAAATAAACGCAACAAAAAAATATTTTTTATCTAAGAAAAAGCATCAACAATTTCAAGACTTTTAAAATTAAATTAAAGGAAACACAAGTAATAAGGTTTAAGATTTAACTAAATAAGCCGGTAGTCTCTTTGCACATACTCAGCTTACACGGTCAGCGTCTTAGCTGGCTTACTCGAGTTCTCTAAGGATTACTCGGTTAGAGTGAATAAATTTAGCTCCACTGCATTGTTCTCTGTGAATTTAAATTTACAGCAAATGCAGACGAATGTGGTAACATACGTTAGGATAGGAAGGGTATCTATACGTATTGCTATGGGTTACAGGTTCAATTAAAAAGCAGTGGTCGTTGTAAAAAATATTAGCAATGGAACAGTGTCTGACTGTCAATTTTACTGGTTATGGGTCCGATTGAGATTTATTATATTTATTTTAATTATTATTAGTTCCATTTCTTCGTCTTCTTCTTCTTGTTTATCTGCTGTGCAAGAAAATCGAGATACTTAAAATATATACTAGTATGAAAGATTGGATAGATATACAATTCTAACAGGCAAAGAGGCTTGCAACTTAAAAAATGTCGTTAAGACTGGTAAATTTTTTTCGTTTAGGTCCATAAAACAAAGATCGAGAACATTCGATTTATAAAAATATCAAAAATAGTGGCATTATTCATAATCCAAGTGCGAGGATCATAATCAAGCAGTTTCTCAAATAAATAGCGGTATATTTTTACATTTGAATTTATAACACAAGAAAAATAAGTAAATAATTATACATGTATATTGTTTATGTTTGGAAAGTTGCATGCTTGGTATAACCATACCAAAGGGCCAAACTAGGCTAGCGCTCAGAAGAAATGCCCACATTAGCTAAAATTAAACTTAATATTATACATAAAAAACATTCTTCCAAAATATAATCACAGTAAGTTCAAAATGAGCAGTTCACCTAACACAGCACAAACATCTAAGAGATATTATAAACTAATGCGGTCAGCGTCTTAGCACTCGCCCAAGTGCTCTAAGGATTACTTGGTTAGATTGGATTCATTTAGCTTTAGTGGATTATATTCAAAGAGAATTAAAACTTTACAAATAAAATTAAATATTAAACACCTTTTTTCTTAAATTTATATTAGTTTCTTACGTGAAATAATTACGGACTGCCATTGAAAAGCTGCGAGACATAAAATTGTGATATATGTAATTTTAACAGACACACAATTTGCAACTCGCTTTTTTCAAATTTCAAGCACACTTTACTAGGGAGGAAGTATAGACAACAATCCCTTACCATTTTACGATTTTGTCAAATCCATCATATTTAAGAGAAAAAAGCTTTGAGTAGTGCTCTCAACTCAAGTGTAGGGGAAGGTAGGTAATAATTCTTTATTATATTTGTTTAGTAGGTAAGTCAGAAAGAACCTAGTGTTAGGACACTCCGTTTGCCTTTCGGCCCGAAATAGAGACACTCCGTATTAAGTGATGGACGTTAACGCCATAAAGTAAAGTGATTAGTAATTCTACATAACATATCGATCTTCTGTTCTATGTATGTATCACGTTATTTAGTATTTGACAGTTACATGAGAGCAAATATTAAGAAATGTTTTAAAGCAAAAAAGCTTACTTACACTCAACACTCAGTATCTCAATTTCATGGTCAACCAGGTGAACCTGAGCGTCTTGACACAATAGCTAGCCTAGCACCCTTTAAACTATATTAAAGAAAATTTTAGTACGAAAAGCATATTATAAGAGAGAACTTATACAATCTTTTCCCATTTTCATTTATTTTCTAGTAACTACCAAAACTGGCTGTCTTTCACAGTACAGTTACAGTTTTGGCGTCACGTACGTTTTTTACACGAACGGAGCATCGCGCCGGCAACATCTGTTTAAATATGGACTCGCTGAATACAAAATGTGGAGTGTTTTAATAAAGTCTGCCTCCCGACCCTTGTGAATTGAGTCAGCAAATAAAATTTAAGTGGAAGCTAAATTGTTTATATGTAATAAAACATGCTAGGTAATAATTACCATGCTAAGTTGTTATTTGTGTATTTATTTTGTTCAGTATATGAAAAAAATCTGTTATGTTTTCTCTTAGTTTTGGGTCAAGTAGTAGAAAGTAGAGTCAAGTAGTCAGAGAGAACTTAGTCACAACAAACTCTGTCCTAGAGGACAAAGTGACGTTGAGTTTCGTCACTCGAAGGTAGACTTTCGAGTGACGAAACTCAACGTCACTCTTTGTCTTGTCACCAGAGCGAAGCAAACAACTTAAGCATAAACATGTCAATGTAATTTAAGATTTAAGAAAAAAAAGGATACGAGACCGTGTGTCTGTATTGTCTGACTACTAAATAATAATAAAAAAAAATAAATAATAAAAAAAAACATCATTGCCCCGAGTAAGGTTCGAACCCACACTTCCAGTCAGTGGTTCAGTCCATATAAGATTTTAATTTCAATTTACAAGCTAATGTCAATACGTAAATTTATTTGAAATATAAATAAACATATAAATATATACTTCATTTATTATTAAATTACTTCATTTATTATTAATATTATTAAGTATATCTATTCTACTCAATGACTCTGTTGAAACAAATCACTCATTATACAATGTGGCGGTAATTTTCAATAACGCTAATTAGACGATAAAATGAGGATTAATATAAATAAGGTCACGAGATATTTCACGAACAATAATTCATTATAAAATTAATTTAAAAATAGGGGATTATTTTTTAGAAAACTCTCTAAACAGCCTCTCTAGTTTTCCCGAGTAACTGAGATAGCAGAGAGAGAATTTTAGTGTCAGGACACTTCGATTTCTACTTTCCGTCAGAAATTCGAGATATTGCATTGCAAAGGCAGCGTTTTGTCTTATGTTATCGTGAGTTTTGTTTATTATTTTCACTATATCGTTTAATATGTTGCACAAATGTGTACTAAATAGTAGTTCTACAGCATAAGAAATGAAAATAATTGAAATTTCCGTTTCTCCGATTGGGAATCGAACTCACAAATAATCCCGTTTGCACCAGTATAGTAGTAAGTAATTATTATTAACCAACCAAATTCGGCACTGCCAATGCGCTACAATGGACTCGACATGTACATACATACATAACTAAATAAATAAAATATTACTAAACAAATTAATATAGAAAAACCCATGTTTCCTGTCTCCAATATGACAGACAGACAGTAAATAAAAATCTATCCATTCACATTTATATCAAATGCCTCAAGATCAAAGGAAACTGGACTATATCTATATACATGAATTCTTCCCAATACAACTGGCAACATAAGTTTTGAATTGCCACTATTATGACCCTTATGGGGCAAAAAGGGCTAAAAACCAGCTTGATGCATTTTCCCGCATAATGAGTTAGTCAGAGAGGACCTAGTGTCGAGACACTCCGCCCTCCACTTTCTACCAAAAAGTACCAGAGCGAAGAAATAAAAAGTTGAACATAATCATTTCACGAGTGGTAATCGAACCCATAACTATCACTTTACAGTCAGACGCTGTCCCATTGCGCCATGACGAGCTTTAAAACTTTATTTTTGGTTTTATTTTGAAACTTTAAGGATATTTAAGCGTTGTCCACCGTACGGGCCCGGATCGGAAGCGAGACTTCTTTTGTGGTATGCAGCCCCCTCTATTGTGGAGCGACAAGTGCTTTTACCTTTGAAGGAAGACCGTGTTCATATTTGTCGTACTTTCGATTGTTACTATTATTTATTTAATAGACTTCAGCTTTTTTTAATTCAGATTTTTATTCTATAAGACTTTTCTTATTTTTTGTCATGTACAGAAAATTAATAGGTTAGATTTTTAAAAAATAATCAATAAAATATACTAACTAATCTTAAATGCTATAAAAAGTTGGTACAAAATACATGTAAAAGAATTATTTTAAAATTATTGCACTTAGGACACTATAGGGTAGGCAGAAAGGACCTAGAGTCAAGACACTAAGCTTTCCTCTTACCGCCTGAACACATAGTGTCCTTATCATATCACCAGAGTGGGAGAATGAAAAAAGTTTAAATAACATTACCCTGATCAGGAATCGAATCCATAATTCATCGTATATACAGTTACAATATAAAATAACAGATGGCCAATAAAGCTTAAATGTATTTAGCCAATATTAAGCATGTAATGAATACATTAAACTATTTCAAGAATTCAACATTTAAAGGAAACGTAGGACATATCAGGAAACAAAATGTCAAGCGCTATTATACTGCCATGTCGTATTGTACCGACTTACCGTACATCCTTTTGAGAACAATACTGTGATAGTATCTAATGTATTTGTATGTTAAGTTATTCAAATATTAAAATATATAACTAGTAAATGTACTAATTTTTATAATATTGACAAGTATACATACATATATTTAGCGTTTCTAAAAAAATAAAAGACGTAATTAAACTAAATTAAAGAAAATCTGAATTTCATTATAATATTTACTTCTATAAGAAAAATCAGGTCAGTCGAGGCGCAGGGTTACAAAAGGTGACGGTAAATGTGACTGGTTGTGGGTTCGATTCCCTTTCGAAGAATTGTAATATTTTATATTTAATTTTCATCACTTTCGTAAAGAGGCACAACACGGCGTTAAATTCGGCCGAAAGTGGGGAGTAAAGTGTCTTAATATTATATTTCTTCTGCCTGCCCTGCTGTGTGCGAGATACAGCGTTAAGATAAAAAAATAGAAAAACATGAATGAAGCAGTGGTAGGATGTAAGTAGGATTGGTTGTAGGTTCGGTCAAGTAAGGACTTGAAAATCTCTGCTCTATTAAAATAAACGCGAAGTTACGTGCTGTCTTGATATCAAAGTTGAAAAATAAAGGAATTAATTTGGAGTAAAATTTAAAGAAGTAAAATTTGCTTAAAGAATTATCTAGAAATTAGGTAAAAATATTAAAACACATCTGGTTGGTTTAAAAATCAACCACAATAACGATTCAATCATAATTCCAAATCAATCGACATAATAACGATACTCGTCTAAAGCTAGGTAACATTTAACCTACCTAGAAGTAGAACATATAGATCTCTTTATACATACATATAAATCTTCTATACAACTTGTGACTTACAAGTGAAGATAGTTAATAATATTTATAATTATCCAATATATATTTTTCATTCCACCATAAATAACTAAATAAGACTAACTAACTAATAACATAGGTTTAACTAAAATAAATACCAAAAAAAAAACAGTTAAATAATACAGCTAAGATAAAGGAGGTATCCAAAACTGAACACACACGCAAAGGAAACGTCTAGGACATGTCGCGGAACAAAATGGCCTGTCATTTCAAGCGGACCATTGTACTGCCTCATGTCACTCCGTCTGCTTCCGTGGTAATTCCTAAATAATACACTATATGTTGAAAATATTATATAATTACTATTTATATATAATATTTTTTGGATATAAAGTACTTATTTCATTATAATTTTATTTTAAAAGTACTAATTTGTATAATTGTGACAAAGCTGATTTATCATGTACTGATATATGATGACGCTTTAGTGTTCGACTAGGATCAGTATTTATATTAAATAAAATATATGTATTTATTTATTTCGGATAAGCATTGTGTGGTTTGGTTCTTATAAAAAATGTAGGATATAGTATTTAAGAAAGAGAAAAACGCTCTGCTAATTCTAAAAAAAATACATTCGGGTAGACTAAAAAAAAAATATTTTATTTTTAAGGATTAAATGTATTTTTAAACATTTTTACAGTGTTATTCCACACTTAGGATAATTTTCTTTAAACGTCTTTTATAGAGTTAAATGTATTTTTTTCTTCAGCTTTACTCGACTCTACTTAATATTTCCATTTCCTTCGCTCTGGCATCAAGGCAAAGCGTGGCGTTAAGTTCGGCCACTTGACACGCAAAGCCTCCAAATTCGGCGGAAAGTGGAGAATGGCACTCCATTCCTCAGTTTCCGCCGAATTTGGAGGGTAGATAGAAGAGGGAACTTAGTGTTAAGACACTTCTTAACACTAGATTCCCTCTGCCTACCCTGCTACCAATCGCTCTACTAAGCTCCTAGCTAATGTTATACTGGTCTCTACAATGATATACATATATATAGTAAGGACAGCCTTCTGATTACGGTTCACGATCCACTATTTAGGTAAGAGCCTCTTGAAATATTGGACATCTTGCCACTATTAAACTGTTAATTGAAACATCAATCGACATTAACACAACCATGTTACTAATCTTCTTACCTTCCTACGATAACTACAAAATAATTAAGCTATTTAGTTTCCACGATCCTCACACATTTTAAAACTATTTTAATCAGATTTAATGCATATATTTTGGTGTTATATTCGTGGTCATAGTTGTCCTATGACCTATAGTGACGTACAGTACAAAAATAAAAGCTCGAACCATCCGAACCGTCTATTTTAACCGAATTTGTGAAATTATATGTTAGAAAAAAATGAATGTGGCCAGTCGTAGCGCAGTGGCACAAGCGTGTGACTGTAAAGCGACTGGTTGCGGGTTCGATTCCCACTCGAAGAAATATTTAATATTTCTATTTTCTTCGTTCTGGTTTAGAGGTTAAGGCGCGACGTTAAGTTCCGCCACTTGCAGTACAGTGTCTTAAAACTACGTTCCCTCTGCCTACCCTGCTGTGTGTGGGTTAAAGCGTGAAGATAAAAACACATATTATCCAATATTAAAAGGAACAGTTTTAATTCAAATTAATAGAAAAATACGAGTATATATAAATCGTATATATAAATAAGTCATTACCGAGTCTTTGAAACATAGACTTCACTTTTTTTCTCTAATTTCAACAATAAGCGCATTGTTTTATTTTTCTTAGCTCATTGTCTTGAAGAAAGCTTCAAACGTAGTTATGGAACGTTCAGTTAAAATTTAACAAGAAAACTTTTTAGTTTCGTTTTATTTCAACACACGCTTAGAACACGTACCTAAAACAGCACCATATTAAAGGAAATATGAAATAGTCAGTTGTAAAAACAAGAATTATAAAAGACTAGAGGCCCGACGAACGAGGAACTACATAGCTTTTTCGTTATATTGCAACCCTCATGGGTGGAGTTTTGAAAAATAAAGTAGCCTATGTTTAGCCTTGGAGTCACTATAGTTCAATCATATCAATATAGTTTAGTAGTATGGATCAACTATATTTATGCCAAAATTCATTACAATTGGTCAAGCGGTTTAGACTTTTCATATAAACTTTCATCCCCTATTTCAACCCTTTAGAGGTTGATTTTTGAAAAAATAAGTAGCCTATGTTAGACCCAGTCACTTTTGCTACTTTCATTCTAAATTTCATCCAAATCGGATCGGTAGATTAGCCGTAAAAGCGTGGTAGACAAACAGATAGACTTTCGCATTTATAATATAAGTATGGATAAGAGTACCGTGGCGGGGTAGGAAAGTGTCTCACTGTACTCGCCATTGGTTGCGAGTTCGAATTTAATTTTACAAAATGATCATAATTTATTTATTATTATTCTTACAGACAAAGGGCGGCGTTGAAATCCGCCATTCAACACGCAATTTCTCAAATTCGAACTTAAAGAAAATAGCTCAAAAATATTCATTGGTTTTTGGTTTTGGTTTGGGTTTCTCTGACTCCTCTCTAAGGTTGTCTGACTAAATATAAACACTGTTCGTGTTTAGCAGTAAACATAATGACTGCGATTCCGACCCTTACTCGGAAAAATGTTTAAATTTTATTTCTTCTCTTTCTACTGTTTCTTTCTATTTGTCTTCTATAATTTACAAGTTGAAAAAAAAATGAAAAACTAAACCAAAGAAACTTACTTAAGATCGAAGAAGATATTTTACATCGCCGCCGCCGTTAAGAGGACGTCTAATATATTGGTTCGCATTGGAGTCACTGTTTATGTGAAGAAAGAAAACCTTGCTAAATGCAAGTTGTATCATTTTGAATATATAGTATAAATAGTATTAAGTTTTTTTAAAAATAATGGTCATAGAGGCCATCGTGACGCAGTATGAACGGTTTGACTGCAAACATAATGGTTGTGGGTTCGATTCCCACTCAGGGATATGCTTATATTTTCAATTTAAATTTTTAATTTCTCCTTTCTGGTACCTAAGACAAAGAACGATGTAGAATGTCACTCAACACGTAATATCTCGACTTCAGGTGAACTAAGGAGAATGGAGTTTCTTGAAATGAGGTTTAAGTTCAAATTCAAATTCAAAATGTCTTTGTTTAAATAGACTTTCGCAAGCACTTTTGAGTTGTCGGGACAAAAATCTAGCGAGAAACTCAAAAGATGTTCTTTTGAACTATAAAAATTTCAATTTTATGATTTGACACAATGGTAGCTAATCTGCATAGGACTCAAATCAGACTAATACCACACAAAAAGACATTTAAAGAAAACGTATAAAAATTTGTACGCAGCGGGATTCGAACCCGCGCCTCTGACCACTGAGCCATGCGTTCTACTATCCGCTGCGTCGAAATTCTTATACGCTTCATCACAACTTATTTATGTTGTTAGCATCTCTGTAGAGAGATTTTTACAAATTTCTGCTACCCAATGATTATTCTACGAACAATCATTTGGCAAGAGAGAATGCTATTTATTAAATACTTTTAGTATAAAAGTTATTTCACGCATTTTTATACTTTAAATACTCTTCTAAACAGTAGCAAGCCTTACTTATTAATATGTTTTTACAATAATTTTAAATGTTCTTTGGCAAATCTAGAAAAACTGTGGAATTCAAATATATATATATAACTCTGACGACCCCTGCTCTGCGGGAAAAAGCGTGTATCTGAAAAAATAATGGTTATGCAGTTTATATGGACCGCATTAACCTACTTCTATTATGTAGTTAATCTTATTAAATTTTGGAACCACATGTAGGTCATGTTTCGTTAAGTTGAACGCTTGAATTTAATCCACAAACATTTGTGTATAAATTTCTAGTATAAAGAGCCGGTCGTTGCGCAGTGGGATAATGAAAATAATTTAAATTTCTCCCGAATGACTATCAATTTCACTACTTATGATATATCAATAAAGGATATATTAAGAATTATTAAAAAAAACATTTGAGTAAGCTTGAATCCATAATCATCACTTTATACGAAAGTAATATCAAATAAAAAAGTTCGTAGAATAATCTTTGGGGGGTGCGACGCAGATGGGACGCAGCTAGTAGCAGAAAGCATGGCTCAGTGGTGAGAGCGCCTGGGCAGTATTCAGGAGGCGCGGGTTCGAATCCTGCTGCGTTCAATTTTTTTTACGTTTTATAAATGTCTTTCTAAGTATGGATAACACTTTAAAAATATATCAAATGTTTCTTACTGTTCGGATTCAAAAATTGTTTTCTTAAATTTTTCTCAAACATTCATTTAAGTCGTTAATACAAGTCTTTATAAAATAAAATTAGAAATCGTCTTTTAAATTAACAAATTTCTAACTTGCTACTATTGTAATAAAAATCACATTTGTATAATAGTAAAAGGGGAGCGATTAGTAAGTATATCTATATTTACGCTTCGCCCAGGATGAGCAGATACGAGGGACGAGGGATGCTGCACACCCCTTATGTTTCATTAACGACGGTAAACCACAGATTGTTGAAAGTTTAGATATTACAATTTTATATAAAAACTTCTTTTTTGTTTAATTTAATTGAAAATTAAATTGGTAGACACAGTATAATTTCATTTCCTTTTGACTAATGTAAAAAGTAATACTTTATGACATTAATATATTATATTTTATCCCCATACGAGGTTCAGAGAGAAGTTACTATCGAAATACTCCATTCTTTTCTTTTTAAATAAATGCAAATAGCGTTAACAGCTAGACGCTGTCCACTGCACCAGGACAGCCATTGAAATTAGTCATTTTTATGTAAAAGAATTTCAATTTTCCGATCTGGTTAGAAAAGAACGATATTTGACTGAGCTAGCCCCCGATATTCGTAAGGTAAGATGAACCGATGAAATGTTTTTATTTTTAATTTAAAAAATCAATTATACAAAAATATACATATAGTACATTAAAAGAAATCAATTTTCCCATTTTCTATGCGATTTTCCATTCCCAACCAAGCTCTATGGCGTTCCCAGCCCGGGAACCGACACAATGACCCCGCTTAAATCTCCCGAATCCCTACAACTCCGGTCGGACACCGGAATTCATAAATTATGATTCACTTGCTCACTGAAAACCTTTTTTATGGTAACGCTTATATGTTGAAAGCAGGCATTTTTATTTTTACTCGTTTGTCGCGCGTTGTTTATCGGAGGGGACGAGGTCTTGGATGCTTCTATGTTATTTTGTAACATTATTCTTTGTTTTTTGTTGTTTTTAGTACATTAGTAAGGAATAGATTAAGTTTTGTATATGAAATGAAGAAAAAAATTATTAATTTATGCTTTTATTGTAGACTTAAATATTTTTAAATATAAAATATATATCACGATAGCTCGCATAGCTAAGATCAAAGAAAACCTAATGTCAAGACACTTTATTCTGCACTTTCTACCCGAATTTAAGACTTTAGGTTTTATATTAATTTATAATATACTTACATTTCATCCTGTTTTGAACTTTAAAATTTAAATGTTAAATTTATGTAGAATTTGTAATATACAAGTTTTTATTTCTTATTTTTTAGCATCACGCTGTATCCCGCACACAACAGAGTAGGCAGAGTAGGTGGCGGAACTTAACGCCGCGCTTTACGTCGACACCAGAGCGAATAAAATGGAAACACTAAATATTTCCACCCCTCGAGTGGGAATCGAACCCACAACCAGTCGCTTTACAGTCACACTTTGTGCCACTGTCCTACGACTGGCCACACTATTTCTTATTTAATTATTGGTATGTTTTTTTTGGTAGAAATTTTGTTGGTTTGCGTATTATTTAATATTTGATATGTCTGTGTACCTACCATATACTGTATGTTTTCCAAACAAAAATGAAATTAACATAATAAATCCTAGTCGGAATATCGATGGTATTAAGTAACAGGTCAAAGTACAGATGTTTTGTAGAAAAATGACCAGAATTCAGCTAGCTAAACGATCTATTTCTTGTCATCTTATATTCTCTCTGCCTAGTACTACCTACTACTTAAGGGTATTTTAACAAAAAAAACAAATAGAGCATTTTGCTTTTCCTAGATATTTTCCCATACAGTTCAAAAAACACTCGGCTTTAAGTAAAATGGGGATGTAATTACTAAAATTACTGGGTATATTACTGATTCTGATGAATTTGCACAAATTTTAGTATAATGTGCTGTGGCTCATCTCATTACCTATCTATTTAGGTAAACGACTACTCTGAAGCTATCGTGGCGCAATGTGAATACCTCTGACTGTATAATCGATGGTTGTGTGTTCGATTTCCACTGGGAGGAATAATTATATTTATACTTTTGTAACTCTGCTGCCCTTGTCAAATGGCGTTAAGTTCCGCACTTAACACCGCGCTTTGTTTTAGATACCAGAGCGAAGAAATTAAAATATTATATAATCGTGTTTCAAGTGGAAATGAAGCCCACACCTATAGGTCAGACGCTAACCCTGTGCCACGGCGGCTTCCAAAGAAAAAACAACTACAACAATATAAATTACTTTGTTGCAAAAGCACATCAAGATGTTTTTAGAATAGCATATAAAGACTTCTGAGTAACGTGATCATCAGCGCCTATCGTAAAATCTGTCAACGTAACAGTCATACGCTGGCATAAACTTTATATCTTGTACGAACACAGTCTTATTTATATTGGTATGTCTGTATGTATGTATATGTAAAAACGTAAAACATAAAATTTACGAAGTGTAAAAATATTCACACTGACTTTTTACGAGAGAATTTACGATATTTTGTCCTTGTAATATCTGTATAAGTTACAAGCTTTCTGTTTAATTCGATTTTTTATTTTTTTTAATCTGGTAACATAAAGCGCCGCCATTTAACACGCAATGTCTCATATTAGGATGCAAAGCAGAACTTGGTGGGTCTTGGCAGGTTCTCTGACTACCTTGTCATGCATGCAGGTAACAGTGCGAAGATGAAGTGTGAAGAAATATGTATACTCTATAGAACATATATTATGTTAAACGACATTGTATCGCAATGTGATACCTTTTAGTTATAAACTCGATGGTTGTAGGTTCGATTTCCACTCAGGTGAATGATAATATATGTTAATTTAAAGTTATTTTCATTTAAATTCGAGACATTGCTTGTTCATTTCCCAATTATTCGCCGCTAGTCTTATTTAGTAGAATAATGTCCGCCGAGTGGTAATCGAACTTACTACTAATCGTGCTTACAGTCAATCCCTGTCCCATTGTAGTAAACTATTTGACGTTAAAAAAATGAAGCATGTAACTTCTTATTTTGAATAAAATTATTTGACTTTGACTTTTGACATTGCGTCACGATAACGAATTTTTTTTTAAAAAAAAATAAAAATAAATTATTTATTACAAGTTTAATTCAAAACTCCTCTATAAGTCTTTAACTTGAAACCAAATCATTTCGGTTGAAGGAGCCAGTGATGACGAATGGAGTTCATATAAATCGCTATCTACAACTCTGCGTAGGCACGCGTCGCTCATAAAACTATTGTGTAGCGACCATAAACAGTGGCATTGTCATTACAGTCAAATCTGAAGTATGAACCTTGCTAATATGAGAATAGTTTTAGTTAAAACTAGCGGTGCCCCCGACTTTGTCCGCGTGAAATTTAACAAAAAGAAAATAAAAGCGGCCTAGCTTACACCCTATTAAATCTATTATCTGTCAGTAAAAAACTCGTAAAAATCTCTCCAGCAATTCTGTTCCAGAGATATGCCTGTACAGACGGACAAACATTGTAAAAATGTTAATTTAGTAAATTGTCATAAGTAAAAACAGGTTATTGCAATAATTTCTAATACTCTATAGACATTCCAATTTTATTTATTTTTATAGATTATTCTCATAGATATGCCATTGAGACAATCTTAGCATAGTGTGAATGCGTTCACTGTAATCATGATTGGTTGCAGATTCGATTCCTACTAAGAAATTATTATAGTTAATAAGTAATTTTATTTCAGTAATGCAATCAATTCTATCACTTAACTCGCAAAGTCAAATTCGGATCGACAATGAAGACACTCCCTGTGCCTTAACTTGCATGAAATAGTAAATTTCGTATGTTTCGATTCTTAATTTGTCATTTTGTCCTTATAATGCAACTCCCTAACTCCCAAAGAACAACGTTAGGTTTTGACAATTAACACTCTGTTTGAGCAAAAATTGGAAACCACGATCTTTTAATTTATTTACCCTCTTCGCTTTCACTCCATTTAGTAGATTTTGCACGTCGAATGGCAGAACGCAACGAAGCAATATAGATATTTAAGAAATGTAAGTATTCATTTTTAATTATATTTTATTAGTTTGTGAACGAAATTGGAAATATTGTTGGGTTTAAATATTGTTAGGTCATTATACTATAAAAAAGCAACTTCACGCTTTTTAGTGAGAAAGATAGTCAGCAGAACTTAGTGTCAAAACACTTCGTTCTCCTCTTTCCGTCCCAATTTTACACATTGAGAGACATAATCTATCTGACTACCTAACTATATGGATAAAATCCTGAAGCTAAAGACATCATCTAGAAAATCATATATGAAAATGTAACATAAAAAAATTAACCTATTATATAATTTAATTTGAAAAAATACCTATTATATAATTATAATATAATAAAGATCTGGAGCATCCTATATACATTTCAGAAAACAGCAAAGAAAGAAAAGGAATTAAAATCATTTATAAACAAAATCTAAATTTGCAAAACATTTTCTACAACTAGAACTTTCATAATCATCCTTAAGTAAAATTTCCATGGAGTCGTACTCCGGTTCAATAATAACCCATTCATTATCTTCTACTTAGAAAGTCGTACAATGAAAGTAATTAAAGTTAAAAATTAAAAAGCCGTTTCTCGAAGCTGCTAATGAAAAAAATAGCTTCCTTTATTTTAGTTTAAAACTTTTTGTTTAAGAAACGAAATATGTTAAAAGCAATAGTAACAGTAGACTTTTTATATTTTCTAAGTGCTACATACTATATTTATAGTTCAGTTTCATGTCTTTTTCCAGAGTAGTCAAAGAGAATGTAGTGTCAAGACACTCCGTTTTTGATCTAATATTCATATTTAAGACATTATGATGAGTGGCGAATTTAAACGCTGCACTTTGTTTTTGTCTGTATGTATTTCTTGTATTTTTAGTTATTTGTATATTTTGTATACCTATATATAGGTAAAATAAGCACCTTTAGGTCCTTTTTCTCGCAAAGCAAGATGGTCAATGAAAACTAGTGTCAATGGAGTGTCCATTCTCCACTTTCCACACAAAATAGAAACATAAATATCGAAATTTTGAAAAAGAAACTAAATTTAAACCCCCATCTCTTGACCGACAACACGATACAAGTTTGAAATTATGCAGCGTTCAAAATGTTCACACATAATTTTATTAAACATTGCTTTATTACAGCAGCTTAAATAGTTCTGCGTATTCAATATTTAATATACAATATACGTTATTTGCTTTGTATTCACATATTTGTGTACTACCCTTTATTCAGTAGCATCGCCTTTATGTCGAATTACATTTAATTTTCATTATGCAGCGAATGTATTTCGTTTAATTAAATTATGTTATATTTTCCTACTGGATGTTGCCTGTTTGTAGCTAAAATGATAGATTTTATAAAAACTTTCGAGTGCCCTAAGAACTGCCTAATCCGGTCCTGAAACAAAATATTTTCAATGGACCTCTACTAATTTTAAACATTTTTTCTGCCAAATTTCATCTTTGTATTACCTGTATTGCTCCAATACATACAAACTTTCATAACACTTTTCCTGACACACCTAGGCATTCAGAGAGAACTAAGGTCGAAATACTTCGTCCTACACCTTTTGCACGAATCCAAGATATTGCATGTTCAGTATTGGATTTTAATGCCACGCATTGCCTTGAACCAATCGTTTATAATAAGGTGATACCACCCACTCCGCGATGATGGCCTATTTTTTATATACAGCAGCTTCACACTTTTACGCGGGATAGGACCTAGTGTTAAGACATTCCAGCCTCCACTTTCAGCCGGAAATCGAGACATTGCAGGTTAAATGGCGGACCACATTGCTACGCCGAACTTTATTTTAGGTGCCAGAGCGGAGAAATGAAAATATAAACATAATCATTCCCCGAGTGGAAATCGAACTCACAACCAATCCCCCGCCCGCTTTACAATCAGACACTATCCCAATTTACCATGACAGCCTCAATATCTCTTTTTTCTTAATAATATAATACCTACTACTAATATTCAATTTTTTTTAGCTTCACGCTGTATCCCCGCACACAGCAGGGTAGGTAGAGGGAACCTAGTGTTTCGCAAAATTCGGAGGCATGTCGTGTTAAATGACGGAACTTAACGCTGTGCTTTCCCTCGACACCAGAGCGAAGAAAATAGAAATATTAAATATTCCCACTCCTCGAGTGGGAATCGAACCCACAATCAGTCGTTTACATTCACACGCCTGTGCCACTGCGTCACGAATGGCCCCAACTACTACTAATTACTAATTCTATAATATGACTATAATAACAACGCGACAAAACAAAAAGAAATTAAAAACAAAGAAACAAAAGAATTCGTGGTCTCCGTTCAAAAAAAATCGACATTTAAATAAATTTTAGCACCATTTTATATTTTTCAATGAAAGACAGACATTACGCGCAGCTGTAATCACTAATGACTGTTTAGTCAGCCAACCCCTTTGTTAGGTGCGCGGAGTATCTTGCGTTTTTATCGCGAAGGGAATGCTTCAGTGAAAAAGTACTTTATTTAATTTAATTATTAAGGGTTTCCGAAAATCGTGAATCATATTCAAATTGCAATTGAATGTTTTGTTTCGTGACAGGGTTATTACCGTACATACCGTGTGTTATAATGAATTATATTACTGTATTACATCTGACGCATACGTATAGTTATTATTTTTTTTAAATTTCCACTTCTCTCATATAAAGAGGGAGCTACAAACAGTACTTATATTAGGCATTTGTACAAAAATTAATTAAAATAAATTATTATTACAATTAAGTAAAGGTAGGCGAGGTATTTTAGTGAAATCTCTCTGTCGTATATTCAGCTTAACTGAGAGTAAGCACAATGGTTGTTCATTTGATTCCCACTTGGGGAAACGGGTATATTGAAATTTTCATTTCTTCGCTCTGGTGGTTCCTCCACTTAACATAATGTCTCGATTTCGGACGAAGACGACGAAGTCGACGAAGAAGGGCGAAGTGTCTTAACACTTTGTTCTTTCGGACTACGCCTTTATTGGGGAAAAGGCGTGAAGCCGGTCTCTATAATCTACCAAAAGATTTACATTTTATTATAATAAAATACATAATTGAAGCTATCATGTCGCGGCTGGACAGCGTCTAAATGTAAAAGCTATGACTATGTACTCGGGGGGAACGATTATATTTATATTTCGCTCTAGTACCTAAGAAAAAGAGCGGCGTTGCACGCAAATATCTCGAATTGGGAAGCCGAAAGTGGAGAACGGAGGATCTTTGCGGGAAAAAACGTGGGGCTGAAAAGAAACAAAAATGCGAGCATTCTGATATACCACACATAACCAATCTTTATTGCAAATCGAACAACAAAATGTTAATCAGAACGCCGTTTCAAGATATTCTCATATAAATATATAGGTAGAGAAACATCAAAAATTAAACTATGATACAAAACATGTGTTGACCGTGAATATTGAATTCTCTTGAAAAAGTGTACAATTTTCGTCGAGTTCCTTTTCCATTTTATTGTAAAACAAAAATTACTTTCAATAATATTTATTGGAGTGAAAATAAATGAAGAATGCTTCATACTTTGTTCATTCAGGATCGAGCGGTTGTCGGTCAGTAGTTAATTATGCATCTTTCAATGCTACACAATTCACCGTTAAGAGGAAATGGTTCACGTTCTATACAATGTTTTTTCCATTTATGATTTTTAATTTATCTTCAATTATTTTTCGAGTTTTTTTTTCTATTTTGTTTACTTTTATTAGTTTCCTGTATCTATCTACTAATACATCTATGTATGTATGGAAGATTTGCTTAATGGTATTTTGACCTACTTTTTTCCATCTGATGATTCGACGACAGGACTATTTTATATAACTTTTTGTGATTATTGTACGTTCGGCAGGAAGAATTCTGTGATTATAAGTCACTCAGTTATCCGTGTATGGCTACAAATACACGTACCATGGTACAACGCATCGCATACAATTAAGATTTTTAATATAAATATATGAAAATCCTACAAGTTGATTTTGGCATTTAGTGCATCACTATAAACAAATTCGGTTCGGTTGAGTTGCGCTACCTGGAGCCTGGATGTCTGGACACTAGGTTCCCTCAGACTACCCTGCAATGCGAGAAAACGCCTAAATATGCTAAATATACTAAAAATATAAAATAACTGGTTGTGGGTTCGATTCCCACTCGAGAGAGAGATGTTTAATATTTCCATTTTCTTCCCTCTGGTATCGAGGTAAAGTGCAGCGGTAAGTCCTACCACTTAACACACGATGTCGCCAAAATTCGGCGGACAATAAAGAACGGAGTGTCTTATCACTAGGTTCTCTCTGCCTAACCTGCTATGTATACAGCGTTAAGCTAAAAATAAATAAGTTATAATGTAACCTAACAGCTATTATTTTCAATCACCCACAGATCAATCATCTTCACATCCAAACAACTTCTGATTAGAAAGAAAATCTGAATAAAAATCTCAGTTACGTCGATAGTGAAGTGATGGCGTTCCGCGCTATACTGTATATCAATTTTTACCGATTGGCATTCCACCTAAAGTCACGTCACAATACTTGACTGAGTTTGACACCTAAATACGTCAATATTTCATTCAAACGCGGAATCAATCTATCAGTCGTTTGTTTGTATGAAGAATGGGTGTAAAAGGTGTGGTTATTGATTGATGTGGTTTACCTAGTTGTTACTTGACTGCATTGAATTTAAATAATTCAATTTTTATTCAAAATCAAAGTCAGAGGTAATCATAATGGCCCTAGTGTTAATACACTCCATCCTCCAGTTCTGAAACCGAGACAATGCGTGTTAAGTGGCGGAACTCAACGCCGCGCTATGTCTTTTGTATTGGGTATAAATAATAATTCCCTCGAGAGAGAGTCGAACCTACAACCATCGCGTTTACAGTCTGAGTTTAAGATTCATAACATGAACGGAGATTTCATTTTCTTAATTTTCACAAAGTCAAATATTTGTTCATTAAAGTTAACGCCTCAAACCTGAGTAGAACTGGCGTAAGGAACTTTTTCAGAAAGAAATCAGGATTTTTTGAATCAATCTCTTAGATATTTACATTTACTTATGACTTTGGCATCATAAGTAACTGTATGTTGCAATAAACAGTAGCGAGCGATACGCAATGTGTGTTATATTATGTAAAAACAGGCAATAATAGGCAGTTGCCTAATATGTGCTAGACACAAAATATAATATAAATATGAACTATGAGGAATGATGATATTTTTTTTTTTATTTCTCCATTCTGATGAGCAATGTGAATCGCGGCGTTGAGTTCCGCCATTCAACATGCATTGTCTCGAGTTTTTGCGGAATGTGAAGAACGGAGTGTCTTGACACTAGGTTCTCTCTGCGTGAAGCTATATTGCCATTGTGATGTGTTTAATTACAATATAATTAACTTTTATAATAAATTTACCTAAACTCTATAGGGCTTATAATAATAATAAATATAAAATATAGCTAAATGAGTTTTCAAAGTGACTTCCTAGTTTCTATTAAAACGTAGATAATGAAGTGCATTGACGTTTTCATTACGTAGCGTCTTTATCAGAACACGCCATTACCCGCGCTGTAATTTATCAACCAATCATTAATCTTATGGGAAAAGATTAAGATTTGCAAGTCTACATTATTGCGTGTACTTTTTTTATACTTTGTATTCAAAAATTAGAAGCTGTCATGGTGTAGTGGGATAAGCGTCTGACTGTAAACGTGATAGTTGTGGGTTTGGTCACCATTCGAGGGATGTAAATATAAATAATTCACTGAAATGGTAAAAGTAAATTCTCAAATTCCAATGAATGCAAAGAGAAACTATATACTAGTACTCTTTGCCAACCTGAAGGAGCTTGCAGTTACTTTTTGTTTAAATCTAATATTGCATATTAAATTATAATTTTGTTGAGGATTTTTTTAAGTAAATGTTCGAATTTTCATAAATGTATTATTTTCTGCTTCATGTTTTTTTCCGCGTAGCAGGGGATTTAGAGAATAAATAGTGTCATGTAAATGCGGAATTTAATATAATACATGTTACATGGCGGAACTTTACGCCGTGCTTTGATATTTTTTAAATATATTATTATTAATTCAAGAACAATTGTCCCCAAGTAGTAAGTTGGGGCCAGTCGTGACGCAGTGGCAAATACGTATGACTGTATGCGACTGGTTGTGGGTTCGATTCCCACACGAGGAGTGGAAATATTTAATATTTCCATTTCCTTCGCTCTGGTATCAAGGAAAAGCGCGACGTTAAGTTCCGCCACTTAAACCGGAGCACCCTGAAGGCGACGGTGGCCTGCATTACGGTCGTCTAGGTCGTCCACCGAGACGTCGTTGAAGAATGCGCGAGCCTACGACGTCTCCCGATGGTGGAGAGGGTTTCCACTGGGCTTTATTGGTATCAAGGCAAAGCGGGACTTGATACCATTAAAGCCCACTCCGCCACTCAACACTCAATGCCTCTAAAAATCGGCAGAAAATAGGGAACGGAGTGTCTTAACACTAGTTTCCCTCTACTTATCCTGTTGTGTGAGGGATACAGCGTGAAGCAAAAATAATCTACGTAAGATTACCTACACAGAGTAGTAATAACCTAATAATCTACAGGGAGGGAGAGAGAAGACGTACACTTAATACTCTATTTTTTATCCCTTTTAGAAACGCTTCTAGGTTCAAGATTTATTTTATGTTAGTTTTACGAGTATATCCCAGTGTGAATCTTCTCATTTAAAACATATTTTACGCTTTTTAAAGAAAGTTTTAAAACGTAATACGATCCATCAAGTTAAATTCTTCCCTCTTAGTAAGCGCACTTGGTAAGACGATATATCAATCACTTTACGCTGCTACAGTGAATCGCGCATTTTAGCAAATTTTATGAAAATGTTGAAACTTCAATTTCATACATTTTCTGAATTATATTTAGCTAGTGCGTCTATTTTTATTTAAGTTTTTATTTATTAAAAAAGAGAAAATCCACTGTCAAAACACTTCGTTTTCCACTTTTCGCGCGAATTCATTACGTTGCGTGTTAAATGACGAAACTCAATTCGGCGCTTTGTATTGTTCAACGGAGACAGAAAGTAATTAAATTATCATGTCTCCAAAAGGGATCGAACCTATAACCCATTATTACTACAGTCAGACACTGTAACGCTGTCATAATGGCCTCCAAAATTTTATATCAATCATTTTTTTTAAAATGCTTAATAACTATTGTATTATAAGACAGGGATTTTTTTTTTTTTTTATATTCCAAAACTTTTCATGGAGTTAAAGACAACAATACCGAAAGTTATTTTTTCTTATACTTTTTTTTAGCTTCACGCTGTATCCCGCACACAGCAGGGTAGTCAGAGAGAACCTAGTGTTAAGACACTCCGTTCCCCACACACCACGAATTCGGAGGCGATGCGTGTTAATTAAAAAAATAACTCGACACCAGAGCGAAGGAAATGGTAATATTAAATATTTCCACTTCTAGAGTGGGAATCGAACCCACAACTAGTCGTTTACACGTTCGTGCCACTGCGCTACGACTGGCCTATTTTTTTCTTATATTATTTTAAAAAATATTGCTGAAAGTTGTTCACATATCACCTGGCTGTACAAACATATATCATGCGTTAGTAACCAGGTACTAACGCTATATTTCATTTTCATGTCACGTGTGTGTCACGCCGTGGATTACGTATACGCGTTTATGTGTACGTACATATGAAGATTACATGCTGTTTTTGAAAGAAATGTAATAATAGGTATATATTTTATTTAATAATATATAAGACATTTTATAATCTACATTGTATTTTGACACCAATTACCTAAACTAAAAAAATATTATTATAAGTAATAAGGTTTAATTGGTATTTGCTATTGCAATAAATATTTCTTATTTCTTTCAAAGTAAGATTTGTAAATCTATATAAAAGAAGTTACAAACGAAGGTGAAGTACTTAAGAGTAAACCCTAAATTATAATAATTATTAAAACAGAATTTATTATGATATAAATATAAAAAAGTAAGTGAAAATCTGTTTTTTGACCCTAGTATCTCTCTAACTTTCTTACTATGCGGGAAAAAACGTGAAGCTGAATAACACAGTTAAGAAATTTTAATTTGGTGGCCAGTCGTGGCCCAGTGGCACAAGCATTCGGCGGAAAGTGGGGAACGGAGTGTCTTAACACTAGGTTCCCTCTGCCTACACTGCTGTGTGCGGGATACAGCATGAAGCTAAAAAAAAAGAAATTCTAAACAACATCATATCATATCACTAGCATTTCTCAAAAATGTCTTTCGAACTTACTATGACATTTGACATTAATTTTTAACATATTTACTAAAAATGTAATTGATTAAAATTCACTTTATATTCGATTTTTACCAAATCGTTTCATGAATACGTACAACGCACTATATTAATCATATATGCAAATAGCCGCGTTTGCCAATTATCATAACTTGCGTGTAGCTAATTCGGGAATTAACAGATCTGATAGATGGTGAACTAGACATATGTATTTTTATTTTACACTTAAGAGTTATGAAACTTTGTAAAAACTCAAATAAAATTAAAAAAGCTATTAATTTTCAAATGCTCAAGCTATATTTTGTATTAGTTAACCTTTTTTCAGCTTCACGCTGTATTACGCAGTGAAAAAAATTCAGAAAGAACCCAGTGTCAAGACACTCTGTTCTGCGCTTTCTACCTGAATTTCAGGTATTGCATGTCTAGTGGCAGAACTCAATGCTGGACTCTGACTTGCAAAGCGATGAAAAGAAACTAGTTTTATATATAATCATTCCCTCGACCGGGAATCGAATCCATACTTATAGCGTTTACAGTTATGGTAGGTACATGACCATCACATGTAGCATAATGACGACCTCAATGTTGAGGTCAACCACCTAAATATCTATTTTTTGCTTTGGTTCTCGCGATTTTCATTTATATTAAATAAAAATAATTTTCACAAATATTGCCGCATGAAACTTAGTGATATAATTTTTTCGAGAGCCAAGACTACAATTGTTACTAACTTGTCATTAATTGACAATCAAATCGAAATATTTAAGACTATTTGAATATTTATTTTATAGAAAATATTAACTTAAATTGAGGCCATATCTGCGTAGCGTTTGACATTTCACCAGCTGGTAGTGGGTTCTATCTCCACTAAAATGAATAATCATAATATAATTATTTTCGTTTTTCCGCACACAATATTTTGAATTTAGGTGGAAAGTAAGGGTCGGAGTAACTCAACACTATGTTCCCTCTCCTTACACTTATCTGCGAAGATGAATACTAATACAATAAATTAAAATTAAACCTTGGCTAATTCAAACAAAGCCACTAAACTGAACTAGTATAGGATACACCAGTAAGTTACAGTAATCATGACTATGCAAATACGGGCGAGAGCCAATTATCATAACTTATGTGTATCTATCGCGAGAATTAATGGGGGACTTGGCTTTGATATATGAAAACTTGGCTGTACATATCGCTCGTTTAGTTATATGAAGAAATATTGATAAATTAGGGACCAGTCGTGGCGCAGTGGCACGAGCATGTGACTGTAAAGGGCTGGTTGTGGGTTCGATTCCCACTCGAGGAGTGGAAATATTTAATATTTCCAATTTCTTCGCTGTGGGGTTGAGGCAAAACGCGGCGTTAAGTTCCGCCACTTAACACGGAATGCCTCCGAATTCGGCGGAAATTGGGGAACGGAGTGTCTTAACGCTAGGTTCCCTCTGCCTACCATGCGGTGTGCGGGATACAGCGTGAAGTTAAAAAAAATAAAATAAATATTGAATGTTATTTTATTGAAGGCTTAAAATTTTGCTTACAAATTTGATTGTACGGTCAAAAGGTTTTATGATCAAAACGTGCAGAATTAAATAAAATAGGGAGTTTAGAAATAATATTTATTGTTCCTGACTATGTGTAGAAGATATCTTTACATAGTATAAGGCAAAATCGCGTCCCGTCCCTGTATGTATTATATATGCTTAGATCTTTAAAACTACGCAACAGATTTTGATGCCTTTTCTTTTAATTTATAGAACGATTCAAAAGGTTAAAGGTAGGTTTATATGTATAATACATGTATAATATAGTAGAGGAATACTGATCATTTTGGAAGTTCCTAATGTGATATCTGCGCGGCGGTGCGTGCCATATAGTAAAATAGTTGTGTAGTTCACGCAGGCGAAGCCGTGAGCAGGGCACTACTTCTTAACATAATAATACTCGATAAGTTTATTTACACAGATAAAAAGGAGAAACAAGAGGATCTAATATCACGAAACTCCGTTGTCCCCTTTCCGCCTAAATTCGAAATACTATTTGTTAAATGGCGGAACTTAATGCCGCGCTTTGTTTCGTTAACAAACCAAGTGGGAATCGACCCACAACTAATCGTGATTACAGTCAGACCCTGTTCCACTGCGCCATGACGTCTCTTCTTAATGACTTCCAGAAAAGTCATAATAAATAAAATCTATGAAAGGACAACAATAAAATATCACATAACTGACAAAAGAGAATTGGTTCTTAGAATAAAATGGCAATAAAAATTCATGTAGTACTCAATAGTGTTATTACGTAGTCGATATTAAAAGTGACGTTATGATTCAATTTAAGCACTATTTGGAGGGTGACCATTTTCAGGGAGGCAAACGAACTCTCTGTACGTATTCCTTAAATTGCAGGAAAAGTGTCAATTTCTAAAAAAGGTTTACTTATTAATAATGGCAGAGTGGCATATGGTCTGACTGTAAACGCGATTGGTTGTGAGTTCGATTTCCACTCGATGGAATGTTAATATTTTTTTTTTTAGCTTCACGCTGTATCCCGCACACAGCAGGGTAGGCAAAGGGAACCTAGTGTTAAGACACTCCGTTCCTCACTTTCCGCCGAATTCGGAGACATTGCGTGTAAAAGATAGATAATATTTCTTATTTCATTTCAACAATAACGGAGAACGGAGTGTCTTGGCTCATCGTTATTTCGTCCTACCTTAGTATACTAAAGCATGAAGCTAAAAAATAATAAAAATATACATTTATTAGGAACTAGCGGCCCGCTCGCGGCTTCGCCGCCTGAACTATTTTGTTATATTGCTACCGTCGGCGGCGCATTTTTAAAAAATAAAGTAGCTTATGTTTAAGCTTAGATTATCAACTATATTTATGCCAAAATTCATTACAATTGGTCAAGCGGTTTAGACTTTTCATATAAACTTTCAACCCTTTAGAGGTTGATTTTTGAAAAAATAAGTAGCCTATGTTAGACCCAGTCACTTTTGCTACTTTCATTCTAAATTTCATCCAAATCGGACCGGTAGATTAGCCGTGAAAGCGTGACAGACAAACACACAGACTTTCTCATTTATAATATAAATATGGATACACAAGTGTTCGTCATAAATATATGGTCATCCTATTCTGTAGTACAATCAGATTTATAGCATAAAATTTTCCTTTAGTGTTTATGCGTAATAAAATATTAGTTTACGGGCCGCTGGCGTCTTTGCAGTGTTAAGTTGATCTCATTTGCTTCGGATTTATTCGCTACATTAAATGTTTATAGCCGCTACGTTAGTCTATGGAAATGTTTTACTAATGTGAGTACGGTATGTATGAATACATACAATGGGTACATTGTGTTTTTTTTTATGTAAATATTTTTTTATATTTTTATTTGAAAATAACTTTTAATAATGTTTCAATGTTCTAGTTATGTCTTTACATAAAAGTCTTCCGGTATTAACTTAGTGATTGAAAGCAACGGCTAAAACTACTAATGAGTTAAAATTTACACTATATTGAATTAAGAGGATGGTATACGTTTACTAGATAATGTTTTTAATGTTTTAAAATATCTTAAAAATGGGATCACCTCTTTTAGCGACACTAACTATTATTAGATATTAAAATTCATAGACGCATTTTGTTTATATATATATATATATTCTTTATTGCACTTAAAAAAACATTTTTTTTTTTCAGCCTGTTGCCCAGCACTGTTGGACGTAGGCCTCCCTCTTAGAGCGCCAACCTTCCCGGTCCTGGGCAGCTCTCATCCATCCGCTGCCAGCCACCTTTTTCAAGTCTTTTGCACTTAAAAAAACATACAGATAAGTAATATAACAAAAATCAAGTCAGCAACGGCGGGCATCGAACTGGACAAATAATAAATATATATTAAAAATATATACCCACTGGCTTGAAGGCTTAAAGAAAGTAAGAGTACAACGCTCAACTACAAAGCGATTGAACTCAAGTAGTACTACATATTTGTAATTTTTATTGTGAAAAATATATATTTTATGTCACATACTTCAGTAGTGTATCATAAATTCAATTTCTAAAATGTATTTTCGAATATCATAACGAGTAATAAAATGCACAATCAAGGGTCTATTTTATTGTTTCAAGTAACTTTATTTTTTGAATTCAGAGATAATAGAAATAGAATTTGGTACACTTTCATCATTCAACAATACCTGTAGATAAAATAAAAAAAAATCTAAACAAAAAAAGTGACAAAATCACAAAACAAATTCAAAATTAATTCAAACTAATTTACAACTAATAATTGTCAACCGTTCTTTTCTACACAAATTTAAAACATCAGAACAACTTGTAACATTTCGCCACCCACTGCCTCAGCCGCAGTCACAACATAAATTGGCAATATAATACAAGCCAATTATGGTACCCTAAAACATCAATTTCCTAAAGAAATGATCGAACTTTTAAAGTTAATCTATGCCGGCACCCGGCTGTTGCCGTTCAGAAATTCAATTTATAAACAAGTTAGCGTCTCGTTAAAATTCTTCCGATGTAATAAGCCAAGTTGACTCAGGGTTAGCGATTTTGAGATGCATCTCAGGGCATTTAAGCACGACTGTAATGAGAAAATATGTATGTAATGTAAATTATTTGCAGTTTGTGGTGTTACTTTCGTTAGCAAAATAGTAGTATAGATAACTTGTAAAGTATAATCTCTATCTATATCTCTATATATAATAAAAGAGTAGAAAAGTCAATTCTGTACATGAAAAATTTCAGAAAAATTTTAATTGGGTGCGTTAGTATATCGATAACAGAGGCCGAAAATCCACTCAGTAGAATTTTTGTCTGTCTGTCTGTCTGTCTGTCTGTTAATTTGTTCGTCAATCACGCAAAAACTACTGGATAGAAATAGATGAATTTTGGTATGGTGATAGCTTATAGTCCAAAGGTACATATAGGATAGTTTTTATCTCGGTTTTCACTGTAGCTTTTTAAAAAAAATAAATAACGGATATAAGTTAATCATTTGTATACTGATATCTACCGGGTAGAAATTAATCAATTTTTGTATGGAGTTAGCTTAGAGGTTAGAGCAATATATGGGATACTTTTCATCCTGTTATTCAATACAACTCCCGCAGAAAAATAAAATTAAAAAAAAAACATTCAAATTATGTCGATAGTTCACGAGTGAAGCTAAATTTGTTTCAATATCACTTATTAAAATAATTATAAAATAAAATAAGCATAACATTTATAAAAGATACATTTGACCGATCTATAAAACTTTATATAATCTATATGACAGCAGATGTCACTACGTTTTATGGAACGGGTAGTGCTATCTGTTATTATATAGTTGACATTGTATTAGATATATCCGTACTCCTTAATATTATTATAAAAATGCAAAAATCTGTATATCTTCTATCGGTTATGTTTTCACGGGTAATCTACTGGTTCGATTTAGATGGAATTCGTAAAGAAGATTGTTGAAGACGCAGGGTCAAATATAGGCTACTTTTTTACTTTGCAAGTAAACTATTTTTTTAATTTCAATAAGTGACACAATTGTAAAATAAAATGAAAAGCGTAAAATTTATTTAAGATATTATGACCAGTTTATAATATTATATACCAGATGGTATATATGTACGAAATCTGCTATCATATAGACATATCATAGCAGATTTCGTTTTCTTACTATAACAGTTATCGCTATATGTTATCAAATAGTATAGACATTGTACTAGATGTGTCGATGATTTTCTCAAGAACATAATTAAAAATATAGACTACCCCCTTTTATGAAATAAAAACTAATCCCAAAGAGGCAATAGAAGATGAAAGTGGTAGTTCACGTGGCGAAGCTGCGAGCAGGTCGCTAGTAAATAAATAAAGTAAGAGAATCGTATCAATCGCCTCTTTATAGATATTAGAAGGAAGATGGAATTAACACTCTAATTTTGCTAATAAGAATTACATAGATTAGATAGATAGACAATTAAGAGAGTAGATCTTTTTTATTTTTTTTTCAAAGCAAAGAATTTTTCGACCTATTTGTAATTTATTATTATGTTATGGTCAAAATAATAAAATCGCTATAAATTGTGGTTTATTTCTTGTTCCAATGTATAACCTATATTACATTAAAGTTTCATCTAAATCTGTTAGTAGTTGTTACGTGAAAGAGTAACCTACATCTCCAATAAATACAGGATTATTTGTTTTAAAAAGATTTTTCTTATCTTTTCGTGAACAAAAAGTTTTTGGAATGATTTGTATAACGATAGTTTCAAACATCACAATATTTAAATCAATCATTCATCAATTAATTTTTTATTTCATCTTTTCTAAGAATATTTTGGTTATTTTTAAAGAAAGCACGAACAAAAATCTACAGACACAGTTTTCACCAAAGAGTTAGAAATATATTTGTAAAACTATATAAAATGACCTTTTTGTATTTCAAGACGTATTGTGGTAGACTAGTCCCACGAATTATTTACACATTTGTGTGAAACTAAGTTTTTTTTTTCATTTAACAATAGATTTTCTGTTCTAATGTAAAAAAATGCCAGAAAAGTTGTAATAATTTGGATACTTACAATTATCTAATTTGTATGTAGTATAATAATTATAATTTAAACTTTTAAATGAAATCTCATTTATAATAGCAACATAAATTAATCGTTAACGCATTTCATTATTATACAGAAGGTACACTATATATGTACATATAGTGGATATATTTTTTTACCTTTTGAAGGCACAAACTAGAAGTGATCAGTTCATTTCTACTTCTTAGTAAGTCGTATCTCGCCATGTTATAAATAATTGTGTAAATTTGAGTGGACAAATAAAATATTACTATTATATATTTCAATAACACAGCGTTATACGTATTAAGAAACCGACAGATCAATTAACCAAAAAGGCAAGAAAAAGAAAAATGAAGTAACTTACAAACCTTTAAGATTAAAAATCATTTATTAAAAAAAGTAATTGAAAGCCCTGCCCCGAGGCATTTGTTAAATTTTGGATTCCTTCCCAGCAAGCGATCGCGAGGCTCGCTATTAAAGTTTGACGTAATCACAGTATCAGTTCCTGTTCGATCCTTTCGTCGCTTAACTTAAACTGCACTGGCTTTATATTTAAATTATTCTTCGAACCAATATTTTGAATCAAAATGTTAGTATGGATCATCCATTTTAAAAATAAACTCGTTTTTGAAGACGATTTTTAATACTCATTATATTGTTTTATGAACAATATTTATTTCTGATCGTTTAGTTTTTTTTTTTTTTTTGTAGCTTCACGCTGTATCTTGCACACAGCAGGGTAGGCAGAGGGAACCTAGCGTTAAGACACTCCGTTCCCCACTTTCCGCCGAATTCGGAGGCTTGCGTGTTAAGTGGCGGAACTTAACGCCGCGCTTTACCTCGACACCAGAGCGAAGAAAATGGAAATATAATTTCCACTCCTCGAGTGGAAATCGAGCCCACAACCAGTCGTTTACAGTCACACGCTTGTGCCACTGGGCCACGACTGGCCACAAGTAAGTGACCAATGATAAGCTTGCGTATTGTTGAGTGTCATCTTAATACATGAAGTGCATGTGCTTATAGGATAGTGGAAGGACGTTTACTTTTAGAGTAGACGATCTACAATTACTGTAAAAAATGTTGAAAGTAAATTTTTACTGACAATTTTATTTACGATGCATTTGGCCTTACGCTTCTTTATTTCTGGACCTCATTTTACAATTTAGATAGCAAAAATATCTGAGGGCAAACGTTTATACTACTAGTTGTCCCATGTAACTTTGTATAGGTAAATATACTGTTTCCTATCCCCGTAGGTATTTCTGGTTGTTTAGGTTGGTTCTATGTATGTCTGCCAGTGACTCAGTAATAGTTTTATATCCGCAAAATACAGATATTATTCCAATGAAAACCAAAAGATAGTTTTTTATAATTATTAAGAACGATAAATTTGTGGTCAAAAACAAAACTTCCATTCATTTGCAAATAAAGTTTCATAGGAATAGGAATAGGAAAACTAATAGGCTAATTTATAAAAATAAGTACAAGTTTTCAAAATATTTGACTGCTGCGTTTCATATATTATTCCGCTAAACACTTTGTTCCAACTTTTAAGACCACTGACCATGAGGTTTAAAACTGACCATAGAAACGAAGAGATCAAAGATATAACCTTAAAGGCTACCAATTACACCCAATCTAAATTTTCTTTAAAATTACAGATATCCGCAATTCATACACTTTCCGGAAAATACCCTACTACCTACAAATGAAGCTGCAATAAACCCACAGCACCAAATGGTAGTAATTACAAAATACAATAATATAATCTGCGGCTTAATGTGCGAAGCATTGAAAATTTGATCCTCTTACTCGGTCTAATTTAGAAATGAATTGTTAAACCCAAGCCCAAAAGAAGAAACCTTTCTCCGGCTATAATTTTATTTTATGTTACAGCTACGTGCGAATAAAAAGTATTTGTTGCTTTTATTAAGCTAACAAAATACTCGAATCTTGTATTTAAATTTTAATCAAGACTTTGGTGGCACAGTGTGACAGCGCCTGACTTTAAATACGGTTGGTTGTGGGTTCGATTACCACGTGAGGCGATGATTATATTTTAAATAATGATCACTTCCTAGCCTGCTGTCAAAGTTCGCAATGTCTCAAATTTCTTTGGAAAGTGGAGAACGTTCTCACTGACTACCCTGTTATGTAAAAATCAAACATATATAAAATTGAAGCTTTTATTATGAAAAATAATAAGTTTATTATGAAAAAATATTCGTATACCTACTTAGGATATAAAAACATATATAGATGGACCGTTCGAAATTGTTCATTCAGTTTTTATACGTTTTGCAAAAATTTTATTTAACTACATATAAATTAGTATTTTTAAAACCTACAAAATTATTATAAAAATATGTAAAGGAAAAATATTGGATCGCTTATAAAGAAAATTAGATGAACAGAGATGAAATTTTGTATAGATATGATATGATTAAGTTGGTAGAAAATATGTTTTTTTTCGCATATCAGGGTTACCAGAGTTCATATAGTGTCAAGACACTCTATCGAAATCTAGATATCGCGTATTGAGTGACGAATGGAGAAATGAATATAATTTCTATATCATCATTTCCCTAAGTGGGGATTGAAATCGCAAACAATCGTGCTCCAACTTCCACTCCACCACAATAACCTTTGATAGCATATAGCATAAGATATTTTTTTTTTTTAGCTTCAGGCTGCATCCTGTACTCAGCAGGATAGGCAGAGGGAATCTAGTGTTAAGACACTCTGTTCCCCAATTTCCGCGAAATTCGGAGGCATTGCGTGTCAAGTGGTGGAACTTAAAGCCGCGCTTTGCCACGACATCAGAGCGAAGAAAATGGAAATATTAAATATTTCCATTCCTCAAGTGGGAATCGAACCCACAACCAGTCGTTTACAGTCACACGCTTGTGCCACTGCGCTACGACTGACTATATGACTAAGAAAATATACATTAAAATAATACCATAAAAGTTACCAAGATATATAAAAAAACTAAATAACATACTTTAAAGTTGGACTACAACACAATCGACAGTTTAGTCTAAATATGGCGCGAAAGCTATTGATTGAAATTGATTTTTATTATGGTACAGTGATTATACCTATAGAAACTTGTTACCAGATTTAGACTGTGTCTTACGTAACAAACGATATAAGGAGAGGAAAGCTGACGTTCATAATATGAAATTATAATATTGAAAGACATATAAGGTTGGTCCGTTACATTCAGTTCCGGCGTTGAAAAGCTCAAATAGATAATCAACTTAATTCATATAACTGTTTTATATAGACACTGTAAAAAAATATATTTAATGAGCAGGTTACAAATTCGAATGTTATAGATGTATTGGCCGGAACTATAATATTTTTTTAGTTTAATACGTTTTCCCACGTTGAGGTATTCAGAGACAACTTAGTGTCCAGACCCTCCATTCTCCACATTCACTTACATTTCCAGAAATGGCACATTGAGTGGTGTCTTTACTCACTTAGATGCTAGAGCAAGTTAATGAAAATAATGTTAAAAAAAATCGTGCTCAATGCGAATCGAACCTGTAGCTATCATGTTCGGCCTGACGTTATCTACTGCACCACAATAGCTTTAGAATTAACGCGTCTTTAACTAAAAATCTAAAAATTTTAAACAAATAACTCTGAACAAATGATGAAATTTTAGACGTTCATAAACACACAAGCTCTGTTTATTCATTATCTAAACCGCATACGTTTGTTATAACGACACCTAATTTATCTAATGACGTATCCCTTGGTTGCTGGTTGCGACGTAACAACCCTATTAGGTCAGGTTACATTACACCCTTATTATCACTAACTGAAATGTTTATTAGAAATGGCGTGAGCTTTAGTTGGTGGAGTTATTTTGGTTTTCTCGTGTTCGTCGTAAAATGTTGTGATTATAAGAATATATTGCACTAATTACATTAAAATGTAATTTAAATTATTTTTTTATATATAATTTTTGGAAAGTTATTAGTTACAAAGCACTTATAATTTTTTTTTAGCTTCACGCAGTATCTAGCACACAGCAAGATAGGCCTATTGTTAAGACACTCCGAATTCGGTGGAAAATGGGGAATACTTTAAGTGACGGAATCTAACGCCGCGCTTTGCCTCGACACCAGAGCGAAGAAAATGAAAATATTAAATATTTCCAGTCCTTGAGTGGGAATCGAACCCACAACCAGTCGTTTTATAGCCACACTTTATGCCACTGTCCCACGACTGGGCCGACTTATATATAATCAAAGAATTTCTGCAGCTTCACGCTTTTTCGAGAGCCTCGTGTTAAGACACTCCGTTCTCAGCTGAAAAGAGGCGTTGAGTTTCACCACTGAACACGCCCACACTGTAGAGACCGGAATATCTTGACACTAAACTCTCTTTGACTTACCTGTAATGAGGAAAAAAGCCTGAAGCTAATTATTTTATTGAATAGAATAACTATAAAAGAAGTTTGTAATTATATTAGTAAGAAAGAAACTTATAACACTTCTATCACAGTCCAAACTCTAAGTAAAGATCGCGCTTACTCAGTCAGTTAATGTTCAGTTCCCGCATTAATTTTAATTGAGTGTTCTAATGAAGATTTAATTACTGCGAACGTCATTTTATATAATAAACCCTCGCTTACCACTTTGTGTAAAATTGTTACAATATTAACAATTTCCTATTTAAATATTAAACTTAAACTTTTGCCTTTATGAGTGGATCTAGGAACTTAGATAATGTAAATTATTTAACTTGAGATTGATCTCAGGATCTTTTTTGGAGCTTTGCAAGCTTTCATAGCAAGATAGGCAATAATATCTAGTATTAAGACACTCCGTTCTTATAGACAATGACACAGTATTCGTAGTGTCTAAACTCTCTGTCCTTCATTTTCTGTGCGAGTCCAAGACATTGTGTGGTGAATGGTGGAACTCAACATCGCATTTTGTAATAGACAGTAGTAATTATTGGCATATTGGAAGTGATACCCTATATTATTATTTCATTAATTTATTAATATTATTTTCATTACTTTATACATAGTTTTCTAGGTATCTCTTAAATACAAAATATTTAATTGATTTTTTTTTAGCTTCACGCTGTATCCCGCACACAGCAGGGTAGGCAGAGGGAACCTAGTGTTAAGACACTCCGTTCCCCACTTTCCGCCAAATTCGGAGGCTTGCGTATTAAGTGGCGGAACTTAACGCCGCACTTGACCTCGACACCAGAGCGAAGAAAATGGAAATATAATTTCCACTCCTCGAGTGGGAATCGAACCCACAACGGTCGTTTACAGTCACACGCTTGTGCCGACTGGCCACAAATATTTAATTGATTATATCTTCATATATGTATATTTGAGATTGCACCATTTTGGGTCCATACTCAACATGCTATATAAATGGGCTGAGAAAACTGAGTGTTACGACACTCCTTTTTCTAAAAAGGAAACACTAAGATTTCTCGGTCTACCTCACTTTCAGAATATGAGTACAAATAACAAACAAAAGGAAAATGCGAACAACGCACTCTCGAATTCCATCCATTACAGGTGAAACGTATACCCTATTTACGCGGTCTTAGAGACCCTGCTAATTTATTTTTATTGCTTACCAAAGACCGTTTATTACCTATGACTGCGTACGTTTCTCCTCCCCGGATTTATTTGGGCAGCTACAACCTTTAGCAGTCGAGCTATAAATAACGCTTTTAGTGTTAACAATCTTTATTAATATGTTTGTATGTATGTATGTACTATAACTATATGTATGTATCTTTACTTTGGGCAGAAAGAGAACGGAGTGTCTTAATACTAGGTTATTTGAAGATGGCCTTAAGAGATAGAAACGAAGCGGTCATATCCACTACTATAGCGTTAATGCCATCCATACCCCGTCCTTAAATAAAAAAAATATGTATATATGTAGTAGTAAGAAATATATGTAATAGATGTAAGAAATAAAATAAGTTATACAATTATAATAAATTAAGTTAGGTTACATTTAATTTTCATATCATAAATTGTATAAAATGAAAACTAGCAGCACAAATTTGTAATAACTGGACTCTCTTAGAGTATATTCTTTAAGTCTTAGTTTTAAGTACTGAAATCGTTAACAAAAAAATAATTATATAGCAAATAAAACAAGAATAATGTTAAAAAAGGTACAGACCTTGAGTCCGTAGAGTAATAAATAGAATAATAAAAAAAAATGCTAGGTTCTCTCTGGCTATCTCACTGACTATATGAAGTTACTTTTTGATGTATGTGTGAAATTATGGTGAACAGAGAGGTTAGGAGTACTGTTTCTGTGTTATTCCTGATATTGTCATTAGACAATACAATCTTTTCATAGGAAGAACATGTTTTACCTTGCCAGTATGACAAGGGTAAAGAAATCATAATTTTTGCTTTTCTTTTAGTTAACATTCGTCATTTTTGGAATAGTCAGACTTAGTTAGTCTACACTTCCTGTTCATTTAATAGCATAAATGAACAAAGGAACTAAAGCTATTGATTCGTTTTCATTTTGCTTAGCTTTAAAAAAACCTAATATCATTTTTCAGTATTTTCTTTTAGTATTTTTCACCGTAAACAAAATAATAGTATTATGACACTCCGGTCTCAGCTTTCCGCCGAACTTTAAGATTTGTTTTTTATTATATAATTGGTGAAATTCAACGGCGCGCACATAAAACGAATCTTATCACAGCAGGGAAATGTGAATAATTTAAATATTCTCTCTATCGGAATTTAAACCTACGGTCATCGCAAAAACATTCAGAAACCACTACGCCACGATAGTCTGAAACCTATAAAATGTAAAATACATCAGGAAATTCATAAATGAATAACTACGCAACGCTCTACTTCTATACCACAGATTACTTATTTAAAACGGTTATCCCCTAGGTTTACTTCGAAGCCCATTATATATTAATTGCTCGTTCTTAAACATATGTGAAGGAAATGTGAATAAATATTAAAACCATTAAATATTATGGCCTTAAGGATTTGCCTGAAGCGGTGCAATATGACAATGTTATGTAACACTGCCCTCGTTGCTTTTGCTTATCTTTATTCATTTCCTATTCATATTATAGAAAAGACGTAAAGAAAGAAGGTGAGATTTTCTCCATTTTTCGTTTTAAATATACTGAATACTTAATGGCGAAACTCAATGCTGTGATTTCTTTAACACTGAGAATACATTTTTTTTTAAATTATGCCTATTTTTACCCGCGACGGAACGGCGACTGTATATGTGTTTGGGGTGAGAGGTTGTTTGTTTGTTTGTTTGTTTGTTTGTTTGTTTGTTTGTTTGTTTGTTTGTGTGTTTGTGCAAATTACTATGTCAATTATTTCCAAAACTATAAGTCCGATTTTGATACGGTTTTCTATGATAGGTTAAGGTTCAATTGGCGTATGTTCTTAGATATGTCTTATTGCCTTAACTCACCAGGGGGCGCTGCAGTAAGCATTTAACGTGAAAACGAATGTTTTCAATTATCTCAAAAAATAATAGTCTGATTTCGATACGATTTTCAGTGATATATTCAGATTTAATTGGTGGATGTTCTTGGATATGTTTTATCGTGTCAAACCACCAGGGGGCGCTGCAGTAAGCATTTGTTTGTACTTTTTTGTATTTATTTATCTAAAACCGAAACTACTAATCCGATTGAAAAGAGTTTTCGGAAAAAGATTCAGCTTTGCTTGATGCATATTTTAAGATTTTTCTTTTTTTGTTACGGGGAAAACTCACTAGGGGGCGCTGCAGTAAACATTTGTTTATGCAAATCAAAAACTACTAGTCCAATTTAGATGTAACCTTCAAGGGTAGGTTCAGGCTTGATTGGTGCGTCTTTTCATATATATATTATGGTGACCACTCATCAGGGGGCGCTGTAGTAAGCATTTGCTTGTATTTTTTTGTGTAAAACCAAAATTTTTCTTGTATTTATTTGTCTAAAACCGAAATTACTAATCCGATTGAATAGAGTTTTCAGAATTAGATTCAACTTTGCTTGCTGCATATTTTAAGATTTTTGTTTTTTTGTTACGATGAAAATTCACCAGGGGGCGCTGCAGTAAACATTTGTTTATGCAGAGCAAAAACTACTAGTCCGATTTAGATGAAATTTTCAACGATAAATTCAGGTTTAATTGGTGCTTCTTTTCATATATACGTTACGGTGACCACTCACCAGGGGGCGCTGCAGTAAGTACATTTGTTTGTGTAAAACTAAAACTACGAGTCCGATTTGATTTCAGTTTTCAATGATAGATTCAAGTTTACTTAGTGCATATATTCATATATGTGTCATGTATGTTTACTTAGTGCATATTTTCATGTATGTGTCAACTCTCTAGGGGGCGCTGCAGTAAGTAGCTGCTTCTATTTTTTTGTGTAAAACCAAAAAGACTAGTACGATTGTCAAGAGTTTTCAGTATTAGATTCCGCTTTACTTAGAGCATGTTTTTAAATTTATATTACGGTGACAAGTCACCAGGGGGCGCTGCAGTAAAATATTGTTTGTGCAAAGATAAAATGACGAATTTGATTTGGATGCAGTTTCAATGATAAGCTCAAGTTTAATTAGTGCATGTTCTTGGGTATGTTTTATCGTGTTAACTCACCAGAGGGCGCTGCAGTAAACATTTGTTTGTAATATTTAATGCAAAACCACAACTACTAGTCCGATTGGGCAGAGTTTTTATTATTAGAGTTGCTTTTACTTGGTGTAAGTTTTTAGGTTTTTTTTTCACGCCAAGAACTCACCAGGGGGCGCTGCATTAAACATTTAATTATGCAAAGCTAAAATTACAAGTCCGATTTGGATGCAGTTATCAAAGATAGGCTCAGGCTTAATTAGCGCGTGTTCTCGTATATGTGTCATGGTGACACCTCACCAGGGGGCGCTGCAGTAAGCATTTGCTCGTATTTTTTGTGTGAAACCTATTTAGATGCGGTTTTCTGTGATAGGTTCTGGTTTAATTGCTGCGTGTTTTTATATGCCATATCACGAACTACCACCGGGCGCTCCAGTATATATTAGTTTGTTCAAAATCAAAACTACTACTGGGTTTTGTGATTTTCACTGATTTGGTTAGACTTAAGTTTCGTGAAAATGTTACGGTGACAATCTCCCAGGCGCTGCATTTGATAACCAGAAAGCATTGGATTTATAATTTCTTTTGGGTTTGCATGAACATTAATATAAAGTATTTCGATATTATGTAATAATATATAATGTGTATCTATTCACTTTAAAAAGTTTAAAATAAAAAGCAAAATTAAAAATTTTGAAAAAACCCACGACGGTTTAATTGTAATTGTAAAAGGATAAAATAACTATAAATCCCCCGCCTAAAAGAATATATGTAACGAGATGATAGGGACGACTTCGTCGGGGGCTGCCAGTTGCAACCTCTATTTTAAATATAGTAACTAACAGTATAGATTTCGTTTTAAAGTCTTTAAAATACCAGTTATCAAAACTGTAAATTCATATTAATATTTATTTTTTTTGCCAAACCTGTTTTAACAGCAAGAAAACCTATGAGAAGGTTTTTGCAAACTTAAAGTAATGGCAGCCCCGGCGAAGCCGTCCCTATCATCTCGTTACATATATTCTTTTAGGCGGGGGATTTATAGTTATTTTATCCTTTTACAATTACAATTAAACCGTCGTGGGTTTTTTCAAAATTTTTAATTTTGCTTTTTATTCTAAGTATTTGAACCTAGAAACATTGATTGCTAGTGGACTCTTCCCACATAAGCTAAAGAGATAAATGCAGATTGTTGTGTACTTATATTATTTTATGAACATAAGGAAAGCTTCCCTTATAGGTTCGATTTACACTCATAGAAATAATTCTAATTAAATAATATTTATTTCTCCACTCTGGTGACAAAACAAGGCGTGGCGTTAAGTTTCGCGACTTAACACACAATGAGGCGGATTCAAGTAAGAAGTGCATAACGGAATTCCTTAACACTATATTCTCTCTATTTCTGCTATGCGGAAAATAGCGTGAAGCTAAAATAAAAAGTATAATATTCTCAAGAAATATACTGTAACTGTTACGTTACAGCTGAGTTATGTAGAACTGTTTATATGTTTTCACGCTGTACAATAATATATGTATGTATATGTTCACGTTATATCCCTCACGGGTAAGTAGAGCAACTTGTAGGGAGTACGTATTCGTTTCACAAAGGCTTTTCCTCATTCTCAGAACTTTCTGCATTTCAAATACTTTTTCTAGTTAAACGTTTTAATTTTTTAGAAGGTTTATTAAATTTGCTTTTATTGTAGTGGAATGCTAGTGTTTGTTATAAAATATTATTTTAAGATATATTTAATAAGCTGAATTTATACGGGTATTGTGTAATTTTTAATTATTCTTACGGATATATAAAATTAGCATAATTTAGTTATTAATTAGTATAATTTAGTTATTACTCTATAGTTGACAAAAAAAGATTTTATATTCTCTAATTGATTCTGAAATATCTAACCTTATGTATCGTCTGTACTTTTGAGATGGGGCGATAAAATTAAAAAATATAGTAATCCAGTACAAGGTATAAACTGTCTATTTAAAAATTACAAATGACAGATATGCAGTCTCTGATTAAACAGTAACGTTTCGGAAGAAATTATTTTCCTTTATCTCTTTCAACTTCTGCTAATAACTAACACAGGTCGTTCATAAGTGCTCTTTGAAAGTAAAGACCTTACTTTTTCCAATGCCTACTTTATATCTTAGTCTCTGTAATTTTGTTGAGCACGCAGAAAGAACCCCAACAATGAATTATTTAATTTCGTTGACTTCATCTAGTTCTGCCCAGCAATACTGTATAACAAAATCAAGCGCCACTCTAAACATTGCGTGTTCCATAACGTAACTTAACGCCACGTTCTGTCCAACCAAAACGAAACTATCTACAAACAGCTATATATACTCGTATGTACAAAGATATATACACATATCAGTGCTAAGCTCCGGTATTTTGACATCGCACAACAAAACCAACAAAACCAAGCGCCCCTCTAGACATTGCCTGTTCTATAACGTAACTTAACGCCGCGTTTTATCTTATCCAACCAACCAAAACTATATACAAACAGCTATATATACTCGTATGTACAAAGATATATACACATATCAGTGCTAAGCTCCGGTATTTTGAAATCGCACTACAAAATCAACAAAATCAAGCGCCTCTCTAGACATTTCGTGTTCCAAAACGTAACTTAACGCCGCACTTTATCCAATAAGAACGAAATTTATCTACAAACAGCTATATATACCCATATGTTGATATTTACTTATTATATACACATATCAGTGGTAAGCTCCGGTATTTCGAAATCGCACAACAAAATCAAGCGCCCCTCTAGACATTGCGTGTTCCAGAACGTAACTTAACGCCGCGTTTTATCCAAGCAAAACGAAACTATCTACAAACAGCTATATATATACCCATATGTTGATATTTACTTATCAGTGCTAAGCTCCGGTATTTCGAAATCGCACAACACGTAATCACTAGTGTCGAACGCGTCGAGACCGCAAGGGTCCTTCACGGGAGCACACTCGAACATCTGTCGAGGCTTAAGTTTAAGCGAAAGCGAAAAACGAGGGCCCCATTGTAAAGTACGCAGCGTTTTAACGCTCTGATGGTTGATGGTGCTTATATCTTAATATGATACTTTCATGTTCAATGTATCGGTTTGGAGGGTAATTTTAGAACTATTTAGATTTATTAGAAGTTACTATCGTATTATATTGTTATATAGTTTTGTGGGGAACGGAGTGTCTTAACACTAGGTTCCCTCTGCCTACCCTGCTGTGTGCGGGATATAGCGTGAAGCAATTTAATTTAATTTATATAGTTTTGTTAATTTTCGAAATAAAAAATTGTGTTTATCTTAATAAGTTTAATAGAATATTGTTGAGAATGTTATTTTCCGCCACTCAACTACCTATGTTTCGGAGAAACAGAATGTTTAGGCACTCGGTTTTCTTAGCCTGCTTCGCTAATCGAAAAGACAAGATAAAAATTCTTTATTTCCACACTAGATATTACAGACATTTTGTAGAACTTGAGACTAAACAAATAATGGAAAAAAGGCGGCCTTATCGACTTATTAAGATCTAAAGACAAGAACGGGCATAGTGCATTCAAATAACAACATAGATAGTAATAAACCTACACATATACATTATCTCAAAAAGTACATAAAATACACATACATAATAAATACACACACATATGTAAAATATATTATATATAGATATACTTCATAGCTCCAGAACATTGTCATTAAATGTATAGAATCTGGCATTTTTCCAGACTTAATGAAATGTAGTAAAATAGTACCGCTTTATAAAAGCGGAGATAGACTTGACCCTGGAAACTATAGACCAATATCTATATTACCATCATTAAGTAAAATATTTGAAAAATTAATATTTAATCAGCTTAATACTTTTTTTAATAAAAATAACTCGCTTCATAGTGAACAATATGGCTTCACCAAAGGCAAATCCACTACAGACGCGGGTGTTGCACTTCTGAAACACATTTATGATGCTTGGGAGAAGTCGCAAAATGCTATTGGAGTCTTTTGCGACCTATCTAAGGCGTTTGATTGTGTAGACCACGAAACTTTATTGCTAAAACTACATCATTATGGTATTCAGGATGCCGCCCTTGATCTTATTGCCTCTTATTTAGATCAGAGAATCCAGAAGGTAAATATAGGGAATGTTAAATCGTCTGGATCTCCCCTAAGGATGGGCGTTCCACAGGGATCTATCCTTGGTCCTCTTTTATTTTTGCTGTATATTAACGACTTACCTTTTTATGCGAAGAACTTATGTGATATTGTGCTGTTTGCAGATGATACCTCTTTGGTGTTCAAAGTTGACAAAAACCAAATAAACTATGACGAAGTGAATAGTGCACTGTCGCAAATTCTTCGTTGGTTTGACGTTAATAATCTTATGTTAAATGCCAAAAAAACTAAATGTCTCGAATTTACTCTGCCCAATGTTAGAAGGCGAGATTTTAATTTAACAATTAAAGGGGAAACACTCCCCATGGCAGAGGAAACAGTTTTCTTAGGCATAAATATTGATCGTAAACTCCAGTGGAATTCTCACCTTAAAACACTTGCAGATAAACTCAGCTCTGCCGCGTTCGCGATTAAAAAAGTAAGACAAATGACAGACATTGACACTGCCCGTCTTGTTTATTTTAGTTATTTTCATAGCATTTTATCTTATGGAATGCTATTATGGGGAAGTGCTGCAGAAATTAATTCAATATTTATTATTCAAAAAAGAGCCGTGAGATCCATTTATAATATAAGAGCCAGAGATTCTTTGCGAGATGTTTTTAAAGACATAGGTATACTTACAGTCGCCTCACAGTATATATACTATAATATTTTATTTATCCGACAACATGTTCTGTGCTTTGCTAAAAACAGTGACATACATACTATAGGAACAAGAAATAAAAATAAACTTGTAACGCCACGTTATCGTCTCCAAAAGGTAAATAAATCTTTTATGGGTCGGTGTATACGCATATATAATAAAATTCCACAGCTTGTTTTAGATTTACCACTAGAGAAATTTAAAATCTTTGTAAAAAATACTTTAATAAGTAAAGCTTATTACTCTGTAGAAGAGTATTTAAAGGATAAAAATGCGTGGGATTAATCTGAATAAGTCCAATGCCGGTTAGCTACCATTGTATCAAATAATAAAATTGTAATTTATATATTTGAAAAGAGCAACTGTTGAGTTTCTGGCCGGCTCTTCTCAGCAGAACTGCCTTCCGAGTCGGTGGTAGCTTTATGTACATTTGACGATTCAAAAGTGCTTTCAAAAGTCTATTTGAATAAAGATATTTTGAATTTGAATTTGAATTTGAATTGATATAAAATATAATCTATACGAGAATAATAAACAGTGTGTATAAATAAAATAACAGTTTATATTTTGCTCGGTTACGACATTGGATTTAAAGAAATCAAAAAATATATACATATATTTTAGTAATCTTTCAAATATTTTAATTAAGTGCTTAAAACATTGTTTTGAATGTTTAATATTTCAAATAACACTTGTTTAATATTTTAAATTAAATTATGTTAATTTAAATTAAAAATATGACAAGCTAATAAAAATAATTAAAAATATACTTAGTTAATATATATTATGTGAGAACCACTATTCAACGCGCAATTATTAATTGAATACAATATCACTCTTCTGTCATTAGTCGATGCCAATAGAAATCTACAAACAAAACCTTACACTACACAAGCAAAATTAACCCCATTTGATTTTGATTTGATTCCCAGGTTTGATTCCAATCGGGGGGAATATTGTATGTTAATTTTCATTTACCAACTTAAAAATATATTTTTTTATAATATTTTATTAAGTGTATATAAACGCATTTAATATTTAAGAATAATACTAAATATATTTTAAAATCTTTTCTTATAGGAATATTAAAGTAACTAACCAATCACTATTAGAATTCAAATAAAACTAAGAAATTCACTATCATTAATATATTAATGATAGTGAATTTATTGGCATATATGCCAATAAAAAAACAAAACCAAAACTTAACCTAAATTAACCTCCTATCTCCATCTTATACTATAGTGTGTACAAATCGATCACTATGTTGAATGAAACGTTACACGTCGGACATCCGCTCCGTTCACGCACGGTTGCACGTTCAATTCTCAAGTCTATCGGATGCTTGTAAGGAACTAGAATACGTATGTACTAAGTCCCTACTCCCAATCTGATCGAAACAGGGCTTACGAATCAGTTGATAAGCTGTTTGAGACTATAGTTGCGGAATTCGTCACTTATGTTGTACAAGTGACTGTAAAATGAAATATAAATTTATATTGTAATGAATGATGTTTTTGGGTTCGATTCCCACTCGGGGAAATGATTTACGCTTAAATTATTTTTATTCTTTCATTCTGGTATGAGGACAAAGCGCGGCGTTAGGTTCCATTGCTTAACACGCAATATCTCAATTCAGGCGAAAAGTGTAGAGCGGAATGCCTTGGGAATAGGTCTGCTTGCCCTGCTCTGCAAAAAGAAATCTTCGCCTTACGTAAAATGAACACACCTCAATTAAAATAAAAAATCGATCTAAACTCACATTTAGAATATACTCACCTTCTTTTCTTAAATAAACTCTCGAAACCCTTTATTATATTTATTATTCTTAATGTTTAAAATAGTATTTATATTACACAAAAAAAAATAAAAAAGTAACTGTTTTCGTCTAACTTATATGCTGAACGTGATGAACTACTTGAGTGATTTGAGAGTGGGTTCAGAGGGTACATAGAGTCAAGATACTACGTTTTCCATTTTTCACCCAAATTCGTAAATACATAAATTACTGACCATTAACAATTATTTAACTTACTAAACAGTATTTACATCACACAGTTCATTTTACGTTACTAAGATAGAAGCTCTTTATAAAGAAACAAGTATGTAGTTTCTTTTTAAACGAGAAATAAAATGCAAATTGTAAAACCTGATACCTGACACTAACATTATACCTAAAAAGCATTAGCTAATCGCCACAACAAACCGTTTACATAGAAAGCCCTTACAATCTCAATAATGTTACAGTTTTAAATGCCATGTTTACATCTCATAGATTCTCTTGCGCGAGTACTAAATAACAAGTAGACTCTAAATAGCTAACGGTACTCTTTAATTGGTACAAAGGAAGTACAAAAAAGGCTTTGTATATAAATTAATACAAGTAGTAGAATTGAGTAAACTATTATATTATTTTCTAATTCGTTCTCAAAAAACTGCTTATAATTTTTTCTTCAATACTACCATAGATCAATTTGAATATGTTTTCGTAGAAGAATGGTTTAGATGAAAACCATTTGAAAGCAGTGGGATTCGAACGAATTCTGATCGCTTAGCCCGGTGAAGCAGCCAGATGCAGACAAAAAAAAATCTTATTACAACTTTCTTTTTATTATTATGATGCATGAGCAATCATTTAGAAATAAGTATTCTAGTTATTAAATATTTTTAACACTTTTAATTTATTTTACAAAATCGAAAAACTTGTGTATTAAATAAAGTGTTATGTAGGGTTTTACAACTAAATACTCTCTAACTATAGGTCAATGAATCAGTCAATCGCTCCAAAAAAAATATTAGAAAATGACTTTAAAAAATTAGAAATCCAATTTAATGGTTTTTCTCGAGAAGTAAATACATAAGCATACGCATAATCCGAACACCTATCTTAAAACATACTATAATTTTAACCGTAAAAGAATTGCACCTACAATATGTAAAGCATTCTACCAAAGATAATAAACATTCGACATCTTACACAGACCAATTGTAGTGTTAAAAGCAAGCATAATTTAACTAACAACTTTAAAGTCCATTCCAAATGACAACATAACGCTTTCGAAACAAAAGATCGTCTATGCGATAGATCGTGTGAATTAACCTTGTTTGTGCGACGGTACCATATAAGGCGAGTGGAAAGTAGAATGGCCTTATTAAACGGGGCACAATAGAACCTAATATACGTTGGGACCCCAAAAAGGTATGCTTAGCGCTAGTACGTTGATTAGTTCCAGGGATTGTTCTGTTATGTTAGTTTTAAGAAAATGCTTCAGTTAAATACCTTAAAGAGAGATAGAGATGTGTCACTCCGTTTTTCATTTTTCGTGTTATGTCATATATATATTTGTATGGATTAAATGGCCTGAAATTTTCTCCGAGTGAAGATTGAACCCCGAGTGAAATTAATGATAGTCTCTCGTCTAGTAGGATAATTACACAACACTCAAAATGTCTTGTAAAATATGTAGTTTTATTTTAGAAAAAAGTACAAGACTACTAGTCTTGAAGTTCTTTCATAACCTTCACTCAATAATATCGTTAAGATTTTCTCTTTGAGACTCATCTTTTCTATATGTTACTTAACTTAAAATATGCTATATATCGAAAAACTTACAAAATACAAAAATTACTAAATAATTAAGGTACATATTTCATTCTAAAATATCTCTATGAATCTTATTTTTTATAATTGTCAATAATAAGCTGTGTGCCAAATTCCAGCTTCAGTTTAGCTGCTTTTACATTATTGGATAAGAATCGACTATATATAGACTTGAACATTAGGCCACGATAAATATAAGTCATTGTTTAATATAGACAATTAGGAACAGCTTACAAATTCCAGTCGCTTTTCTGACCGCAATGAGTATACATGTATATATATAATATTACCTAATGTATATACAAAGTAATGCACCTACAATGTAATGTGGCCAGTCGTGGCCCAGTGGCACAAGCGTGTGACTATAAACGACTGGTTGTGGGTTCGATTCCCACTCGAGGAGTGGAAATTATATTTCAATTTTCTTCGCTCTGGAGTCGAGGTAAAGCGCGGCGTTAAGTTCCACCACTTAACACGCAAGCCTCCGAATTCGGTGGAAAGTGGGGAACAGAGTGTCTTAACACTAGGTTCCCTCTGCCTACCCTGCTGTGTGCGGGCTACAGCGTGAAGCTAAAAAAAAAAGAAAGTATATACAACGAGTACATAATGCAGTAAATTTAGTATGTAGTCATTTATTTACTTCTAATCTGCTAGTAATTTTAATATAAAAACTACCATAAAAACACTATATATCAATCAAATTTTTATCCACTTTTAAATCCTAAACGAAAGAGCTTTCCCTGCTTTCTTCCTAGAATAAAACTTAAAGACCCATTAATGTCAACGTAAGAAACTACAAAAGTTCATTGCTAATGGCTTTAACAAAGTAATTTATCTCCCACAAAGCTCACCCGAGCCAAGCTTTCTTAAGAAAAATCACCCTACTATACTATACTATACTATACTATACTATTGTGGAAACCGAATGCGTTTTCGGAATTATTCTCGAATCGCAAAATAAGATCTTCGTAATCGAATTACGACCCTCTGGTAAATAGTTTTGAATTCGACAGCCATACATAGAGGTCACTAGAAGTAGTATGGAGCTTTTGTAAGCTAAGCACCTCAACTTTTTATACTTTACGAGTGGCTTTAGAGGAACTATAACAAGTTATTGCGCATTAAACCTTTATAGTTACAAAGTAAGCGAGTATAAATTTTCTTTTGTTATATTTTAGAAATACAATATCTCATTAAATTGCTATTTTATTAGTAGTTATAACTAAAACCAAAACAATGTAATATGGCTAGGCTTTTGTTTTATTCGACTTAGAAGATGGCATTCTCACACATGCCTTTTGCATGTTGCAAATAGACTTTTTCACCTCATATTCAACCACATCAGGGAAACAAAAAGGAAGAAATGATAAAAGTGGTAAGCAATTCAACGAAAATCACAGTCAAATACGTAGGCCTTTCGACATATAAACTATACCTATGAAAGCAGCAGGATCTGAACCCGCCCCTCTCATAATGTTTTTCATTTATATGAAGTACGATAGATACGATAATCAAGTACTATAGTATCATGGTAACGTTAACACATTTATTATCTACTGTTTGTAATATTAAAATAACATACACAGTACATGTTCCAAAATTCCAAAAATAACATGTTTTAAAATTTTTGCCTATTTGTTAACGGCTTATCTCTGGGACACATACACCGATTTTAACAGATCTTTCAAGGGGACAGATAAGTACTAATTACTTACTACCATTATTATTGTTTTAGATTTATAATTTCGTTAAATTCTACGCAGACAAATTCACATTGTTACAAAACTCACGCCACTTCCATACAACTACCACATTTGCGACAGAAATCGTAGGAGACGCTAAATAGATTGATGTCGGAGCACTGATTCGATTTGGTTCGCCGGACTTTTGTTAGAATTCAGATTTGACGTAGTAAAGAAGTTTGCTGGCAACTGGGGACTGGTACAGTGAAACTTTGCCAACAATGTCCACATACGTACGTGGCAACTTTGAAACTAGAATTTTCAGATTCCACAGTAGTTTGTTTATAGTGGTAAAAGTAATCATTTTGTTTTTAAAGTTTTTATTTATTATTGTTTAAAGTACATTTGGTACACTTTTAAACATGTATTTGTTTCAGAGCAAATAAAAGAGCTGTAATAAATTACTCCATTCTCCATATTCCGCCTTTTGATATTCTTATGATACTTAAAACATAACGCTACAATTTAAATAATGGTAATCAGAAAATATATTTACTTTAAAACTAATAGAACTCAGTTAGATGATTGAATGAATTTTACAATTGAGTAGATGCAGTCGTCCATAAGTGAGACAGTGTCTTTTGTTCAGTTCAGTGTTACGATTATACCTGCAATACTTATTCAATAAGAATAATTATAATTAAATTGTTTTTATTTTGGTGTCTAAACAAAGTGCAGTGTTGAGTTTCACCACTCAACACACAATGTTTCAGATTCAGGTGGAAATGGAAGGGCGGAGTGTCTTGCCACTAGGTTTACCTTGCCTTCCCTGCTATGCTGGAAAAGGCGTAAAGCTGATATTACTTATTTGGTGCCAAAAAATGCTATAATTTTTATAATATACTTGAAGAATAGATAATACATTTACTTATAAAATTACCAGTACTTACGTTAGAAGACTATTTCCGCAATTGGAGCAAATGAAATGGGTGTAATTTAAACCTAAGATTATAAGATATGAATCACTAAAGAAATCAAAAACGTATTAAACTAAAAATTTGAAACTCGTGGATATACAAACCTCTCACGAGTCCCACGCTCGAAACCGACAATTAAATACCTAATATAATCGTAAGTAAATGTTAATAATATGTTTTTTTTTCAGCTTCTCGCTGTATCCCGCACACAGCATGGTACCTAGTATTAAAACACTCCGTTCCCCACTTTCCGCCGAATTCGGAGGCATTGCGTGTTAAGTGGCGAAACTTAACGCCATGCTTTACCTCGACACCAGAGCGAAGAAAATGGAAATATTAAATATTTCCACTCCTCGAGTGGGAATCGAACCCACAACCAGTCGTTTACAGTCACACGCTTGTGCCACTGGGCCACGACTAACCATAATATGTTAAAATATCATTGTTCCATTTTTAAGTAATTATTGCAAAATTATTTATCAGAAATTATAATTAGTAATCAGAAATTAAATAAGCTATTGGGGCCAGTCATGTCGCAGTGGTACAAAGTGTGACTGTAACCGACTGGTTGTAGGTTCGATTCCCACTCGAGGAGTGGAGATATTTAATATTTTCATTTTCTTCTCTCTGGTGTTGAGGTAAAGTTCTGCTACTTAATACGCAATGCCTCCGAATTCGGCGGAAAGTGAGGAACGGAGTGTCTTAACACTAGGTTCCCTCTCTGCACCTGCAGGTGCACCTCCACTTGCACCCTGCTATGTACGGGATGCAGGGTGAAGATAAAAAAAAGCTATTAATGTTATGTTGTGTAAAAAACATTAAACTGTATATATTATATGACTTAATTGACACTACAAGAAGCCAGAAAGAATTTATTGACAGTACTCGTATATGTGTAAAATTATGTTATTAACACTCTTATATTTTATGTTAGTTTCTCACTTTTCTCGAATTTCGACACTAGGTTTACCTACCCTACTGATTTGCCTATCAATCTAGTGTCAAAACACTCCATTCTTTATGTTCCACCCGACTCCAACACATTATTTTTTGAGTAGCGAAAATTAACGCCACACTTTGTCTTGTCACCAAGGCGGAAAATGTAAAATAAAATATAATTTTCTATCGAATGGAAGCTAGAACCACAGCCATTGCATAGCTAAACACTATCACACTGCGCCACGAAGACCTCAACTAATTTATTATTTAATATCAATTTCGAACCCACTACCAACAAACCATCCTAACGTCTAAGCCACACACACCAATACCAGATACGTATCTTCATCATTAAGACATATCACACTGGAGTCATTGACGCGTAACGCGGCGCGACATAAATCAGGCTTCACAAAAACAATGGGCAGGCGACAATGCCTGATCGTGAGTACGCGCTTTGTTCGTGTTGAAATGGGAAAAACGTTCGAATGGTTAGAGAGCAACTATATTTTTGGTTATAAAATTTAAGCGTGTTATTGATATCTTGTATTTGGAGTACATCGAATTATTAAATTTTAGTAATTTAGTTAAAATGTAACAGAATATAAGAATTTAAATGAATATTTTTTTTAAGAATAGTAAGGCCATTATGGAGCTGATTTATTTCTCTGCTCTGAACTAGACTAAGCGCGGGATTGATTTCCGCTACTCGATACGTAATGTTTAAAATTCTCGTGAAAATGGAGACTGGAGTGCTGTGACACTACCTAGTGGTATAGAGAACCTTTTCTATACCCTGTAATTCGGTAAAAAAGAAACTAAGTAGATAAACTTTAATAACATTAAATGATTCAATAATAATTATAACTGTAGAATTGTAATATACATAAAAACAAATGTATATACATTATGCATACAATATATAAAACATATTACTTTACATACATTTCCATTTTATTTAATTATAACAATAATTCAAGCATTATAAAGTCAGTAATATAATAGTATAAAATACTGTACACAGATATATTTCACATTTAGCGCTCTCTCTTTCGTAGAACAAGTATCAAAGAGAAATGATTAACGACCTCTCATGACAGTCGTGTCTTTTGAGCTGTTTTAAGAAACCCAATACTATTGATTGAGTTCACATTTAGAGCGGAAGGGCAAAAGCACAAAGGGCTATATTCAATATTGGTCTTAGGAGAGACGAATTTGTTTTGCTTTATTTATATTCCGTAGATAATATAGAATTTCCAAGTTTTATGCCATTTGCCGAAACTTTGCTGTCGGTTTGTCTTATACTGTTGACTTAAAAACTTTTAGTCCGATCAGTTTCCGTAATGGATTCAAATTAAGTTAGTTATATAAACTTTTTTTTATTAATTTAAATAAAAATATTGATACTTTAATTTGCATATGAAATATTTTAAGAAAATATTGCTTATTTTAAACTACTGATCACCAGCTGATTCTACTGAAGATTTGCTTCGTTTAGAGTCGTATAAAGGATTGCGAAAAGCAGTTGGTGCACCACTTCCGATCGGAGCTATAGAAGCTCTCCTCGTCAAGGACACCACACTTTCACTTCTGCGATCATATCTTGAAAACAATGCAAAGTTACTTCTGCCTATAACCGGAAATCTCACGTCAGGTAGCTTGTAATAATAGATGTAGACAGCGCCCATCACTAGGATTACTATGAAAAATATTGATATAAATATTTTGCCGCCCATACCGGATTTGTAAAACGGAACACCGCTTATTTTCATTTGCGAACCGAAGTTCCATTTCATATTATTACCGATATCATTTACCACTTCTGCACTAAGACCAGTATATTCACCATTTTCTACGATGACTAATTGGATTTGATCATTTGGGATTCTTCCCAGGTGATAAACCAATTTATCCTCTCCATAACTAGCTAAAGTCTCTTCAACAGTTTCTTTAAAAGAGAAAAAGCGAAAACTTTGATCAATATTATATACAAGGGCGCCTCCGCAAATTTTGCAACAATGTCCAATTGGTTGGATTGGTTCTAAACAAGACGGAACTGGACAGAATTTAGCTTCACATTGAATAGCAAGTACTTCCTTTTGGCAGGGACAGCCAGTAGGCGACTTACAATAGTCAAATTCTATCACTATTCCAGTGTCTTCATAACTATTGAGATAAAACTGCTGAAACGAATTTTTATTCCTTAAAACATAGTCTTTGAGTTCCGTTGTATCGTACCTCTCATCGCCTATTGTAATACCACGTAGTTTTTGCGTGTTATCTGGTAGTATGACAGAAAATCCTTTGTCAATTGGAAATTCAACGATGTCGTCATAGCATGGTACTCTCTCAGCATCTGGCGTGGCTTTGTTGAATTTTGGTGAATCCCAAACATCAGGACGCGCCCAAGAAGAGATGGATTTGTCCACGAAATTCACGTAGCCTTCAGTACAGTTTCCATCATCAGATGGGCCAAACTCTATTGTGATATCTTCGAGAAAGAATTCACCATCTAAAGGCAATATAAACCCGCTCACGGATGTTTCAGATTCAATGATAATAGAACTATTCACTGTTTCAGGAAAGACCACAGTTTGTCTGGAACACGGCAACTTCCCATTATCAAAATTTGTGGGTAAATTAAAACTCGTACTAGGTAGCCACTTAACAATATCAGAAAAACTTAAAGCTATTACACTCAAAAATATAATAATACTGGATGAATCCATTTCAATATATTTGATCGAATGGCTGGTGTTAAATGAATAGTTAATTCGAGAGCGTATTGTAATTGGATATGAAATGATGTCTGTCGTATGTTATCTGCGTTCCATTTCACATTGACACGGACTATCAATTTTAAACGCGCGGTGGGTGGAACCTTAATTACATGCATACATCTAAGCGTGTGCTCCTATTACTCTATATTGAGATTTTCGTATTTCCTAACAAAATAAATCACATCTTTCATTTTCTATGATATTCGAGATATATTTCTGGTCTCACTGAGCTATCATGGCTATAGCGTCTTATTTTAAATGTGAATGGTTGTGGGTTCAATTCCAATTCGAGATATTTAAATTATTTCCATTGTTCCGCTCTGTTAAAAACAAAATATCGATTATTATATATAATTATGTTAGAAAAGCCAGTCTATTTTCCACGATTTACACAAAAAATTGGAAATCGCTCCTAATTAGAAAGTTATTACACGTTTTTATTCTAATATTTTCAACCAATACCACTCAACTCTTTGACCTTTACCAATCACAAACTATATTATTCAAATAAAAATAAAAAAAAGTCTCACGTTCTCATGTAATAAACGCTTGCATATTTCATATAAAAATAATCGTTGTATAAAAAAATAAGAATAAACAAAGGATTATCGTAATCTCCCTCGATCCCGGGCTCACATCTCAAGACGCTATAAAAGTCAGCGGGACTAGTAAACGCCGGCACTTCATACCTTATGATTTATCACAGTACGCTAGGTGGTTAAGTACAAACCATTAATGACTTTCTGAGGGGCGGAAATTTAATAAGAGACTGCAGCCGTGCCAAAGAGCGTAGTTATGCAAATTTTATTGCTGGAAAAGCCTCAAAATATACTCACGGGTACGTTTTTCTTAAGAAACTGTCTTAGGAATAAGTTTAATTAAATATTTTGATATGATTAGTCAATTTGGTTTGACAAGTCTGTGTTGTAATTATAAGTCATTGGAAATATATCAATAGTATATTAAAACTTCCCGGCTTTTTCCCGCAATGCAATGCAGGTAGTCAGACAGTAGCTTGTGCCAAGACACTCCTTTCTTCACTTTCCATCTGAAATCAAGGAATTGCATTTTGAGTGTGTGAAACAACGTCTCGCTTTGTTTAAGAAACCAGAGTGAAGAAATGAAACAATGCAAATATAAACAGCTCGAGAGTAATAGATAATCGAACCAACTAATTACGTTTAAAGTCATACATTGTTATCACTAAGCTTACAAATATAGTATATTGAATTTTACATTTATTATTTAATATTAGAACAATTTTAGAAAAACATATTAGGAACCTATTAACAATATGACTATTTATTTCTAATATTTTGAATTATATAAATATTAAGAGGGCATAAAAAATAAATAACATTTTGAACGTTGAGCCTGAATAGGATTTGGATCTGCGCGTTTTATAACTCTACTCATATTCCATTGTAACGTTTTTTTTCATATATTCCTTAGGTTTTTAATAAAAAATGTAATATCTCATGACTTATGATTATACATTATTTGCTATATAAACTATGTAACAATAAGCAAATAAGCCATAACTCATATAAACGCCAAAAAATCGCAACATCTTTTAACAATTATTAGCCCGTATGTATACATACTGAATGTACTTTAGTAATCGCAACAAGCACGTTGAAACCTACAATATGGTAGATGGGTAGATAACGTAAGCGTAGCTTTTACGGTGGCATAAAATTGTTAGGGATATTTCGGGGGACGTTTGGGGTAAAGCCTTATTGGAATTGTTTGGCCACATGCGGTTAAATGCATGTTGAATAACGTCTGAACTCGACTGTAATGTCTTAAAGTTGTTGTCGATGACTGTGCTGATAGTCGAAATTGGTAATAATTGTACAGAATTGTATTGTTTTAGCTGAAGATTGTAATTTTGTAAATAAGTTAATTGAATATAATTGTTACCAGTCGTGGCGCAGTGGTACAGAAGTGTGACTTAAAACGACTGGTTGTGGATTCGATTCCCACTCGAGGAGTGGAAATATTTAATATTTCCATTTTCTTCGCTCTGGTGTCGAGGCAAGCGCGGCGTTAAGTTCCGCCACTTAACACGCACTTCGAATTAGGTGGAAAGTGGGGAACGGAGTGTCATAACACTAGGTTCTCTCTGCCTATCCTGCTGTATCCCGCGTAACTTCTATAAGTTAAGTGAATTTATGTAATGCAACGAAGTCATGATTATACAACAGTATAGTTTTGCTTCTTATTTTCAGCTTCGCGCTTTTTCTTGCTTTGTCCTAAGTACTAGAAAAGAAAAAATATAATGTATTCATTATCCCAAACCCCTTGAAATCAAATCCACAACCATTGTGTTAACAGTCTGCGCTACAATGACCCTTATTCCCGCTTTAATATGATCAAACACGGTGTTAACTTCCGCACCTTAACAGAAAGAGTCATAGAACGAAACGGCAGATGAAGAATGAAATAACAATTTTGAAATAAAATCTTCTTAACAGTCATTTCATTTCTTAACACCTTAGAAGCTTAAAATAAAATAACTATATAGCTAATATAAAAATGATATTCACATTCCAACAATTCCACTCGGTGGGATTTAAATTTTACGAGCGTTTTAACAATAAGGTTTTATCTGAAGAGGCTTAATGAAAATGTACGTTATATATTTTATACTCACGCTAAAAGCCGGTATTAGTACAACCTATATGGCTTACCAGCTTCGTCAAAGCTATGGAGATGGCGTAAAGCTTTATTTTTCACTTTGTTTAATGTGTAAATAACCTTTTAAAAACATTTAGTGAATCAATTCAAGTAGGATAGTCAGAGCAAACCACACACTCCGTTCTCCACTGTCCGCTGAAAATCGAAATGTTGCATATTTAGTGGCAAAATGATAAATTTCGGAAATAAAATGTTCCAGAAACAGGAAATTCTCTAAAGATTATTCTCTTCTTTTCTGACCCCTCAACCAATACGTTTAACTCACTTTAAACGCTTATTTTTTCCGCACTCCAAGCTGCCGCACATAAACAACATAGTATCAAAATAAGCCGTTCTGCTTTCTACGACGAAATTGAACATCACTTCGTATTTAATGGCGGTACTCAACCCCGCGTTTTATCTTACCAGAACAGATATAGGAAATAATTTAATTAAAAATTTCACAAATGTTGCAAAATTTAAATAACAAAAATTTAAATAACAAAAACTGTTAGGCGGTTACTTGCAAGTATTGACGAAGCTGCAAACAGAATGTCCATTTAGTACAAAGTGCGAAATATTTGTGGTACTATAAAACCTCTAATCGGTATCTTTAACACCCTAATTGGCTGTTACATGGGAATTAATTTATAGGCATGCCATTCATACTGTTCCATTCAATTCACTCATATTTTTATTGAAGCTCAAATAAATTATATGTTAAAAGCTTTTCGATCGTAATTCTTTTTAGATATTTTTTTACACTTTTGATATTGACTCCTTATTGCTTTCGTTTACAATTTCTTTTATATTGCTATTAATAAAAAGTATATAATGTCATAAAGAAGTTTCAAATCAAAAATACAGGCATGTTTACGCCTACGGTCTTGGTAGACTCTGCTTATCCTATAAGTTGTAAGTACATTTGAATAAAAAATAAAGAAATTTAATTATAATTATGTTAAAATCGGTCAATTATAAAATTTAATTCTAAATTTAAGCAATTAGCTGCAGAGAAAACTCTGCACTAAATTTTTCTCCACCTTACTAGTATAGTCTAGGATGATTGATGAAATGTAAAACTAAATAAATAAATGTTTTTTTTTATTTTCAACCACAACAAATTTCAAAGTGAGAGTGACACAAAATATTGGAACACACAAAACATTTTTTTATTATATTAAATATTGATAAGAACATATTTAAGGTATGTACATATATTTTTTCTGTAGCTACGATATATGTACGTTTCCTAAAAATGTCTTTTTTTATTTGCGAAGTGTGCAAATAACACTTCAAAATGCTAAAGTGAACGAACGATAAGTAGAAAAATTGATTCTAAATATCGTTCATTCATTCAGTTTCTACTAAAATAATTATTTTAATAAAAAAAAGTGTAAGGAAGAGTGTATATAGGGGTGGTCATGACCTCAGAAAAGATTGTGGTCACAACCATCTTAAAATCAGGCAACTGTGATTCCAAAAAGTGTGAGTAAAGACACTCCGCTCCCCACTTTCCGCCGAATTCGGCGGCATTGTGGCGGCGTGCTAAGTGGCGAACTTAACGCCGTGCTTTGCCTCGACACCACAATGGAAATATTAAATATTTCCACTCCTCGAGTGGAAATCGAACCCACAACCAGTCGTTTACAGTCACACGTTCGTGCCACTGCGCCATGCCTGGCCTCATGTATCATAATATATCATAGTAGGCATATTAAAAATGTAAATTCCGCCAAATGAGATTCGAACCCGCAACTGAACTCTACAACAGCAAAACTATTTCCTACCTTATATACCAAAGACCAATTCACAATTCAACATCAGAACAAATCGACATTGTAACAATGAAAGGAATCGAACGACAAAGGAATCAATTTATCAAGAGGCGCTGAGAGGTCGCGAGCCACGCTTATTGATCTATCTTATTATCTGTGATTAGGGGATTGGTAGCAATTATTTATGGGATATAAGCTTATTCTACGGATTTGCCAAAGTTAATTTTATGATTTTGTTTGTCTGTTTGTTTGATGATACTAATATCAGGAACTTCTAGTCAGATTTCAACAATTCTTATTTTTTTCGCTATAAAAAGAGATAACTAGGCTATCTCTCATTACTTTATTTCTTAGCTAGTAAGAGTCACGGACAGATGGTATTAATAGGTACATAAAGAAAACGCCGTTGTGGTGGAGAGGTATATTTATACTTCTGCCTACCTAATTAGATAGAATTTCTAGCAAGAGAAAAGTTTGCACGAAACAACACAACGATTATTGTAAATTGGTTGAAACACCTTTGTTATCAGTACCCTTATAATTATATTATATATTTATTACCATTAAATAATATATTCTACTATCACCTGAGACTCATAAGACTGTATAATATTGAATCTGTTTAACGCTGACAGGTCTCAATTAGTAAATTTCAAAGCTATGGAAGCGAATAATATAAACTAATAGCTATTTTTAAGTGCCGATTAGCATATAGAAAGAAAACAACTGAAACAAAGAAAGTACAGGAAAGCTGAGTACAAAACATAAATTTATTAGTCAAACTCAATTAACTAAAAGAGCATTATCACAGAAATACCATCTACGGTTATTTCCCTGTAAAAACAGTCCGTGGCTACATTTAACGGCGAAAAGTTGAAAAAGTTTCAACTTAAATAGCTGAAAATGGCAATTGCAGCTGAATAAAAACCTCCACGGTTTCTATTAAAAAAGCCACACAAAGCGAAAAACAGTGAAGAGAAAAAAAGTTAAAACCTACACGTTACAAGCAAAATAAATTATTATCACTTGTCGTAACATGAAAAATATTACGAAGATGTTACTCGCTAGCATTTAATTTTGCATTTTACATAGAAATCTCAAAGCAGCTCTAAATAAAGGTAGTTGGACTTAAAATTGCTTGTCTTTGATCCATTCATTATATCTTCCTTAATTGTTACAATAATAACGTTTAAGTTTTCGTTTGTTTTGCGATTTTGGTAGTAACGTAGCTTAGGAAAGGAGACTTTATCTGAAGATTGTCAAAGTTTAATTTCAATTGTTCAGGCCATAATGCATTTTATGCCTCCTGCTGGGCGCATTCGGAACGATCACAATATATCATCGAGTTACTTATACTGAGTACACATGTTAAATAATTCATTTACATCTTTAAATTGATTAAACTTTTGCAGTTGTCGTAAATAAGTCTGGTATGTTTTAATTAAAAATCTCATTAAAAATATTTTTTATACGAGGAAGAAATTAATAATAAGTTAGTTCGTACTTTTAAAATAATATAAGTCCAGAAACTATTTTAAGCATAGGTTAACTATGACATGCGTGTTAAGTTCCGCCACTTGTCTTCGAATGCCTTCGAATTCGGCGGAAAGTGGGGAACGGAGTGTCTTAATACTAGGTTCCCTCTGACTACTCTGCTGTGTGCGGGATACAGCGTGAAGCTTAACTATGACAATTAGTCAATTGCCAATAACTAAATGTCATTAAAAAAATCAGCTTCACGTTTGTTCCTGTAGAGTAGTTTAGCCAAGAATAAAGATACTTCGTTACCTGCTTTCCACTCAAATCAGAGACATTGTGTGTTGATTGACGGAACAAACGTATTAACATCTTGCTTTGTCTTGTAACCACAGGCGATAAAGGAAAATAGTTTAAATATAATCATTTCCTTAACTGGGAATCGAACTCACAACACTCATACTACCACAATGGCCTCCTAAAAATATATAATAAAAATAACAATACAAATTTATTAAAAGTAATTTAGAAATGGAGTTATTATATTTTCTTTCACCTTCACGTTTTTCATGCATTACGAGGTAGTCAGAGAGGACCTAGTGTTAAGAGACTCCATCCTCCATTTTCCGCCCAAATATCGAAACAATGCATGTTGAGTGGCGGAACTTAACGCCGCGCGTTTGTTATAGTACCAGAGCGAAGAAATGAAAATTTAAATAGTCATTCACTCAAGTGGGAATCGAACCATAACCATCGAATTTACAGTCCGACGCTGGGCCACTGCACCATGATGGCCTCTAGAGTTGCTATATATCTACTTTACAAATATTATTCCTCCATAAAAGCATGTGCGAAAACGTAAAAGTGAAAGAGAAATTTTTCAAAGAAAGCTCGACCTTACTTCAAAGAAAATCAAATACCAGCTGGATGACGTGTAAGTGTATTTTCACAAAAATACTTTACGACACATACTCGAGAACGTTAAAATATGATTCAAAGTTAACTTACTAACCCTTTCTGTGGCCATTTTAAAACAGTTGTAATAATACGATAAACAGTAGAACAGCGCCTAACTTGGACGGACTGGATAAACGCTTGGATGAACTGGATTTATTGTAGGTTCGATTCCCACCTCGGAGAATTAATAATTAAAATTCTTAAAATTGTCAAGGATAACTGAGTGTTCTGACACTAGGCTCTCTCTGTAGAAGAAACGTGAAGCAGAAAATTTAACATTAAATATAGCTAATTAATCAAAAACTATTACACACAAATATATATGACATACAATTTTGTACAAACTCAAATTGTAAAGGTAAAATTCTTTCAAGAATAAACTTTAAGTATAAAACCATTTCGGCTATCTTGTCGTAGTCTAACTTTTCTTATTTAAACTATTTAAATTTTGGTAAGTAATAGAAACCGCACTACTTTATTAAATAAGATTTAAATTAACAATCTATGAATACAAAGCCTTATACAAATACAGCAGTAATAGGTTACAAGTACAAGACTAGTGACGTATGTATGTATTGCCCGCTCGATTCATTTTGTGTACCACATGGCGATAGTGTTATTTAATGGCCTTCTTTGTATTATACATCCGAATAGTGATGTAACCTATAGTTTGTTGAGAAAATCCCACGGTCTAATTATTGAAGTAGGAAAAACATTGACTTCCTCATTAGAGGAATAAGGAGAAATAATGAAATTAAATTAAATTGTAATTGAAAAATTCCTTTTTTAAATATACTACGGCACAGCGCCTAACTCTTAGCACGATGTTTATGGGTTAGTTCCTCAATCAGGCATATGGTCATATTTTATAAATTATTTTAATTTATAAGCTATGGTTAATAAAAAGGGGCGCTAAGTTCTACCATTCGATATCTCAAAATCACGCGGGTATGGAAATCGGTGTCTTAAATTATTTCCTTCGATGAACGAAAATAAATTCATTTAATTCGTGATAAATACTTTAACAATGGTTAGGGTATTTTTTTAATGTTTATTTTATCTTTTCTTTTTGAACTTTACGCTTTTCCCGCATAGCAGAAGCATCATTCAGGATTCATTTTCCACTTTTTGCTTGAATCCAGGACTTTTCGAATTAAATAGTGGAACTCAATGCCGTGCTCTGTCTTAATTTAAACATAATATCAGCATTCCTCTGATTGGAAATCGAACCCAACCCACACCCGATCACGTTTACAGAACGCCACCACTCACCCCCTCACGAAGGCCTCTGTAACCTTTTATAATGTACACAACAGAAATTGGCCTTATAATTAGTGAACTTAAAGGACAACAACCAAGAGTCTTAGCACTAAGAAAAATAAATATCCACAGAATTGCTTAAATAACTATGAAAGCATAATTTATGAAGAAAACCAGTATTAAAACAATAATTACATACAAATTAACGAACATCACTAGCATCGTATTATAAAATCGCGACATGGGGCAATATAATTCACTCGTGTCCGCTATTAGCGGTCGCTATACGCGCTTATATCTTATATCATTCTTGCAATGTAAATTTATGGCTCTCTTGTCACTAGTGGCTTGTTAGTGTGCAGCGTTATATATTTGTGTGGTATGTTTATTATGACTTAAAGTCATTTATATGTATAATATATTAATAGTTCAGGACCGGAAAAAATATTTTAATTTTTTATTTTTTATTTTCACGCTGTATCCCGCAGACAGCAGGGTAGGCAGAGGGAACCTAGTGTTAAGACACTCCGTTCCCCATTTTCCGCCGAATTTGGAGGCATTGCGTGTTAAGTGGCGGAACTTAACGCCGCGCTTTCTAATAAAAAATAATTTCTAATAATAATCGATATTTCTAATAACAATATTTTCAACCGGATTAATTCCGTATATTTTTGGTATTCAAGTTTCAAAAATTTCTAAAGCGTTCAAAAATTTGTGTTTCCTAAAAATGCACCTAAGAATGCCAAAAATGTACGTGATTAATTTCTGTAAAAATACGCGCATGTTTCAAAATGTGTGATAATCGCAATAACAAAAATCTTATTATAGAATACAAGACATTACGAAAACTATGTAGTATACAATAATTTGACATTTTTAAAGCTCATATGAATTGAATATCTTTCATAATAATAAATATATTACATAAAGAAACATACATACATTTAATTTTATTATTTTGGATAAACATACATTTTCGAACTAAACCTCATTGCTACGTTGCTAAGGCAACGCATACACTTCTGTCTAATGCCACTAATACAGGTTTACGCTTTTTCCCGAAAAGTACAGTAGTGACATGACACTCTGTTCTCCACTTTAAATAATTTAAATAAATAATAATTATGCTTTAAATATTATTAAGATATATTGCAGATATCAATATTTTTGAATATTATATTTTGAATAGGTAAATACCGCGGCATAAATTTTTTCTTTTTACCCGCGACGGAACGGCGACTGTATATGTGTTTGGGGTGAGAGGTTGTTTGTTTGTTTGTTTGTTTGTTTGTTTGTTTGTTTGTTTGTTTGTGTGTTTGTGCAAATTACTATGTCAATTATTTCCAAAACTAAAAGTGCGATTTTGATACGGTTTTCTATGATAGGTTAAGGTTCAATTGGCGTATGTTCTTATGTATGTCTTATTGCCTTAACTCACCAGGGGGCGCTGCAGTAAGCATTTTACGTGAAAACGAATGTTTTCAATTATCTCAAAAAATAATAGTCTGATTTCAATAGATTTTCAGTGGTAGATTCAGGTTTAATTGGTGGATGTTCTTGGATATGTTTTATCGTGTCAAACCGCCAGGGGGGCGCTGCAGTAAGCATTTGTTTGTACTTTTTTTGTATTTATTTGTCTAAAACCGAAACTACTGCTCCGATTAAAAAGAGTTTTCATAAAAAGATTTATCTTTGCTTGGTGCATATTTTAAAATTTTTCTTTTTTTGTTACGGGGAAAACTCACCAGGGGGCGCTGCACTAAACATTTGTTTATGCAGAGCAAAAACTACTAGTCCAATTTAGATGAAACTTTCAAGGATGGGTTCAGGCTTAATTGGTGCGTCTTTCCATATATGTGTTATGGTGACCACTCGTCAGGGGGCGCTGTAATAAGCATTTGTTTGAGTTTTTTTGTGTAAAACCAAAATTTTTCTTATATTTATTTGTCTAAAACCGAAATTACTTATCCGATTGTCTAGAGTTTTCAGAACTAGATTAAGCTTTGCTTCGTGCATATTTTAAGATTTTTGTTTTTTTCGTTACGGTGAAAATTCACCAGGGGGCGCTGCAGTAAACATTTGTTTATGTAGAGTAAAAACTACTAGTCCTATTTAGATGAAACTTTTAACGATATGTTCAGGTTTAATTGGTGCATCTTTTCATATATGTGTTACGGTGATCACTCACCAGGGGGCGCTGCAGTAAGTACATTTGTTTGTGCAAAACTAAAACTACGAGTCCGATTTGAATGCAGTTTTCAATGATAGATTCAAGTTTACTTAGTGCATATTTTCATATATGTGTCATGTATGTTTACTTAGTGCATATTTTCAAGTATGTGTCAACTCTCTAGGGGGCGCTGCAGTAAGTAGCTGCTTCCATTTTTTGTGTATAACAAAAACGACTAGTACGATTGGAAAGAGTTTTCAGTATTAGATTCCGCTTTGTTTAGTACATGTTTTTTAAATTTATATTACGGTAACAAGTCACCAGGGGGCGCTGCAGTAAAATATTGTTTGTGCAAAGCTAAAATGACGAATTCGATTTGGATGCAGTTTCAGTGATAAGCTCAAGTTTAATTAGTGCATGTTCTTGGATATGCTTGATCGTGTTAACTCACCAGGGGGCGCTGCAGTAAACATTTGTTTGTAATATTTAATGTAAAACCACAACTACTACTTACTTGGTGTATGTTTTTAGTTTTTTTTTTACGTTAAGAACTCACCAGGGGGCGCTTCATTAAACATTTAATGGTGCAAAGTTAAAACTACGAGTCTGAATTTGATGCAGTTTTCAACGATAGGATCAGGCTCAATTAGCGCGTGTTCTCGTATATGTTTCGTGGTGACACCTCACCAGGGGGCGCTGTAGTAAGCATTTGCTTGTATTTTTGTGTGAAACCTATTTAGATGCGGTTTTCTGTGATAGGTTCAGGTTTAATTGTTGCGTGTTTTTATATGCCATATCACAAACTACCACGGGGCGCTCCAGTATAAATTACTTTGTTCCAAATCAAAACTACTAGTGGGTTTTGTGATTTTCACTGATTTGGTTAAACTTAAGTTTCCTAAAAATGTTACGGTGACAATCTGCCAGGCGCTGCAATAGGCATTTGATAACCAGAAAGCATTAATATAAAGTATTTCGAAATTATGTAATAATATATAATGTGTATCTATTCACTTTAAAAAGTTTAAAATAAAAAACAAAATTAAAAATTTTGAAAATACCCACGACGGTTTAATTGTAATTGAAAAAGGATAAAATAACTAGAAATCCCCCGCCTAAAAGAATATATGTAACGAGATGATGGGGACAACTTCATCGGGGGCTGCCAGTTGTAACCTCTGTTTTAAATATAGTAGTATATAGTATAGATTTCGTTCTTAAAGTTTTTAAAAGGAATACCAGTTATCAAAACTGTAAATTCATATTAATATTTTAATTTTTTCCTAAACCTGTTTTAACAGCATGAAAACCTAGGAGAAGTTAGCAAACTTAAAGTAATGGCAGCTCCGACGAAGTCGTCCCCATCATCTCGTTACATATATTCTTTTAGGCGGGGGATTTCTAGTTATTTTATCCTTTTTCAATTACAATTAAACTGTCGTGGGTATTTTCAAAATTTTTAATTTTTTTTCTTTTATACATAGTTTCTTGTATTTATTATTGTTGTAAATGTCAACGAAGGCGAAGGAAGACGAAATCCTCAGAAATTCACTGAGTACCATCCTCCTATAAAATTTAAACGTTTATACTAAGTAAAAATTTAAATACACATAAATAAATTTACAATTACAAGCTAAATATACCTGAACTAAATTAAAGAAAAAAATTAAACCATTACGGAATAATCTGCGATACGAAAGAGCCATTATCTCGTATTAATCTCGCCAAAACCAACCTCTATATAATTTAATTTCGACCATTTCACCCGAAAAACACGATGGCACTCGAAAGAGTAAACCTACAGTAGACGTTCGTCTCCTGTATGAAAAAGCAATTAGAATAATGATTTTGAAGAGCCTTTTAGAGCAAGAGGGACCAATTTAACTTGGCATTTCATATGAAGACCATATTAAGGATAACTAGTTTAATTTACACTGGTTATTATGAAGAATGGCCTACGCATTATATTGTTCGCTCACACTCGAGGCGTTAAGGTTTGGTCCACAATCTTCTTAATACCTTGAAGTGCCCGGTACGGAGGGCTTCAGAGGATTTCCTAATTCATTTTTTCGACAGGTGCCGTTATCACGGGTAAAGTCAAGTGCGCCTTTTAAGTAGATTAGAAAACATCTTATTTTTATATTAAATTTCTTTTTTTGTTTGGTAAAGAGTGTTTACGTGGAAAAATAAAATATAAAATTTATGGAAAATAAAAATAACTTGTGTTATTTATCTATTACGTTGTTTTTTTTAGCTTCACGCTTTTTCCCTTTAAGGATTGGCATAGAGAACATAGTGTCAAGAGAATTTATTCTCCGTTTTTCATTGAGGTATTAAATACTAAACGACCGACCTCAATGCCGTCGTCGTGCCGTTAATTTTTCAGGAGAACGGTAAATAAAACTTATTAAAATATAATTATTCCTTACATTGGCACCAAAAAGTATAAATGTATATATGTACGTAAATGACAATACTGAACTCTATATATAGAAGTTACGAGGAACCAAGAGCTTATTTGTTACTAGCGGCCCGCTCGGGGCTTCGCCGCGTGATCTACATTACTTTTTCGTTGTATTGCAATTCTCAAGGGTGTTTTTTTCAAAAATAAAGTAGCCTATATTTAGGCTTGGTTTATTATTTATATTTATGCCAAAAATCATTACAATCGGTCAGTAGATTTCTCCCCTCAGATTCATCCCCTATATCAACCCTATAGAGATAGACTTTTGAAAAAGTAAGTAGCCTATGTTTGACCCTGGACTTTTATCTACTTTCATTCTGAATTTCAAACAAATAGGACCGGTAGATTAGCCGTGAAAGCGTAACAGACAAACACACGGACTTTCGCATTTATAATATAAGTATGGATAATTACGACTTAGAAATCAATACATTAAACTAATAAAACAAATAGTACACACACTACCATCTGTTTTCAACACGCATTGCTATGGGAACAATTATTTTACGCATGAACAGGGTTACTAGTTTTATCAAAAAATATGACACTGAGTAACTTAAGCATACTAATCTTAAAAATAACGTAGAAGCGACTATAAAAATTCCCAAAAAAATAAACAAAATATACAAGAGAAATAAGCAAATAATAGTATGCAGCAGCAGTAAGTCTTTACATCTGAAATTAGACGGCGTGTCACGTCCAATTTCCAATTAATCCGTAGCCAATAAATTATACTTGCAAAGCGAATGAATTTCTAATTTGAGTGGAGCAAGTGTCACTTTCCTAGCTGGCATTTTTCTTTTCGTTCAGGTGCAGTCATAGAGCTTCTAGATGGAACATATCTATATCATTTATTGTATTATATATGTATTTGTTAATTAAATTTTAAAGCTATTGTGGTACATTAGGACAGCGCCCAAGTGTAAACACGGTAATTTAGGTGTTTGATATTCTGTGTTTAACAACTTTCGCAGTTTCACGCTATGTCCCTACGCATATCAGGGTTGTCAGAGGGAACCTAGTGTTAAAGACATTCGATTGTAAAAACAGTACTTGTAATCATTACAATTGAAGAAGTTTAAAATATTTATAACATTTTCGTAAAATAGATAAAATAGTGTCTTGATACTTGTGTCACTCTGAAAATCTATGCGGGAAAAAACCGTGAAATTGAAAAAAATATTGTACAAGTATAAAAATATGTTAGTTTAACATGCATATAGCAAGATCTTTGCGTTTCGGGATTGTTATATATTCAAAATGAAATTATGTTAACCGGATTATTCGTGTATATTTTTATATTGGAAAACATATTTTAGAAAATTCATTTGTACCCAGTCAATATATGACCTTCTGTAAAGTTACCGTAAGGTTTCTATTTTTACATATTAAGTTTTAATTGAAAATGCTGTAAATCTCTTAATATTATAGTATTATTGACACACTTCTACAATTGAAGAAGACGTTTTTAGAAAACGTATAAAAATTTGAACGGGACTCGAACCAGCACATCTTGAAAACGTCCAAAAATTTTCTAAAAATATCTCATTCACTATAAATCTCTTCCAGTAAATATAAATAACTTTAAACTTTCCACATGAACCAATTAGCAAAAGAATCGAAGGCGAATTAGAACGAGTGGAACACTAAAACTGGGAGCCAATTTCCTCCACCAGCGTTTTAAATCACAATAGCGGATATTACAACAACTCTGTTTGCATACTTTTCTACGGATAATCCTGTCTTTGTTACTTTTATGCTTATATTTGAATAAGCTTTCTTATACTTTTAAGAAATGCAAAAGAAATAATATTTATGTTTTGTTATTTTAAAACGTTTTTTTTTTGGGATTGTATAGTAATAACATTTAATATATTGGGTCGACTGAATATAATATGCATGATTTTGGAAGAATAATTAATTAGAAGCGTCAATATGCATGAAACCATCGTGTTACAGTGTGACTACCTCTGACTGTGCCCTTTAGCTATAAGTTCGATTAAAAGTAGCAGAAATTATTATTATTTAAATATATTTCCTTGCTCCGTTCTCAATAAACAAGAGGCCATCGACAGTGACAGTTATCGAACCTATCGATTAAAACTACAAGAAATTAATATATTTAAATGCATTTCCTTTGTTCTGGCAACTAAGATAAAGCACTGGCGTTAAGTTCTGCCACTTGACAGGCAATGTCTCATTTCCCGCAAATCCTATACGAAGAAAATCTAATGTCAAGATCACTCACCACGATTTGTACTACTGAAGGATGGTAATAGATATAATTCAAATATTATTATCATTTCCCCGAGTATGGTGTGTCGCGTTTACAGCCAGTCGCTGTACCACTTGATCACGATGGCCTCAATTATTAATATTCTTTATTAATATTAAAGATAATATTTTTTTATATTTTGTTATTCTTCGATATTATTTTTGTAATTTTATTTTACTAAAGTGAAGTGAAAAAGTTTATTTTCGTGACTCAACCCTTGGGTTTAGTTTTGTTCTTGAACCAAACCCAAGGTGATGGAGAATTAACAACAAATCCACTTATTAACAAATGACATCGTAAAATTAAGTCTTAATTTTAAATGCAGATAAAAAACTATATCCTACACATAGCAGGGTAAGCCTAGTTTTAAGACACTCCGTTCCCTACTTGCCGTTCACAAATCTGGAGGTATTGCGTGTTAAATTGCCGAACTCAACGCCGCACTCTGCCCCGACAGCAGAGCACAGAACATAGAAGGATAAAATATTTCAATTCCTCTAGTGGGAATCGAATCCACAACCAATCCCGTTTACAGTCACAATTTACCACGACTGACCACTTACAGCTTACTTCAAAAATACTATAAAAGTCATATTTTCTGTTATAAGATATTTATATGAAAGTATCGTATTTTAAAAATCAAATTGTTACCGAACAAGAAACGTGTCACGTTGCAAATAGAGAAAATACCAACGCGCTCTCAGTTATATAAGCGACGCTGACACCATTTAGTATCGAAAAGTAGAAATATGAGAAACATTTTGTATATTTATTTATAGTGTATATTTCATATTTACTCTGTACTTGAAAAAGTTTTTGTTAACTAAAATAAGTTGTTTAAATTACAAATGACTTTGAGCTGATCCTAAAGATACCAAGTCTGGTACTAAGGAAATTACTGAGTTAGTTCTTTTGTTCACCTATTACAAATGTTTACAGCATATCATTTTGTAATGAATAATATTTAACAAAGATAGCAGTATCATGTTTTTGCCATGAGAGAACTTATATATATTCTTTATTGCACTTAAAAAAACATACAGATAAGTAATATAACAGAAATTAAGTCAGCAACTTAGTGTCTAATATAAACACTTATTCCTAGTCCAATTTCCAGCCCAAATCCAGACCTTGCGTGTTAAGTGGTAGAACTAACCGCAGAGCTTTGTCTTTAGCACTAGAGCAGAGAAATAAAAATAACCTATAATCATCACCCCCAATGGAACTCAAACCCACAACCATCAAGCTTACAGTCAGACGTGATCCGACTGCGTCATGACCTTATACGAAAGTATTAGCTTTTAACTTCATGTCGTTAAAGGTAAGTACTGTATTCAAATTTTAAAGGCCATGTAAGACTATAGATAATTTGGGACAGTTTCATTAAATGAAAGTTTCATTTTCAAAATATCACAAAGCGTTCAAGTAAAACACTTCTATTTACGACATATAATACATACCTACCTACAGATATAGGCACATACACTCATATAACGTACAAAGTAAAGGAGTTGCGTAGAAGACGCGTGCTACATCACGCCTCATTTCTGCGGCTATCACCTTTTCACACGCGAAACTTAAATATTCTCATTTCCTCAAAACTCTACGCGACAATCTAAATTAGACCTTATTTCCTTTACTAAAAGCTCCAAATCGAGTATCATTTTATATTGGAAGCGTATGTTACAAAAAGGCACTGAGTATCACTTGGAAAAATAACCCTTTCAATGCGATATGTAGTTTTTCACGAGTGTGCAGCACTCGTAAACAATATAAGCCTGAACAATTTGTGAAAATACACCTGCTTTTTTCCTCTTTTATAAAACAGCGATATTAAGGCGCCTTCCGTACGAATTCAGAGCAACTGTTACAACTGTACTACAGCTGATTACGTAGAAAAATAAAAAGAAGAAGCAATTTGGGTAAATGTTTGCGTATTTTAAGGTAATGGCGAAGGAATAAGCGAATGTATAATTTTCTTGATGGGATAATGTTAAATAGTGGTAAATTACAATTAGAAGTTTTGTAATCTATTATGGTAAATAACACTTATATGTATCGTGTTTTGAAATATAAGTACAGATAATGAAGCGTAAGTACACATACAGCTACTATTTTTTTAATATTTTTTAAAGTGTCATTCACACAACATTTTTTTAAAAACATACAAAAAGTTGAACGCGATTCCAACCCGCGCTTCTTGGAAGCCGTCCAAGCATTCTAACAGCTAATCCATGCGTTATACTACCGCCTTCGTCGAATTATAATTTTTTGTCATTTCAGATACTATTTATTTAATTTTATAGACTTACATTATATTTATAATGCTTAATCCGCAAAGCATGTCGTTGGTGTACAAAAATAAATTGATTTCTCACATAAAGGTAGATTCAGTCTATTTCATTTGGGTTTAATCAATCATAGATTCTTAGCATGTACGATTGTTTTTTCGCCAAGTTCTGCCATTTTTTTCAATTTATCCACAACAATACTTACTACTATATATTTTTTTTCCATAACAACAAAAATCGTTTTTTCTTCTTATTTACTTTTATTAATAAAGATGTGAGTGTACTAACACTTAACACTTTATCTTACTTGTATCTCTTCTGTACTTATTCTTGGGTATAATTGGTATGGAGTTAAAACCAATCACTTGGCATTCTCTGTAATCTGAACAATAATATATTTTTTTAACTTCACGCTTTTCTCTTAGTTAGCAGACAGAGAGAACCTAGTATTAGGAACTCCGTTTTCCTATGTCCACTTTAATCTTAGAAGAAGCGTCTTGAATCTTGTGGAGAGTGGGGAAATAAAAATTTATGTTATATGCTCACATTCATTAAAAATATATAATATAATTCAAACAATAACTAAACTTAGGAACATCAAACTTGGCTACGCTTTATGTCCCCACTCCATCTTATAGTAAATTTGATATAGTAGATTGGATATCGTGAATGATTGTTTACCGAAGTAGGAAGCGAAATTATGAGCAATAACAATTTATTATTCTGAGAGGAAAGAGAAAAGTAGGCCAAATAATATTATGGGTATAATTAATTAGACCCCACGGGTCATTACTTGCTCATGAATGCAGTAGATCTATTATTTTTAGAAAAATCTTCGCTTTATTCGAAAATAATATACATATTTTTATCGTTTTCTTTGAGTGTTTTTATTAAAATATTATTTTATATATTAAATCTTATCCTTAAACTTTTTTTGCAATTTTCATTATTAACTTCAATTTCAAAAAAAAAATTAAAACTTTAAACATGCTGTTGATCTAGACTTTACCGATTAACAAAACCGACTGTTAAACTCGATTGAGAGAGAGTTAGAGTGAGAGGTTAGGGGTTGAAATCAATGCCCAATTACAAGGCCCAATTGCGGAAAGCGCAACGGGTCATAGCGGTGAGAGCAATTCGGGGATACCGTACGGTGTCGTGGATGGCGGCTACTCTTCTGGCTGGCGATCCACCTTGGGAGTTGCAGGCGGAGGTGCTCGCTAGTGCGCGAACGAACCTGCGACGTCTCACAGGGGTGGAGAGGGTTTCCGCTGGGTTTTAGTGGGTAGTGTCGACTTGTCGATGAGCCCCACAGTATCATTCGTACGTAAGGTAGTTCTGCCTGTCATACGTACGAATGGTCTGCGTAAACTGCATTTCCCAGCGATAAAAAAAAAAAAAAAAAAAAAAGCGGTTGAAATCAATGTAGTTTTGTATCTTAGACCATCGTAACTTACTGTCGTCTGACTGTTAACGCGATGTGGGTACATACCCCGCTAAAAGGAAAGATAATATTTAAATAATCTTTATTTGGCTGTTCTGGTAAAATATCGTGTAGCGTTAAGTTCCGCCTTGTAATACAAAATGTCTTGAGTTTGAGCGGAATAGCCTCTCTGCCTACTCTGCCTTTTGTAAAAAAGCGTTCAGCTAAAAAACGTGTTTCAAGCATAATTAGGCACTCGAGTAATATTTTTTTGCAAAAATATGAAATTTACTTAAGTAAATACAAAATACAAACATCGATAGATATAAAATGTCAACGTTGCACTGTTCAAGGTATAACAAGTGTATAACGGTTATAATCGCCTGTCAATGTTACTACAATATAAAGTGATCGAGTTAACTACCGTCACGCCATTCTCGCCCTAAAGCGTTGAACATTAGACTAATGCTTGCGCTCCATCCACGTCCACTGCGAATTCTCTAGCTAGATGCTAGCTAACTGAGCCAGGGGTAACCAAACTTTTGTACAAATATAGTAGTAAAATAATTAATAATTATTAAGGTACAGTATTTATATTTTTGTGATTGTAAACGACTGGTTGTGGGTTCGATTCCCACTCGAGGAGTGGAAATATTTAAAGTTTCCATTTTCTTCGCTTTGGTATCGAGGTAAAGCGCGGCGTTAAGTTCCGCCACTTGACACGCAACTCCACGTGAAGCTAAAATATATTTTTTTTTTACTTTACACTTTTTCCCTCGTAGCAGGGTAGCCAGAGAGAATCTACTGTGTCAAGAAATTCCATCCTCCACTTTCCGCATGATAATCGGGACATTGCGTATTAAGTACCAGAATGAAAAAAAATAACTTTAAATATATAATTCGTCGAGAGCTATTTGAACTCACAACCATCGCGTTTCATTCAGACGTTGTACCACTGCGCCACGGGAGCGTCATAGATTAAAACTGTAGTGCTCGTTTTAAGCCGTCCAAGACGGTTTCCAGGAGGCGCGAGTTCGAATCCCACTGTTTTCAGATTTTTCTACGTTTTCTAAATGTATTTTTCAATTTCCTAAGTGTGTTAATAACACTTTAAAAATGTTAAAAGTATTATTAAAGAGACTAAGATCTCAACACTTTCCATGTAAAGTAAACCTAAGTACTTTGAGTTGTGTACCCCTGAAGTGACTAGTTACGTATGCAGAACTGTAATTCCCGCCATCTAGGAGGACAGCGTACGCGGCAAACTAAATTACTTAATAATGCTGCAATTTCTTAAATTTATTAAATTTTTAACCTTTGTTTAAGAATTAGATTTAAGAATGTGTTGCAAAAAAGCTCTGAGCATTTCAACATATTCTTCTACAAAAGCAAAACCTCTAGAGACTATTTATCTACAAGTAATTATATCTTACTTCTTAGCCTAGGTAAGTAACAAGAAAAAATATATACACAACGAAGAAACATGTCTAAAAAACAGTTTAAAAAAATCTTTTAAATACTGTGGGACATTTTTCAGGTTAAAACTTTTTTTTATTTTGTTATTTATTTTAAGTTATCGATCTCATAAGGGATACTACGAAGTTATCTCAAATTACACACTTATGAACCTATAATTATTTCATAATTAAGACGTAGCTAGGAATCAGAAATTTGGCATTTGTCTTGGGCAGTGTAGGAGAGCATTAAGAGGAATTTTCTTGCTTTACGTGCGGAAGATCTTCTTGGGGATCCAAAGTTATATTTTTCAAAAATTATCCTCGAAAGTATTGAATTTGGGTTATAAAATTTATATAAAAAAACTAAACCACATGACCCATTTCAATTAATTGTTTCAAGCAAGATGCTTATACACATTTTTTTAAGAAAACTAACCCCTAAAGGGCTACACTTATTGTAGGATGAAATTAGGCTGAAAAATAAAATTAATTACACGGGCGCAGATGTGACCAGCCATTCAACTATCAAAAGAATATATTGACAAAATAAAAATAAGAGGTTAAAATCCATTTCGAAACACTATTAAAAATATAAATAAAACATTAACTCGCTTTAAGTCGCTTACTAAAAAACACAATCCTACACCTAAAGACATGACACGTCAACTAATAGATGAATATTGTTGGTATGGTAATCCAAAAACAATGGCTTTTAATATTAAATGTCATTCTTTATTCAAAAAGCTATTCAATCGAAAATATATCGTAGGCTTAGAAAATAGGGGTTATTTTTAAAATAAGTCTAATATAATGTTTCCTTCATCGGAATGTCCAATTAAGAGTAAAGATGCTAGGGCCCTTATCCTCGCATCGTGCTTAAACAACGGGTGGTCTTAGGTATTTGAAGCTAAAGTTATAAAGACAAGTTCATTATCTTTATACCTTTAATTTGTTGCCGGCTTCTTATATTTTAATTTGCCCTGTTATTTATTATGCATATGTACATAAAAGTAAAAGAAAAAAAGGCCAGTCATGGTCCAGTGGCACAAGCGTGTGACTGTAAACGACTGGTTGTGGGTTCGATTCCAACTCGAGGAGTGGAAATATTTAATATTTCCATTTTCTTCGCTCTGATGTCAAGGTAAAGCGCGGCGTCAAGTTCCGCCACTTAACACGCAATGCCTCCGAATTCGGTGGAAAGTGGGGAACGGAGTATCTTAATACTAGGTTCCCTCTGCCTACCCTGCTGTGTGCGGGTTACAGCGTGAAGCTAAAAAAAAAATAAAAGTAATTGTGGCTTCGTGAGACATCATCTGATTGTAAACGGGACTGGTTGTGGGTTACATTTCCTTTCGGTGGAATGATTATGTTTTGATTATTTTCATTTCACCGTATTGGTATCTAAAACAAATCGTGGAATTTAGTTCCGCTACTCAACACACAATGTCTTCATTTTGGATGAAAAGTGGAGAAATATGTATATACTTATATTCTCTCACTATGCGGGAAAAACTTACATAAGTATGTCAAATCATGTAAATAAATTTTTAAACAGTTATTAGCAACTGATCAACCCGTAATCGCGTTCGTGTAGCAATGCATTCTTAATTAGTCTAAATCAATATAGAATTTGTATTTGCAACACATAATGAAATAATTTTTCGTGTCAGCTTCACACTGTATCCCACACACAGCAGGGTAGGCAGAGAGAACCTAGTGTTAAGACTCTCTGTTCCCACTTTCCGCCGAATTCGGAGGCTTGCGTGTTAAGTGGCGGAACTTAACGCCGCGCTTTACCTCGATTGGGAATCGAACTCACAACCAGTCGTTTACAGTCACACACTTGTGCCACTGGGCCACGACAGTCGTGTCAGCTGATCGGTTAAAAAGTCTAGACGTAGAGGCGCTTATCGACATAGCGTGGATTTTCTGTAATCAATTGGCTGATTACAATAACTACGGATACCATATTTGTAGAAATTAATGTACACACGTTTTAAGATAAATTTATAAATTTATCGTTGTTTAACTATTAAAAGTTTGGTGTTTATAAGAAAAATTAAAATAATATTAGGTATATTATACCTGCGCAGTTTAGAATAATAGGTGCGTGAGATTAGAATGGTGGTTGTAGGTTCGATTTCCAGTCTTCGATGATTGATATGATTATATATTATATTTATTACTTCGCTCTGATACTTGAAATTAAGCACTGCGTTAAATTTCGCCGCTCAACATGCAATGTCTCGATTTTTAACAGAAATTAAAGAACGGTGTGTCTTGACACTAGGTTCTCTCTGACCACCCTACTATGCGAGAAAAATGTAAAGCTATTTTTTTTAAAGAAACAGCTTAAAATAAAAATATAATTCAACAAAAACTAAAAAAATCATTCCTTCTAAACAAAAACAATATAACAATAAAACAAACAGCAAATTCATAGACACCCATTAACATTTAACCCAAAAAATTGAAAGATATAGAGAACGATTCTCTAGAGGAGGAAAAGAGCGGGGCGGGCGGTATAAAACTGCGTGCCATATAAAATATTGCGTGCAAGTGATGGGGCGGGGTGAGTAATGACGTCACGCTGTGACATAATGCGGGCTGACGTGACATGTGGCTCAGTGGACAGCGACATATACGTATTGTATGATGTTAGACCTTTATTTCGTGAATATGTTATGTTGTATTTAGTATTTATTATTTTTACTACTGTATAAGTTCACAAACATTTATAATGAAAATAGGTTGTAATAAGCGTATAAGAGTTTGAGCGTAGCTAGATATAACATATGGTTTAGTGCTCAGAGAGTTAACACGGTTTCCAACAGGGCATTTGAATCTCACAACGTTTAAAATGTTTAATAGTCGAGTTTTCACTCCGTTCTTAGTTTATTGAGAAAACTCAATTATATTGCTATTGGTTTGTGCTCGGTGGTTAATGAATGACTTCTAAGCTAGAAGATATCTTTTCTATCTAACTTATTCGAATAATTTCGACTCAGTACAAGATTCTGAATAATAAAATTGCGTAGGTATATATGTTCTATTTATATTTCAACTTATTTTCATTTTATTAAGTTATTTTTATTTTGTTAAGTCTATGTAGTACATTTGTTTATCAGTTGTACCTTAATTAATTTAACTTACCTTGGTGAGATAAATCGTGGCGCTGACTTGAGAGGCGCCACTTAACATATAGCGTCTCTGCTTGAACAGAAAATGGATAACAGAGTATCTTGACACCAGATTCTCTCTTTCTATCCAGCTACGTGAAAAGAGGCGTGGGTCTATAAAAACAAAGGGGAATTTTAAACCATAAATATTAAATGCGTTATAATAAACAATATACGAATGTTTGCGGAAATAATAAAACGAATATACTATAGTGGCCAGTCGTGGCCCAGTGGCATAAGCGTGTGACTGTAAACGACTGGTTGTGGGTTCGATTCCCACTCGAGGAGTGGAAATATTTAATATTTCCATTTTCTTCGCTCTGGTGTCGAGGTAAAGTGCGGTGTTAAGTTCCGCCACTTAACACGCAATGCCTCCGAATTCGGCGGAAAGTGGGGAACGAAGTATCGTAATACTAGGTTCCCTCTGCCTACCCTGCTGTGTGCGGGATACAGCGTGAAGCTAAAAAAAAAACAAGGAATATACTATAGTTATTTGGTCCTCCTACTTAATTTTCTAAAAACATATAAAAAAAAGAATTTCTAAGGTAAAAAGCCGTATCTCACCTTTAAATACAAAATCTTAGAATCCGAATACAAATTAAGTGCTATTTATATCTTAACATAAACAATTTGAAACTCGCGTAATTTTCCAAGTTGTAATTTAATTAACAATTTGGTATTCCAGTTACGTTATAGCCCGCGGCCGTGGGACTAGACATCGAATAATTAATTTATTCGCTTGCATAATTCGGTATATAAAAATAATATTTTTAGGCTATCGTGTTGCTGTTACTTTGTAGTATTTGACTGTATACGATGATTGTGCGTTCGATTCCCGTTTGAAGAAATTATTCTGTTTAAATTACTTTAAATCAGTAAGCAAATTCCAGGCAGTAAGTGGAAAACGGAGTGTCTTAATACTTTGTTCTTTACCCTGCGAGAAAAAGGGTGAAGCTGCTTTTTTACATTTAGAAAAATTGTTGAAAAGTTTGTTATAGAACTGTTCACCATTCCCTAATAATTATATGTTGGTTATGGAATTAATATTTCGTTGGATTATACTTTTGAATACTTTAAGACTATCCTTTGTTCTTATTTTGGGTCTATATATTATCGCAAGTACTTTATATAATTTAATAGTTATTATTTTAAGCAGTTAATATTATTTTCTTATTAAAACATTGAAACACCCAACATGCTTGCTAAACTATAAATGATGACTTCGAATTATTTACAATATTTTACAGTTTGTTATGTAATATATAACCAGTTGACTTCTGCCACTCAATATAAAATGTAAACATTGCAGCAAAAAATAGTAAACAAAGTGTCGTGACATTGGGTCTCTTCAGAAAGAGACATGAGAGAAAAACTATGTATTTATTTTTTCTTATCATTGCCTGTAACAATTTATCTTTTATTAAAAAATATTCAAACTAACTTTCTTACCTAATTTCCTAAGGTTACATTAATGAATAATTAAATAAAATAACCCTTATTTGGAATCGTCAAAATTTTATTAAAAAGTTACTTGTACAAGGGGTAGCAACAAACGTTCGTAGCCCGCGGGTGTGGAATGAGTAACGGGATTTCACGAATAAATTGGTTTTACTTGAGTTATTTTTTAAGGCGTCCCAAGACGAATGAAATTGTAATCATGGTGTTAGATAACGCGAATGTTTTATTACAGATTGAACGCTGTAAGGAGATATATCAATTTGTTTCGCAAGGGAAATATTTACAGTAATGTATTGCCTTTCAAACTGACAACACTGTCATAATGATCGATATTACGGATGTTCTTAACTAATTGAATAAATAACAGTTTCCAGCTTCACGTTTTTTTCCGAATAGCAGGGTAGTCAAAGAGAATCTAGTGACAAGACACTTTTTCTTACCTTTTCCTTCCACTTTTTGCGCCTTGAATGGGGACAGTCAATGCAGCGGAGAATAAATGAAATATTATTATATGTTCTAGATTTAATAGAAATAAATATTGAACAAATCAATAAATTACTAATGTTTGCAGAAGTTACAGTTTACAGTTAAAGTTTTTATATTACTCGATTAATTATCTAGTTACATATCTTTCTAGCTATGCTCATAACAAAAATAAGTATAAAGAAGGCGCATATTCGAGTTCACTTCAAGAGTAACGTTAAAATTCTTATTCGTTTTCTAAGAATGTATTTCAAGTCCTAAGTATTTGAATAATACTTTAAAAATGTTATAATTTTAATGTACCTCCCATATGAAACTAACAATGCTTTCCATTCAAATCATACACATTCCTTCCCAATTCTTATTTTCATAACATCTGAAAACGCCGTACAATAATTACGAGAGGAATTTCGTTTAACAAATAACATTAACCTATATTTTCCTTTATATTTACGCTGTTTACCCCATTTATTACGATGCAGCAATCTAATCAAAACTTCTACCCTAATGAAGCAAGCTATAGTGATTCTGAAGTAACGTTGCGGGTGATTTGATACCCAAAGTTTTGTAGATACTATACGATATCTTATTCTGTAGTGTAATAAAACAGAAATGAGTATTTTTGGTAAATAATAATGGGGCTATAGTGGGATAGTATTCTGTAGGAGATAGTGTGGGTATATTGTAATCTGTATTTTTTTTTTATTTGAAAAAAAAATCGGGTCTTAAATGTTTCTTGTACTGCATAAGAATAAGGTCAATGGTATAAATTCGAAAATAAATAAATAATTTAATAATTTCCAGTCGTGGCCCAGTGGCGCAAACGTGTGAGTGTAAACGGCTGGTTGTGGGTTCGATTCCCACTCGAGGAGTGGAAATATTTAATGTTTCCATATTCTTCTCTCTGGTGCCAAGGTTAAGCGCGGCGTTAAGTTCCGCCACTTAACACGCAATGCCTCCGAATTCGGCGGAAAGTGGGAAACGGAGTGTCTTAATACCAGGTTCCCCCTGCCTACCCTGCTGTGTACGGGATATAGCGTGAAGCTAAAAAAAAATCGTTCAATTTGAGATATTGCGTGTCAGGTGGTGGTCGAAAAATGATAAATGACAACATTTATGTATATATCTAATACTCTGAACTCCTATATCCTAAATCATCAAAGAAAAAAAGGAAATCAGAAGAAAAAAACAAGCCCTAATTGCCCTAATTAAAGCTTTATTGAATTTTAATTGGGTTAAACTTAAGTATTGTCAACTCAAATTGAAGCATTCGCTCAAATGATATTCAAACCCATAAACATTACGTAAAACCACTCGCCTACCTGCACCATGCGAGTGTCACATATTAACATATTTAACAATACAAAATCAATTAAGGACAAACAAAAACAAGTTTAAATCATTCGGAACATTTGTAAAAGGGTATTAATATTTCAATTATACGTTGGCTATTATATTGTATCTGTTCGACCGGACTCCCAGTGGGATTTGTGCTGGGTAATGACCAGAGAAAATTTTGTAAATAAATAATTATTTAATTATTTTATAATTAGACTGTTATGGCACAGTAGGACCGTATCTAACTGTTAACGCCATTGGTTGTGGGTTCGGTTTCTATTCAGGTGATCAGGTCAGATTTAATCATTTTTTTTTAGCTTTACGATTTTTTCCGCGAGAGAACCTAGTCAAGACACTCCGTTCTGAACATTAAAATTATTATTTTCAACTTTTTTCTTTTTTGTTTTTAATTACATTACTGAAGTCATTAAAAACAATTTGACATTTTAGCCTTAAAATATACGAAATAGATATGACGTCATAAATCGGATACCTCAAATGATTTATTATAAACGTTGAACTATGTGAGCATTCAAAACACAATGACTTTCAAAGTCAAGGACGAATGTTTTATAATTATATTCTGCCTCATTACCACGCATATAAAGTGCGTGAAAAGCTATCCCGCAAACTTTTCCACATATAACAATCTGAGCCTAAAAATAACATTTGAAACAAAACAATAAAAAGATATAAACAATATTTAAATATATAATATTCTTTTTTTTCAGCTTCACGCTGTATCCCGCACACAGCAGGGTAGGCAGAGGGAACCTAGTGTGAAGACACTCCGTTCCCCACTTTCCGCCGAATTTTCAAAGGCATTGCGTGTTAAGTGGCGGAACTTAACGCCGCGCTTTGCGTCAGTACCAGGCAAAGAAAATGGAAATATTAAATATTTCCACTCCTCGAGTGGGAATCGAAACTACAACCAGTCGTTTGAAGTCACACGTCTGTGCCACTGCGCCACGACTGGCCTATATAATATTTAAATAATATAAAAAAGAAACACGAATAAATTTGAAAGAGATATCACAGCAACTGTCAAGACAGTTTTCATTTCAAACGTCAACCGTCAGGACAATACAATCTGAATTTTGCGTAAATAAAAAGTAAAATTTTGATGTCTCTAATATATATGTATAATATATAATATAGCTTCACGCTATATCCCGCACACAGCAGGGTAGGCAGAGGAAACCTAGTGTTAAGACACTCCGTTCCCCACTTTCCGCCGAATTCGGAGGCTTGCGTATTAAGTGGCGGAACTTAACGCCGCGCTTTACCTCGACACCAGAGCGAAGAAAATGGAAATATTAAATCGAGTGAGAAATCGAACCCACAACCAGCCGTTTGAAGTCACACGTCTGTGCCACTGCGCCATGGCCTATATAATATTTAAATAATATAAAAAAGAAACACGAATAAATTTGAAAGAGATATCACAGCAACTGTCAAGACAGTTTTCATTTCAAACGTCAACCGTCAGGACAATACAATCTGAATTTTGCGTAAAACGAAAAGTAAAATTTTTATATCTCTATTTTCCTTGTTTCCAATTCGAAAAGAATAATTATGTCGGTTAATTCCATTAATGAGTCCATTGTGATGCTTTATTTGATTTGCGATGAATCTAATTCGTTTAAAAGTCAGTGTGGCGGAAAAATGTAGATTTAAACAGATTTATTTTTCTTTTTCTTTATGTTATTATACAGAGCTTGGGGTTTGTGAAAGATGGCTTTGTATTTTTTGTAGTATTTATAAATATTGTTTCTTGGTTAGATGTTAAGCTGATTTTAGTAGCGATTTAGCTTATAAAATCTTATGAAGCTAACGGCATATAGTTATTTTGATTAAAAGTTGATTTGGTAACTTTATATAATAATTTTTAACCTTTTTCAATTTTACAGTTTTTTAGAACATTTAGAGAAAATATGAAAGATTTCTGTTTAATAAAATCACGACTTTTAAATGTAGACGGTTCAATAATATGTTCAATGTTTTGGTGTATGGAAGAATCCAATAAGATCATTGCTATAATAATACTCAATAATAGTCTGAAACAATTCTAAAAAAGATTTTAACGAGAGATGCGACAAGTTTACATAAAGAGGTGAGTGGTACCAGTGTCGAGAAAATAATTTCAATATAATCCTTTCACCAAGTGAAAATCGAACCCAGAACCAATAGCGTTAATAGTCACACCCTGTCCCACTGCTCCACGATGAGCTTCCTTATTAAAACCCCCATTTTAGCTTCTTAATAACTTGTATAAGAAATATGATATATTATTTTCATATTCCACGATATCGTACGATATAGTGACAGAGAAAAATGAAAGACAAAAGTGGGCCGGGAGAAATATTACGGTACAGTACAAAGGGAAGACGTATGTATATTTCTGAATGCCTGTCTGTTGCTTCTTCAAGCTTTAGTATGTAATATTACAAATACGTTGTATCTTACTCACTCTGTATACTAATAGAAAAATTAATATATGTTATTGAACTGGCATTAAAGCGTATTTAAACACAATTACTTCAACTTACAAGTTAATTTAACTAACAACTTGAGTAAATTAAAATAAGAACTTTAAATGTCCTACATAAATTATGTAACAATCGTGAAGACAAATATATTTCAGTAGAATTGCAAAGAATTAGAGGCTTAATGTCGAATATTTATACTCTCTATATTGAAAAAGAGCTACTACATTTTTTTTACCAAACATACCTAAGAAGCTGGCTTTCAAATGAAAAGAAATCGCATCAAAATCGATCCATTTGTTTGAAAGTAATATAGGTATATAGAAACAAATTTATAACTCTTTTTACTGCGATGGAAGATAAAATAAAAATAGGAAAATTATATAGTAAACATTTGAAGAAAAGCAGAGAAAAAGAAAAGTTGTGACATTTTGTTAAATTCTCTGTTTTTACCAAATATATGTAATATGCGTATAAGAATAACAACTATATAGCTATCTGTTCAACAATTAATTTAAAAGTAGATATAACAAAGTAATATCCAAAAAAAAATATATTTTTTACGTTGTATCCCGCACATAACAAGGGTAGGCAGAGGGAACCTAGTGTTAAGACACTCCCTCTGCTACTTTCCGCCGAATTCGGATGCATTGATTGTTAAGCGGCGGAAGTTATCGCCGCGCTTTGCCTCGACACCAGGGAAAGAAAATTGAAATATTATATTTTCACTCCTCGAGCGGAAATCGAACCTACAACCAGTCGCTTTACAACACACTTTGTGCCTCTGCGTTACGACTGGCCCCTGACGGTTAGTTACGTTGCTTAAAAAGAATGAAAACTGTAGTATAGCTGTTTGTTCAGTAATTCAATTAAAAGTCTAGTATTACTGCAATAAATTCTAAAATATTATTGTTCAAATAACGAAAATTTATTAAAAGATTATTAATTCAAGCTAATGATCATTTTATAGGTCGGAATTACTGGGAGTCCTGGCCAAAGGCGGTAATCGCAAAAGTTCTCTAATCGTATCGATATCTCTAGGGAACTAAATTGATCGAATTTCGCCGCCTTCCCCATTGCCGTAACTCGAGTAGGAAAAGTTTTTAATTAAATATTTTAAATGGATCATTTCGCTGTACCTCAGCGTTTTAAATGTGTCGTTCGAGTTCTAGGATTTATATTGCTTCAGAGAATAAGGTAAGGTAGTAAATACGGAAAAGGTCTTTTTTATTGTTACCCGCGATACTTTGGTTTTATCAAGTTAAATAAATAAATTAAGAGAAAAAAAAACTTTTTAAAGACAAGATTTTTTTTAATTATTTTTTTAATTATAAGTAAGTTCTTTTTCCTTTGATTTCTATATTTTAGGAATGTAACAAAAGTAACTAATCCACTAGCTTGAGTGTATCGCCATGTTGGGCTTAGAGTGACGTGGTACAGCTAACCATTCTTTATATTGTCATCCAAGCAATACGTTTATATAAAATTGCAACTAATTTGGATATGTACTTGAACATTGAGCAAGAATCTACCCAACAAACATATACATTGCAAGTTAAATAAAAACTTGTGAAAACGAATAAAATACCAGGTGTAGAATGGCAAAGGCTTCATTTAAATAATTCTTTTTATAATGATAAAATCATGTCAAAACTTTAAGTAGGCATTAGTACCCACTTACTCTTCAACCATTTAGGGGTATTACCAGTCTTATAATTTCAACAAATGTAGTATTATCACTATGGTTGACTTTATTATTCTAGTTATAATAAATTTAAACAAAATTTGTTACTGCTTTAAAGATACGACTTTTGCTAGTTATGTATAAACCACTTTTTTATAATCTTTTCTCTGAATGTCTGTAAAAGTGTCAAATATTTTAAATATATCGTCGACAGAAAACGTATTTGCTGTAAGTAGAAAAAGTACAATTTGAAATAAAGCCGAAAAACGTTTTTAAATTTGAAAAAAAAATCATAGCTCTGTTAATATAAGCAGTATAGACATGATTTTTGGTACGTGAACTAACTTTAACATTACTAATGTACTGAAAATATCTACATGTGTCTAAAATAAGTGGAAGTAGACTTTTCATTACTTACAGCAATTCGTTTTCCATTTATGGAATATAAAAATGTCGTAAGTAAGAACTGAATTTGTATGGCGAGTGAGGATTCTGATTCTTTTGAAAGGAATTTAAATACTGTAAACGATAAATAACACTAAATAAGTATTATCTTAAAGACTTGTATATGTTTTTGAAATGAAGTTGACATAAATAAGCTCTAAGTAGTAGTAGGTAATAAGGGCAGACTGCGTAAGTCACAATGGATTCTTAACGTCGTCACAATTGCTGTAAGTTAAAAAAACACCGCCGACACCGCAAAACACCGGATTTTTGGGTAGTTACAACAAATTGGATGAATATTTTTTCAAAATTGAGAACGCGTAAGTAATTTTTTTTTAATCTTAGCAAAAACCTACCTAGATCATTCGACGCAGTTTTTTTTTCTGATTCAAATGATATATAAAACCAAATTTTGATATTTTCTACTTACAGCAAATACGTTTTCCGTCGTCGATATGAACACTTTTTTGCACAGCAAGCAAAGAAAACCTTGTGTCAAGACACACCGTTCTCCACTTTCCTTTTATCAAGACATTTAAAACTCAACACAACCTATCTTAGGTACCTTAGGTAGAGCGGAGAAATAAAAACAGTTTAAATGTAATCATTCCTTCGAATGGGATTTGAATTGACTGCACTACGATGATTTGAAAATTTAATAGATAATTATTACTTGAAGATCTTTTAACGATGTTTTTGTTACTTTAAACATTATTGAAAGTGTTATTCACACGCTAATTGAAGAACACATTTTTAGAAAATGTATAAAAATATGACCGCAGCAGAATTTAAACCAGTGCCTCATGAAAATCGAACAAGCGCACTATCCGCATGGCTTTCTACATATTTTAAAAATGTCTTAATAATTTTGTGCTTGTCATCGATAGCACAACCCTTTTTGACATTTCACTCATCTTCCCTCATAAACTATTTACATACATACAATACGTACATACACAAATAATGAAAGACATGACCTTTTAATAAACACAAAGAAAGACAAAGAGACCCAACGAATTACTCCGTCCAACGTATCCGACCGAGCGCATATAAACTGCCTTAAACAGCTCCTTAGAAACCTTTTACACTACCTACAGTCTTCCACTAATGATTCACCAAAAATACTCGAAAAGTGCATTTTAGCCCTTATTTACTAGTAAATAAGAGTTAAAAGTAGTATTTCACGAATGATAGAGTCGCCCTTTGTATACCCTACATCATCAAATATACATTTCAAGTAAGTCTGAGGGGACGGCATGAAAATAGGTCCTTTGAATATGTATGGAAAGGCCGTGGAACAAGACATCTTTGGTGGCTTCCATAAATGTAGTATGACTAGACCAAAATAGACTTGACAGTATATTGCTTTCCGGCTTATTGTTTACGTGGGAATGTTTAAATGGGAATATTTTAGTTTGCTCATCGCGGTTTATTGTTATTGAAATTATATTTTTATATTTTTCTTTTATTATATTATTCATTGAGGAATCGCGGTTACGTGGCCTTTAATTGGCTGAATAATAAAGTTGTATAATATACAGGTTATTTGATCTACAATGGATACAAGTATGTTTTTTTTCAGCTGCACGCTTTCCCCGAAAATGTAGAATGGAGTTTCAAAACACTCCGATCTCCATTTTCCGCACAGAATAGTTACATTTTGAGTGGCGAAAATCGACGAAGCATTATATCTTACCAGAGCGCTAACACTTCGTTTTTTTAACTACCTTTCTATCCGGGGAATAATCGTGAAGGTGAAAAAAAGTATTACAAAATTTGTAAGTCAAATATTCTACAAATGCTTGTATAAGTACTTTTTTGTTTTTATTTTTTTTAGCTTCATGCTATAGCTTCACACAGCAGGGTAGACAGAGGGAACCTAGTATTAAGACACTCCGTTCCCCACTTTCCGCCGAAATCGGAGACATTGCGTGTTAAGTGGCGGAACTTAACGCCAAGCTTTGCCTCGACACCAGAGCGAAGAAAACGGAAATATTAAATATTTCCACTCGAATGGGAATCGAACCCACAACCAGTCGCTTAAAGTCACACGCTTGTGCCACTGGGCCACGACTGGTCCTATAAGCATATTCCTACATTATTAAAATCCATCTATCTTTGATATAAGTTAATACAATAAAATTTGTTTAAATATATGTACTACATAATGGTACATATATATGTATTTAAAGAGAAATAAGTACATTATCCAGCGAACATCCTCCCCTCTCATAAACGCGAGTTTATCCTAATAATGCGGGACGCATTAATGATGCAAACGAGCGGAAAGTCTTCACAACCGGTAATCGAATCTGCCTTCATCTGGCGCTATCATGAAACTTTTATATTTTTGTGGTAATGTTAATAAAATAAATATAATAATTTACTTAATATAAAGTAACTTCTCTTAGTTAAGGATAATGATTCATTCTTGGCTTATATATGAAAATATTTTTGAATTTTTCCTATAAATTATACGATTTCCTTTGAATTTTCCTATGAATTGTGGCTAGTCGTGGCCCAGTGGCACAAGCGTGTGACTGTAAACGACTGGTTGTGGGTTCGATTCCCACTCGACGAGTGGAAATATTATATTTCCATTTTCTTCGCTCTCGTGCCGAGGTAAAGCTTGGCGTTAAGTTCCGCCACTTAACACGCAATGCCTCCGATTTGGGCGGAAAGTGGGGAACGGAGTGTCTTAACACAAGGTTCCCTCTGCCTACCCTGCTGTGTGCGGGATACAGCATGAAGCTAAAAAAAAAAAAAAAAAAAATATACGAAATTTACGTATAGACATTGTTACTGCAAAACTTGTTTTTTTATTTATAATATTTGTGAGCAAGATTAATAAATACGATTAGCCACAATGCTTAAAATATGAGTTACTTTAAAAACTTTTATGTCACGTTATACAAAAGTTTATTTGTAAACATGTGGTACTGTAGTAAATAATTTATTAAATAAATAACAATATACGATATCTTCTGCCTATGAACTTTAAGTTTACCTACTGACTTTAACTTTAAGTTTACATTTTATGCTTCTCACTCCCAATTATTTAGCCAAAATAAAAAATATAATAATATATTCAAAATAACTTTTAAAAGAATAGTTTAATAATAAAAATTATTCATTTCTACTTCTAACAAACAGCAATCTCAAACAAAGCTATAAAATATTGATATCAATTGCAATTGGAAAAGCGTTCCGTTATACCGCCACGTTCCACAGGAAGATGAAAAGATTTGCGAGGCGTTTTATAATAGAGACTGACGGAATAAGATCGCTCAATTCTTGTAAAATAACTTTAATGATGTATCATTTATTGGCAAATATGGGAAGAGATATAGGGGGGGGTAGAAGACATTGTTAGACTTGCTTGGTAGCGTTTAAATTTTAATAGATAGACGTATTCATCGTCGCTGTAGAACGAAAAGTCAGTAAAAAAAATATTTTGTGATAATGAAAGTTTAAAGCTTTAGAAAAAATATATGAGAATATATTTTATTTTAGATGATATAGCCTTACACTTGTGGTTTAATTTGAAGGAAAAGAAATAACATTTATATCATAAAAGCTGTTTTTGATTCATTGAAAAAAGTTTGAAAAATATATATTAATTACGTGCACCTTGTATGTATTAAATAATCGCTTTATAAGAAAACTCTGACTTACTTTTAACTCTTCGCTGTGTGATTTTTCACTGTCTTGATCGTTGCAGTACCCCATGTACTTTGGACGTAAGTGAAGCCTTCAAATGTTTCTTCTAGGAACTCCTCTCTCTACCTCACCAAATTGAAAACCAACTTACTACTCTCGATATAATTAGATAATAATATGTGTTTGATATTTGTCTACTATAGGTATACGAGTTCTAAATACATATAAAAAAGTAAAAAAAAATAAAAAATATTTTAAAGTACACAAGAATAAAGAATCACAGTGAAACATAAGAAGCGTTGCAAATCAAAAAGTCGTTCAACCAAAAATGATTGTCTAAGAAACAAACTTTTGCAACGTCCTAATTCGAAATGTCCATAAAACCAGAGAACTTCGAGACAAACAAAAGTTTATAAGAAATAGAAACTCAAATATAACTGGGTCAATATGCGGGCGGTTTTCATTTAAACTTTGAAAAAGATACATAAAAATATAAGATGTTTTCAAGCGCACGGTTCAAGTTACTGTTTAAAATTTGTATAGATTTTTGTTAAAGGCAAATAAGGATAAAGTGCTTAGTAACGCTTCAAAGTTATTTAAGCATGTATTAGAATTTTAGAAGAATTTATCGGTAAATACTTAGTAACGTCCATACGTATGTATTGAGCCCATCGTAGCGCAGTGGAACATCGTTTGACTGTAACGCGATGATTGTGGGTTCTATTCGAAATGATTACATTTAAATTTTCATTTCTCCACACTGGTACCTAAGAACTAAGACAAAGCACGGCGTTAAATTCCACCACGCAATGTTTCTATTTCGGGTGGAAAATGGAGGATGTAGTATCTTGTCAGTAGGTCCTCTCTAACTACACGAACAAACATTAAGCTAAAAAAAAGTATAAAAAATGTAAAAACATATCAAAATTTTCGTGGGATATATCAGTACCTACCTATAAAAAATCTTCAACTCAGTTAAGATGACATCATAGCTGTTATCCTTACTCAAAGTATGGGTTGATATGGGTTGAAATTACGCTTGAAAAAATAGTTTTCCAGAATTTTCATGACTTTAACACTTTTAAGTGGCCATCGTTACTCAGCTGGGCAGCGTCTGACTAAAAACGACTCCTCTTCGTGGTAACTACTATACATAAGTTATTGCAAGATAAAATTTCTTCCTCTGCTCTGAAGATGTTTTGAGGAGATTACTTTCTCTGTTCTGGTAAAACAACGCATCGCATTAATATCCTCCGCTTAACACTCAAATATCGGAAATTCGGGGAGATAGTGATATAATTTATATATTTTTATTGTCAAACATATAAAAGAATCATATAATTTAATTACAAATTAAGGTAAACACGTGAATAACAGATGCCACCTCTCTCGTCTGATTAAGATTTAAATATACAAACAAGACAAATTGAACATTTTAATTGCCACGCCAACACTACTTTACAGAGATTTATTATGTTAATAAAGCCTGCAATTGTAACGTGTCCCCGACCATACATTATCCATCCGAGATTTGTCCAAAAACGATTAAAATCCGCCGTAATGAATGCACGCGAGCGGACCACTTTAAACAGTGGCCGAGTGGTCATCCACTAAGCTCAAAGATATATAGCGTTAATATTTTCTCCACGAATAAATCTTATTATAAATTACAACTATATGCTTATAAAACTTACATATAAAATAGTAGTAATGAGAACAAATACCTTTGTATATTCTACCTTTCTTTTTATTAGAAACGCGGCGTTGAGTTCCTCCAATTAATACGCAATGTCAATGATTTTGAAAAACGGAATGTATTTACAATAGTTACTGACTATTAGGCAATGTGGGAAAAAGCGAGAGAAAGTTTTTTAATTACATACTTACGTTAAAAAATATGTCTGTTAGCTAAACATAATCACAATAATTATCTAATTGATTGACGCTTTCAGTACAAAACCAACTTTAAAATCGTTTAAGCAGCTACAATGAATTCAATTAGCAAAGCAAACACAGTTTTTTGTGCCCCTTTGTTCCCCTAAAATATATTTACATAGTCACAATTGACCCGCCCGCTGCATACACAATATTTAAATAGATTAAAAATTCCCGCGCTGACATTGCACAGATAACAAAATAATCCAGTGTAATGATTGGATTTTAGTATGTATCTAAGTCTACTGGCAAAGCTAGTAACAACATGATTACTTAATATAATATGATATGTGTTTGACATTTGATTTCCTTTTATTAATAAAAAATAAACCTTATTTTATAAAATAAAAACGTTTTTTTAAAAAAACCGTAGGAAATTCGAAGTTCAAATTTTATAGTTTTATAAAATTGTAAAATCATATGTCAATTATTATTTTATTTATTTATATAAATCCGAATTCGAGAAAAATGTTAAATAAAATGTATATAAATCAAAATTAAAATATACGATGATACAAATTTCTCATAAATTACGCTGCGAATGGAGGCGGTAATAAATCTGAGAGTTGGGAATTTCAGAAGTATACCCGTGTTTGTTCCAAACTTTCCTGCACGAAGTTTGGGTTGCGTATATTAAGAAATATTACGATATTACGGATTATAAATGATTGAAATTCTTACCACTTACCGAATATATAAATATTAAGTATATAATTTAAAGTTAAATTAATATATACATTGGTATGTGGCTTCTATTTGTTATTTCGAGCTTTACCCACAACACTCTCTCTCTCTCGGACTACGCAAAGAGACATGCGTATGATATGGCGGAAATGAAAGTTGCGGATATTAAGCCCACGACCAAACCCGCTTACAATCAGACACTGTCATACTGCTACACAATTGCCTCTTCTATTCCGAAGAAAAGAAAATCACTCGACAAGGCCTAAAGGGCCTTCCCCCGTGACCCATCCATGTTTGTGGGTGACGATGACAGCAACGACCAGAGGGCGCAGCCCTGAATCCGTTTCCCCTCTCCCCCCCCTGGGGATTTGAGAGAGAAGACCAGATACTCTTCTATTCTATTTGTGGTAATACTTATTTTAGACAAAATAATACTTAATCTACGTAATACTTAATTTACGTCAAATTAATTATCGAACAAACGTAAACACCGTCGCGTTTATGTATGATTAGCCAAGAGTTATACTCTTCAAAAAGTCAAGTCCTAAAGTTCATAAGAAAAATAAAAATTTGTAAAACGATATAAAATAATTAACAAACTGCAAATTTTACTTCACAATAGTGAAGTGCCTATTTTTAACATTATAGTTAAATACCAACATAAAAACAATTTAAAAACAACCAACCATATGAATAAAGTTCAAATGATATACCTACCAACAAAATTTAACATCCTCACTTCGATAACTTTGTCGTGTCAAAGAATAAACAAGCTTACATGTTACGAGAGAACATGACACGAATAAATTAAAACATCCCCAAATATTTGCGAAGTACTTCTTAATTGCTTCAGGAGTATCTATGTATCTATGTACGTATGTATGTATGTAAGAGACATGAGTTGACAAGTTTCAAGTCTTTGGTAAGTTAGCAACGAGATTATCCGAATGAAGTATTTGTATATTTGTATATTAATATTTTATGCGAGATCATTATCCAAAATAAATATATTTTGCGAAGTGTTCATAAATAATTCTGCATTTAAAGTTAAATTAGGTAAATGTTTGCAAATACTACATAATATGTGGTATGGAAGAGTGGGAGCGGAACCCACAACTAATCGTGTTTACACTTAGAAAAATAAAGTAAATTATGTAAAGTCCAAATACCATTTTAATATATTATTATCCTTCAAATTTAATCGTCAGGTATACCCCAAATGAGCTATCATGACATTAAGTTAGAATTGATAATATAAATATTATTGTCTCTTTTTAGCGCGGTATTGAGTTCCGTCACTCAACACGCAATGTCTCCATTTCGGACGGAGAGTGGAGGACGGAGTGTTTTTGCTCTGATTCACTCTCTGACTACCCTGCTATATAGGAAAAAGCATGGAACTGTAGAGATGAATGTAGTCAGATATATCAAATATTTATATATTTTTTTAAAATATAGTTTTTTATCAATGAAATATTTATAACTATATTTTCTTTATGTTATTTTATTTTTGTTATGTATGAATTAAAGAATATGTAGCATTTATAACTTTTTAAATTTTTAATTAGTGTGTTTAAGTAGAATTCTTTGTTTTGATTGCTTTTGTTTTATATGCTTGTATTTTCATGTAGTATCTTATTACTTTTAGTTGCATCCTTGTTGGTATTATTACCTACTTACTTAATTTATAAGAAAAGGGATGATGGAGATAAGCAGCGCTGGAGACAAGCCTCATAGCATACTAAGCTTCACTCCTTTTACTGTTTTTTGTTTTGTATTTTTATCACTAGCTTTTAACTTATAACGTTAATAAACTTTTTTTTAATTTGAATTTTGAATTTTAATTGTATAGGATATTTGCTAATAAATACTCAAAACTTAACTCAAACTAAAACCCCACTTAAGAAAGCAATTTAGCGACGATTTGCACCATTCCCGTTTTATGACTTCGAAACAATAACCATCGTTATTTCATAACCTTATCTAAGGCATTTACTGTGTTTTTTGGAAGGAATGAAGCGTATCTTCATATTTCATAGCGCACGCGATGTTCCGCTTCCATTATGAATTGTGAGGTGTAGCTATAAATATACGTGCAAGTGCTTACTTAATGTGGAGCGATGCTCCTCGATCATTGCTGCTATGAACCGCTTAGAAGATATTACTCCTCGGAAAAATTCAGAACATTTTTGTGTTTTTTGTGTTAACTAACAGTATAACCAATGTTTTTAAATTAAGAAAGTCAATGTGAATTCAAAATATAAGAATTATTTAAATGATTAACATTATGTACTTTTCTAATTTAAAGACCTTCCAGTGTAGATCAAACTCGCAATTACCGCTTTTACAGACAGACACTATTTTACTGGTCACGATGGAGTGAAATAAAATAGTAATAAGCACTTAAAAAGCTATTTTTTTGAGTTAATAGTAACAGTAACGGCCATAATAAGGCAGTTGAAGTCGAAAGAAAGAGTATTAATGTTAAGTAAATAAAAAAAACACAAATAGAACCATAAAATTGTAAGAAATATTGCAACATAATTATATATTTTCCCTTCAGAAAAACCATATTATTAAAAAAGCTTTATCACAACGACGACCTAGAGGAGAATGTGTCAGGGAAATCTATTCATATCGTGCGGTAACATATTACCATACTTAGTACGCAAGTTACACTGCATAATTGCATGTCGCGGTTTTAACACTAACCTAACTAATCACTTCGTCTCTCGTTATAGTAACCGTATACTAAGTTCTTGAACTTGATAAACTGAAATATGCCCATATATTTATTCTTTTCATTAATTTTAAGAGCTTTTAATGTTTTTTTTTTATTTTTATTAGTATTTTCGATAATAAGGCCAGCGATATCATCATCGCGCCTTTGTAGCCCACGATTTTATATTAAGTTCACTTCCTGGTGCAAGAGAAATCTTGATTTAGTTATGTTAAAATCTCCGCTATGGTGACCAAGATAAAGTGTGACTTTGAGTTCTGCCAATCAATACACAATGTTCAAGATGTGTTGAGTGGCGGAAATTTGGGAACGGAGTGCTTTGACACTATCTCTCAGTATCCTGCTATGCAAAAAAAGCAAAAATAGGTTAAACATACAGTTCGCTTATAATGAGAAACAATCGATATTTTAGACATACATATGTATATAACAGTACCTATTTTGTCTCTGAGACCCCTAAATTATACATTTGCTAAGATTTAGATTTAGAATTATTTTACCGTGTACACATATTCCTTTAATATTGCTTTAAATGCATTCATGTACTCCACACTTACAAAACGTATCCAATATAATTAATACAAAATGTATCCAAGCTTCCAACGTACTTGGTGATTGAACTATGGAGTATACAACCTGTTTTCCCCCAAGGTGACTCATGTTTTACAAAAAAATGTTGTTTTCTATTCAAAATGAATACATTTACACAGCACATAATACACAAGTATTATCATATTATATTTTACGACTTGATAAGGGCGTATAAGATTTATAGATATATTCTAATACGCAATTAAGCAACTCTTACTAGCAATCAAGGCGGTATAAATCAGTAGTAGTTAGTCCTAGCTAGCACGTAATATTGTGCCGCAAGCCACCGTATAACAGTGTCCTGACTGCGTCTACAGAAGCACATGCGAGCCGCCGGCGGTACATAAGTCACGCCTACAAAATGATATATTTAATAAAGTCTCTAATCCTAAAGTATTATACAAGAAATGTATTTTAAATGTTATTAATTGAGTCTTGTTTGTATGTTTGTGGTTATTAGAAGCAGCTACAGGCCTTTTCCCGTATAGCGGGGTAGTCAGAAAGAACATAGTGTGAAGACACACTGTCCTCCACTTTCCGTCTGAAATCAAGACTGGATGTAAACGCTGCACTTTGTCTTAGGTAATGGACGAAGAAATAAAAAAGTAAATATAATCATTTCCCCGAATGAGAATCGAACTGCGCTACCATGGCCTCGTTGTATACTTATTATGATGTTGTTAATTGCATTTGCCTGTAAAGTAAAATAAAATACATACTCTATTATACTAATCTAAAGTAGATAAAGTGGAGATTGTTTAGTTTATAATATTTTTTACTAAACATCTTTGTCAATTTTCTTTCAACAACAAATTGTCAGTTCATATCAGTTCTTAAACTATGGCGCTTCAAGCGTGCTGGTAAAGCACGAAATAATATTGTGATTAATATAAATAATAGAGTTATAAAGAATGATTTTTGTTCTTTTTCATACATGTAGTACGTGTGACAACATTTAGTTTATATAACAATTTGTATTTGTTGTTATAAAAGTAAGCTTGTATGACCTTCGGGTATTTCCCGTATTGTACGGGATAGATACTATGTGACAGATGGTTAATATTTATTACATTTATATACTAATACATAAAATTTATCTAATAATTTATAATGTACTTTGCAAAACTACAAAGAATAGTTAGATCTAATTTAACTGGCGAGCGAGAAAAAACGAAAAAACACAAATATAATTAATTTAAATGTTAAATGGTATGTTCGGACGACTATTGCGACATATAATGAGAAATCGAAATCACCGCCATTTACATTAGTCAGCCAGACAGCTTTTTTTTTCAATATGTTTCTTTCTTCAAATATAAGTCTAACAAAGCGTAGTAAAACACAAGTCTTTATTGTTTCTATTGTATAAAATGATAAGACCTAACCAGCAAGTTCTCAGCAGCAAGACAGTGAGTGCCAAACACGTACAGGACTTGCAGCCATGCGGTCACGTTCCTGCGGAAGAAATTTATTTCTACGATCGCTACAATGGATAATACAGTCTATAACTTATGTCTATTCTATAGTAAATTGTTAGGTTTATTTTGTACTATTCAAGTAAGTTTGAAGGAAATCGCGAATAAATTTAATAAAGTTATGCTTGAGAGGTTATGTATGTTTGTATAGATTGGTGTTTACGATGAGTCTTTACACTTGTTCTGATGTAAAAATGTGTGTTTATATTTAGGATACATGTAATGAATTCTAAATTCATTACTTTTCGGATAAAATTAAGTTGTTTGAAGAACAACACATACGAGGATATAGATATACTCGCATTGAAATGGTGTGGTAAATTAATAATAGTTATTTAGTGTGACGGATATTTTCTCATCTTATAATATACGTTATATCGTACGCTAAAAGTAGGCACCTACAAGTAATCCAAGCGCTAAAGTAGTTAAAAAATTGTTCAGTATTACTATTTCATAATCTTCAGCATTAAAGATTGTTGAAACTTAAATTTATTATTTAAATAATACTTAGTAAAAGGAACAGAATTTGATGTAGACAACAATTACTTTGAAGTTCAAACCTTATAAACAAAAGATTCTCAGTAGACATTTTGTACGTCATAAAACTCAACCAGAAATATCGTACAAAGAATCAATATTGTCATTCTTCCATCTTGCCGCCCCATTTCAATTATGCAAGCAAACACATCATACGGCGAACAATAAAATCCTTTAATTTCAATGAAGCTTACAAAAGCTTTGCTCCACAATAAACTCGCAGACGGCAAGGAGTCTGTCTCGCCAGCACTCCCCGGAGACTGACTGATGAAGAGTGAACTAAAGTGTATGTGATTCCTCGAAGATTTCTATTTGTATATTTCCGCAACTTCCCTTTTAAATATTTCAAATTGTCAACGCTGCTTTATGTCTTTTGTGAGACAATTGAAAATGGACGTTTTAAAATTTAAATATTTTTGATTTATCTATTATAACTTATATACTTCTATATCTGATATCTATTAATGGATAGATGTAGTAGTCTACCTATCAATCTCTTCATAGATAACATATGTATATGCTTATATATATAATCTGTGGAAGAAAATCTGACAACTCAATTTGACCCACTTCTTGGCGTTCTAATTGCTTGAAAATTTGTGCTCGCGACAATATATTATGCGAGAAACACGCATGTAGAATTCTTTCTAAAACTATTTTAATTCTTTTTAATCAGAGACATGCAAATGCATGATCAAATGTTTCTTTTAATTAAAACAAATGAATTTCAAACATTTTTAATTTATTTATTTCACTTAATTGGGAATTAAAACACTTAAGTCACAATTTTGTCTTATATTATAAAAAGTGGTATTGTATTGTAAATTTTTTTTTTTTGCTTCACGCTGTATCCCGCACACACTCCGTTCCCCACTTTCCACTGAATTCGGAGGCATTGCGTGTTAATTGGTGGAAGTTAACGCCGCACTTTATCTCGATACCAGAGCGAAGAAAATGGAAATATTAAGTAAGTAATACTAAATTACCAATTGCAAACTTACATACAACGAATAGGTAAATAATACCACAAGTAAATTTTATTAAATAAGAATTTATGTTCCTAAATACACGTCAAAATGTAGGTTGATCTCAGCGACTTAAATGCCTAATTTACGCGGTATAAAATCCGATTACACTCCATTCACAAGATACACCTTATCATGGTTTGACAGCCATGATATTACCAATTCCTAGAAAATCCTATAAATGCATAGGGCTGCGTCGTAAAGCTTTCATAAGTACTTGTGATCTTTTTTATTTACTTTCAACTTTAAGGGTGGCCAGTCATGGTCCAGTGGCACAAGCGTGTGACTGTAAACGACTGGTTGTGGGTGTCTCTGATGTCAAGGTAAAGCGCGGCGTCAAGTTCCGCCACTTAACACGCAATGCCTCCGAATTCGGTGGAAAGTGGGGAACGGAGTATCTTAATACTAGGTTCCCTCTGCCTACCCTGCTGTGTGCAGGATACAGCGTGACACTTTAAGGGTACGTCCAGTGGGATACAGGGATGTGTTTTAACACTCCCTTCTTCGCTTAAAACACGTGACTGTTGAGTTGTATAACTCAATACCGCGCTTTGTCTTTCAGGGCAGTGTGTTCCTCCGAATGTGGATCGAACTAGGACTATCGTTTACAGTGAGACGTTATTCGACTGCACGATATCGTCTGATTTATTTTTAAAAGTTCTTTATATATAAAAAGTAAACATTTTATGTGTTAAATTTCTCTAAGTAGAAGTAAAGATTATATTACCTTACCGTGTGTAGCCTGGGAAAAGCGGTAGGTTATAACACTAATAAAAGAAAAACAAAGAAATAATATAAATATAAAACGCGCAGTTAAAGAAATGAATATTTAAAGAAAGAAAATACTTGAAATATAAAAGCTGCAATAGAAAAGTGCAGAAGGTAACAAGACTATCATAGAGATTAGAAGTAAAGCTCAATAATATAAAAATAAGTTAATTAAGAATAGAAAGTGGGTAATTAATTTGGATTTAATCAAACAGAGAAAATTGTCAAGACACTCCGTTCTCCTCTTTATTATTTAAGTAAAAGTAGAGCAGAATCAATGGTACGATTCAATCGAGCAGTGAGAAGGACAGTAGTAAAAAATAAAAAATAGATAGTCACCATGTTTCAATTACAAATTATAGGAGCAATTTAAAATACCAACCATTACAGCAATATAAAACAGCCACTCCAACCCTATCACCAGACAAAGTCGCAAACGAGAACGAATGAATAAGAATGGTTTCTCACATCAATATTACTTAGTACGTTTAACGTAAAAGCTGACGTTTGCAGCTCGTTAAGAGACTCAATAACAACTTAACATAGAGTAAATGCAAGTTACAAACTTCTTGAATGCATTTCAACCGTAGGATAAGACGCCTTGAGACACTTTAGTCGTTATTAAGTGTAAATAGTAGAGTTAAAACTGGCTCGGCGGGTCCGCGTAATGAGGACCAAGAACGAATGCTTTGATATTCAGCTGTCTGTTGAATGCAATATTAATATTGTTTAACTTTGTTTTACGTTTAAATTTTGTTTAAAGTGTAGTATATAATAAGGAAGAATCTTTTTCTTCGTATTCTTCAGCAGGATGTTTAGAGAGATTCTAGTGTCAAAAGTTCCGTGCTTTACTTTACGCGTGAAATTGACAGTTTACGTGTTGAGTGGAGAAACTTAACGCCAAGCTTTGTCTTAGGCAATAGAGTGAATAAATGAAAATAAATAAAAGAAAACACGATGGGCCAGTAGTGGTACAGTGGCATGAACGTGTGACTGTAAACGACTGGTTGTGGGTTCGATTGCCACTCGAGGAGTAGAAATATTTCATATTTCCATATCCTTCGCTCTGGTATCAGAGGTAAAGCGCGGCGTTAAGTTCCGCCACTTAACACGCAATGCCTCCAAATTCGGCGGAAAGTGGGGAACGGAGTGTCTTAACACTAGGTTCCCTCTACCTATCCTGTTGTGTGCGAGATACAGCGTGAAGCTAAAAAAAATACGATAGATAGAAAGACGGTTTCAAATTGAAACATAATGATTTTTTGTTACAAACTAAGTTCCTTATATTTATAACTTAAAAGAAAAGTTGTATAGCTATGATGCTAAGCTATTTTCTGTATAAGAATCCAAAAAGAAGAGAACACGGCTGATTGCAAACGCGATGTTTGTTATTCAATTATTTCTGGCGGATAATGAAGGGCGGAGTGTCTTGACACTATGCAGGAAAAAGTGCGTTTTTTTTAATTCGATTTAGAATTTGTGAATGAGATTTACCTATAATCATTGAATGTAAACCAACCTCTATTTAGACTAACAACCTTACTGAGTAAAGTCAGACACGTCTCAACTGTGTCACGAAATCGACGTTAAGTATTAAATTAGCTGTCTTCTTGCCTGTAATAATTTCTTTGACCAATCAAAATTCCTTATGATATTTATGTTACTAAAAAAATACTTTTTTTTACTATAATATACTAAATTTAAATAACTGAGGTAATCGCGGCGCAGTAGGCAGTGTCTGACTGTGTGTGCGATGGTTGTGGATTCGATTCCCACTCAGGGTAATGGTTACATTTAAATTATTTTCCTTTCTCCGCTCTTAAGACAAGACAAAGGGCTTAATTCCATTAAGTTCCGTTACTCAACACATAATATCTTGAATTCGGGTGGAAAATGGAGAATCTAGTATAATGGAGACTAGGCACTCTGACAAACTTGCTACACGTCAAATACACGATATTTGCTCAATAAAAATATTTATAATTTGTTATCTATGTGGCTAAAGATCAAATTCGTGTCATTGTTTCAAATTTCTTGTATATTCATATGGAATTTAACTTTTTAAAGTCTATTGCAAAAGTAGCTTTTGTATTAAATGAGATTTTTATATATAAAACCTTTTTATATATTATTTATATATATAAAAGGTTTTATATAGTAATACGTACCTATTTAATTACATAAAATAAGTACATAAATGATACATAGCGCCAATTTTCAACGCAAACAAAATGATTACACATTGACTATAAATAAAAGTATATGCAAATATCACACAATCCGTTTTTTAGAAACCAAATAATCATTAAAAAATAACGTATAAAAGACACGGACCATACATGACCAAGGTGTGGAAACCATACACTCATTAAAAAATAAATTCTTTTACGAATATAAATTTATTATCTGTTACATGACAATAATTTGACTTTAATTCTTAGACTGTATGTCAAGTATTCAAAACATATTATTAATATTTTATATTATAAAAAAAAACATAAAAAAGTTAGAAATGAACATTACCATAAAACAATAAGCGTATTGTACCGAGCGTACATTGTATACTGCTTTTCATATGTAGCAATGTATTCAAACAACTGTAAAACCTCCGCAATCCATACAAAACTGTTAAAAGGCATGCAGTATCGTAAATTCAAGCGCGTTAAGCCGGGCGCAGACGACGCGACACTCTGCCGATAGGTGTTCTATCACAAAGTAACCAGAGGTTTGTAATCCTGAAAGCCTCTGACTGTCTTTAAGCTGATTTTCTATTGACATAGCATATTTTGAATTTAAAAAATACTAATACTTTAAATAAGCTGTGTTATAATTTTTTTTTATTTTTTTCATATTCAAGATTGATCCCTAGAGGGGTAACAACAGAACGGAGGACCAAACTCTTCGATAACGTTTCGAATAAATAATAGCAATAATCTCTTTAAAACATACAATAAAATCAATTACAAACAGTTATATGTTTAGCCACCACATCTCTCATGTAACAAAAAGAGCAACATCCGTATCACCAGTACAAATAGTCTCACAATAGCAAGTCGTGGAACAATCGTCGATGCGCCAATAAATACTGGAATCGCCGTACTATAGTACCGTACAGCCTATAGGCGATACCACGCTACCAATGGCGCACACATTATTCATGTCGGCTCGTCCGCTCGTCTGCTGATCTCCTTTTGTTTTTAATCCGTTAATTGAAAAGTGTAAACTCTTTCTGTTTAAATACCGTTTTGTGAACAATTTGCAATAGCGCTTAAATAGCTATGCTGAAGGATTAAAGTACTAAGTGCAGTTTTGTTCGACGGTACTTTTTTTTATTTTTTAAATTGCTTTTGTGAAAAAAGAGTAGCAGTGTTGTGCCAAAAGGGTAGTAGTGTGTGAATTACATATAGGCTGTTTAGTTACGGGCCTTTGCTTAGTTTTATTATTATATGTTTTAGATTTTTACTGTCTTAGGTAATTAGGGTAAATTAACCAATTGTTATGAGCACGTAGCCAAGTTTTTCAGTAGAGTTCACGTAGAGTTGTTTTAATTATAATTCTTATTAGCTTCACGCTGTATCCCGCACTCAGCAGGGTAGAGAACAGAGGGAACCTAGTGTTAAGACACTCCGTTCCCCACTTTCCGCCGAATTCGGAGGCATTGCATGTTAAGTGGTGGAACTTAACGCCGCGCTTTTCGCTTGGGAACCGAACCCACAACTAGTCGCTTTACAGTCACACTTTGTGCCACTGTGCCTCAGCTGGCCCCCAGGTCTTGTTTTTATTATTGGCCAGATATTTGGAAATACAAGTACCAAGTGGTTATATAGGCAGTTTGAAGCAACACAGGCTAAAGAAAATAACTTTACTGATTCGTGTATAACAACATGATGTTAATTCAAAACTTTTCAACCCTGTTAAAAATATTCAAGATGACATTTAAATGATTTTTCTTTTTCTTTTAATGTTTAAAGCTTTATTAATATTAAAATATTTTAAATGAAAAAAAAACAAATACAGTCACAAAAGAAACAGTGAAATAAATTTAAAAAAGCAATAAATAATACTAAAACTGGATATATAAAACCTATTTACTCATCACAATATATCAATGCAACAGCAATAAATCTCCCGCTGTCATAATATGAGGCATAATATTCGCATCACAATCAACTACTTGTTGCGAACTATTAATAACGCGAGAGCTAAGCTTAGTTTTCGTCAGTGTCAGACAGTACCTATGGGTACTGAACAGCAGGTGGTCTAAATATGTATTTATGAAAGTTCACCTACGGTGCTGTGTTCCGTGAAAAACTCGCTTGTCAAAATGTCCGACGGACCGATGCCTGGTACGCGCTGCTGGAAGTTTTCTACACACGGACTTTTACCTATTATTATAAAGTGGATATAACTATTTATTTGAATTTATATTTAATTTTTGATTGATTATTAATTGGGAAGTATGAAAGTTTTGTGTATATGTAGCTCAATTGGCTGAAGCGCTTAAATTGGGTTAGTTTTCACTCTTTCAAGGAAAGTAAAGTCTTTACATGGAATTACAATATTTATATAACGTTAAGTTTACACTAACCCCATAAACAAAAACAACAAAAAAAATATTTCATTTTTGCCATTAAACATGTATAGTTACATCTGTACAAAGACGAACATTTTGAAAATGTTATTTTGGGATATGTACGGTACTGCCTCTATGTGTGTTTTTTCTGGCAATCAGGGACAAATTTCAAATTGGAACTGCCGCACCGATTTTGACGGAACAATCACTGGCAGATAAGGAGAAAGAGAGGAAGGTATAGCAAAGACTAAGATAGGTTACTTTTATTTTAAAAGTATAGCTGTTTTGGTAAAAAACCTGTTGGGCGTTAAAGTTCTCACAGAAGAAATCGTAGGCACAGCTAGATAGATATACATAAAGGTATATCATAAAGAGGTTTACACAATGCATACCTCACATGTTTATAATATAATGGAAAAAATTCATAAAGTTAATTTTATAAAAAGACATATCTTTGCTTCCTCAGAAAAATCCATATAACAAAAAGAATATATTATTATTTATAAATATGTACTATTTATTTAATGACACTTATCAAGCTGTCAGCCCGTGAGTCTCGCGCGTCTGAAGCACGTAGTTTGCGCGAGGCAGCCTGAGTCCTGACGTTACAGGCTACAGCCGATATTTTTCCACAGCCGCCGGCGCTGCCAAACTGACGCGACATAGCTGTGCTATACACATACACATACACATACATGTACTATGTATGTATATTGTATTCTACGTTACTATATAAATAACTTTTTCTTTCAAGGGGCACTTCTTTACGGCGCCTTTGTCTGTTAGTTTATCAAAACAGAAAATATGGGGTAGATCGAATTTTTTTATTAATTTATAACTAAATAAAATAAAACAGTGTCTGATCTAAACTTGGGAATATATAATTTATTTTTAAACAATTTTAAAGTGTTATTCCACACATAGGAAAATTGAAAAACACATTTAGAAAAAAATTAAAAATTATATATAATTTATATTCATTTGTTTGCTGCGGCAGGACGAAACGTGACATATTCACCACCTGATACGAAAGTAGAAAACAGAGTGGCTTCATACCATTTTCCCTTTGCCTACTCTGGAATACAAGAAAAAGCTATGCAAGCCAGGAAATCATGTTGAGTGATATTACTCAACACCTCGTCTTGTAATGGAATAGAAAATAAAAATAATTTGTCTATAATCATACTCCCGAGTGGAAATCGAACCCTCAACCAATAACGAGTGGTTGTGGGTTCGATTCCCACTCGAGGAGTGGAAATTACATTTCCATTTTCCTCGCTCTGGTGTCGAGGTAAAGCGCGGCGTTAAGTTCCGCCACTTAACACGCAAACCTCCGATTTCAACGGAGTGTCTTAACACTAGGTTCCCTCTGCCTACCCTGCTGTGTGCGGGATACAGCGTGAAGGTAAAAAAAAACCAATAACGAGTACTATCATTTCCTCTAAATAAGTTTTTATTAATAATGATATACGAAAAACACATGTAAGACGTCACACAATAATCTGGAACGAACAAATGACTGTCATCCACCAAGATTGGACAATCAATTCTTGTGCGGAAATGTTTGCAAAAAATTAATGATCGGTACGCAAGGACGGGAAAGTGATCAGTCTCCAGCCTCGGGGGAGATAAGAGTAATATTGATAAAGGACGATTACGAAATCTTAATAAGATTTTATATAATAACCGAATATAAAGATTTTTTCTCCAGATTTACGACTTTTTCCCGTATAGGAGTGTTGTCGGAGAGATATAATCAAGATAGTCTTTTGTCCACTTTCTACCTGAATTTGAGACATTGCGTATTAATAAATTATATTATAATAGTATTATATTATAATAGTACAAATGTGGGAATAGAACTCACAGCCAATTATGATAACAGTATGACACTAACCTATTGGATGTAATCTTTTTCGTAGCTGAATTTTATATAATTTTATATATTTTATTAAATAGGAAGTCTATTATACAGAGATGAAAAAGATATGTTACTTATTGTACAGTAAAGTTATGTTACTTATAGTGAGGTCACCTACAAGCTTATAATACATTTATTGTGGCATGATAAAAAAATCATTACAGTTATAATAGAGCTGATTTAAAACTTACATTTAAAAAAATAAGTTAACGACAAATTGTGTACACAATACATAAATAATAACAAACAATAAAACGAGAAAGAAAAGTAACAATAGCAAGAGGGTTCAGCCTTATTAAATAAAATAATAAATATTAAATGAAAAAAATAAAATATATGTACTTTCTTTCAAAATATTTTGGTTTTAATCACATCCCAAAAAAGTAAGTAGCTTGAAGAAATAATAATTTTTGACACATTGCCTGTGTATTCAGATACATAAGCGAAGTGACACAAATGAATACTAAAACTAAAACATAATGAACTATACATAGATTACACTCAAAACAAGGCTATTTAATATAAAATAGACATTTCCGCGGGTATTACCCATTCCATCTCATCTGCAAGACAGAATTCAACATTTAGGTGTAACCGCAACTAGACTCGTAAAACAATTTCGTAGCGGAAGATAGCTGAAAGATTAATTGTAAAGGGGAGACGGACCGGATATCCGTTTCACGGGATGTTTGCGATCTTCAACTTGTATTTATGTTGAGAATTTTATAGAGAACAGTATATTTCAGACTTTATAGATGGATGTTATTTGCACTGTTCTGCTTCACTTTTCTGAGAAATCGTAATTGTTAGTTCGAAGAAAAATAGAATCTATAACTTTGCAACGTCCTTTACAATTTGCTATGTTTTAAAAGGATTTTTGTTTTGTTCAGTATTTATATTATTTTTAATAATTAAAAATACAATTATTATGGTATATAATGTCATCTGTATAGGTGTATATATGTGTATATAATGGGGTATAAATCAACGTGATGTTAACATGTATGTGTAGTTTAACAACTTTAATGTCCATGAAAAAATTAATAATGTCCATGAAACGCAAGTTCAAGTCCGCTATGCACAAATTTTTATACATTTGCTAAAAACATAGATTTACTTTAGGTATAAAATAATATCCGACTACCCACATACAACACCATACGTGAAAAAACGAGAACCTGAAAAAGGAAATAGAAAAAATCGTAAAGTTAGATTTTTACCATTTTTTTCCAGCTCATTTCCACATACAGGCAGTTGACCTGACAGCTTCAACTGCGAGGGTCCGTCAAACAAAGTTGCGATGGATATCTAACACATAATCACTATTCAGCCTGAATGAATGTTCTGCAACAAAACTCATAAAAGCTGTGTGTAACTCTCTACTTTAAAATTACAAACAGTCGGCCAAGTTTCACTGAACTCGTCCCGCGTGGATCGTGAAGAATTAGCTTTTACGCTAGATGTTACGGATGGATTAATTTGGTTTAATTAATTATAATGGAAAGAATATATTATATTTTGTTTGGCCCCAATAGTGTCTAACAAATCTTTTAAATGTAAAATATTTAATTCATATCATAGCATATTTGAATTAGTGTCTAAATAAATACAAGTGGTTGTTGGTTCGACTCCCAATTGGTGAAAAGACATTTTTTTTTCATTTTTCTGGTGAACAACACAAAGCGCAGCGTCGAGATACGGCATTTAAACGCAATGTCACGAATTCTGGCGAACAAACGAAGTGTCTTGAGCGTAGGTCCGCTTTAACTCACAGTAAAGATATAACAAAATAATTATAAAATAAGTAGAATGCATAAATCATCACATTCAAGTCACAATTTATAAACTGAAGTGTATATGAGATAATATAAACATTTTTGGTAAAATTCTTAGTAAATGTAATTACACTTTCTCATTATTGTCTTGTCATGGGTAAAGAAGTATTGACGAGAAATTTCACTTCCCTCGCTTAACAAATATTGTGATCTACGTAGCGAAATCTAACACCGAGAAAATGTCTAATATAGCTAAGGAATAAAATATTAAACTAAAAATGAAACTACATAAACAATCACATTCCTCTTATTCATAAAACTGTATTATGTTAAAAATTCATGAACCAGACCGATCCAGACATCCATACATCCTTGCTTTATTTTGTAGTACTTCACACATGTTATGAAGTTTAACAAGCTCATCGCATATGGGCGTGTATGAACACGGGCTCGTCATACTTACCATAAAAATCTTTACTTGTATGGTACAAGAATTTTAATTACATTACTCTGAGTGCATGTTTAAAAACTCTCGTGGAACGCGTAACACGGTTAGTTCCTAAGTAACTTATTTATGTATTAACATTTTAAACTCATTTTGTTTTATATTATGTTAGAGTTCATTGCTTTGAGCATGTATTTAACATAATTGCACGTGCTTATGTCATTTGACCTATATTTAACTTTAGTTAACTTTACTTTAATTATATTAAATGTTTCTAAATTACAACGTAAGGCAGTTATCGACAATCCAGTGTCAAGACTATCAATCCGAAGCCCTGATATTGCATGTTCAGTGGCAGACCTGAATGTCGCTTTGTGTCTTGTTCACCAGAGGAAGGGAAAATAATTAATTTATGACCATTCCAAGTAGTGGGACTCAAACCCTTACCCATTTGCAGTTAGAGTTACGTATAGTCCCACTGCGCCACAAGGGCGTCAAAGAAATCAATATTCCTAAAACTGACTCTGAGTAAACTTTCGATCAGAAGACGTTAATGGTATACAGAGACAAGCTTCCTTAACTGAAGCAATGTAGTTGTTTGTGTAATTACACAAATTTAAATTCCACAAAGCCTGGGAAGCTTTCACTAGCTAGAGTTCTTTTAATGTCTCATAGGAGTCTTTTTTGAAAATATGTATATCTATTAGAAATAAAGAAATTTTATGGAATAAGTTTCCTATATTAGAACTAGGGAACTACTAACTGTCATACTATGCTTTTTCCCTAAAAAAGTCATAAAAAGTAGGTATATAGTTCTAAGAATTAATATAAAAATTATCATTTTTCGTTCAATAAACATTTACTTTCATAGACATAAACATTTACTTTCATACATATACGTTGCATACTCAACGCTAATATTCTTAAACACAAGTGAAGTTTGCCAACAGCACCGAGTTGACGTCAAACGTTGGTAGATTGAAAAATATTATAAAACGAGATTCCACCGTCATTTACATTTATATGGGCTAACTTGGCACTTGGCAGCCACTGGAGCAAGAGAACGCAACTAACACGCCAAATTGTGCGGCAAATACGTAAAAAGGCAGAAATTACATTTTTTTCCACATTCTAGAACATTGTAATAAAAATAAATTTGTTTTAACTTCTATGTTTTTTTCTTTAAATTAAAATTTTAATGCTCTGAGTAAGTTCATTCTATATTAACTTGCTTAAAAAAAACCATCTTGGTCTCTTATCACTATAGAGTCTAAATAGATAAAAAAATTATAACCGCTTTAGGTACATACTTGTACATAAATGAATTGAAACTTGTTACATAAATGAATAAAATTTAAAATAGTTCCATATTATTTTTATTTATGTGCTTAACGACTAGAAAAAACAAAAAAAAGCAGGAGGGAGCAAGTGTCGAGATACTCCGTTTTTAGTTTTATCGCTGAATTCAAAACATGACGTGTGGAGAAGTACTCAGTAGTTGGGTACTTGAGTAACCGTACTCAATGCCACGCTTTGTGTTACCAAGGCGGAGAAATATTTTTTGTTTAATAATTATAATAAGCATTCCTCCGAGTAGGACTCGAATCCATAACCGATTGGTTATTTTTTGGCGTTTACAGAAATTTGGTGTCCTATTGCACCACGTGCACGTGGTCATCATCCCCCATTTTATTAATCCCCCCATCCCCCTTAATTTTAGCCGATTTTAAAAGGACGATTTAATCTACATATACGACTTTAACACTACACTTGTAACTAACTTGACTGTCTAACTTAAGTTATTAATACGATCTGGTCCAACACAGAAAGTTATTACTTCAAAAATTGTTTTCGGATGGTCGTTTTTTGCCAACTTTACCCATAAACGAGAAATTATATTTTCCTTTGTTAAAATTTTTGAAATGACGATAAAGATGAAAAGTGGTCATCGTTTAGTAATTTTAGTAGAATCAAGTTTATTCTATAAAAAATATGACAAAAAACTGATTTTTTTTTTATTTATAACAATAAACAAGCTTTTTTTCAATTTACACCCGAATACGAGACGCAGCTTGGCACCACCTGAGTGTCGAAACTCAACGCTGCGCTTTATCTTACGTGCCAGAACGGAATAATTAAAATTAATTAAAATTAATCATGTCCTCGAGTGGAAATCGACCTCACAACCAATCTACAACTAATCGTAGCATAGATACAAACAAAATAACTTTATGTAGAAACTTTATTTATATATTATAAAGTAGTCAATATAATTAAGCCATTATTATATTTAACTTTTTAACTAAATAATTTCTTAGTTACGTTAAACATACAATATTTACGTAAAGATAGTATGGGGCCCGTCGTAGCGCAGTGACACAAACGTGTGACTGTAAACGACTGGTTGTGGGTTCGATTGCTACTCGAGGAGTAGAAATATTTAGTATTTCCATTTTCTTCGCTCTGTAAATTCATGGAATACAGCTGACATAGGGGCCAGCCGTGGCGCAGAAGCAAAGCAGAAGTGTGACTGTAAAGCGACTGGTTCGATTCCCACTCGAGGGGTAGAAATATTTCATATTTCCATTTTATTCGCTCTGGTGTCGAGGCAACGCGCGGCGTTAAGTTCCGCCACTTAACACGCAATGCCTCCGAATTCGGCGGAAAGTGGAGAACGGAGTGTCTTAACACTAGGTTCCCTCTGCCTACCCTGCTGTGTGCGGGATGCAGCGTGAAGCAGGAGTCATAAAACATATATAACATATCTGACAAAAACCATTAACAAACGCAATTATTTACAAAACAATTATTTTTTTTCGCTACAAAAAAACTGTTATTCAATTGACAATTCCATCAATATCGAAATGCGTTTTTGATTTAGTGTGTGCGGCACGCTACATCGCGTGCCGCCAGCGAGCGACACAAGCGAGTCTCATCTGATACGAATATGTATATGTTACACATAAATTGAACACGAAACATCGTGTTACTGATCGTTTGAACTTCAAATAGAAATGTATTGTGGAGTAGAATAACTAATAAGATTGTTATATCACGATGTTTCGTACTTTGATGGTAGAATGTCTCGTAAATTGTTGTACGCTGTTGTCTTGTAATTGGGAATGGATTCAGGAATTTATTGCATAATATTTGTCTTAAGTATTCATTATATATTATGTTCGGGCGAAAAGTAAAAATTCCCGCTAAAACATAACTAATATGTTTGTTCGCAGATATATATAATCTTTGGGTAGCATAAATTTGTAAAATTTCTCTCTATTTAAAATGTGCTATCATCACAAAATTCAACGTTTTGAAAAACCCACGACGGCTAAATGTAATCGAAAAAGACTGAAATAATGGTAACATATCTATCGCAAATTACATCTAAACATTTCGTACAAAAACCGCACCAAAAGTTTTGGAGACTACTTTTCCACCACACCGTCTAGAATTCCGACAGAAAATGGAGGCCGGAGTATTTTGACACTACTTTTTTCTGACTACATTATGTGGTGAAAAATAAATGAAGTCTTTACTTCATTTATTTTTCACCACATAACGTAACTGCAAATACTAGAAGAGGCAAAAGAACTGATACGAGATTACTCTGTTGTCCACTTTGACTCAGTTTTAAGGCAAAACTATTAAATGTTTAGTTGACTAAAACCAAAATACGCCTGTATACATAGAAAGACCACATCAGTAAAGGCAATTCCCAACACTTTCACACACCTGTCTGTCAACGTGACTGGCTGTGGGTTCGATTTCCACTCGAGGAACGGAAATACTTGTTATTTCTATTTACTTCGTTTTGGTGTCGAGGCAAAGAATGTCGTTGAATTTAGCCACTTAACACACGATGCCTCCATAATTCGGCGAAAATTTGAGAACGGACTGTTTTAACACTATATACCCTCTGCCTAACTACTGTGTGCTTGATAGGGAGCTGGAAGGTAACATAAAGTTAATACAAGTGTGAATAGAACCTACAATAATCGTGTATACTGTAAAACCCTGCCCGGCTTCACCATAATGGCATATCACGGGAGTCAGACGTGCTAGCTAGAACGGCGTGTATATAATAATATTCAATTTATTTTATAGCGAGCATTAAATTACAATATGATTGCAGCAATTGTTTAAGTTCCATAGGTATACTCAATAGTAGACGGGTTCAGGTCAAAGTAATGCAGACGTGAATAACAAGACAGCCGCATCGATTTGTGAATGTGCTTAACGGTAGTCAAGTACAAAATATTATTCATTATGTTTTTATACCTTAACACCATCATGGCACAGAGGATCACTATTTAACTGTAAACGCAATTAGTTATGGGTTTGATTCCCATTCGCAGGAATGTCATATAAGTAAATAAGAAAACGCGACGTCAAATTTCGCTACTTAACAACGATGCCCCCCGAATTCAGGCGAACATTGTAGAACGGAGTGTCTTGACACTAGATTCTCTCTGACTACCTAGAATTTCTTGACTTAACGTTTAACAGAAAATATTATTTTTCTAATAAAATACAGAAAGAAATACGACATCTTAAGATCAAAACGCAATACAGAATTTAATACATCCGTGGCAGACACTCCGGCGCTTTGCAATTCGAACTCCACAACTATTTAGCAGTAGTTACGGTTTGGCAACGACTAAACTTAGTGGTAAATATCTACAATCAGTGACATATCTGTCAAATTACACAGCGAATAGTTTGTACTGAATATAAATTGCGTTTGCATATTCTGTTGGTTAGAGTATCTCGTAATTGTGAATTTAGTACGGCGTGAATAATATTTGATGGGGATCGTTACTTTATATAAATGGCAGTGTTAAATAAAAGTAAGTTATAAAAAAAGCATATTCATATTCAAAATGATATCTATAGTTTTTTTCTGTGGATTAACACATTTAAATAAATGATAAGATTCAAATATAAATTTATAAGAAAGGGCTGATATGCCGTTATTCATATAATTCTACAGTTGCTATCATATAAAATTAAACTAGAATTAACCATAAAGTTTCCTTAAGCCAAAGAGATTTTAAAAAGCAAAATAATAAAAGCAACGTAGTCAGAGTTTTCCCTCACTACTCAGTGTTGTAACTCTCCCGCACGCAGCAGGATAGGCAGAGGAAACCTAGTGCTAAGACATTCCGTTCTCTAATTTCCGCCAAATTCGGAGGCATTGCGTGTTAAGTGGCGGAACTTAACGCGGCGCTTTGCCTCGACACCAGAGCGAAAAAAATGAAAATATCAATTATTTCCACTCCTCGAGTGGAAATCGAACCCACAACCAGTCGCTTTACAATCACACTTTGTGCTACTCCGCCACGACTGGCCCCTATTGTTCTCTACTTTCCGCCTGAAAACGAAACATTGCGTTCTTAAGCGGGGAAAAAAAAATAATTAAATATAATTATTTCTCCGAATGGAAATCGAACCCAAAACAAATAACGTTTACAGTCAGAAGCTGTCCCACTGCACCTTGATGACCTTAACATATGTATATAATAAAATGATGTTATTATTTATAACAAAATAAATGTATAATATTACTAAAATATATACAGTAGAAAATAATTTATTCAAAGCATACGAACTAACGTGGACTTACCGCATGCATTTGTTCGTTACATTCGGTACCCAGTATAAAGCGACCAACTGTTCTGTAGTTACCTCGCAGCTATAAGGCAAGTTTGCACCAAGCATTTGCAATCAATCGACTATCTACAGGGAATATTCCTGAAATGTACAACTTCAATCATTATAGCGCTATTTCAAATAATACTGAAACTGAAGTGGAGTAAGTTTGAGTAGAGGCCATTGTGGCGCAGTGGGACAGTGATTGAATGTAAACGCGATTGGTTGTGGGTTCGATTTCCACTTGCAGATATTATTTTGCTGTTGTGATAAGCGTGGAGAAAGAATGGTGTAGAGTTCCGCCACACGACACACAATGTACAAACTTGGTAAAATACAGGGTAAAACAGACAAGGGAGTGTCTTGACACTAAATTATTTATTTTATTTTTTGAAAACGTATAAAAATTTGAACGCTGCGGATTTCGAACTCGCGCCTTTTGGAAACCGCCCAAGCGCTCTGACCGCTAAGCCATGCGTTCTATTTTAGTTAGGTTTCTTAAAAAGTTCTGTTAATTTCCTAAAGCACTCCTCCTTCCGAGTAGCACTTTAAAACGATTAACGCATGCTTAAATATTTGAAATAGTAATAATCAATAAGTCTGTAATCCCAATATCTCGTACAAGAACACATTGGGCAAAATATTTTTCCTCTTATTCAAAAGATTCAATATAAAAAATATAATGTTCTTCTACTACAGGAAAAGTAATACAAATTGTTCAAACGGCATTTACGAGATCATTGCTTCAGGGTATCGATATGATAATCGTATATTCTTAGTCGAATATGTTGTAAGAAATACATTATAAAGAAAGGATTTAGTGAAAAGCTACTTGCATAGTAAGAGATAGCATTTATTTTATACATGAGTATTAAAATATACCTTATTACGTCTAGTTGTGCTATGATGGCGTGATAACTTTTTAAAATAGTAGTACTTTAAATTAAAATGTTAGCGGTAAAAGAGATATGAAGAAGGGAAATATCGGTTGACCTCTGAGATCACAGTACAATAAGAATAATACTGGAGGAAGGTCACGTAAAAAGCATAAGGAGTAAGGATCCCTCGGAAAGTATGTATAAGGAAGTTGGTGATAGTGAACAAAGCGTAGACATGTACCCCGCCAGGGATAAACGCACTTTATCCCCCCAGTAAGACCAAAAATAGTAAAAGTAAAAATTAAATTGAAAAAAAAACCTTTAAAGTGTTATCCTATATTAGGACATAGGTTCTTACTATAAAAATACTGTATTTGCAATGAAATCAAGTGCCAAGTAGCGACTCAAAAAACCTTGCAAGATCATTTTAAACTGGGTGATAGACAGATGGATAAGAAACGGAAGAGTAAGAAACGCTGTTATATTTTTTAGGGTATTACTACTATAACATAAGAAATGCTTTGGTAAAAATGCTATTTAATAAATATTGTACGATATGATTTCTGCGTTTTTTTTCCAATCTCAGTGACTCGTCCTTAATATTTGAAAGTAAGAACATAACTATTTATTAACAGACGCTTCATTTAAATCAAATGTATTCAAAGTTTGAAACAAGGAAGCGTTTTAGCAATATATTTGCGGGAAATTCTAACGAAATGTGTATAGATAGCTACAAATTCGACATTTAAGTGCACGCCATACAAATGTCCCATAAAGGTTGCTTTTGACTAAAATGTATGTAGCATTAATACGTGCCAGTTGCTACTCAAATATAGATGTCCGTTATTGGTTCTATTCATATAGCTTAATGGAATTTAGATTAATGTTGATGCTTTTGGACCATTTTTTAGCGTTTTTCTCTCATAGCAGTGTAACCAAAGAGAACTCATGTCATGACTCTCCGTTCTCCCCTTTCGCCTGAAATCAAGACATTATGTGTTAAGTGGCGGAAATCTACGCCGTGCTTTGCTTAAAATGAACATAATATGTAATCATTTTCCGATTCTGAAAATCAAACCTGCAACCATCACGTGTGTGGAATTTAAAAATTTAATAAATAGCATCCTCTCTTATCAAAAAATTGTTCGTAGTAATAGTTTTTGGTTAAAAATTTTAAAATATTTTTGCCTCTACAGAACTAACTAACTTTGAGCTAACAACAAAAAATAATTTATAATCCAAAAGTAAAGCAGCAAAAAAGTATTTTAAAACACTTTAGTACATCATATATACTCCTATGTATGGTCAACAAGTAACAAGGCAGTAAGGGCGGAGCCGCCAGCTATAGTCTAACGACAAATTTACGATATAACTGTAACAAATAAACAATATCGCTCCCCGAGTCCCCGCTAGAGTAAGCGTTACTCTCTATAAGTACGTACGCGTGTGTGGGCGTCGTTGAAAACATAAATCTGGGAAATTGACAACAGAACTGACTAACTGAGGTATAATGGGACACTCCTACTTCCAAATTGCAATTCTATTCTGTAAATAAACATTATATGGAAAATATTATTATAGAAAGTACTGAGTAAATTAAGATTTATAAATATTTACTTATTTAGGTAAATAGGCCTATTTACCTAAATTAGTGAATACAAGGACCGTTAATTATTATCTTTACTTGAACATTTTTTATAACTTTTAAGTAATTTTAAATAATCCATAAGGCCAGTCGTGGCGCAGGTGAACAAAGGGTGACTGTAACGCGACTGGTTGTGGGTTCGATTCTCATCTGAAGAGTGGAAATATTATTATTTTCACTTTCTTCGCTCTGGTGTCTAGTCAAAGCGCGGCGTCTAGTTTTGTCACTCAACATTCAAAATATCTCGAATTCGGCGAAAAATGGAAGGCGGAATGTCTTGGCGCTTGGTTGTGTCTGACTATCACGCTAAGCGGGAAAAAGTGTGAAGCTGCTTTACAACATTAAAAAAAGGTACTTATTATATAAAGGTATTTAGGTAAATAATTTAAGTCAAAACAAATGTTTGGGATAAAGAAAATGCATATAAAATCAGTTTCAGATCTAAATCACCATCAAAGTTTACGTAATTATTTAAATAAAACTACAAGAATATTTGCCAACTTAAGTTTCATCTTTACATTTTACATACCGACTAGACGAAAGAGATTGAAAACAAAAAGCAGTTTCGTCTTGGCCAATGTTCCTTCATATTTATTCATCGCTATATGTTATCAACAGTTGTAAAAGTGTTTCTTATACGAAAATGTATGAAAGTCTTGCCTTGTATGCACATTCTCATAAATATTTGAGAAAAGTTGGCAGTAAAATATAAATGCGTCGCAAGAATCAAATTACTCCGACTGCGACACGCTGAGCACATGATATTGTGTTTCTATATCCAAAACTTATTATTGTAACTTGTTATTTATGTATTTTTTGTGCTGGCAATATTTTTGATATCTAGGATTTTTATAACAAATCATTTAAAATATGTATTTAGTTCTAAAAATAACAAAGAGAAAGTAATTTATTCAAAACTATATTTTAATAAATAATAAGCAATATTTGTTATTTTTAATACTTATAAGTAATTTCATGTGAATACTTCAATTTATAGAATAAAAAAAATACTCCTTCAGTCAAAAAAATTATGAATTATTTAAAAAAAAATTCTATACTCTCCCTTTTTATTACATATAAAATAATAGAAATAAATCGTATTTAAGTACAAAAATGCATTGAAAAATATAATAACACTCAAATATACACGTATAATCTATATAGTGGATACTACCCTTAAATCAAGAGCGTAAAGCCGCGTGCGTGGGCGTTCTTAAAAGCATAAATCGTGCAAATTGACACTGCAACAGACCAGCGTACGCCGTGCAGCGGACCTCCTACTGGTGGAATTCATTTAACGAGAGACCGCTTGCCGAAATTTTTAATTATAATTCTAAATATAGATATATGTATGTACTCGAGTATAATATATTCATACTTTTCTCGAAAGGTAGTCAGAGGGATTACGCGGTGCTCTAAACTTTCCGCCCGAAATAGAGATATTGCGTGCTCAAAAGCGGAACTCAGCGCGTGCTATATTTGATATGACATATTGTAAAAAATATATGATTTTTCTTTATTAATATGGTACAATAACAACATCCATACAATAATAATACTGTTTACTAACAATGGCCAAATTTAAAAAAGCAACCTATTGGTGATCACTTTGTAACGTGAAAGTAAAAAAATATGTATATATTTTTTAAAAAGTCTTCTAAGAAATTTTAAAAATATATTATTTAAGATATTATAATCCATTCCATATGATAGCATTATTATACCATCATTTACACAAAATTATTATAAAGTATTAGAGTAATTTTAGCGCCATCTCTTCCACACTGACGGAACTTTGTGCACATGACAATTCTTTAGCTTATAACATAGCATCTAGTGCTGCAACTTACCGATAGATGGCAATGTTTTTTTTATTTAAAGTAAGACTACGGCAGAAAAATGCTTTATTGGTTTACGAAAATTATTGCGATTCTTAATGCAAACGTCAGTTCACAAAACTATACATACAGTTAAAAATATATATTACACCATGAAAAAACTAGAAACAAAATTCTCTTTTTAAAGGAAGTATAAATAAAAAATTACGTACAAAGATTTTCTAGATATGCTTTCATTTGACTAAAAAAACCTAGACTAGACAAAAATAAAACGTAATCGGTGACGAGAAACACGTAGTTTACGTACCCCCTTTCAACTGAACCTACATAAATATGACAAATCACACCAATTAATTAAATTATACCCTAAAAGGAAATAATTATAGTTCCCGCATATTAAAGTGGATAAGCGACAATTTGTTAATTAAGCAAGCGTTTTGTGTTACATTAACGATAATGTACCTACAATCATTTTAGCCTGTAGGTGAATACATTGACAGAGTTATTTGGTATAAAAAATATATACTTTCTTTTTCTAATATAAAAATATTACTTTGCATTGAGAAGCAGTACTTGGGAGATGTTAGGATTATGCGGGCATGAAGACATGAATCACGAAGATATTCTAATCGATAAAATAAATAAAAAAATGACTTTAATAAAGGTCCTGTTGTATTATAGACTCGACAATGATACTAGGTCTATTAAAATATTATACTGTATTTCGGATACTTCTATACAGTGTATGTTAATTATCGCTCAACTCGAACCTCTCCAGAAATTAGAATAACATTTATATTAATAATATATTAAGAATTATTAGAAAAGATCCACAAAACATGTATTAATTAAAAATCATTCAGAAGTTAGCGGAAATTTTAATTCACTGCCGATTCAAACTGAAGAAACTAACTTTGACCTGAAATTTGAATATATTCAAATTCTTCGCGTACCGCACACATCACAAGGACGGTGAAGGAGGTGTTAAAAGTCCGTTCCCCATTTTCTGCCGACTGTTATATAATTAACTTACACATACTATTTCCGTATATATGTGTGACACATTCTCAAAGGTGACTCAGTCAAGGTCAAAGCTTCTTTAGCTCGGCCTCCTGCAAAATCCGGTGACGTTGTAGAGGCCATTAGGGCTGCATACGACAGAATAAATATTTCATATTACTAAAAAATATTTCAATTATAGGCATTTCACAAATTAAGTTAGAAAAAAATGTTGTACGTCTACGATGTATGCGGAACTAAAAGCCTCTAAACTTTACTAAAATAAACAACAGAATGCCTTAACACCAGGTTGTCTCTATGTATCGCACAAAATGCGAAAAATGTTACAAGATAAAAAACGTATTCTATTATCAAACGAATTCTATTATCAATTAATATTTGTTATTTTTTTTGTTTTGTGCAATAAAGATTATTCCTTCATTCATTCAACGTACCAAGGCCGTCGTGGCGCAGTGGGACAGCGTCAACTGTAAAATGATGGTTGTGAGCTCGATTACCACTCGGGGAATATTTATATTTACATTTTCATTTCTTCACTCTGGTACCTTATACAAACACGGCGTTGAATTCTGCCACTTATCCGTGAATTCCCGACATAATCGGATGGAAAATAGAGGACGGAGTGTCTTGACAGTAGGTCAAGCTTGATTATCCCGCCATGCGGGAAAAAGCATGTAATTGCTAAAAAAGAACTTATAAATCAAGGCACTCAAGTTATGTGTGCATGAGTCACCTTATTTTCCACGTTGACTTTTATACAAGTCGTCCCTATTAGTCATTGTAAGCGTTTTTAGTATGATGGATTACATAAGCGATAATAAACCTTTATAATAATATGAAATTAAAGATTTAAATACTGGATTTAATACTGAATTTTAAAAAGTTATGCAATAAATGAGACCTAAAATATAAATATCGATCGCCTCGATAGACTCGAGGCCATTGTGGCGCAATAGGATAAAGTACACGTCGTTGTGAGTTCGACGGTTCGGTTTGAGTGGGAACTCAAGGAAATGATTGTATATCTAATGACTTAAATTATTATATATTTTAAAGCGCGGTTGACGGATACTAGACAATGTACTTTGATGTTTTGACACTATATTCTCTCTGACAACCTTCTACGCGGGAAAAAGTGTAAGGCTGAAAAAATACTTAATATACCATATAAAAGTTTATATATGGCATAAACTGAACTAAACTGAATACTCTTGTTGATTTAGCTGCTCACTTTATTTTGATCTTTCTTAAACGCTAGTAAAAATATTTACCATTACATTGTTTTTAATTTTTAAAAAAAAATAACATACGGTTAGCATTATTATTGACTGTATAAAGAAATCTAAAATATCTCGAATTAATACTAAATCTAAGGTTTGAAAACATTTTTACTCATATACGTATAATATTTCATCAAAAAGTATCATTAAAACAATTTAAGAGACACTTGACACATGTACTCGAGTATATCCGGTAATATAGCGACTCTACAGTCTTAAGAAGATATGACTCAACATATAAATGTATGTATGTTTGTATGTATGTATGTCTTGCTTATTGTTATATCTTTATATAATTTTGTTTTCTATAGGTATATTAATACTTGAAGGAAAAGCTTTTGTACTATTTTTCCGAAAATTATAAAATGAGGCATAGTTTAAGTTTATATAGAGAGAAGAACTGGTCAACGCTACTAGTTTACATAATATGGTATAATATTTTTTACATTATAATGGAACGGTATTAAAATGGAAACGCAAAGACAGTAAAGAAAGTAATTGATCTATAATTAGACTTCCTAATTAAATTTTTAATTTAATTATTAATTTGAGAAGAAACTCCTTAATATTCTATAGATTCACTTACGTCTTAAATGTGGACTAAAAAAACCCTTTAAAAATGCATTAACGCTCGCCTCAACTGTACGAGTATATATTGATTAAAACTTGATGTATTTTCTTTGTTTCAAAAATCTTTAATTTGTCTCACGATGACCGCAACAGAATCGATGTATATTGAAAGCTTGACCTGGTAGTATAATAAGTCCCTTCTCGTCTTCTTATTCCTTACTCCGCTATCAAAGATAGACGTAAACAAGCACACCTCGGTGTACAACTTTGTTTTATAATAATATAGCAAGAGTTGCTATGACGATGCATTATTCAATTAAGCTGATAACACTTAAGGAGATTACTGCTAATAAAATTGTAATGTCTTGTTTCCGAGACGCGTGGGCCACTCGAGATGAAGCCAGTGTGACCCTAACTTAACCGCGGTGTTTTATTTGCATTAGAAGTAGGTATCATTTATATTTTTTGAAAAAGACTAGGCTTTCCGCTTTTTTTCGTTCATAGAGAACCATTCCGTTTTTCACTTTATTCCCGAAATGGAGACGTTGCGTATTATGTGACGGAACTCAACTAAGTATTGGGTCTTAGAGTGCAGAAAGAAAATAACTTATAAAAATTCCCCTGAGTGGGTATCGAATCCATAACCAACGCGATAACAGTGAAACACTGACCTACCGCACCTCGACTATAGGCAGTTGTGTATATGAGTATTTACATATATTTGTTAATTAAATAATACGATTTACTTATTAAATGTTAATTAAATAATATTATTTATATTTAAAAAAATAAATTAATTTATATTATTTTCAAAATATGTTATTAAATAAAACTCATGCAAAATTCTCATCAAGTACTTTTCCTTTTACTTGATTTATACGAAAATACAAAGCACTACAAAAGTCAAACTCTTCTTTTAAGGGATACGAGTGTTACTTGTTAAGTGGTGGAAATCATATTTTTGTCAAGCCAAGACATTTCTTTCAGCTACACACAAACAAAATACAATTAAGCTTTTGGCGTCATTAGACATTAGAAGTTCCATATTTAATATTGCACATTTTAAACAGCAAAATAATAGAATTCATAAATTTTACTATTTTACTTGTAAGTGCAGCTTTCTATATATATTTTTAGCATCATCCTTTTTTATCATAGCAATGTAAGCAGCGAAAACCTAGTGGCGGAAATCAACGCCGTGCTTTGACGTACCAGAGCGAAGAAAATTTAAATTTAGTAATTTCCCGAAATGGGAATCAAACCCACAACCATCATGGGTCACATGTATTTGATATGGATGTAATTATTTCTAGGTAAAAGCTCACGTCACGTCAAGTTTAAACTAAAACAAAATAAAGGTGCAATAAAAATCACGAATCTTTTTTCAATCGTAACATATGTAAATATGAAAATGGATGTCAAGTTCAATATTAAGAAACCGCGAGGTTATCGACTTTGCTGATAAAAACAAATTAAATATATTTTATTATATATTCTGTAGATAGCTATTAAATGGGTGCATAGGTAAATAAATAAATCAGAGAAGCTAAGGTAAATAAATACTGAACAGATAATCTGAAAGTAAGAATTTGGCATACTTAAGTTTATATATAGTAAGAATACATACAGCTAATATTTTTTATAACAATGCATTGTAAAAACATTTCTTTATATAAAAGAATATTCAAATACATAGTATATTTGACTTAGACTTATGTGTTTGACTTAGAATTTGTACTAAGTGACAGACACGTTGCTATGGTAACGCATACGTCATATGACAAGAGATTCAGATTAAACTAATTTTTCAGCTTCACGCAATGGATAAGCTAAGAGAACCTAGTAACAAGACACTCTGTTCTCTACTTCTCACCAAAATCTGAGACATTTCCTAATGGATGGCTGAATCTGTATTATCTGTATTAGTTGAATGAATATACTTATTATTTCAAAGTCATTTATATTTAAGTTGTTTGTCAAAAATCAGTGAGGACATATCGTACGCAGGCTAGCGGCGGATTAGATCAATCTAACAGCGAAATTGATGACACATTACGCGCGTAATTTTTACAAGGAGCCGGCACCTTCAACCCGCAACCACCGAGTAGTTCTAAACAATGGACTAGTATTTTATATAGTACTTTTTGATTCTTTGTATAAAAAAGGAATAAAAAATATATATTCATTCATTGCAATTTTGCTACGGTATTCGCAGTTTCGGTGAAAGTAGAAATAAACTTTGACAAGAATTGTCCCAGTAAATAATAAATATAATAGACATAAGAATAAACAAAATATCAATAACAATAATGTCCACACGATAAAACAAGCCATAAAATTAATTTAAAAATTTTATCTTAATATGATTTACAACACGAACAACTTCCGTGACTAATTGTCAAATGTATCCGCCCAAATTAAGTGAGCACCCCTAGCGAAAACTTAATTCAACATTTGTCTATCAATTACAAAATACCGAAAATGCCCCTTAATCCTGAGGGATCCATTGGACGGTTAAGTGTTGGAGTTTAATAAACTGTTTAATTAAGGACGCGTCAGATCGGGAGGGTACGGTTGGGACAGTACGGTGCGCGCGCGCGTCCCGAAACCATGCTGGTGCTCATATTCGTACTGGTTGTCAGCGTCACGGTCAACGCGCGACCTTTTAACATAACTCACTTAATAGTGCCTGAAATTGTGCCTCCTGGACAGGAAACCGTCGAAATAGAGTGCAGATACGACGCTAATTTCACACTACTCAATTGGTTTAAAGGTCCCAACGAATTCTTCAGATACAAACCTGGACCTGCGCCTAGCACCCGCTCTTTCCCTATTTTAGGGGTTGGTAGGGTGGAACTGGTCGCCTGTGGACCCACGGCTTGCCGCCTAAAACTTGGATCTCTCACAGAAGAAGCCACAGGATTGTACAGGTGCGATATAGAACGAGATGTAGCACCTTACAGGTTCGCTACACGAACAGCTTACATGGAAGTGCATGGTCATGAACACAGAAAACCGTTGCTTGAAGGACTTGGTGAAGAATATGGTGAAGATGAAGAAATGCAAGCTTACTGCAGAGCGGAACCTGACACGGAAATCCGTTGGTATTTAAACGGAAGAGAATTAGAAGAATTAAGGGGATCCACGAAGTTAAAAAGAAAAAGTTCTCGGTTAATATTCTCCGGAATTCCGCCAGTGGTGACAGTACAATGTGCAGAATTCAAATTCGGTAAATTGTACGGCTCTAACGAAGAAAAAGCTAAGTGGAAAGATCACGGTAATAAAGACGAAAGGCCGCAAGAACAGAGAAATGAGTCAATTAGTTTAAAAATAGACATAACTGGGTTAATTTTAAATTTTGCTTGCATTTACTGTTTGTTGAAGTTGTGAAATAGATTGTAAGAGACCATGTGTTCCTCAATATTGACTAATTATTATGAAATAAAAGATTATATATTTTTAATTTTGAATATTGATACGAAATAAAATATTTATTTATTACTAACTTTCTGCGTATAATTATTTTATATCTACAATTTAAGATAAAAAATTATAAATATTGTATTAGAAAATTCTGGTAGTCCATCTATAGAACAAAAAATATAAATTATTATATTTTAAATATGTGGCCAGTAGTGGCCCAGTGGCACAAGCGTGTGACTGAAAACGACTGGTTGTGGGTTCGATTCCCACTCGAGGAGTGGAAATATATAATATTTCCATTTTCTTCGCTCTGGTGTCGAGGCAAAGCGCAGCGTTAAGTTCCGCCACTTAAGAATACTAGGTTCCCTCTGCCTACCCTGCTGTGTGCGGGATACAGCGTGAGGCTAAAAAAAAAAGAAAAAAGAATGTTTTAAATGATTACACAATAATTTATTTAAAAAAAAGGAACCTTTTTCTGGTCAATCGATGTCAATACAGCATATTCACAGAACAAATGTAATCTCCGTGCCACACCAGGATAACGATAAAATCAAGCATTTACTTTTTTAACTCATTTGTTATTTCACATACATATTTTCCATTTTCCCACATTTTACATAGACTATTATCATACCAGAAAAAGATTAAAACTGGTAACGACATGGTCCATGTCCATGCATTTAGTATTATCAATTATGTAAAAAACCGGGCATACATATACTTATACGCTATATAAGGCTTAAAATATAATTTTGTTCTGTCAATCTCAATATTCATATATGTAATAATTTAATAATAATCAAAATGTACCTATACTGCAACCCTCAGTGGTGGATTTTTGAAAAAGTATCCTATGTTTAACCTTGGAATATCAACCATATATATGCCAAAACTCATTACAATCGGTCAAGCGGTGTAGAATTTTCATATAAACTTTCATCCCCTATTTCAACTCTTTAGAGTTTGGTTTTTTAAAAACTAAGTGGCCTATATTAGACCCACCTTCATTTTTACTACCTTCATTCTAAATTTCATCCAAATCGGACCAGTAGATTAGCCGTGTAAGCGTGACAGACAAACACACAGATATTCGCATTTATAATATAAATATGGAATATGGATTACTTAACAATGCGAAATATTTTAAAATAGTCCATATCAATAACCTGAGATCGTATTATTTATTTAAAAGAGTCATAGTTATTACGTTTTTTTAATGACATTTTGCCAATTGATATACAATTGGTTCCGAATATTTAATATTTTTTCCCTCAGTCATCTTCGGTATACCTACTTGGGAATGAAAAGGGAATTTAAATAACGATGTGTTAAGTCAGAGTCACTCACTTCGTCAATCACAAAATAAACTCGTTTAAAAGATGAACTTTCGAACCCTTGACATAACACAGTATAAAATTAATAGTATAAATTTGAGAAATAAATATTTCATCGCATAAATAACCTATTGTATAATATACTTATTGTAAAATAAAAACAGTTTCACCATATTTTCCCACATTATATTCCCGCATAACGAGATAATCAAAGAGGATCTGGTCAAGTCACTCCATCCTCCCAATTTACACCCAAAATCTTAAAACGCGTGTTGGCTGGCGGAACTCAACGACGCGATTTTTATTAGGTACCAGAATAAATAATCATCATTTCGATATGTGAGAATTAAATCCATGAGCGACCCAACCATCGCGGTGTCACATATTTGTCGGATTGTATAATACTGTAAAATAACAAAAATACTGTAACTGTGCTTCACCACCATGATTGATATTGACTGAAATAGACATTTATTTAAAAATATTTTGAAATTGTTATATTATAAAAGCTTTAAAATACATAATATTATAACAAATACGTAAAATATGAATGTAGGCTTTTGTTTTTAATATTACGAAATTAAAATTGTAATATGGAATTTACTATTATGATTAGAAACTTGAAAACTTCCTCGTTCTTTCGTCAAAACGTATTTACGGGGTGTTTGACGTCTATAAAAGTTAAATATACATTTAATATTAATTAAATTGCATAATATTATACATTACTTTTTCCGGTATTACAAGAAATATAATTGTTCCACAAAACCAATTGTATAATATCACTACGTGTTGAGAAATAAAGAAGGTCATTTTTGTTGATAAACATTATGAAATACAATTCTTTCGCATACTGATTCACGTTTCATAGAAAGTTACAATACGTATAGTAAAATATATACTGTTTGGCTTTTTGGCATTCTAATATCACATTATTGCACCATGATTAAGAAATATGAAGAATTGCCAGCCACAAAAAAGTGGGAAAATTTTGTAGGAATCTTATTTTTATAAAACAAAATATTAGCCAAAATACTAAAATTTAACATTTAGAAAAGATAAAAAAGTGCTTATGTTAAAAAAATAATAAATATAACTAATAGTATACTAATATTTTAAAATAAATGTATAGAACTTAGGTAAATTGAATCATATCGTATGTAAACACTATTCAACATGGCGCGCAAGATGGCGGAAAAACCCCGCCGCAGCCTACCCCTTATATGACAAGTTGTCAGATAGCATTGCGCAAATAAGCGGAATCGTGTGTGCATGATACACGGTTAAACATGTTAAAAAGCTTTTCTGAAATTTTAGTTTTATGTTGTATTTGGTGCCCAAATCATTCTATAAGAACTGATATATTAAACTTTTCTCCGTCTTGATCAAGTGAGAAACGTAGTTAATTTAATAGTGAATATTTTTAGTTTTATCGTAAGTAGATTTCCAGAAACCACTATCACCATGCCTAAAGGAAAGAAGAAAGGAAAATTCGGTGAGTTTAAAGTGTAATATTTTTGATTTGATAATCAGTGTTTAATTGTCTTTAAGTGTCGTAGCAAAAATTTGCCAATAATGATATCACGAGGCGACCTTGTGTTCGCCGTCTCCCTCGCATTTATGACAGGTCCACGTATATTTATTCGTTTAAACTTGAAATAGTTTCGAGATTCCATATGTTTCGAGCTACATTCAAGTGGGCCTTAAAATCACTTCCTGCTCGCGATGTAACACTTTCATACAATCACTAATTAAACACCACATGCGAGTAACCTGTATCAGTCAACAGAATGCTTACTTTATGACATTCTAAAAAAATAATCGGCCTTGGTAATGCCAGAGCTACTAATCAGCTCAAAATTACATAATATTGTATTGTTTACAATATGTTTGTGTTAGGTAATGAAAAGGTGTAAAAAAACCTTTATAATTAATATATTGCCTAAGAGATATGATGTAATGTGATAATGTAAAGTCTATTTCGTTTTATCAAATTGCATTATTAAATTCTAAAAATGATTATTAACATTTGATATAATATAACATATGCACTTAAGTATATATATATAGTTTGAATAGGATAATAACTATAACTAAGTAATTTATAATATTACTTCTTAAAATGTCATTATTAAATTAAAAAATAATAACATTTGATATAATATAACAAATGCAATTAGTTAAGTATAACTAAATAGTTAGTATAGGATAATGAATATAATTAAGTATTTTATGATATTCTTCTTAAAATCATATTAATTACCCTTGAAATTAAGACAAATGAATCAAAAAATTACAGAGCACAGAAGAACTGAGGTTTACTCATCGGACGAAGATGCAGGAATAGACATGACTAATGACAATTATTCAGAAACTTCCGGTCAATCAGACCTGAGAAGTAACCATGATGATGCTGGTAAGCTTAACATAATAATTAACTATTAATTACTGCTGTGTAAAATTATGAAATAGCTTATTACTTTAGTAAACTATAGGTTACTTTGTTAAATTGTGTTCAATTATTTGTTATCTATAGTTATATTTAAGAAAAAAGAAACAAAATAAATATATACAGATAAACAATGTCAAAGTCAAATAAAGATTCAAGTTTATTGGAAATAAGCTTATCTATCAAAACATTGAGTTTTTTTATTATCAAAGTGATTAAAAATGAAGTGTTAATCAATATCTATTGTATGTGGTAATAATTGCTTGAACTTTTTTTTACATTGTCACTATTTTATAAGTGTATACTAAATATTTTGTAATTTAAGATACTCTATTATGGTGTAGTGGTACAGCATCTCTCTGTATCCATGATTGGTTGTGGATTTTAATCCTCTTCCAAAAGATGTTGAAATTTATTGTTTTCCATTCTCTACTCTAATGAAGACACAGCATGGCATTGAGTTTCTCCATTTAACATGCAAAGTCTTAATTTGGGGTAGAATGTGGAGAAAGGGGTGTCTTGATTTTGTGTCTTGATTCATTAGCTTCTCTCTGATTACCCTAATATGCAATATATTATTAATTTATTTGTAATATTTAATACTAATTCCTTACTCCTAAACTTTATTACAGAAAATGAAATCCAGGAGAAAATTGAAGAAAAGGTCCTAGAAACTATTGATGCTTTAAGTGCGAGAGCCAATGCAGCTAGAGCAGCGGCACTAGTGTCACTTAAAAACTTATTGCAAAGACGTTATTTGGCACATATATTGAGTAGCCAGAGGGCGACCCTCGCTGATCACATAACTAGAGCTTTGAGAAGAGGAAAAGATGGGGAGAGGAAAGCTGCGGCAGCTGTTGCACCACTTTTAGCTTTACAGGTGAATGTTATGTATATCTCTTAAGATTTTTTTTATTTTAATTGTCATGCATATTATTACACTTAGAGTTGTATTGAAAGTGCTTAAATTTTGTATTTTTGTTAATATATTTGTTTTTTTTTTAATAAGTAACTGTCATATGTTGTTATTTAAAGTACTTTTGTTTACCTTGTCTGTATGAATTTTCACTAAGATGGGAAACTAGTATTATAGTGTACAATTATTTATCATAAACATAAAATTCAATATATTAAAATATATGTAATAATGTTTAACTTCAGATTGGTGAAGAAGGCACAGAAGAATTTATGGCGGAAGTCCGACCTGCACTTGCCGCTGCTGCTGTAGATAAAACTGCTTCGCTGGAAACACGCACTGAGGTATTATATTAATATTATTATTTATTTCTATTTAGCATCACGTATTGTGCACACAGCAGCAACAGAAGGAACCTAGTGTTAAGACATTCTTAACAGCACCCTTAACAACACCAGAGCGAAGAAAATGGAAATATTAAATATTTCCTTACCTCAAGTGGGAATGAAAGCCACAACCTGTCTCGACACATTTTTTGCCACTGCATTACAATGTTTTAATGGACAATTACATTATTAATATCGCTAAAAAGAAAAATCCTTGCAAAACTGTAAATATAGATATAATTTTGATGCATTTGTTAATTATTCTATCCACAGTGCTGTTCCTCACTAGCCGTACTTTGCTACCTACTAGAAGAAGACCTCTCTGAGATCCTGGAGATCATGAAAATGTATGAGACAATATTCAGCGGCAGTTATCTTAAGGTACTTTTTATATTTTGTATATATTATATACTATTATGTCATATTAACCAAAGGCATGAAAATTTATTTGGGAAACTGAAACATTATTTTTTTTTAAATTAGATATATAAGTGTAAATTAAATAAGGAGAAGTAATCTATAATAAAAGAAATTGTTTATAATTGGTATATAAATCTAAATATGACACTCTCATCTTACTCAAGTAATAATTTTACATTTATGTGAAAATGTGAAAAATTAAGTAAATAAAATTTTGAATACTGGAATTTTTCAGGCTGCTAACAAAAACGCCAAATAATTATGACGTCATGTGTATCTTATGAATACAATGCAAATATTTGCCATTTAGCAGCTATTAAGTAATATAATAGAGCAACATACATGTTACTCTGTTATAACGTGGCTAGTAAACGCTTTCGTCATAGGTTCGACTCTCACTCTGAAAAGTTAAGTCTTGAAATTGTTTTTATTTCTCTGCTCTGGCAAAACTTACTTCTTGTCTTGACTTCCGTCACTCTACACATAATGTCTCTCTAGCAGTCGAAGGGAACGAAGTGTCTTAACACTAGATATTCTCAGACTATTTCACGCAAGGCAGGCTGCCTTGCGTGAAATAGCGTGAAACTGAAAAAAAGATAAAACGTGTATAATATAATAGGCTGTTAAATATTTTTGATACAAAAAATTCCACGCGTACAAGTGTTTAAACAAAGCGTCTAGACGCGGAAGGACTTGCAAGGTCATAGTGAAGGGCAATGACCGATTGAATATTTATATTTGCTATTTGCTATTTTGTGTGTAATATTTGTTTTGAATATATGAAGTATAAGCAGTATATGTGATGATTATGGGTTCGATTATTGTTTATGGATTTTTTTAAATGTTATTTTTGACAATAATTAACAGTCAATTTTTGTAGAAATGATAAGCTCTACGTGATTTAGTTATGAGATGTTTTAAATTTATTATTTATTAGAAATGAAAATATCTGGCTTGCTTTTTAAGATAATAAGAGAGAGAGAGGGAGGCATACAGAGAAACATGCGCACGCCGCACAGCTTACGTTACAACTTTTCGTGAGAATTTTTTCCGTCTAGCCCTCGCACACAACGCGCGGTTCCTTACTTCGTTCCAATAATGTATATTTTATTGTATGATATGTAACAGGGCGACGGCACAGTGAAGGTGTCGGCGGCGGTGGTGGAGGAGGGCGCGTGGCACGCCGCCGCGCTGGACGCGTGGGCGCTGCTGCTGCTGCTCACCGAGCCGCCGCACGCGCGCGCGCTGCTCGCCGACCGCCAGCCCTCCGTCGCGCGCCTCGCCGACCTGCTGCACGCCTGCAGCCTCGACGTGCGCCTCGCCGCCGGCGGCGCGCTCGCGGCCGCGCACGAGCGCACCGGCGACGACCCCGCCTGGGACCACTGGGACGCCTCGCGCCTGCAGCAGCTCGCGCGCGACTCGCACAAGTTCCGCGCCAAGCGCGACCGCAAGCTGCAGCGCGCCACCTTCCGCGACATCCTGCGCCACTTCGAGGACGGGCCCGAGTGCCGCCGCGACGACGTGCGCGTCGGCGCCGAGAGCGTGGCGCTGCGCTCGTGGGGCGCGCGCGCCGCCTACGCCGCGCTGGCGGCCGCGCTGGGCGCCGGGCTGGCCGCGCTGGCGCCGCACTGCGCCCCGCTGCGCGCCGCGCTGTGCCTGGCCGACGCGCCGCCCGACTCCGCGCACGCGCCGCGCCCCAAGCTCAACAAGCTGCAGCGGCACTTGCAGAACACGGCCGCGTGTAAAGCGCGCACCGTCGCGCGCAACAAGAGCAGGGACAAGCGCTCCGCCGCCTTGGCGCTCTAGAGACACGACCACCACCACTATCGTCACACACTCGTATAACTGAATAGAGATTCTTGTTGACAGTTTTTAAGTCTTACTTACCTTACATTTTTTAACAATTTAGTGTTTTTTTTTTTTTTAAATATCACATTTTATAACGTAATTTGTGACGTCATGTTGTTATTTGTGATTAACACATTTACTTTCGTTATTGAATTTTAAAATGCAAAAGGTATAAATTTTTGCTTTCTGTTCAATAAATATGCAAAATTAAGATTAACTAATGTCAACATTTATATTATATAATTTCTCTATAGTCTCTCCCAGGGAAGAGCAACTTACGGCCCGCTCAATATAATAATTTCATTATTAAGCGACCCGTCAAGAGTTCATTTATATTTCGAATATTCTCCCACATTTTAATTTCTACTAAGGAGTATGATTTTAAACGGTCGAAAAATATCAAATTTTGTTTGGGCCTGTTGCTCTCTCCTGCTCTATAGTCTATCCTGTTACAATCCGTCCACCAATTTCTAATTTATCAACAAACATTAAAGCAGAAATTGTTTATATCAAAATTTTTCATAATTTCCTGTACATACGGTGTTGTGACAGTTTTTAAAAATGAGCTTTATTTAGCGCCATCTTTGAAAAGCAGTAGCAAAGTTTCTTTGCGTTGTTATTTTCTCTTTCTAAAATGGTATCCGCAGTCACCTAGCGTCGGTTTGGACATATCGCTTACTAAATTTACATTACGATAATTTTATATTTTAGCTATTTTTTTGGTTAGATCGCGCGGCGTTGAGTTACGCTAAGTAACTAGTTCTCCGCTCTTTGTCTGAAATCGAGATTTTAAGAGGCGTAACTCAACGCCGTCAAACAATGGTTGCCTTTTGTTCTGAAATAGAAGAAAAGCGTTTGTAATGTAAATTTAGTACCATTTCACTCTATTGTTAAGATAGTATAAATTTGATTGTAACTAAATGAATTATACACTGACAGAGTTCGTCTATTATTATTATTTTACATGTGATTTTCATTTTAAAATTAGGTTAGTTTGATATTTTCGCCATTATATAAACTTTTCACCTAAACTTTGATTTTATTGGTATATTTTCAAGCAACTGCCATTTTTTTTTAGTTAGTGACTTAATATGAAATGTAATTCAGAAATTCTAATAACATTTTCATTGTCATTTTTACTATATTTATATTGTTTTTTTTTTCGTTATTATACAATGACTTAATTATAATTTGGGTTCTAAACACTAAGCTTGTGCTTTTTATTGTTTTAATTTCTGCTATTTTGTTTAAAGAAACTTTAGTTAATTTATTTTTTTATGCAGATTTTTTATATTTTTTGCAGAATTGATTACAAATTGTTAATAATCAAGTTTGGGGAACGGTTGTTTAGATTGAATTGATGTTTCTATTACTTGTACTGTTGGAGTTGGCGGTACGTTATATTATATTGTATTTTATTTTTAACAAATCTCTATGTAAATATTATTTTGTTCGTTTCCAGCGGCCGGATACTTGTGTAAATTACTAGGCTAGAGCACAGAATGTTGAAATAATATTTATTATGGGAACATGTTTTGTTTTATTTCCTTTCCTTGAAATGTAAATAATAATTAAAAATATTAGCTTATTGTTCTTAGAATTACATATTCTTAATAAATATTGCACATTTCTAATATTACTTTGAATGAACTTGTTTACTTTTCATAAAGTCAAATGATTTCCAAGGAATAATAATAATGGTCTATAGTAAATTTACAAAACAATATTATTAACTTTAGTTTTAACACAGAATAATGAAAAAGTACGTAATTAAAAAAAAAAATGCAATAAATCCATTCACTGTGATCCAAAAATACACTTTTTAACAAAAAAATTGAAACACTGTGTGATGTAATATATCAAACAAGTTTTCATCACTGACTTATAAACAATAAAAATTGTAATATATATTTTTTTTGTTTTGAGCTGTATCCCGCACACAGCAGGGTAGGCAGAGGGAACCTAGTGTTAAGACACTCCGTTCCCCACTTTCCGCCGAATTCGGAGGCTTGCGTGTTAAGTGGCGGAACTTAACGCTGCGCTTTACCTCGACACCAGAGCGAAGAAAATGGAAAAATATAATTCATTTCTTCATATGAGTAAAAGTGATTTAATATTTTCATTTCATAATTAATTTTAAAGTAATACAAAGAATAAGTAATACAAGGGTAAATAAAAAGCCATTATAAACACATGACTAGCTTTACTTCCAGACATTACGCGAGTGTCCTCGCTTCATAGACAACAACAAATACAAATAGATGCTTACTGCCTTACACTAACACTCAGCTTGGACCACGCTCTTTTTAAAACTGCTAACCTTTTTTATAACGTAACATTTATATTGAAATTGTAATATTTTTTCTGAAAAAAAATAAAGAAACAAAATTTTATAATATTTTATGTATTTGATATGAACTCCATATATCCAGGTGCAGTGAATACTCACTAATGAGCTATAACAGACAAATATACACACATTTATATTATTTTTTTTACCACTTTACGTTTTTTCGTGAAGATATAAATGCAACTATTACCCGAGTGGGAACCGAACCCACAACCATCGCTTTACAGTCAAACGTCCCACTGCGCCACGACAAACAACAACTACTATACTATAATAGTTTCTTAAAGCATTCTTTGTTAGTTTTCAGTTGCAAGTATAAAGTAGAAAGAGCGAGGTCCGTCCGCCTGTCCGTCATTCGTTGTTCAATTAAAACATCTCACCTCTAAACAAATCAATAGACCTTACCTAGCTTTTGTAAAAAAGTTAAGCTCATTTATAAGACCAGCTGTTGCTAACAACTTGTGTTTGTCACAACCTGATTATCTACAATTATATTAACTTTTAGTTATTACGTTGCAAAAATAGACTATATAGATAGAAAAAAGAATAAAAATAAAATAAATTCTAACATTGATTTTATTAAGCCAGCAATTTTTTGAGGTTTTATGCTCAGATATATTATAAATTGAATAATAAGTGATTAGGAAACACCATCATAGCGCAGGATGACAATATACGCGATGATTTTGGATTCGATTCTCAGATACTTGACAAAGTAATTTGAAATTATTTTCATTTTTTAGCTTTGGTGACAATACGAAACGTGGCGATGGGTCGAACGAAACTGTCGTTTAACATAATGTCTCGTAAATCTATAATAGAATAGAATAGTTTGCATTATGTAATAACTTTTTATTTCTTTTAAGATAACGGAAAAATCATCTTTACATGTGGCTAAGTATATTAAAAATTAATCACTGTGTAAAGTGGAAGCATAGGTCAAAATAATATACATTGTTTGAAAAATCGTTCAAAGCGGAGCTAAAAGTTATACAGATACTGCAGTTTCAATTTTACCCAACTACGAGAAGTAAAGGAGAGTAATATTCATATCAGTATGTATGTATACCTATTTGTTTCTATGTAACGTTGTAGAGATCAAACGTGTTGACTGATTTTAGTGATTCGTCTCAACCTTGCTACAGCGACAACCACACGCCACATACATTAAAAAAAAATAACAGAAAAAAAACCGATAAGATAAAAACGTTTAACGTAAAACAATTAATACAATACATAATATTTAAAAAAAAAACGTTTGCTAGCTACAGCTGGCCTGCGAATATCAAGACACTCATTACATATATCTTAACACGTACGATTACATACTAAATTGTAAGTGATAACATTTAGTGTGCGAACTCCACACCCGCGAGCGCCGAGTGCGAGAGTTCATTACAACATCGACCTAATCTACTGAAAAATACCAAACAATATTAAATATAACTTTGAATCGACAAAAATAATTTCGAATGCATAATTTAAGGCATATATGAGTATACTATTTCGTTTCCCACTATCTGTAGACTGTAGACCAGTGATTCTCAACCTTTTTTTTGTTGCGGCACACATTTAACGATTTCAAAATTTGGCGGCACACAAAGAAAAAGATTGATATATGAGAAGATGATATAATTTAATAATATTAACATTATTATATATTTGCAAAATTTGGCGGCACACAAAAGTGTCGCGGCACAGTGGTTGAGAATCACTGATGTAGACTGTAGGCACGGGCGACGTCCGGCGCAGTAAAGTATTGTCATCGTAGTACAAAGTACAAACGTATGGTAATAAGGCAATATTTCAATAGACAGTCGTTTACACTTGGCCGTATCTATTATTGTATTACGCTCGTACTAGAACAGCTCTGGCTAAAAAAATAAGAATAATATATTAGCTGTGCATAACATATGAGGAATCAACGATCTTTTTATAGTAATAAAATATTTATATAATACGTTCTTTTTGTCAATACACTTATGAATGGCAAGTAAAATGCTATGTGCAAACATTAATTTAACAATTTTAAGAATATCTGATTTTAAATAAAAAAAATATCTTATCCACACTACTACACCAATCATATATATAACATTTAAACTATTAAATGATATATTTATATTTTCAAAAAATGCATATTAAGAACTAAAATCCAGTTTTACACTCCGTTCTCCATACATGTGGCTATGGTGTCACAGTGAGGCAGTATTTGATTCACCAATCACGATGAGTACGTGTACTAATCACACTTGAAATAATGATTACATATAAAATTATCTTAACTTCCTCGAAACGACAAAACGCGGTTCCTTAACATACAATACCTAAACGACTGAAAAATGAAGAACGGAGCGTCTAACACTAAGTTCTATTTGCTTTTCTTACTGTATACCAGGGGGAGGTCCAGCTTAACAATCCGAGCCATTTCTCAATATTTCAATATATTTACGGGCCATACTATGCAAAAAAGTTTTTATTATTATTTTGAATTTATTGTGAACATAATAACACAAAAAAATGAAAAACACAAAAAAATGAAAAAAAAACAAATACATTTATCGAAACCCACAAATAAGGCCTCAGATTGCATCTTGCAAAGCGCATTTGACTTGCAAGATGCAATTTGACAAGTGACCACCCCTGCTATATAGTACAACGCTTTTAAATCCATAACTTAGCTTAAACAAACAAACAGAAAAACAAAAATAAAAGCCAGAGCGTACCAGAAACGTACACTAGCAAAGAACAGTAAAGTGGACAGATCTCACAACATCAGTAACAATTATTTGCTCTGAAACACAACCGCGACGGCAACGGAGTAAGGCAACAACAAAGGCGGTATTCATACAAAAATATACACGGATATATCCCAGACACCAATTATGTATACTTATTAATTAATCTTATTATTATTTATATTATATAAGGAATGTGAAGAGGCTGTCGTTAATGGAAATGACCGTACAATTAAATAAATTTAATTATTTTAAATACATTTATTTAGACTAGTAGCAGAATAGTTGAAATAATTATAACTCTTTTTAAGTTAAGCAGTTATTGAAGAAACGAAAATTGCCAATGGGAATGCTTATCAAAAAAAAAACAAAAAAGAAACACAAAAAACATTTATTGTATTTTACAAAAAAAAAATAAACATCTGTGTGTTTCACAATAATATAAAATTTTAATTAATTATTCTTTATTTAAGATATCTCTATATATTTTCAACAAACGCATAAAACTTTAAAATTGTACGGTCCATTCGTATGACCTAAAACAGCAATTAAAGAAAAAAAAACAAAAATTAATAAGCTAAAAGCACGACAGCCTCTTTGAACGTGAAAACGAATACATATAAACTACTTTACGTATAATACTTTCTCCATACACATATATCCATACAACAAACATCAATACAATGCGTTATATTATACTATATAAAATTGTTTGGCTTTCAAAGTCCACGTCCCCATTGATATGTTAAGATCGCTTTATATTATATACGTTTATTTGCGCCACAATCAAAAACGTCAATTATCGCTTAATTAACATTAAATTCATGCATATTGTACAGAGGTGGCACAATTTAATGTTAGTTAAACGTTAATGGACGTTTATGTGCGGCTCATAGGTTTATTTCCACGATCTTTTATGGCACTAACTAGACTAGTGATGCCATATAATGTAACTATACTTATTTTTTTATCCTCTCCAAAAAGGTTAATAGACATTTTTTTAATGAAATAAAATAGTTTAAATAGACTGTATTCTTAAGTTTATAAAAATATTTGTAAGGCTTTATATAAAAAAAGGAAATTCAACTGTGTTAATATGATGAAACTTAAAATACTTGACGAGACCTGTAATCAAGTTCAGCAAATAAACATTTTAAGTATATACCCAGTACATATATGTATCTTCTTAATATAAAAAAATGTATTTCATTCAGGGTTTTACTGATAACCCTGACCCCTAAAAAACATCAACTTATACATCTATCAAAGACATGCTTGAAGAAAGGTGATATGTGCCAAAATCTTATTTAGAACTAAATTTAAATTTAAAAAAATATTAAGGAGGTTGGTTTAAGAACAGAATTACCTAATGGTTGTGTATCTTATAACATTTTATTATAGGTAAATAAACAAGTTCTTTTTTCTAAATAAAAATTTGAATCAATAGAAAATTTCTTAACAAAACAACTCAAAAAAAAGTTTTAAGTTACTAATATATTTATATTTATAAGTTTTTATATATCCAAAAAAATATATATCACCTTCATACAGCATGCCTTTCTATAATAAATTAAAACATAATTATGTACATCTAACAATGTCTACACAAACTAAACGTTACACATTACAATATAAACACATGTGTATTACATAAATATAATATAATATAAAAAAATATTATTTAAACTAAAACAATAGGCTTGTGTAATACCAAAAATATAAAGATTAACTATTTCTCAGAAAATATAGTATGTGTATTCTAAGCTTAGTTACGTATTTCAATATATTACCGTCTATATCTTAAATAAGTACTCACTCACTCAAAATGGTGTTTATTTTTTTTTTTATTTATAAAAAAAAGCGTGACTTAAACATCCACACTATAGTGCAGTGTATGAGCAAAAGACAAACTAACACTACATTTGGTGCTGACAATAATTCAAAATTTGTATTTATCTTAAATTAACTCTTTTTAATTAGTTTATAATCTATATCATTTTTTTTAAAGAAAAATCGGTAAATACATATATTTACAAAGACAGCTTCTGCCTATATGCTATTTTTTTGATAATAAAATCGTTTCGTTCGAAATCGATTTTAAATAGAACATCGATTATTCGTAAGTCTTAGCTCAAACGCGAAATATATATTAATTACAATATTTCTTACGTTGAAGTTTAATGTATAATGCACCTTGAAACTCTTTTTAATATATGGGCAATGAGTGGCAAAGCAAGATTACCATTAGAACGAAAAATATATTCTAATTATATAATTTTTCATATGTTTTATGATATCATTTTCAAAACATGTATTTTTTAATACACTGTAAAAATTGAGAGTTCCAAAGTTCATTAACACCCTATCTAAATAAAAGTCCTATATACATTACATTTATATAGGAATAGAGCTCACACACACAATAATATGACGAGCGTGACTAGATATTAGGGTATTCTTTGTTATTTTAATTACAAATGTTACATTTAGTAAATATCCGCCGCCATTTTATTAAATTAGCACAACAATTACTCATCGAGACGCCCTACTCCTCTTAAAAATGCATCGGCTCGTGTTGCTCGAGCGGCTCGAGATGATCGCGGGGCTCGAGTAACTCTAGTTAGTCGTGGGGCTGGAGCGGCTCGAGCTGTTAAATTAGTACAGCAACTACTCACTGAGTCACACGCGCTTATTATCAGGCTCATTTCCAATCCGTCTCGTGTTGCTCGAGCGGCTCGAGATGATCGCGGGGCTCGAGTGGTTCTAGTTTATTAGGGTTGAGGAGACCGCGTGGCTCGAGTGTCTCAATTAATACAACAATCACTCATCCAACCGCACACGCTTAGTGTCCGGCTCATCCTCGTCCTCCCAATCCCAATCGTGATCAGCATCCTCCTCCTCAGAGCGCGCGGGCTCGAGCGGCTCGAGCGGGTCGCGCGGCTCGAGCAGCTCGAGCTGGTCGTGGTTGAGCGGCTCGAGCGGCTCGAGGGGCTCGAGCGCGTCGCGCGGCTCGGGCAGCTCGTCGTCGTCGTCCATGGCGCGCTGCATGACGGCGATGGGGGGCTCGCGGCGGTGCTCGGCGACGCGCCGCTCGATCAGGAAGCTCACGTACTCGTCGTAGAGCAGACGGATTAGGTGGAAGGAGCCGAATGATGCCGCGGATCTGTTTTAATTGATAATGTTAAGTGAGAAAACAAATAACATGCTTGTTTATTGAACAAAGTGAAATATTATTAAAATATACAATAATTGATTACAAATTCATTTACTTTCAAGCACTTGCATGTTTGTAACTTCATTCACCCCTGACTTGTAAATACAAGATTTGCTTATTTTTTTTCAGTTTTACGAACCTTTCAAAAAAACTTAGCCCAGTAAAATAGCCTAGGAAGAGTTCAACGAAACACGCCTTTGACTAGTAAGAGCTTTGTTACGTTCATTTAAATTGATGTTAAAGTAAAAATATGAAATAAATTATTGAAATCACTGTTTCACATGATGTATGGATATTGTTTTTATTAAATTTCCAATAAAACGTTAATTGCTTTCAATATATTTAAATATAACTCTTTCATTACTTAGTAACTGACAGAGGCAGACGACAAAATCAATTAAAAGATGAAATCACAGTACTCACATACATTCTTTGTTGAGTATAACTTTGTTATATGTAGACTAAGAAGATCTCTAGAAACTCTTTAAAAGCAGTGCCATTTCCACAATTGAACGAGTAAATAAATAAACCGGGTATACCTAAGCGTAAGCTCGCGTATAACGAGCGAGGAGTAGAAGGACCAGTCGAGCAGCAGGCGGCGCGCGCGCGGCGTGTAGTCGGCGTGGCGCTCGTGCGGCGCCAGCGCGGCGCGCACGCTCGCCTCCAGCCACGCCGCCCACGCCTCCAGCGGCGCGCCGCGACCGAGGCGCGCCTGCGGACATGTGCAGACAAGTGACGGCTTTAGGCGTGTAGTGTGTTAATTAGGAGTCTAACATTTCTTCGTTTTTTTTCTTTTTCCCACATAGGAGGGTCAGAGAAAAGCTAGTGTTAAAACACTCAGTTCTCCACTCTTCGCTCAACTTCGGAACCTTGAGAGTTAAGAGGCGAAACTCAATGCCGCGTTTTATCTTCTGGATCAAAGCGAAGAAATAAAAATAATATAACATAAAATATATTATATTGGGAACCATATTCATAATTAACTGCGTTTGGTGTCGCATATAGTACAATCGCACTTAAGAAAAAGTATGGCTATAGTAATGTAATTATTACATAATTATATCACCTTAAAATCAGCTTCTAGTTTATGAGCAGTGTTGGCGCTTCCACAAGCACATGCCCAGGCGGCCTGCTCTCGCACCACGCGGAAGTCGACACGGTTGAGATCTGACAGCATCTAAATAGATAAAATAAGCAATAATCAATTTACATTGCTAATAACTGAAATAAGTAAAACTAATAATTACATTTAAGTAAATATGAGCTATCTTGAAAGACGCAATAAACACAAACTAAAAGTAATAAACGTTACGTTTAACTTTTAAAAGTGTTTTTTACACATTTAGAAAATTGAAAAAGATATTTAGATAATGTAGAAAAATTTGAACGTAGCTTGATTCGAAATTGCGTCTTTTGGACAGTTTCCAAGAGGCGTGAGTTTGAATCCCGCTGCGTTTATATTTTTATGTTTTCTACAAACGTCTTTTTTCAGCATAGTATTATTAAAATTAAAATTATTTAGAAAAACTAAGCTCTTTTAGATATATCTAATAAACTACTAATATTGTGGAAAAAATGTGATTTATATTAAAGAACGTACACATCATGTCTTTAGTGTAGAAAATAATATAAAAAAAAAAACTAGTCACAATAAAACAAGCACAAAAAAACAATCACCTGCTGAATCTGATGCTGATTATTCAACACAGCGCGCGCCGCTTGAGCCAAATGATTGAGCGACGTGTACCGCCGCAGCGCAGCCGCCAGCGCCGCCGCCGCGCTCGCCTGCGCGCGCACCGCCAGCGCCGGCGCCGCACTCGCACCCGCTGCCAACGCACCTTCCAGACTCTTAGCAAAGTTGCGTATTGCCTGCGTTAACTGCGATGGTATCGGACGCAGCACGTCCGGTAGTAGCAGGTCAACGGCCCGCTGGTGTAAACGCAGCTCGGCGCGTCGCAGCCACGAACACACGTCGCGCCGCGCGGCCAGACGCAGCCCGACACGACCGACACGCCGCCAAAACGCGCGTCTGCAACGCTCGACGCCCGCTGTGTCTAGTGCTGCAACCGCTTCTAGGAATTCTACGCCGTGTTGTCTGTTGAGTGGAAATTTGGTTTGATTAAAAAAAAATGAAAGTAGTATAAAACTTACAAGTTCGCTCTATATATCAGTAAACCAAAATATTTATATTACAACCACAATATTTATCCAATTTTCATAAATGTATTATATTCGTTAACCTTTCATAATTCTACAAAAACGTTCGCAAAATATATAAAAATAACTACACATAAAGTAGCTTCATTTATTAACTACCACGACACCTCAATAAAACAACGTCCTGTCGAATTGTAAATTGTAAATACTATAATCTCTTTAAGAAAGTATCTTATAACTTCTCTATAAATAGTTATGATTAGTCTAGTTAAATAACAAAAAGAAATAGAATATTTAACAAAAGTCGTGTTTGTAGTGTATAGGTAAATAAAACCGTTAAAAACACTTTAATAGTTTAACAAAACAAAACATATCTAAGTATTCACATAAATAAAAGCGCACGGTACCAGGACAACATAAACAAGTAGGAGACACCCACCTATGGTGTTCTCTCAGCTGGCGCACGGCGTCCAGCGAGATGTCGTCGGGCAGGCACGCGTCCAGCGCCACCTCGGGCGGGTCGGGCGCGCTCACCGCGCCCAGGTACTGGCGGTGCGTGGTGCCCGCGCCCACGCCCACGCCGCCGCCCGCGCCCGCGCCCGCGCCTGTAGCCTGCTCTACGCGATCCTGTGTAGAAGTAGGGAAACAATAAAATAAAATTAGGTAAATTAAAAAATAAAGTAAGTAAAACTAAGATTTTAATATTTGAAAGAGATAAAGAAAGAATGAGATTATGGTAAATAGAAAGTTATTAGAACAAGTAAATAAAGTGATAAAGCGTGAAGCTATAGATATGTATGTATGTACCGGATCATCATCCCCATCCTTGACCCCGACCGCGCCGTCCCGTTCGTCGTCCTCCTCCCCTCTCACGTCCCTGGCGTCCCTGCCGTCCACCACATGAGACACGTGCGGCTTGGCGCGGATCCCGTAGTAGTGGTACTTGGAGTTGCCGCGCGTGCCGAGGCGGCGCGTGCGCAGGCCCACGAACACGGAGCGGATGAGCTTGCCGAAGGACGCCGCGTTGACGGGCTCGAGGCGGTGCGCCGTGCAGTGGCGCAGGTAGTGCGCGTACAGCGTGGAGCGGGGGAGCGATACGCCTGACGACATTATTATAATATATTACAATCATTATTATAATACAATTTCTATTTTTTCTTGCAATTTAATATAGCAAAAAATAAATAATACATGTTATTTTATGTATATTTAACTGTGATTTTGAATAAAATATTTTATACATAAATCTATTATATATTAAAATATAGATATGTAAATATATCTGAACCCAAATGTTAAACGGACGAAACTGCTAAATTGCGATAGCATTGTATATTTTATATTTGACTTTTAATAATAAAATATTAAGAAATAACTATGCATGCTTCACGTTTCTCTCCGCACAACGAGGTAGTTAAAAAGGGCCTAGAGTAAAAAACACTCCGCCCCCATTTGCCGCCCGAAATTAAATAATATTCTCATCTTTAAATAATTTTAATCATGAGAGAATTACAAAAAAAAAAAAGCGCAACCCACCCTCAGCGGTCTCATAGTGATCGAGCAGCCACTGCACGGTGGCGGGCGGCATGCGCGCGGCGGGCGCGGGCGACGCGGGCTGCTCCGCGCTGAACGAGAACTCCGCGCTCCACTCGTCCGCCACCGCGCCCGCGCCCGCGCCCGCCCCCGCGCCCGCCGCCGCCGTGGCCGCGCCCGCCGCCGCCGCGCCCTCCGTCACCGCGCCCACCGTCGTCACGTTGTACACGGGGTATGTGCGGAGCGTTTCCCTGTACACAGATAGAAGTTACGAATTAATGTTACTTAGTATGAAATTATAAATAATAATTGAAAATAGTAAATGTTGAATTTCTCGCTGGTTTTTCTCAACAGAACTCGAAATAATTTAGAAAATAAATAAAAAGATCTTTTTTTAGATTCGGTTAATTAAAACTAGAGATGCGCTGAATAGTCGTTTCGCCTAATAACAAAATACCGAACACTATTCAATTTCATCTTTACCGACGCGAAAATAACGCCGAATTATTGGGTTTGCTATTTTTTTAAGTTTTGCTGCGAATACAGGTTTTAACATGTACGCAAAGTGCCGTATGTGTCTATAGATTAAAGAAGAAAACATGGCAGGATTATTAGTAATAGTTGCAAAAATATCAAACGACAACACGGATTAAGTTAAAGCGTAACCAGTTTAAATTTCTGGTAAAAACGAAACTTTTCCGAAAAGAAGTTTGTAAATCATTGGGTTATTCGTCAACCTACAGAATGCCTACCTCTGTCTCAAGTAACAGTGATATGCGGAGTCTGCTATAAATACGTAGATAATACACTGCTTATTACATTATTAGAATGTGAGTAACAGGCATTGATCACCATTTTGAAAGGCTGATGTGAAAATAATGGTTCAAGCCTAAATGTAAATAAAACTAAGATTCAGGTATTTGAAAGAGACAATTAAAGAACGGAATGAAAGATCAGGATTAATGGTTAGATTTTATATAAGAATAAGTAGCGAGTACGACAAGGCTGCTGGCAGTGGGTGAGTTGAAAGAAGTGTGCAGAGACCATAGTTTTTGCTTGTGTGCTCTAGTCTCCATGACTACCGCGGTAGTCATAAACGTGAAATTAAGAAAATAATAACTTATGATACTTTTATTTTAAAAAATGATTTAAAGTTACTTGCCTAATTTTGTTACATGTATTAAATACAATTTTCATAGAATTTCTTTAGGTAATTTTTCATAGAACCTCTACTCAACTTTGACGTGGAGATTTTATTTTATGAAGTTTTAGTCTTAACAAAAGCTCAGCGTAATGAGCATTATTCGTTAAAATATAAAATTAAAAAATTGGAACAAATGATATAAAACCATAATAGTCTAGCTCCAATATTAAATAAGCGAATGCGTATCCGTAAAATTTGATTCAGATTGGTCTGCAGTTTTCGTTGACAAATAAAAATCATTGAACGTTTGAAGACAGTGGCGTGGCGCAGTGAATCATGCTGTGTGTGCATGACTATAAAAACGATGATTTAGGTTCCATTTTTACTCGACAAAATGATTATATTTGAATTATTTTCACTTACATACATATGCAACCGCTATCTTTGCAGAAGTACTACTATCTTGTATTTAAAGATAAACTTCTAAAAAAAGCTTTCATATTTGTTTCTTTTCTGAGCCAATAGTAGTATTATGTTCATTCGACGATATAGGATTTTTTTTTATTTTCACACTTTATCCCATACAGGGGAATCAGAGAGAACGGAGCGGAGCGCAAACGCTACGATTTTTTTTTAATTTATCAGAAAAATTCAACTTAAATAAGAAATATTTGAGAATATATTATAAAAGTAGCTTCACGGTATATCATAGCGGGGTGGTCAGAGAGAATAAAGAATTTAACAATAATGCTCTATTACAAAAAAATACAAATAGAGTTCGCGGTAGCGACATGTCAACATTGTAGAAGTGTCCAAAACTACTTTATTTCCATAGTGACATTTCTATTAAATAATTTAAATTAAAAAATACTGATAATTTACCATTCGTAAAAAAATACATTATTTCTTTGAAAATGAAACAAAATTCAAACAGCAAGCTTCATTTTTTTAAAAAATATTAAAACAGGTAGGTACGCTTTTGGAACAAATGTCTTAGAGGGATGGAGAAAAGGAATTAAATTTCTATACTGAAACTTAATTAAATAACGCGCTGAGGATAAAAGTGACGTAAAAAAATATTCCACTTAAGGGAAATGGCCTTAATATTTAATATTTAAGTAGGTATCGCTAATATATGCTAATTTGAAAGGTCGGAACCTAGCTTCAATAGGCAGAATCTACTTTTAGGGAGTTATTACTGTTAAGAGGCGGAGTTTGGGGCGAGTCCCGTTAGATACAAATACTAGCGAGAAAACAGTGAAAACAGCTCCATTATATATATTTTTTTTTTAGCTTCACGCTGTATCCCGCACACAGCAGGGTAGGCAGAAGGAACCTAGTGTTAAGAGACGCCGTTCCCCACTTTCCGCCAAATTCGGAGGCATTGCGTGTTAAGTGGCGGAGCTTAACGCCGCGATTTGCCTTGACACTAGAGCTAAGAAAATGGAAATATTAATTTCCACTCCTCGAGTGGGAATCGAACCCACAACCAGTCGTTTACAGTCATACTCTTGTACCACTGCGCCACAATTGGCCCCCGACTGGATTATATAAATTATTTTGTATTTTTAAAGACAAGATGATATCCTGTTAACTGAAAATTTTAATGCCTAAGGTCATTAGGTAAGAGATCACTATTATCATTAATTAGGTCGCCTTTGTATTCTAAAATTATGAACATATTTGTTTATTTGATTTGAATCTATTTTATTATATACGTTACGCTTTTTCCAGTATATCACGGTAGTTGGACAGAACTTAGTGGCAAGACCATTCGTTCTCTACTTTCCGCCGGATAACGAGTTGCCTGTTGAGTGGTAAAACTCAACACTGACTGACTGTAAACGTGATTTTAAAGTAATTCATTTATTCATTTATTATATTTTTTACTGATTTATTACTTTCTATAACTACGTATACGTAATTATAACGGTTTCATTGTGCCCTAGAGGTTGTCTTGAAGAGCCCTCTCTTCATCTTAGCCTCACTTACTTCTTTCATTATGTATGTTACGCCATTATTTTGTTCAATGAAGTATTCAAATAAATTTATAAATAAATAAATAAATAAGATTGGAGGACTTTAAGTTAAAATTATATCATATTTAAATTATTTCCATTGCTTCGCTCTATTAAACACACAAAGCGTGGCGTTGCGTTCCGCCCGTCAACCGGCAAAATCTCAATGTCGGATCGAAACTGGAAAGCGGAGTGTTTCGACACTAAATCCTCTCTGAACATTCTGCTATGCAGAAAAAAGCGTACCGCTATTTTTTGTTATTACTATAAACATAAACACTTACATATGAGTTTGATGTCCCGTCTGCGTGTATATCTCCTGAGGCTCCACATACTGGACGTGGTAGTTGACGCCATTGCCGCCCTCGCCTGAAAAATTAACACTTATAAAATAAAAGTACCGTAAATTCTAATTCAGATTAATAGCAGTAGCATTTCATACCACATTAGCAACAACCCATGTTTATTATCTGTTAGTATTTTAGTCAAATTAATTGTTAATATAGTTATTATTAATAAAAAATTACAAAGCTTATTATATCAGCGAATGATTAAAAAATGTATAAGCAATACATGATCAACCATATATTTTTCGTATAATAATCATAACATTTAATTTCAAAAGAAAACATTTATGTTTTTTAAAATACAAAATGCAAGTTTAACAATATATATTTTTTTATTTATACGTATTTTTTAAGTTTTTCTTCAACAAAAACCTTATGGTCAACGAAACAAATCGTTGAGTTTCGCCACTGAATATACAACATCCTAATTACGGGCTGAAAGTGGAGATCGGAGTGCAACGGGAACGGAGGAAAAGCTTTCAATTTTGAAGAACCTTATACAAAATATTAAAAAAATGTAAAAAAATAAAGAAACCGGCAAGTCCTTCAGTAATGGTGTGGCAAAGGCAAAGGCAAATGGTTCACTTTTACATATACGATTGGATGTGTATAAAAAAAAATCTATCCAATAGACGATTTTTAGATCTTAATATAGTCCCAAGAAATAAAGCAATAACTTATATAAATCGATGTGTCCTACACAAAGGATCGTAAGTGTACTTTACTAAATGAAGAATATAAGAAAGAGCTCCGTCACTCAGCACGCAGTGGATCTATTTCGGGCGGGAAATAAAGTACAGAGTGGGAGAGAAAAAAAAAACCTAAATCTCAAAAAAAGATTTATATAATTTTCGCAACCGTTATTGTTGTCTATATATGTCGTCCGTGCCGTATCAATTTAATCTAAAATCTGTATACAAACAATTTTTCTGCATAGTAAAGTTGGAAAAGTTACAATAGTAGTTAAAATAGTTATGGCAAAACAAAAATATAATACTTTACTTAGACAGCATCGATATATCTTTACATATAATATAATACCAATACATACAAATACACATAAAATAAAACAGTAAATAAATAAATAAACAAACAAACAAGCAATACAAGTCTCACGCTCAATGCTAAACTGTAGCGGCTGCAGCATGGCCTGCAAGTCGCACGGGTAGTACGCGCGGTATCGAGGCACCTCCATGCCGGCGGAGGTCTCCCGGGCAACTCAACGCACGCGGGCAGAGCGAGAAAAACGGCAAGCAACGTCGTGTTTGTGATGTACTGGTTTTACGAAGATATATTAAGCTATATTAACAATTATATCTGCTTCGGTTCCTCTGACTACCGTGCTGTGCAGGGAAAAACGATGAAGCTTTTTTATATTTTTGATAGGCTAATCATAAAATACTAAAGGCTATGGAGAATTTTTTAATAAAATTTATTTTCCCGGGAAATTATTTTTGAGTCTTTATTACAGAATATGTAAACGCCGCAAAATAAAGTTTCACCAGATGTCTAATTTTAAAAATATTATGCTAATTCAAGTTTTGTTATTCATACTCATTTTATTATGAAAAAACAATTTTTACCTAAACTTAATCATTATATTAGTAATATGGAAAGTGGAAAATGTGTCCTTTGTCTTGACACTAGGTTGTTATTTATATTGTTACTCGAGTCCTAATTTAAAAGACATTGTAAAATTACAAAAAAGACGATAATAAATAGCAACATATACGATACGGTTCGTCTCTAAAGTCTGTTACGAAATAAAAACATAAAAAAACACTTTTCAAGTAAAGGAAAAAAACTTATATAATTTTAAATATTGTTTAAAGCGTTATTTCACACTTAGGAAAATTGAAAATTTTTATACGTTTTCTAAATGTTTTTTTCAAGCTTATATTATAAATATTCTTTTCTTTTCAGCTTCACGCTGTATTCCGCACACAGCAGGGCAGGCAGAGGGAACCTGGCTATTAAATTTTGTGTTATTTAAAGAAACACAAAATTTAATAGCCACACAACACAAGTGGAACACAATCCTAACAGTCTGCCGTCTCGCTTTTCATCTCATCAAATCAAAGAGCACCCCACCTGTACACGCCCATTGTAACATAAGCGATATAATTGCGAATCCCCCCTTATACATGCTCATTGGCCATAGCCGTGGACCATATCGTACCGGCCATGTTTACTAATTGATTTGTTAAGCTGACATTGATACCTTTATTATAGTTTATAGTAACAAGAAAGATTAATTATTTCTTTTTAGAATATTATTTTAAACTGGTAAAAAAATATGGTATAATATTGGTATCAAATTTAACTTAAAAGATATACAAAAATACACTTGTATGTCAAAAAAAAAATACAAATAAACTTAACAAAGATGAATTAACTTAAAATAGATAAAGACATTGAAAGATTTTAAGAAGACATTGTTTAAATGTCTTTTTCAATTTTCCTAAGTATGGAATAACACTTTAACAAAGATGAATTAACTTAAAATAGATACTCAATATAAAGGTTATTTGGCTGAATAAATCAATATTAAAAAGCTAATATAAAATAAAACCATATTAATAGTCCAAAAATAAAATAAAATATGATTTTTCTAAGAAACATTGGTTAGCAATATTTCAATATAGATATGATATAAACACAAGTATATAAGCCCCTTGTATTCTGTACCTAAATAAGTAAACACAAAAAGAAGCGTCGCAATAGACGCAGACACATAACGGCGGATCTTATATAAGAGGTAGCCAAGCTGTTTTATGATATTATTCAGACATTTATTATTAAATTAGGAGTGAATATTTGCTTCTAGTTACTAAACGTAAAGTTTAATATATAAAAAGCATTAAGATTATATCGTTTATATTCAAAATATTGGCAATAAAACATTGCAGATGCTAACTTGTATATTTTTTTTCTGCATATAATAGAAAAAACCTTATAATAAACAAAAAGTAAAGTATATAATGACAATAACATCTGTATATATTTATTTTTTGAGCTTCACTCTATTTCCCGCATAACAGGAAAGAACACTTTCCGGCTGACAATTCTGCAAGTTACGCGTTGAGTGGCGGAACTCTACAATGCGTTTTATCACTAGAATGTGGTCTCTAGAGTGGAGAAATATAAATAATCTCAATATAGTCATTTCTCCGTGTGGAAATCGAACCTTTAACCATAGCGTACATAGTGAGACGCTGCCACTCTGTACCACAATGGGCTCACAATAACGTATGTTATATTTTTGAAGTTTTATTAGTTACAGCGGCTGCCCGCAATTATGATTGCGTGGGCCTTATGATTATAATATAGGTACCTATTACTTTTATTGCTACCTTACATTGAACTTTGGACTCAAAATTATAATAACTCGGCGAGTCTCCTTAAGACCGAATTCGAGACACTGCGTATTGCATGACGGAATTCAACGCCCTATTTAGTCTTACTGGAGACAAAATGAAAGTTTGAATATAGCCGTATTATGGAAAAGAAATTGACACTACCTCACTGCCCCAGAATGTATTAATATTCAATGACTTTTATTTGTCAACGAAAAATATCCAAAAGCAAAAATGGTCAACTCCGTTTCTTCGCCTGATTATTTACATTTACATTTATATTTTTTGTAAGCTTTTCTGCCCAAAGAGAAACATGTCCCACTAACCCTACGTTGCTCTGTTATCCAAAAGGACCAAAAGAACATCTAGAACTTAAGTTAAGTAACAGCAACATCTCAAAAAAGAATCCGAATCTATAATCATCGCCTTATATCGAATGTGACCCAATTACTCTAAGTCAGCATTAAATCTAGACTATCCAAAGCTTTATTATGAATAGTTATTCCTTTGATGTAAAAAAGCATATCATAATAACGTAAATCTGAATATTAAACATTATGTAGGAAAAATATATGTTATTGTACTTTAAACGATCAGAGGGGCCGCCATAGAAAGTTAATAAACTTTAAAATATAAAAAACCTCCTTCATTATATAAAGAAGCAGTGCCGAATGCCCTCTTTTTTTCTAAATAAAGTTTAAAAATACCCACACATTCATATATTTTATATAACTATACTTTTGTATTAAATAATATATACGTTGCTTAGGTAACTCCTATTTTATGCACCAATACATAAGTGTGTAAAATTATACACCCTAAATATAACTTTAATATTAAATATTAAATTTAAACGCCATCTCATAATTTTAGAACAAAAAAAATCAAAAATTAATAAAAAACAAAAAGAACCTGCCAAATATAAAATTGCGAAAAAAATATAATAAATCGAGTATTATAGCCATCACCGATCAACCGATACACGAGACGCACGCGTCACATCAAAGGTAGCCAAGCAAGTGTATTACAATGAACACTACCCCTGCCATAGATAGGGCATTGATAATAACCGCTCAGGTAGATAATCCAAAGGGGAACACAATTATCCATTATTACGATTTTTAGCCCCTAATCATAATGGTTCGCGTTTATTTGCAAAAATTTAAGAGCCATTTTCGTTTGATAGTGAAATTCTATAATAAAGGGTGTATTAAATACGGTATCAGTTGGACAGGTGGGAGATAATCAGATTGAGATATAGAATGTCAGGGGGTAGTTTGTTTGGACAGTACGTCAAGGGTTTCGTAAGATGTCGACTGTGTTTGTATCAAAAATATTAGTACACGAAGAAAGAAGAGCAATCAGGTAAGTTTATTTATATAACAATTAATATGTTAAATTACAATTCACCCATTACATAATAATGCAGTTAGCTGTAATACAAAAATTTTAAACGTTACCAATATACAAAAAAGCTTGTGATTAAACGCTGTGCAGTAAAATAAAGCGAAACAAGCAGAAAATATATAAATGTATATAAAAAAAACCATAAACACTTGCTTTCGTGATCGCTCTGCGGCTCAGACTTCACGTGTAGCGGATCTGGCTCCCAAGAGTGCTGGTCGACTGTGCGGTTGTACGGATATTTAAATAAAATGCAAAAAAAACACACTAAGCTACAATCAACATGCTGTATAAGGTAATACTTTATATAGTATAGTTAGCATATTTTAATTTATTGCCATTTCTATATAGATTACAGGAAAATTTTATATAAATAAAGGTCAAAAACGGGCTTTAGTAATGGTATCACGAGAATATGAAATATTAAGAATTTAAAAGAATAAATGTTATTACTATTTTAAATCTTTTAAATGCAATCGGGATAAAACTTAGTGAGAAAACATTTTATTAAAGAACTTTGTAGAATTGAAAAGTAGGATTGCGTAATGGTATGGAACACATTTAAATTTTACGGTATAGATAAAGTAAACAAAAATATATAAAAAGAAATTGCTAAAATTAACACACAACATTTACTAAATACACTACTAAAAAAAATCTACAAATATAATAATACTTATACGTACTAGTGACAATGTAGGTGTGCTGGGCTTCAGCGGTAGGACTGGAATGTCCCGAACTATCACCGTTTACTTCTACCACTGTACTGGATACCTGAAAAAGCATTTGTAATATTCGATGAAAATTATAAATTTAGGCCGAAAAATATTTGCAAGAATAAATGACAATGCGCTTTTTAATATTTGTCTCCATACACTTTTGCAAAGTGACAAACAAACAGATACATTTCGTAGAGTCAAAGAGCATCCGCTTTTTTGTGTTACAAGGCATTGTTTTTTTTTAAATATGTTTAAATTAAGTCCAGAACCATCAAGAGATGTCACATATGTCCTAACTGCGTAATTTACGAATGAGATGGATCTAGTGAACGGATCATCTGAACTTAAATGAAATTTGACATCCAACAATTTTGCTGTATGTAATATATGCCAAAAGTAATTTAAGTACAGTAGTACAGTGCTAAAAATCATTGCAACATTCAAAACAATAATATAAATAAAATAGACAAAGAATGAAAATAATAAGCGACAAAATTTTAATGAAATTTGTGTTAAACTCCAGTTAAAATCTGATCAACTTTCATCTAACATTCATAACTTGTCTGTCCTACCTGACATTAATTCAGGCCTAGCCGAGGTCTGCCGTTGGAAGTTGGCAGTTGGAAAACTGTCGACATTTTCGGTTTTCGATTTATAATTGGTGTCAGTTACTATTTGTGATCTATACTTATTATTAATGCGAAAGTCTGTCTGTTCGTCTGTCACGCTTTCACAGCTAATCTACTGGTCCGATTTGGAAAAAATTTGAAACGAAAGTAGTAAAAGCTCATCAACCTCTAAAGGGTTGAAATAGGGGATGAAAGTTTATATGAAAAATCTTAACCGCTTGACCGATTGTAATGAATTTTGGCATATATATATATAACGAAACAGACATGTAGCTCACTGCTGAGCGGGCCACTACTAAACAAGTAGTATTATGTATAAACGTTAAATATTTTATAATTAATAATAATTTGGTATTGTTAATGAAAATTTTAATTTATTTTATGTAAATTAAACTCATGTGAATATTCCTAAAGACAAATTTGGCAAATAAGTAGAATTCGTCAGTACTATGGATCCATCCAAACTATCCTATTCGGCTTAAACTTATACATACCAGAGTTATTCAATTTATCTGTGTTTTAAAGAAGCCGAAGGTATTACCTACATACAAAATATGATAATATTTGTCTCAATCTTTGTATCTATTGCAGACATATCGTAATTATCAGATTTAATTTTGACGTACACTGGGCATTTTAATTGTAAATATTTATTAGACAAAAGTCATTCAACATTCAAGATCCATTAAATATGTGTAACCTTTAACCCCTTTTTTTCATAAACATTTCTAACCGGTAGCTGGTAGTTTTCCGTTTATTGTTGATATAAGAAATGGATTACTAAAATCGATTATTATTTAATATGCCACTTAAAATACAGAAAAATCATCTATTACACTATAGAATGTTCTTATACAAACAAATTCGTTAATGTTTAGCAAGAATAGGTGGTAGTAATATATTTATGATTTTGTATTTTAAATTTCTCAAAAGCCAAGGACTGAGTGATAACTAATAAGAAAATTGGGGGGTTTTGAAACTTATAATGCGTCAATGTACAGATTTACTTTAAACATCGATTTACCATTTCATGAGTTTGAAAAAGGGTTTCGACAATGGTCAAACCGCATGACATTTTCGTTTTATTTTTTAACACGCCGTACGTTATTAGCCACAGTAGTATTTATCATCACCTAATAAACAAGATAGATCTAGTCGAGATTTGAAGCCCTAAGGCTTTCTCGTTTTCTTAAGGATAAAATTTTGATCAATTTCGTTAAATCCATACTTATATTATAAATGCAAATGTCTGTGTGTTTGTCTCTCATGCTTTCACGGCTAATCTACCGGTCCAATATAGATGAAACTTAGAATGAAAGTGGTAAAAGTTACTGGGTCAAATATAGGCTACTTATTTTTTCAAAAATCAACCCTTAAGGCGTTGAAATAGGGGGTGAAAGTTTATATGAAAAATCTACACCGCTTGACTGATTGTTATGAATTTAGGCATAAGCATAGTTGATAATCTAAGCTTAAATATAGGCTACTTTGTTTTTCAAGAAACCGCCCCCGAGAGAGGCAATATGACGAAACAGTGACGTAGTTCACGGCGGCGAAGCCGCGAGTGGGCCACTAGTCTCTTATAAAATAAATAAATAAATGTGCCTATATCTAAAACCAAAATTAACCGAATTACCTGATTACGTGTGACTTGTGATCAGGTCTATCTATTACCAAAAATATATTTGCGAATACCAAAAATATAAAAGTTTAATTTCAAAATGAATAAAAGATCTGATTATTTTCAATCTCACCTGTTGTATGGCATGCTGTAAGTGTATAGCGTTGGGTAATTCTGGTATGACGATGAGCTCCTGCACGTCGGCGGGGGACGTGCCACCTGCTCCCGCGCCCTGTTCGAAAACAAATATTTTTTCACAAAATGTAATAAAAGGACATATTTTCTCAAGCCTCACATGAATTTGTTTTTCAAATTCACGCTTCACGCTTTTTTGCTTCACGCTGTTTTGTTAGTGTCAAGACAATTCGTTTTCCTGTTTCCACCTGAATTCGAGATATTGCATTTTAAGTGTCGAAATCATTAGAGCGGAGAAATGAAACTTATGATCATTACACTAAGTGGGTATTTAATCCACAGCCAACAGTCTCATAGCGCTACGACGGCCCCCTTTTAATAATCATAGATGTTCAAAATATCTCAGGATAATTTTAAGATAAAATAATTGTGATTTAAAACAGTTATAAAATTAAAAAATAATGTAATAGTATAAGTCAATTTTTTTTTCTTCACGCTGTTTTGTCAACAAAATAATATTTCAATTCGTCGAATGGGAATCGAACCCACAACCAGTCGCGTTTACAGTCGCACTTTGTTCCCCTGCAACTGGCCTCAAAAACAAATAAAACACATTAAAATTGCAATTATATAAAACCTGTGAGGGCGCCAACCGCGCCGCCATGACGGGCGAGGCGGGCGGCGACGACTCCACCAGTACCTCGTCGCCCGCGCACTCAAAGTCTGAAACATACGAATTACCTTTCAACTAATTATAATTATATCTATAATATTATATCGCAAGAACAGCTAAATTCGTTGGTACTACAAATTTATTTACATTTGCAAAAGAATAATTTCAGATAAATAAATATTAGTTTATAAAAATAATTTAATATCTTGAGAAAAGAAGTTATTTTACACATGTATATGTATGTATGTATGCAATTGCAAGTATATAGATTTTTCAATAAACACTAAATATTTCACAAAATTTTAACTAGAGATATCTTTATCATAACAGTAAAAATTTAAAGTAATCTGCAAAAATTACACATTTAACAATAAATAATTGTTAGTCTAACACAATAGCTTCTCTTATAATTACTCCCTTAAATACTCCCTATTGAACCCTATTAATAAATTAGTAAATTTCAACTCTACAGTATCATTACTTAAATTTCCATGTTATTATACTAAAACATTAAATTATATAAAACAAAATAATATTATAAAATAGACAAAAATAATATTAAAATAGACATAAAAAATTGTTCAAACAATACATAAATATATAAATAATTTGATTCTGCTTAGAAATTTATAAAAAATAACAATACATGCCACCTGTAATGAAAACAAAGATACATAAAACCAAATATAAAGACATAAACATATTAGATTTGCAAAATCTTGCATAACGCTATCCAAGGTGATAGAGATGTTATTGATCTGTTTCAAGCTCCGAGTATCTGGGGTGTAACCTGGCAACACATCCCTCCTCTCTTCCCACAATACTCACTCTCCAGGTAAAACACATTCTCAAAGCCCATCTCGGACATTTTACACAAGATTTTAGTTTTCAATTCAACAAGAGCGGACACTAACACATTATTATGACTTTCCACTGTCATTCAGTATTGATTAAACAACTGTATCTAGGGAGTGCTTTTCGGCTAGTTGTTAGCTTTGTGATAGTGGGGGTCTGCAGGTGTGTTACGCATGGTTGACACCACCTGTCTGATATGCATGGCTGCTTATATTACCCCTTGTAGATAAATTGCATGTGTTGTGCTTAAATTATTGAAATTATAGGTAACGGTGGTATGTGATCATGTAATAGAAATTTATATCATTTAAATTTGTGTGTGTGGTTCAATAATAATGTGTATGTTTTATGTATTTTATTTTTTTCTAGCTAAATATATTATTAAGGAATATTGTTAAGCTTGTGCCAAAAAAAATTGTATATGGGAAATGTGTTTTAAGAAGCATAATAATTTTTAGATTCAGCTGATATATCAAATTAACATTTTATTGTGAAAATGTTTAAATATAATCATTGACGAGACGAAAGTGTGAGTGGTCGGCGCTATCCGTACCAGGCGCCAGTAGCCCTCCTATCCCGACAAAAATGATAAAATTAATGCGCGATAGGCTTTCGACTTGATAAGTAACGGGAAGAGGGGGAACGATTTAGACGAGAACCAGTGACACAAGAAACAGGGCGACTTACAGCAATCGAAAAACAGTTTTCAGTGTTCAGAAGTTTATTTAATTTCGTAAACTAGTACAAAATAAAGAAAAATTGGGAACCCACCTGCCAGCCATTCTAATCTGTCAAATAACTTATCACTATATATTACGCGACAACGAGCCCAAATATGTATTTCTACAAAACCTAATTAATATTTTGTAATAATTAGTGTAGTTTAATAAGTTCCAACAAAATTTTATGTAACCCATACAGTGTTGTTGTAGCTACACCCGTTTCCTAGGCTACGGATCCGTCCGGGCAAAACCAATATAAAAGTCAATGACTATGACAATGTAACCAAAAATATAGTGTTATACATATATTCGTATTCTGTAATATTAAATAAAATAACAATACAAAAAATTATAATTATTTAAATATTTCAAAGAGCTATTGTAATAAATGTATTTTTTAAATATTGTCATTATCATAAATTATTTTTGTAACAAACAAATTCTATAAATATTTGCTTATGTAAGTAAAGTTAATAGCCATAATGAATAAAAAATACGGATACATTTTACCTTCGACATCATATACGTATACGGATAATTTAATTCCATCAAATGTTTCGCAATCTTCATTTAATTTATTCATCTCTAATAAGCCTTTAAGCTTTAAAAAATTCTAATAAATCAAGAAACAGCAAGTGTTTTGGCTATCACCTTGGTAATTAATTTTATTTATTTTGTTTAGAATATAAATAAGTGACATAAATGTATATTTTTAGTTTTCTTTATTTAAATCCAAATATTAAAAAAAAATTTAGGACCAAAAAGGTTTTAACATTTTTAACACTATTCAGTATTATTTTATATTTCAATTACTTTTAGTAACCTATTACATAAAGTATGTATTTATTAATGAAAATGTATTAGGTATAATAAAGTAAAGCATAGCGCAAGCACAGCGCAAGTATAGGTATAAAGATTTTATAGTTAAGAGGTTTCTGTGGAGGCCACATTGTCTGCGCAAATTCGTAATAGCAATCCAAATGTGTAAGTTATATCATTATATATTATAGAAACATATACACAAATCATAAGATACCAAGATAAAATATTTTAACACTCAATTTGCATATGCACTTTGTATTACACACAATCAAATATTTAATTCACTCAACAGCACATTCAGTTAGCAATATGAAAAATAAAATAAATAAAAATTGTACAAAACATTACATCTATGTTATACCTTGGGAAATAAATCATCTTACCTTTATGTTTTATCTTTCATTACATTACATTTATATTAATTTTTATAAAGCAACATTTATTTCTATTGTCATCCGTCATCAATCAATAATAAACTTCAATGTCATTATCACGTCAAAGTTATGATCTAAAATCTAGTTTACAAATGTGTTAATTATTAAAATAAAACATATAATAATAAAAAAATATATACTTGTTGTTAATAAAATAAATAAAATTATATCATGAATATTACTGTGAAGCAATTACAAGGCGGTGAATGCCATTTGGAGGTTTACATATAACTACTACTTTCTGTCACAGTCACGTTTCTTTTGTATCCTTATATTTTTCCCATTACCTTTCCAGGTGGCTCCAACAACAAAAATATCAGAAATTAAACAACACATAGCTGCAAAATTGAGGATACCTATCGAGGAACAAACTTTATTACTCTTAGGCCGGGCACTTTCAGATGCTCATACTGTAGACTCGTATCCTAATATTAAAGAAGGTTCAAAATTAAATTTAGTAGTAAAGAAACCCGAAACCTTATTCGAAGCATCAATGAAGTACTTTAAGAAAAACGGTATGTCAGATTTAGATGCCAGAAATTCAGCAAATCAATTATTAAGAATAGTAGAAGAAAAGATAAATAAATTATCATGGGATGATATAGAAAGATTATGCGTCGATTGTATGCTTGATGAATGTGGTGCACCGGTGTCAGGTTCAGATCAATCAGAGAATGAAAACGAAGATGCTTTTGGATTGTGACCTCTTTATTGTACTTTTTTAATTACCATATGATCTATATCTATACTATCAAAATGTTTGAGTTTTTTAAGTTATTTATTTGAATGCTTACCTCCACATATAGAGTAAATTATATATTTCTATTACAAATATGTTTAAAGTATTTGTAATTTTTATGTTATACATATAAAGAAAAATGGTATAAGAAGAAGACATACTACTCACCAATTAACAACACAAGTATTGCACTGCTTAGCATATATTTATGTAAATACACTTTAGTAGACAGTTAAGTGTTATTGCTACATATTTTGAATTTACAAAATATAGCTCTTAGATGTTAAAATATAGCTATTTAAAAAAATAGCAATATTGAAACCACTAAAAACAAAGTCCTTGATTGTTAGAATTTGTTTTCTTGTGCTTTTTCTTTGTTTTCGTGAATTCTACACATTTTAAAATAAAACTGTATTTACTGAATTAATGGTGAATATTTTTAGTATTTCAAATGTCCATGGTTACAGATAGACTACCTATACTACTGTGAAGTGTTTATAACATTGAGTATAGTAAAAATGTACTATCAAATACTAAAAATATACACATATTGTTTAACATAGTTTTATATTAAAAAATGTATTTTAATTAATCTTATCAGTAATTAAATTGGTTGTGGTTCATTTATTGGACAATATCTGTATGCGTTTACTTTTAGAAAAATCTTGTTATAGGATATTTAAATAAAAGTCAAACAAATTGAATTATTTCATTATTTATTACATCTTTCATACTTAGCTATGAAGTACATATTGACGGCAAGTTCACATAACCCTTGGTACATCAAACTAACATATTAAATGCATTATTTTTGTGACATTTTGATATTTTTCACTTAGACTGGAAACAATTAATTTTAACACCAGATTATAATATAAGTTGCCATGTGGCTAATAATTTTTGCCAAACTTTCAATAATGGAATACAATGCTTAGTTTAAATTACTTTCAGTATTAAAATTCGAACAATCCCAGAACCAATCGCATAGTATGCTTCAATAATTATTAAATTACAATATCGCAATCTAATTTCTAAAAAATGATGTAATGTGATTTTTTTCCTAAATAAAAAATTAATCTTAAAAATATGTACAATTTTTTTTATTTCTAACTAAATTACGTATAGTGGAAGAGTTGAAGAAATTAAGAAAAACGTATGCTATATTAAAATAAAGTTAGCTGGTCAAGTTTGTGTATCTAAAAAAAAACATTTAACAGGCACTTTTCTTAAATCAAATCTTATACTTGTTCTATCACAACCTTAACAATGAGCTCGAACTAGTCTGCAAAACAACTTTAAAATTTGAAAAACATTTTATTTGTGATATTTTGAAATGTTTCTAAAGAGTGGCATTCAACATCGACACGAAAATAAACTTGTACTTTTAAAAATAAAATAAGCTTTCTAATTGGCAAATTAAATTGAATATTATCGCATATTATAATTGATCATTCCTGCTTTATATTTTATATTTAAAATTAAAATGTTTCAAATATAATTTATATATGTTTACTTTATAACTTGCTTCATGAAAAAAAACTGAAAAAAAAACGTAGTACTAGTAGGAAGTGACGTCACTACCGCCATCTTTTTGTTTTGAGAGGAACATCAGTCATTCCATTTCACATATTGCAAATGCTTACAACTTTTTCACTATTACATTACATTTTTATTATTTAAATATTTATTTTGTTTGTCCTAATTCTCAATAGGTTGACCATTAATTTTATTACACTTTAATAATAAAATTCTCTTAATAACCCAGCATCTATTTTATTTATTTTTATATTAATAATTAATTAATAATATCACTGGGACCTTTTTATCAGGATAAGACTAGAAGACCACCCAGCCATATCTCATAATATCTTTTCAAATATTTAAAAAGTTATTTCTAAACTGCCAGTTTCATTTCAACCATCTTGTTGACTTTTTAATACTTCCTGCAAAAAGTTCACTGTATATTAAACTTAACTACGGACAAAAATATTTATCACTTGAGTAATATCAGTAGCGGCATATTAAAAAAAATGTATATATTATACAAAATACATTTACCTTTTAGTTGGTACAAAAAATTGAGGCAAAAAAAAGTTTTTAAGAGAAAACTGTAATTTACTATGCTCACACAATAATTACTTCATTTGTTTAATTATATTAGACAGATTATTAATATCAATTCATAGATTTTTTTAAATTTCATAGATGTTTTTGTTGCCTCTATTTTTTTAATAATAAACTTGTATGAGTAAGACCTTTTTGGTGGTGCAATAGTAAGGTAAAGACATTTTTTTTATTCAAAAGTATGTATGTTACACAGCAAATTAAATTAAGGACTTTTGCAATCATTATTAATTGTAGCGGAATTAATTTAAAAAATATATATTTTTGTTGTATTTCAACTTATATATATTTTTTTAAAGGTATAATTATATAATAAAAAATGCTTTACAACTTTATACACTAGCAGAACACCTGCACCACTTATTTTCCATTGTATTCTATAAGATTACATAATTTTTAAATACAACAAAAGTCCTTACCTTACCATTCCCCACACAAAAACACATATAAGATTCGTCACAGATTAAAAATATTATTCCTAAATGATATTTACAAGAAAAGATTGTACCATCGACAGAAAATACATGGACATGTCACGACATATTGTTATAGAAGTAACAATAAATGTGTATCAAATCTAATAGAATATCCACAACCATATTTCATATTATCCTTTTTCAACAATATGTCTACGATTTCCATTCAATTAACATATATAATAGTTACAAAATAAGGTTTAAAATGGCAGAAGATATTAAGTTTTTATATAGCTTTTATGGTAATAGAAATATCCATATAATAGTTGTGTGAATAAATTGATAAATCGTGGTTTAACTTTATTCGTAAGTTCTGTTTAACATTATGTAAATTTGAAATCATTTAATTTGCTTGAATATATATTTTTAATTCGATTATTTATCACTTTATAATAAAAGTAAATCCTTATATGTCTAAAATTAAAAGATATATGGAGTTCAACTTATCAAGTTATTCACACCTAATGAATAATTTTTCAAAAAAACAGAACTGCCATTTTGAAACTTAATACATTGTAACATGAAATGATTCGGTGGTATAAATAATTATAATAATAATACAAAATCAGTCGTAATCGCTGTCCTCCTCGGAGTCAGACTCTGATTCGGAGCTGTCGGGGTGGTTCTTGGTGATCTCCACACAGTTGTCCATGTCTGTCAGTCTTTTTAGTGACTTGCCTGTAAATTATAACCTAATTTAGTTACATGTAGTATTGCATCAGATTTTTTATGATGATCTATACCCTATAGAAACTTCGCTATTAGCTATTTGTGAAAAGTTATATTATTTTTTAATATTATTTAATTAGGTTATGAATTAAATCAGAAATATATCTTAAAAGAGAGAAACTAGTATTATGACACTCTATTCTCCACTTTTTGCTTGAAATCCAGACATTGTCTTTTGAGTGGTAGAACTCTATGACGAGATTTGTCTAGGTAACAGACCGAAGAAATGAAAATAATATGTATTCACCTCAGTGGGAATCAAACCCACAACCAATCTCGTTTACAGTCAGCCGCTGTTCCACGTCGCGATGTACATTTTTTTGAATTTTAAATCTGCTCATATTTTATCAACACTAGATAAAAAAATGTTAAATTTTTAAAATTTATTAAGAAGTAAAAGTTATTTCTTTATATTTAAATGTAACGGAATAAGACTTTCATATTTTGTAGTCGCAGTCGTAGTCTTTGGTCACAGGTTCCAAAAAATATCGTCATTTAAAATTAAAACATTTTACAAAAATCACAGAAACTAAAGATTTGATAAACATATGCTATAGTATATAGTATATGTGCAGTAGTATTTTGACCACGGATTACTGAACGTTGCCAAATCGTCGAGTTTATTGAAATTATTTTTCTAATACCAAAATACGCGATTATTTTTCTAATACCAAAATCATTTACAAGCATTATTTAAAGTCTAGCTTCAGCAACTAATTCTATATAGCGTGGCGCGTGGCGCGTGGCGCGTGGCGCGTGGCGCGTGGCGCGTGGCGCGTGGCGCGTGGCGCGTGGCGCGTGGCGCGTGGCGCGTGGCGCGTGGCGCGTGGCGCGTGGCGCGTGGCGCGTGGTGTGTGGCGAGTACAGAGTGTGTGCGTACCAGTAAGCGTGGTGAGCAGTCGGTGGTCGGCGGCGGGCGGCGCGCTGAGGGCGCCCAGGCGACGCGCCAGCGAGCGCGCGCGCTCTGCACCCGACACTGCACAACAGACATCGTCATATATACTTGTTTATGTGTCATTTCATTTATTGAACAATTAAAGACCAGTCGTTTTCATTTTCACGCTTTTCCCAGCAGGAGCAAGTTCACGGGAGTAATCACCACGGCAACAATCTTTCACCAGCGGAACAATAAAAACATTATAATCTCAGTCAATTATTCCCCCAAAAAAAATTGAAGTCATAACCAGTCGACTTTGACAATGAACTCACAATTAATTATATAAAACTTATTTCTTTCCATTCGTCCATACCTTTTATCCAGATCGAATTTGCAAAACGAACACTTTTGTATCTCCGAAAGAACATCAACCGAGCCAGAAACCAATTCTACTGAATTTCATTTAAAAATATTTTAATAGCAAAATTCGTATCATACGTAACTAACCAACTATCTATATACATCACAAATTTAATTGTAGATTAAAGCATGTAAAATCACATTAAACAAACTTAACAGATCAATAACGCAAAAAATCTCATAAAGAAGTCTAGCTATAATATTAAAAAAAAAAAGATATAATAAAAGTATCTCACTCCTCGTCCCCTCCTGACTGGAGTCCTCCGTCATGGACACTCGCTCAGTCCTGTACACGCCCGTCACCAGGTCCCATACAAACAGACACTGGAAGAAACACATTTTATTAGCAGTTCAATTAGTATTACATTAGTACCTAGTGTATAGTATCCGGCAATACATAATGCACATCGATGCTTAGAATGAAACAATCGGTTAGCTTCGACTTCGTAGAGCGTTGTCTCTGTCGCTTAAAATAATAACAGACCGATATCTATTAAAAGCTGTTACAACGACAATAGTAGCTGTCAACTTTAATGATGTGGATTTCTTTTTTTAATAATTTAATTTGACGCCTAAAAATGAAAAAAATGAAAATATAACTAAACGAATGGACAACCTACACCTTTTTTGAATTTCGTTAATTAATTAAAAGGAATTGGAACTAATCGGGACCCATTATAATAACCATATTTATTTCATGTGTAAATGGATCTCGATTAATACTGTTTTTTGTACGCTTAATAGCTTGTTTTTTGCATTGTACATAATCTCACGTACAAGAGATTTCCTCTTGTTGTTAAAGATGTAATTGTAAAAATAAAAATTTGGGGACAGTAACAACTGTGTATATATATTCGGAGATAAAACGACCGTACTCTACCGTATCTGTACAAAGACTGACAAACCAGAGAGAAACGTCACATATCAACTGAGTGACAAAGACGCGCTGTACGAAACCAAAACTGACCGACTGTTTTATTCTAAGCATCGATGTGCATTATTTGTTGCCGGGTAGTGTACCTAATGTTAAGTTACTGCGTTTTCCAATTTTAATGTGTTGGTGGTGATAGTGGTGGTGGTGTTAATGCGTGTCGATGGCAGTGTGCTAGTGGTGTGGGTGGCGGTGTTTTACTCAAATTACCTCAGTCAAATTATCAAATTCGTATTTGAGTAAAAAAATACCAAATCATTAGACAAAAAGTGATATTTTTTTACTAGTGTACAAGTTTGACAAATTTATTTTAGTCAACTCGGTGCATCGAACCTTAGTGCTTGTAGAAAAAAAAGCATTTTTTTTTAAATAATTTTCGTTTGTAAAAAAAATCTATTCAAATAAGTTTTTGTTTAAAATTACTAACAGGAATCTCATTCGAATTGTAAACTTTCAACTCTAGTGGGACTTTTTACTCAGTTAACTCGGAAACTCGAGTGAAGCAGTAAAATTACTCAAATGACTTTGAATGTGTTACGAAATCCAACTCCTACAACAATTTTGTCGATGGTAATGTCGTGTTGGTAATGGTGGTGGTTTTAGTTGTAATGTGTGTCGATGGTAGTGTGGTGGTGGTGTCGATGGTAGTGTGGTGGTGGTGGTACCTGCGCGGCGTACTGGCGGCGGTGCTGCAGACAGGCGGCGGACACGTCGCGACAGGCGCCGCACGCGCCGCGCGCGCCCGCCTCGCTCGCCCACAGCCACATCGCGCACAGCTGCACACAAGTGGTACAAATTTATTCATGTCCTTTTTAACTTCACGTACTACGTTACTCCTGATATAATAAAATAGACAAAGTTCTCTCTGCATCAAGAACTACGCTGAAACTGTATATCCACCCCGATTAAGAATCGAACTCACAACCAGTGGCTAATAAGAAAGCATTTTCTTTATTTTTTTTATTGCAAATGTATTTAATATTTATGCATTTTAAAATAAAACTATTTTTAACCGAATCCGAATATAATCCGGTTAAAAATAAATTTTATTTCAAAATATGTGATAATGGCGAAAACAAAAGATCTTATTATGTATTTCTTTTTTCGACAACTACATTAATGTATAGTAAATTCAATGTGATCAACAAAATGTATAGGTTTTAATTATTTTCAAGTAATTTCTTAAATAGTCGTATTTTATTTATACGTATATTATAGTCAAAAGATCCAATCTCAAATCCTACTATGACCACGATCTTCACATAAAGGACAAACCAACAGAAAAATGGTAAAAACTATTGAAATAACAAATACTAGTTCATTGATGTTCTAAAGAAATTTACCATATACAAACAATTCTTATGCAAATTAACCAAACTAACAATAGATAATTACAACCCGCACTATACAGTAATACTACAATAAATCATTTACAATTTTATTCAGAATTCAAATTGTCTATTAATTTAAATAAATTTATAAGAGAGTTTTGTTAACTTGAAAATACTTTTCTTACAATTTTTCGACAAATTAAATCATATACCTAACATTAACATATTGATGATACTTTTGAAATTAATTAGAATGTATGTATACTACATTAAATCGAGAGCCCAGAATCTCTAAATATAAAGAGAACATAACGAAAAAAATCAAAATAAAAAAAACCAATTAAGTACAAAACACATTGGGGCAGTTGTGGTTACAGTCAGCTGTAAACAAGATGGTTGTGGGTTTTGGTACCAAAGGTATTTTTTTCGAAAATGGAGGACAGAGTGTCTTAATCGATTATTCCATACGAGAAAAAGCGAGAAGTAGTTTTTTTTATATTCTTATAATAATTTGTATAGTTAAGTACATCAGTACCGCATCCAGAATCTCTGTAACAAAAAGAACATGCCAAAAAAACACAATAACTTTAGGTACTTATACGGTCAACCGTGGAAGACGGGTTAATACAATTGCCCCCGCTGCTGGGTAGCATTTCGAAAGAGGCGGGTAATCCATAACTAGGTGAAGAAATCGACTGGTTCACGACCATTATCATGTCAAAAATGAACTGCCAAATGACATTGCTGATTTCCGGTTCGATGACATGTAAGTCGACACTAAGTCACCCTCAAGATCGGCAACGCATTCACAATTCTTTTATTGTTTTAGATGTCTATGAATAAGCAAGAATCGTCACGCACCCCCGAGAGGCAGCCGCTGGAGTGGCACACGTCGATGACGTGGCAGCCCCAGTCGAAGCAGTAGATGAAGTCCTTGGCGCCGAGGTGGCAGAGGCGGCCGCACACCTCGTTGCACAGCAGCTCCGTGTCCAGCGAGCGCTGGCGCGCGCGCAGCGTGGCGCCCGGTGGCCGCGTCAGCGCCTGCGACATTATGTGTACTTAATGTTAAATATAAATATCTATCTATTTTTTAATCTTATTGATGCCATATAAGTCAAGTTTTTTAGCTTCACGCTACATTCCGCATATAGTAAGATAAGTAGAGGGAACCTGGTGTCAAGACACTCCATCTCTCACTTTCCGCCAAATTCTGGAGGCATTGCGTGTTAAGTGGCGAAACTTGCCTTGACACTAGAGCGAAGAAAATAGAAGCATTATTCTCGAATGGGAATCCACAACCAGTCACTTTACAGTCACACCTATGTGCCCACAAGCCACGACTGGCCCCAAATATCTATATAGTTTTAAATCTCATATAAATTCCATATAAAAAAAGTATTTTTAAAATTCACGCTATATTCAGCACATAGTAGAGTGAGCACAGAGAAATCCTAGTGTTAAAGCACTCTGTCCCCACTTTCTGCCAAATTCTGGATAAATTACTGTAAAAACATGTCGTTCTGTATTTTACAACAATTTTAGAAATTACTAATGAATAATTGCATTTGAATCGTGCAACCATTTCGTCTAACTACACTTTAGGCAACCTATCTTACTGAGCTACGTTAAGGTCCATATATTACTAATTGGAATAAACTCAATTAAAGATTAAAATATTTTTAACTGCTTACCTAGAACAGACACATATACTATTACTACAGCTACTACTAAAACAAAGTTCAACACAAAATTCCGCTATTTAATATAGAATTCCCAAATCTAAGTATACGTAGCGTACCTGCAAGGCCTGTTCCCAGGCGGTGACGCCGACGCCCTGCAGCGACTGCCCCGCGCCGGCGCCGCACAGCGGCAGCGCCACGTGGTAGCCCGACATGCAGTCATCTACACACAAACTTAAATAATTATATTCAACATAAGAACACACATGCTTCATTTTTAACAATTTACCACCGAATTTTAAAATGAAACTATGTATTTTAACCGTATTAATCGCGTATGTTTTTGGTATTCGAAAATACATTTTTAGAAAAACCCAACGTTTCGAACACTTTACAGTAGTCCGTGGTCACAGGAAGGCTTTACCTGTCTACCTGTGACTTGTGGTCTACCTGTTAGTAGTAAATAGTTTCATTACAAAACGTGTAAAAATCACAAACACAAGAGATCTTATTAATTTACCACTGGTTCATTAAAGTTAATGCCTCAGACTTGAGAAACCCGGCGCAAGAAACTCAGCTGGAATTATTTTATACATAGTAAGTCTCCCCAATATAGTTAAGTAAATGATATTATTTAAATGTGGAGGTCAAATTATATGTGATACAATGTGATATTCGACAGTTACTGCAGGACAATTATTTTAATGTTACTAGCAAGACAATTAGAGTTTTGAAGCGCTTTTAAATGCAAATGACAATAAGTATCATGATTAATTATAATAATGTATGAATATTTTTTGAGGCTTAACAATGGTATATAATATCATAATTTAGAAAAAAATATTATCAATCACTGGAAAACCAAAATAAAAAAATCACTCACTAACCTTCAGAATCGGTAATAATAGACGTAATTTCATCGTCACTTTCTAAAAAATATCTCGTAAAGAATTTACTGCACTTGGAGTTCCCAGAGTGTACTAGATACGGGTCTTGAGGACTGACGGGACAGTCGGACAACGTTTTAGACGTATTATCATGCACTGAGACCGTCTTCAGAGAGCCATCGTCTAACATCTCCATTACCCTATACTCAGATTCGCTATTCCTATCAGATTCTAAAGACGAAAGCCCTTGGTCCTTCAGATCTAAGCTGCAAGTCGGTGACGGAGCTCTACTTATTTGGTTATGAGCCCTAAGGACCACACTCTCCACCGGCGGAGACTTCGCCCGCTTGGTTTGACTCTTACTAGTGGACCCTGTGAAATATTTCCTATTACTCCTTAAAACTCTAAAAGGAACGATATTTTCATTATTATCCTCGGAAAACTCGTATTTCTTGTCGGCTAGCCGTCGTTTTCTGAACATACTGAGTTTCTCGCATTTAGTTTCGGCCTCTTCAACGAATTCGTAGGCTTTCTCTGCTATTATTCTATGCGTTTCGTTGAATCTCGACATACTTTCCGCTGGCCTGCGTCTCGGAGACCTCAGGGGCGGGCTGATTAGTGTCCTAATAGACGGTGACGGTCCTTCCCATTCTTCCATCAAGTTATGAGATATAGAAGAAGCCTGTATACATAATTCCTGCCCCATAACATCGGGCACGTGTACCGGCTTCGACATTTGATACGGATCGACTTCCAAATCGGAAAAATCTGCCAAAATGTTTTGTACCACATTATTTTGATATTTGGGCGATTGGAAAGCGGCTGAAACGTCCGACGCGGGAGTACTGGGGTTAGTGTCTATAGAACTAACTTCCTCTCTTTCTAAGGAAATCTTTTCTTCAATTATTTCGCTTTTCTCGTCCGGTTTGACAAAATCTATTTCTAATATATGTATAAAGTCTGTGTATATGATGATTTGGTTGGAGTACGCGAGCTGTACGACTGGCTCGTACATACTGGAGTCTGACGTGCAGAAGAACTTTGTGTGTATCGCGAAACTGTGCTCTAAGCATCGTTTGCTCCAATTTAAATCATCTGCAAGTAATGTTACTTAATAAAATATAACATTTTCACATATATACACTATTTTAATGTTTTTCATATGTCTGTCGCTTTGATTCTAATCGCGCTACGTTTCTTGGGCGGGAATCGAACCCGCTGTTGTTGTCAACTAGGTAAGTGAATAAATCAAAATAGCAAAATAAGCGTAAGTTTCAATATTTAATTGAAATATATAAAAATAGAATTGTGCTTGAAAATTCTTGTGTGAAATTCAGTTTAACCTAAAATTGCAAACTTTTTAATATTCCTTTATTGATATAATAATAATTTATTAACTGACCTTCTTCTCTAGAAATCGCAGAACATTTTCTACATCCTAAGCGAGGTACACCGATTACACTGAGGTAGGATCGCTCCGAGCACGAATCCCTGAAATTGAATTCAATTTGGAAATACAAAATCGTATTAGTATAAACTTAAAAAAAAAAATTAAATAGCTTCACGCTGTATCCTGCACACAGCAGGGTAGGCAGAGGGAACCTAGTGTTAAGACACTCCGTTCCCCAATTTCCACCGAATTCGTAGGCATTGCGTGTTAAGTGGCGGAACTTAACGCCGCGCTTTACCTCAGCACCAGAGCGAAGAAAATGAAAATATTAAATATTTCTACTCCTTGAGTGGGAATCGAACCTACAACCAGTCGTTTACACGCTTGTGCCACTGGGCCACGACTGGCCACAAGGAACGAATGTATTTTCATTTCTCCGCTCTGGTAATAAGAAAACGTGAGGTGTTCTGTTTCATCACTCAACACACAATGTCTCGATGTCAGCCTGAAATTAAAAAACTAAGTGTCTTAAGACTAAGTTCTCTCCGCTTACCCTGTAATGTAGAAAAAGCTTGAAGCTGCATAATTTATTAATCTTTTATAAATAAACAACAAATAGAATACTCACGCAATGCCATATACAACTAATACACCAGGGTTGTGCTTCCATTGCGCCATGGATATGGTCACCTTACTGTCTACACAGTCATCACCGAACAGAGGCACGCTGTGCACCGGCCGCACCACACGACCGGGCACCCACGAGAGGAAATGCAACCTGAAAATATGATTATTTTTAGAGAAAATCTGCAGTTTTCATATATTTTGTATTCGCAATACCGAGAACAACTTCATATTGTTTACCATGTCTCCCTCCTAACAGTTGCAGTGCAGATGATACGAATTTTTGTTGTTACTCTACTATGGCTAAACTAAAAGACGGTAACGATTTGAACAGTATATTTTGGATTGTGTGTAGGTATACACATTGGTTCCCTTGGTAAGTCGAAAAACAACAGAACTTCATTAACAATACATCATTAGACGCTTCCTAACAAACCGCGTATTGTAAGCTAGTGTAATACAGTGGCAAACCTCAGTCGTAAGCCGAGCCATTTTTAAAACTTGAAATGTTTTAGCGAGCCGAAATTAACGACGTATTTAAACTGCTTTTTTTTATTTTTATTAATATATTTTAATACAGAATATGTTTTTGAACATCAATTATTTCAAGATATGCACCTGTGAATAAAACTGCTATAGTACAGTATATAAATGGCTACAGTAAACTAATATTTGTTAATCACACAATATTCAATGAGTAGCAGACACTGTAACGTAATTGGACTTAGGTAGATAATGCTTGATATTCTTTACTTTTCTTAATAAATTTTGTTAGCTGGCCCCAATAAATGATAAAAATAGCAACAATCTCAGTATAAAAACAACTTGACATAATCTAACAACATGTTATCATTATTACATAAACTGTATATAAACATTAAAAAGTCGACAAATATTGTTACTGTAAGCAGAGATAAAGTTTGAAATAAATAACTGTTGAATTTATGTATATTTTTTTAGAACTCCTAATATTAAATAATTATTATAAAGCTGCTTTTAATAACAAATAAACTTCACATAGCAGGGCAGACAGAGAGAATCCAGTGTCAAGACACTCCATTCTTTATTTTGCCTGAATAATTTTGAGTATTTTAGTACATTTACACATATAAACTTTCATCCCCTATTTCAACCCTTTAGACATTGATTTTTGAAAAAATAAGTAGCTTATGTTAGATCTATCACTTTTACTACTTTCATTCTAAATTTTATCCAAATCGGGCCAGTACATAAGCTGTGAAAGCGTGACAGACAAACACACAGACTTTCGCACCTATAATATAAGTATGGATGATATACTCTTTTTTTAAAATCTATAAGCACCTCCAACAATAAGTAAACAAAAAAACTTAATTTTAAGATCTATTTTGTATATATTATAAGTTTTTACAACTACATTATTAGAATGACATATAGATAATGTTTATATATATTATCCAAGTATATTTATTAAAAAATGTCAAGGGTTTTGAATATATTTCACTGTAAGATTTAAGTAAATGAAACTAAAAAGACTTTCAAATGTACCCAGTATTCCATATATACTATAAACATAAAAGGCATATTAGTCTTGGATGTGCATAAATTGACGTTGTCTGGCTTAGCAGACAAAGCCATAAACAGGCTACTAATGTAGTGTACACACTTATTAATAGCCTGTTAGTATATCATTTACTTTTTTCATTTGTAAAACTCGAAAAGTGAAATTATATATATATATATATATATATATATATATATATATATATATATATATATATATATATATATATATATATATATATATATGGCATTTATTAACTCAAGTTATCTAAAAGTTACTTATTTTTTCTATATTTGAAATCCTTATCAATTTTTTTATAAATATTTCAAGATACGAGCAGAGAGAACCTAGTGTCAAGACTATATATATTTTATATCCTTTTATTAAATAGGAATTTTAAATATAGTATACTACACTAATGATAATCTCACTAGCATTTTAACCATATTGTTGACAATTTTTAAATATATTCTTGCTATTACTTAAATATTTCAATTGATTAAATTAAATATTATCATCTAAAAAATTATTGATATAAAATTGTTTCTATAACAAAGAAATTTATAACAGGTTTAATTTAAAATTTCATCTACAATACTTTAAGCTCTTTAAGTTATATATTCACAAATCTTAACACTTACGTAAATTTCGAGCTCTCCCTGAAGTAAACCTGGGTGTTACAGCTGTAAGTAAAACTGAGAAGAAACTGTCCACATTGTGAAAAACCCATAAAAACATGTTCCCTTAAGTACTGAATTGGCACTATGTCCATAAGGCAGAAACGCAGCCTGGGTGGAATTTTATCGAAGACTTTACGAGACTTCTCGTTTGATTTTTTGGACGTACTACCGAATATCTGAAAACAAAATGTTCACTCATATAAAATCGTGAGCAAAGTCGCTCTGCTATAATTTGTGTCTCAATATTTCGCAAAATTAATAAACAACATTACACCGATTGCCTAATGCGTTCAGTTTTTATTTTAAAACACCCAGTAACATGAATTAAACGAAATAAGTGGATAAACAAAAATACTACGAGACCTATATTGAACTTGAAATATGGTGTTAAACTTACCTCCCTATTAAATAACTTATATACGATATTACTACTACTAGACGAAATATTCGTTGGAGTATTACATTTTTTTTTGCTGTATTCATTTTCACTAAAAGAATCAAAATTTTCAGATTCTTCAGACACAGAAGAATCCATATTCGTTTGTTTGACTGCTGTTTTGACAATCCAATCAATGTTACCAATATTTACAATAACATGATGCCAAAATTTTATTATAGCCTTACGCTCAATCAAACATGGCTTTAATCTTTATATCTTGCATATTACTAAATATACCGAGTATCCGATTTTTTAAATTTCATGTTTGACATCACGCTAACGTAACGAACTTTGACAATTTGTCAAATTTTGTCTGTCCGGTAAACGAGTTTCAAGTTTAAGCTTTTAAAGGCTAGAAAATAAAACAATTAATTTTTACCTGCTTAAGTGTGATACTGTGAATTTTTAAAATGGAACCCATGACTTTAGGCAGTCCTACTCACTCTCCTTCAGGAAGTCCAAATGTGGGATATTTACCACCTTTTTTATTAGGAGAAATAAATCCACCAACATTATCTACTTTGTCCCCTCGTCCCAATAGTTTATCACCAACAAAAGGTCGTAGCCTCGCTTTTGGTAAGTGTATTATTTCTTTAAAACGATTAACCATGCCTTAAACTCATTATTCAAACTACTTTTCGTTTCGTTAACAGGTTCACCAACGAGTCCCACGCAAACCTCAACGCCTGACCAAAAATTATATCGTCAAAATATGCCTATGCATCAACAAGTGCTTTATAATCAGCAGCAACAGAATCTATTTAGTAATATGCCAACATCTCCTAACATATCTTATTCTAGTAAAACAAATGGCCCTCCTATAGAAGATCTATTTGACACAATTAAAAGTAATGAACCTTCAGTAGACAAGTCTCTTTTTCAAGAGAATAGTTTCTTAGGATATGGAAATAACAACTCCCTGATGCATAATTCATATGTTAACAATGTGTCAGTAAATAATCAATCCTTAGCTAATCAGTGGCAAGATGGCTGTCAGGAACAGGATCAATATTGGGTCACTGTATTTGGATTTCCCCCTAACGCTGCAAATACTGTACTTGCGAGATTTAGCAGTTGTGGTGCTATACTTGGTAAGCAATTTTATTAACAAAAATGCACCTTAAAATTACAGTAGACATGTAAATTAGGAATATCTTAAAAATTTTAAAACCTATAAAAACCAGCTTTTAAATAACTGAAGATAATTGTTAGTTACAACTTAATACTGACTAACTGTAAAATTATAATTTATTTAAATATGTATTTTAAACAAAATATATTTTTATTTTAGACAAACAATATCCTACACAAGGTAATTGGGCACATATAAGATATGCAACTAGAGGTGAGAAGGAAAGAGCAATATCACTTAATGGAAGACTTGTTCTTCCTGGAGTGATGGTTGGCGTGGTTGAGTGCAGGGAACCTCCTCGCATGCCTGTTTCAAGTCCTGGTGGAACTTTTGAGAAAAGGTACCATATTTAATATAGCTACAAGTATTATATTAAAACTCTATGTGTGTGCTATTTTATCTTATAAACACATAATGAGATATTCAACAGACAATTTGAAAAATTTGATATTGACCTTAAGTTTTCATATAAGGTGTATAGTATTAAAAATCTGTAATTATTTATCATAATGCCATATATTGTAACATAAAAAGAACTTATAAAAATGAAATATTATCACTTTTATAATAATTTTGTTTTTTTGCAATAATTACTATAATCACACACTTTTTGCAGACCATCATCAGCCAGATCTCTATGTCCAACTCCAATCCCCTCGGCTCCAGTGCCTCAAAGATCCAGTGGTCTCATATCTAAAGCTTTAGACTATGTACTTGGTTGGTGACAAACAACAAATGTTAGGCAAATTTATGTACTCAATTAAAAATGGAAATATCTATAATTGTTGACTGATTTGTATTTCTTATGTGCATGATAATAATGTCTTAGTGTAATTTACTGCAACACTCAGAGATGCCATTTAGTGTTTAAGTAACATTAAATTGTATATTCTACAAAATATTAACATTTAAATATATAACTGAATAATAATAGTATGTATCTATGCTGGTTTAATGTCTCTTAAATTCTAACTCATGTATTCAAATGTGATTTTAAATTTATATTCCTGACATGTAAGCAGACATTCTAGGAATTTTTAAATCAATTTTTCTTACTATAATTTTTTTATAAAGACCAGATTCTGAAAAAAAAATTATTAAATATTTGCATGGATCAAATGAATTATTTTAAACCAGGTGTAAGCAACCTTTATAACAGATCTGTCCAAATTTTGAATATTTTAATGAGCTAAAACAACTCTTTAGTAGTATTTGAAATTGTTTTCAAATGTACACTAGATTACAAAACATGAAATGTCAAAATAAGACAGATTACATACAAAAAATTAGAAAATAATAATTATTTATAATATGTCTTTCTCATTCATACTGCACTTATAATATCAACATGAGAATATCTGTAGTATATAAATAAAGGCTTGGCAGGCCACAGGTTGCTCACCCCCGTTTTAAATGAGATGAATTGTTAAAGCAATAAAAAATCTTTTATTTCCTTAAATATGTTACATTTATTTCTCTAAACATTACATACATATAAAATCCTTAAAAATATGTTACCCTCTAAATTTTTATCTTTTGGTAATATGAAGTTGATAACTGATCCTTTCATTATTCTTAAACAAATTGAACAGCCAATATTGTTTAAAATATTTGACACTAATAAAATATTGCAGTTATAATTTACACACAATTTTGACTTTTTGAGGTAATAGCTGATTTACTATATAATATTACTCATTTGACATATTACAATATTTTTAAATAAAACTAAAAAAATATTAATTTAAAAGAGATTACCAGTTCTATTACTAATAGTCTAGTGAATTGTACTAAAAAATCACCTGTTCAAGAATAATGCTGTCAACTGACCTTATAAGGGATTATATGCAAATCTATGTTTGAAAGAAGTACTTGAAAGAAGTAAATATACTATGTACTAGCAAACTACTATTCTATTGTAAGTATATTTTATTAATCCTTATATGGACCTTATTTTTATTATATGTGGTTATTATAACTAACAGCCAAATTATAGATAGACAGAAAAAGTACTATTGAAATATTGAATCATGTTTAATTGAAATTAAATATTTTTCATAATTAAAAAAAAATGTCAATGATATCAAAAGTTTTAGCCATGATAACCTTAAGTATTTAAATTATAGATTTCAATTAACAAAGAATCCTTGAAATAAAGCCAAAAAAATTAAGATACCACTTTTAAAATTCTACACATACTTTTTCTAATAATGGACATTTATCATACAAAAAGAAATTCCATTTAATTTATACAAAACAAAATCTATTTACTTGTTTACTTTCATATAATTTGACTATCAGTTAGAAAATTTAATATATTTTTTTGCATATAATCCAACTTTATTCTGAGTATTTCTACAAGAACACTATCATAAATCCACAAAAAGAAAGTTTTGTAATGTCAGTTAGATCAGTCACATCTATAACATATTTTTCTTCCAATATTTATTTCATTTAGGCTGTTCTATAGTGGCATTTGCCAAGTCTGTCATCTTTGGATATTTAACATTATGTTTGTCAAGCTCATTTTGAGACCAGAGTATCATTCGTAATAGACTGCATAGTTTAGGGTTGGTGTACTCCTGATTCTCCATTTTGAGTATTGCTGCATTGAGTTCACTTGCAATCTGTAATTATAAAATAATAATTGTTTATTTACCTACAAAAGTATAAGATACAAAATCAACATTGTTTAAAATTGCACTTTTTATTTTTAAAGGTAAGCTTTGGCAGATGTATAAGTAAAATGCCAAAAAATATGTTTTTATATGAAAAGAAAAAAATGAAAAAAAAAACAGGAATAAAAGAAAAAAACAATATGAAAATTACCAACACAAGATTGTTATTTAAAATTTGATGCATTTTTTATAGCACATGTAACTCATCTCATGAATATAGTCAGGGCAGGCAAAGAGAAATCTTTGCATTCAATTTCAAGATATTGTTATCATACTTGAGTAGGAAAATGAAATATTCAAATATAATCACTCTCTCACTACAGCCTAAATTTTGAAAACTTTGAACTTTGATATTTGCTGTATGTTATATGCTAGGATATTTACCTTTTGACTATGTGACGGCAGCAATAAGTCAGCAAAAGGTGAAGAGTGTGGGTCAGGAAAGGCAAGAAGAGCTAGTGATCTCTCTAGTTCCGTGAGAGCATTTCGGTCATTAGCTCCAGCTTCGGCCAGTGTTGCACTTGCAAATGCCAATGCCTCCTCTGCTCTGCCTGCTCGGATCAGCTCCAATAATTGTAGTTGCTGGGTAAACAAAATGGAAATTCAGATGGTTGTAAACATAATATTAACTATATTGGCAACTTCTTTTGGATGCTATTCAAAGTATTGCAAGCCATCTCTAGCCAGTATTCTCAAAATCTTTATTAACTTTCTATATAGTGAGAATTATTATTTTATTAAAAACTATTATTTCAAAACAGGTGTAGGTCTAGGTGTAATAATAATATAATTTACAATTTACAAATAAAAATATTTAAAAAAAAAATCTCACTTGTAAATGGAAGTACAAATATCTGTCATTGTCCAATAATTCCGGATGTAAAGCATTGACCATGGATATAGCCTCAGGTATACGGCCTCCTTGAACAGCTTCTCTTATCATTATGCGTTCATCTAATGAACTACATAATGCTGGTTCCTGTAATCCTGCTTCTTGTTGAAATTTAAGAGCTGCCTCTTTAAAACCCTCTAAAATTATTTAATATCATACAGTACTTCACAAGGGATTTGGAACTAAACTAATATAAAAGAAATAATAAACTAGTAAGAATGTAACATTTTAATTTACAGAAATTTTACCGTTGGAATTGTAAAAATGATATTGAAAAAATGACTCCTTCATTGTATAGTGTTTGGATGCCTTTGTTCTCAAATCTTTTTTATTTAGAATATCAAATGTTTAGGTTGAGTTTGATTTAGCTAATATTTTTTTAATAGACTATATTCTTAACTTAAAAGCACAATAAATAAAGAGAATTTACCTGTTACTAAATAATTCATTATTAACATGTTCATATCAGTACGGGAAATATTAAGGTCGTCTGTTTTCGAGCGATCATAATATCGCCGTTCTGGTTTATTATTCACATTGTTTGCAGGCGTATCGAAGCTCATGTTGAGGTTTAAATTCAGGTCTTTAGAATAAAATATTAAAATGTTCAGAAAATATACAAATTGATTTGATGACAACGTAAATGTCAAATAAATATAGGGATGTGCCTTGAAAGTTTTTGACTTGTAAATTTTGATCAATAACTAGGGCTACGCGTAAGATTTTAAACATTTGTCTATGGTTTAAAATATAATGGCTGTATATTTTTATTGCTTTATTTATTTCTGTTTGTTTACATGTACTACAGTTTTATTGAATTGGTACAAAAATCTTTTCTTACCAATTCACGAATATTATTTAATCTACTTGGAGTTAGTATATAGTACGGACTAGTATAATACTGAGGAATACTAAATAAAAAGAATTACTCTTACGTTTCATGTTACTATTCTTTATATTACATTGAACAAAAACTAAACTTATCAAAACTATTGTTTATCAAATAACGTTAAAAGTAACGTATTGTTTATCAAATATAATATACGACATAGAAATATATTACAAAATTACGAACACTGCTTAAGTTTTGAATACGAGGTGTGTTCAAAAACTATCGCGAATTTTTAATTTTCGCGGATTACGTATATTCGAATTTCGATTTTTTTCGTGGTGTTATGTTGATACATATGTCTCTCACTTATACTGACAAATTCGTCCATTTTAAATATTCACTTAATTGTTGACAGCTGCTTTGCTTGCATTGTGTTTTGGATCGTCTTCGATTTTTACCTATTCAAAAAAATGGATCAAAGAACCTGTATTAAATTTTGTGTGAAAAACAAAATTAAGTGCGCGGATTCATTCCGAATGTTGACTGTGGCATACGGAGAAGCTACCTTGGACCGAAGCAACGTTTATCGGTGGTACAAAATGTTCTCAGAAGGCCGAGAAGATGTGAACGACGAAGAGCGTGCCGGACGCCCGAGTACTTCAACAACAGACGAAAAAATTAATGAAGTGGAGAAAATGGTATTGGCCAATCGTCGAATCACCGTTAGAGAAGTTGCTGAGGACCTAAACATATCGATTGGCTCGTGTCATTCGATTTTTAGCAATGATTTGGGCATGAGACGGGTCGCCGCGAAATTCGTACCAAAGAAAAGCAAAAGAAGGCAAAAGAACTTATTGAAAAAGAATTTCAAAAGAACACGCTAATGATGCCGCAGCCATTGTATTTCCCAGATCTGGCCCCATGTGACTTTTTCTTGTTCCCTAAACTGAAGAGGCCAATGAAAGGACGACGTTACGCTACGCTTGACGAGATCGAAGGATAAAGAGGGCATCGAAGGAGGAGCTGAACAAGATAAAAAAAAAATGATTTTTTGAAGTGCTTCGAAGATTGGAAAAACCGTTGGCACAAGTGTATATCTCATGGAGATTACTTTGAAGAGAACAAAATAGATATTCATGAATAAATAAATAATTTTTGAAAAAACACAAAATTCACGATACTTTTTGAACACACCTCGTAGAATCTTTCGCCAGCAAATATTATAACATTCATTGAATGTTTTAAAAACGCTGTTTTATATACATTTTAATCGTTAATTATAAATGATATATACTCAAGGTAAATAAAAAATATATAATTTGTAATATCTTTATTTCAATTCTTAGAAATTAACTATCTTACTAAGATTCTTCATGCATAGAAAAATCAAAGACCAATAAATATACGGATCCAATCAACAAGAGCCTAATAACGTTAACCTAATTTCTGATACATTTGACTTATATTTATGTTTATTTATATTAGTTTCCCAAAAATATTTTCACAGGCATAAAAAAACTAGTTTGTGCGAGTTCGATACATAAAAGGTCTTAAGGATTTCTTATAATATAAATGCAGGGTTTAATTAAAAATCAATTTTAGTGGTGTTTAGCTAATTTATTTTCAGTTCTTAAACGCCAATAACCTACTAATAATGAGCTGATAATACAATTTAAAAAAGACCTATCCTAATTTATTTTATTGAATAATGCTTGGTAACAAATCATATCCTGTTTGTATTCAATAAAAAAAAAAAACAACTAAACGTATACAAAACGTAAGCCCAATGATACTTAAAACTTCAACTCAATTGTCAATGCTAAAAATATTTGAGTGAGAAAATAAAATAACTTAAAAAGATTAAATGTAATTATCTAAATAAGCCATATGTATCAGAGTTATTTTAGTTACACAATACTATAGCAATCCATTTTTTTTAATTTTGGAATAAATATCAAATGATCTGATACTAACGGCCATTTCGTCTATCTTACTAAACAAACTAGACGAAGAAAAAAAAAGAAAATTTATATACTACAACTATAATATTTCGACAACACTAAATAGTAAATTAAAAAATAATTAAACAAATCAAAATTATGGCTAACTAATTCGCAATCAACACATGAGAATGATTCTTAACAGGCACTCTGTGTGAATTTGTGTTATTAGATATACTAAGTCTATCTATCTGTTGTTTCAGAAAAAAAAAAACATATTCTTAACTGCGTAAGACCAGCATCCCTGTTTACAGTTGGTACGTTAGTCGCTAGCGAGCGCGTAAATCGTGAATACGAGACCAACTTAGGTGGAGATTAGAGTACAATATTGAGTAGTTCAATAGTTTCTCATGCCATCAGTCTATGAACACAATTATGCAGCAAATCTTAACTAAGCATTATAAGCTAATGTTTATGTGGCATGATAGTTCTGTGGAACTTGTCTGTGCGATCAAATATAAAGTAAACATTATTGATTATAAACAATTCTTTTTAAAAAGATATTTTTAATTAAATAAATCAAAAGTCACAAATTTTTATGTCCTGTTCAAGTCAGTTCTTTTATTATAGCGCCTCAAACGTGCAAATCGAGCACTAACCTTTCAGCATTTATTAATGTCACATTACGTGGAGAACACAAAGAAGATTGATCGGTAAAAAAGAAAATATTCATTTCTTTAGTAATGTCTTTTAAAATTTTAATAGTAATTTAACTACAATTAATTACACCAAATGTCAAGTCAAATAATGAATAAAGCAAAGATAAGTTCATAAAAAATACACAAGACAAAAATGTCAAAAATAGGACAATTCAGGTTTCAATTTACTCGAAGAAAATAAGGTTTATTCAAAAAAAGAGTCACTTTTCAAATTATATCTGTACATAAGACCATAAGTCTGTTATGCATCAACTGTTTTAACATAGAAAACAATAAATTCAACACATATGTACAGTATAACGTAAACCATTTAAATCCAAAACCAATGTTCTTATAGAATTTAAGCTTACAAATGCATTTTCACAATAAATAACAGAAAAAAAATCTGTAACAGCCAGTACTAATAATGTTGCATATTTATTTCATACTAACATAACATGAAGGGCAAGTGTGTATTATTATAGACCACATTACTTACATCAGGCTCGGTATGGTCAAAGGTAAGCCTATCATATATTAAAAAAAACAAAAAGGCTACGTCACAGACAAGTCGCACAAAAATCACAATGTATACATCATAAGGATACTCTATATTTCCCGCATATAATCACATATACCAAAATATGTTTGTCTTGATATTGTTGCCTGATGCAAACCAAACTGTTGTTATTAGGACAGATCTGAAAGAAAAAAAACAACAAATATACATTAAATAATAATAAAAAATACATTATTTTACTCTAAAATTAAATTAAATATGCTAGCCTTTTATTATAGATTTTTTTGTTTAATTTAGCTAAAGTGGGCTGAATCCACACTTGAGAAAATGATTATATTTAAGTTAATTCCCCTTTCGATTCACGACAAGGTGCGACGTCTAGTTTCGCCAATCGAAATACAAAAACCCAAGAGTGACCGGAAAGTAGAGAACAGAATATGTTAAAAACTTTTTTTATTTAATTATTTTTGAGCTTTACGCTGTATACCGCACACAGCAGGGTAGGAGGGAACCTAGTGTTAAGACACTCCATTCTCCACTTTCCGCTGAATTCGCAGGAATTGCGAGTTAAGTGGCGGAACTTAACGCCTCGCTTTGCCTCGACTCCAGAGTAAAGCAAATGAAAATATTAAATATTTCCACTCCTTGAATAGAAATCGAACCCACAACCAGTCGCTTTACAGTCACACTTTGTGCCTCTGCGCCACGAGTGGCCGCAATATCACTATTCAAAAGCAATAAACTAAAATTAAGTCGACGGAGAATCTTAACTCGTAAGTCATTTCCGACTGACAGAAGATATAAAAAACTAGACTAAACTATAAAAGAGTATATATATACTAACAGCTAGGCATGAGATCCTGATGCATGTGGTGCTCGGCCTCCATGCCCAGCTGCATGCAGGTGGTGGGCGGCGGCCGGCGCTGCACCTGGTCGATGTTGAAGCGCACGAAGGCCTCGTACTGCTCGGCCAGCTTGTTGTTGAGCGCCACCTCGTACTCCGCGCGCAGCGCCGCCTCCTGGTCGCGCAGCAGGCGCTCGCAGATCATGCGCACCTGCCCCCACACACACACACATAAATATATATACATGTCAATTTTACATTACTATATACTATTTATTTCATATTGTTTAAATTCACTTTTCAGACATGTAAAAAGTAGGTTTAGTAAGTTTAATAATCGTAAAATATTTTTTAATAATTTTAATATCTTTTTAATATGTAAATTAAAATAAAACTTTTATTTTTTTTTACCTTCACGCTGTATCCCGCACACAACAGGGTAGGCAGGAGGAACCTAGTGTTAAGACACTCCGTTCCCCGCTTTCCGCCGAATTCGAAGGCATTACGTGTTAAGTGGCGGAACTTAACGCCGCGCTTTACCTCAACAGCAGAGCGAAGAGAATGGAAATAATAGATATTTTCACTCCTCGAGTGGGAATCGAACCCACAACCAGTCGCTTTACACGTTTGTGCCACTGCGCCACGACCGGCCACAAGAACGACAATGTATGTTTTACATGGTTGGTTTTAGAATAAAAATAAATAACCAGGGTCTACCCTATCGAGCCGGTAGATTAGCGCGTAACAGACAGACAGACTTACATGAATAATATTTGAAACGAGTACAAAGATGAAGCTTATTCTTAATTCCCATCAATATTAACAGCTAATATTACAATCATTTGTAAAATCGACATTGTTTTCTGAATTGCCATTAAAAACTAATTTGATAATTTATTAGTGTAGCCTTGTTTATTATTCATATACACTTTGTTCTAACCTTCTTATAACAAAGTAATTATTGAACTGATTGAAGGAAAATGCATAAATATGGATTTAAAGCAAGATTTAAATCAAACAATCTTATTAACGCGAATACAATAGACTTATTAAAGAAATGTGAATCAATTATGAATTTAAAATCATTGTAAAATAAAGAAGAGGCCATTGTGGCACAGTAGCGTCTGACTACAAAAGCGACTGGTCGCGGGTTCGACCCCCAGAAGAAAGAATGATTTATATGTAAATTATTTTCATTACTTCCCTTTAATTCGAGACAACATTCGGAGTTAAACTCCGCCACTTAACATACAATGTCTTAAATTAAGGCAGAAAATAGAGTGTCTTGACATTAGCTTTACTTTGTCTGGTCTGCAGGAAAAAGGTGTGAAACTTAAAAAGTTATGTTTAAATAATAAGTTACTTTTTTTTTGTTTATATCTTCACACTGTATCCTACACACAGCAGGGTAGGTAGAGGCGACTTTTGTATTAAGACACTCCGTTCCCCACGCACCACCGAATTCGGAGGCATTGCGTGTTAAGTGGCGGAACTTAACGTCGCGCTTTGCCTCGACATCAGAGCGAAGAAAATAAAAATATTAACTATTTTTACTCCTCGAGTGGGAATCGAACCCACAACCAGTCGCTTTACAGTCATACGTTTGTGCCACTGCGCCACGACTAGCCCCAATAAGAAGTTAGTCATAGTTGAATTAAAATAAAAATTTGTTGACTGCACACAGAACATTTGGCAGTATATCAATTGCAGCAAGATGAGGTAATATCTGCATTATGCTATTTCAGATTTATCTATAAATTTAAGAAAACCTTCAAAAGCCTTTTTCTAAAATAGATGATTGGCTTTGCTTCAAATTTAATAAAATTACTTTCTTTTAAACATTGTTTAAAGTGTTATTCCACACTTAGAAAAATTGAAAAATACATTTAAAGAAAACGTATAAAAATTTGAACGCAGCGGAATTCGAACCCGCGCCTCCTGAAACCGTTCAGGCGCTCTCACCACTGAGCCATATGTCTTTTTCAAAATTACTGTCACAAAATTTGCAAATTAAAAAACATATGTTACAATTATTATTTTTAAATAAATATGTACATATAATAGTAATTTATTTACCATTTTCATTATTATAAATTCAATAATTAATATAATAAAAGATAGTTCAGCACTTGAAATGTTAAAAATGGCTTTGATGTTAAAACTTACTCAAAAAATATAAAATAAAATAAACTAATATAGACTCCATTAAAGGAATCTTTTTAGCTCTAGTATGATAAGCTACAAAACCCACAAACCACACAACTTGTGAAATATATATTGATTATTTTGTTAAAAAATCCTACTAATAATGTTATCCATATAAATAAATAAAATTGGAATATCTATTTTTAATATTAAAGTAATTGTTTTTTACAAAATGTAATAAATAATATTACCTTTCTGTTTGACTGTCTATTCCAGCTAATATCTAAAGTGACTGATCTAACTTTGACAGGACCTTAACTGACAGACAGCTATTGTAATAAGGAGTAAAGTAAGCAAGGCTATATTATATTATTTTAGAAATGTCCACATGGATAGAGTTGCGGACACAGGTAGTCATATATACATACATATGTATACAAGAATATAATGAGATTGTTTAATTCCCATTCGAGAAGTCAAAATATTTCAATTTTTGTTCTGGTATCGAAGCAAAACGCGGCGTTAAGTTCCGCTACTTAACACGTAAAACCTCCAGAATTTGTCTAAAAGTGGGGAAAAAACTTAGTGTTTCAACACTAAGTCCCTGCCTACCCCGCTGTGTGCTCGGATATATACAGCTAAAAAAAAGACAAATTAAAAACTAAGCAAACCGACCTGTTTAAAAGTGAACAAAGCCCGGTGTTGAACCTTCTTCCTCGAGTGTGTGGAGCGCTGTGAGGGCGAGGTGTCCCCCTCGCTGCCGCTGGAGGAGGAGCACGACGCCGCCACGCCCGAGGCGAGTCGCAGCTGGCGGCGGCGCTGGAGCCGCTTTATCTGATCGTATATCTCTTGTATCATACGCTCTGGAATTTTATTAAACAAATATTCGTTAACTTATACTAACCTTGTTTTTAAGGCTTTTCTGGCATGTAAGTAATCAGAGAAGATCTAGTGTAGACATTTCACTTTTGCCAGAAATTGAGACATTGCTTGTTCAGTGGCAGAACTCAAAGACGCGTTTTTTCTTATCACTAGAGTAGAGTGGGAATCGAACTCACAACCACTGCATATACAATCAGAAGACGTACCTCTATGCTAGAATAGCCTGACTTCTCTTATATTTAAAACATAACAAAAAAAAAATAACTTTATTGTTATAGGTCAATCATGGTGCGGAGACACAAAGTGTGACTGTAAACGACGCGACTGGTTGTAGGTTCAATTCCCACTTCAGGAATTGAAATATTTAATTTTTCATTTACTTCGCTCTGGTATCGAGGGTATGGCACGGCGTTGAGTTGCGCCACTTAACACGTAATGCCTCCAGAAATCAGTGGACAGTAGGAATGGGGTCTTAACATTAAGATTCCTCTGCCTATCCTGCTATAAGCGGTATACAACGTGAAGCTACAAAAATATTATTCTTGTTTTTCTTCCAGTAATTGCCAAAGAGAGTCAAGACATTCCACTTTACGCCAATGACAAAAGTGTAAAAGTAAAAATAAACTGTCACTCCAAGTGGGTGTCAAACCCAGTCATTGCATATAGTCAGAGTAAGTAACACTGTACCACAATGCTAGCCATGTTATATCTTAATTAAAAATATAATATAATATAAAAAAAAAATAATAACTCCATTATTATAGGCATTAGCCATAAGATGGAATGCCAAATGCTACAAATTATAATTTATTTCATCTATACAATAGATTTGCTAAAAGTTTAAGGTCAGAATAAATAGAAAAGGTGATACATGAAGGTTGCTCATAATATATAATCATATTTTTGCTACAAAAAATATTTTACTTATAAAATAGTTCTTATTCACTTCTATGAAATAGATGATACATTTTTTTAATTGTGTAGGTTTTTTTACTGTTAAGATAATGCTCTATATAATGCAATTGTCTAAATTTTGTTAAATACACAAAATATGTTAAACCACATAATATTGACAATAAATATACTGTATCATAATAAATTTGTTTTTTATCATTTTAAATTAATCATTTATTTTTAACTTTAACTATATTACTAAAAAAAAAGAATAACCATGATGTGTATTTATATTATAAAATAAAAATGTACGATTTTATGAAAAATATATCTTTAATTGATTTATGCAACATATAACTTTTATGAAATTTATGAATTTACATTTATAAGCTTGCCTTGTATAATATGTCTACAGTAATCTAAACCAATGTGGTACAGTAGGACAGTATTGAGCAAAAATGTCACTCAGAAGAATGGGTATTTAATTTATTTTCATTTCTCTGCTGTAGTTGAGTTCTGCCACTCAACATGCTGTCTTGAATTGGGGTGAAAAGTGGAGTCATAACACTAAGTTTTCTGATTTTATGACAATCCTGTTTTGCATGAAAAAGATCACGCTTTTTGATCATATAATATGTCAGCTTCATAGCTGGCATATTGTTTGATACCTATTATTTATATAAAGAAATATTTGTACTGTTTTATTTTAAGCCTTCAAAATAAAATAATCTAATGATGCATCAAAGGGAAATTAAATATTAAAAAATCATATACCTTTAACAAAAAAATTTGGAGAAGGTTATATACAAATATCTATTACAAAACATATATATTGCTATTAAACACCTAAAAATTAAGTGAAAACTCTGACATATATATACTGCATAGTTGTTTATCACACCAATCTACCTGGGTTGAAATCAAAACTACAACTTATGGTTCTTTGAAGATGTAGTTAAATAAATACCACATGACTACTAGCTAAGCCATTGTGTATATTTATAATATAAAAAATATGATATAACCTTAAAACCGATTTCTTTTTCAACTTATTTTTATGCTAATATATTTTTTATTAGGTTTACATATTCTTTTATTTTTTCTAGCAAAATATTATAAATATTTGCCATAACCCGAAACAATCTACGTAAAACAAAATCGATATTCGTAACATTTGTAATAAAATCGTACCAATTTTAAAAATGGTTACAAAATCATTGATATCATACATAAGATTAACTCTCAAGTCATCATTTTCCTCTATAACCTACAATTATGATCTAAATTTGCACAATAGGTGCAAAATTGTGTATAAAAAGTAATGTTTAAGTTGTTTAAAACGAAAAATGTTTAGCGTCGCGATAAATATATTGAGAAAAAAGTTTTAATTTACTGCAAGCAACTTTTATTATTGCTTACGGCAGGCATTTCGATGTATTGTTACAACAGCATTCGGGGCACAACGAAAGCAGGTAGAAGTTTATTGCACTACAAAAAATACCCCATCTCGTACATGACTGCTTGAACACACAATGAACAGCTCAATATGCACTTTATTCAGTCTTTGTCATTTAAAGTTTTTGTTGAAAATAGAAAAAACAACAAAGCAAAACGCCCAACGGTCATCACGCATCACCTGTCTCCCTCTTTCACGATAAAAATAATATTCACGAAATCAAAAAACAATGGCGATAAATATTACAGCTGACTAATAATTACATGTACAATTATAATTTTATAATTATAATTCGGTAATTCAAGAATATTATATCGATTTTTATGTTAACGATTTGAGGTATACAAAAATAAACAAACCTGGGGTCATTTTTGCAGGCGCAGTAACGGTCTCTCCAAATACACAACTTTTGGTTTCAGACACTTTTAATCCAGGACTTGTGCTTGTGCTTGGAGTAATTGGTGCACATCTTCGTCTCTTAGAAGGCATCTGTGCCATGCCATCCCAATCCAAATTTCTTTTAAGTGTAGCACACGCCATTTTCTTTTTACGCCCAACGAACGTCCTTTACTGATTTTATACAACTAATTTTAAGTTACTCATAAATAGAACAAAACTCAAAAAATATTAGTATATCTTATCGAAAAATAACACTAAAATTTTAAAATAACTCTTAATAAATTAATAACTATAAAGATTTCTGAAATTATTTCAGATTATTCGACACAACTCCGATCTCTCCCTTCCAAATCCAAAATCGGACTTCAATGACTTTTCTTGTATATTTTTTAATTTTGACAGCATCATTGTTTCACGCAGTGCACCAACCTAAAATGTTAAAACCATAGACAAAACGCGATCGGATACTTGTCCTAAGCTAAAAGTACAATACAATTTAAAAGTAACACGTCTCTATTTTTATTATTTATTGGACTATTAACGTTATAAATTTAAATACTATGTTTTATTATTACTAAAAATGTACAGTAATTATAATAACTTCAGAATTTCCCAAATTTTCTATTATTTGACATACAATTACTTAAAATAAGTCAGAATGACAGAAATCATTTGTTGTGGGGAATTTCGCATCATTTATCAAGAGTTGTGACTCATCTGGGTGAATATTTGTTTCGCTTACTCAAACTTATAAGAAATTATAATTAAATTAAGGCTTAAGCCTGCCTTTCACTGTAAATAGTTTTATAAAGCCGTCAAACTGGGGAACGAAATGTCATCATCCGCTATGGAAAGTATCCTTTTCAATAAAAAAACTGAATACAAATAGTAAGTAATAGTTATAAGAATGTTACTGTTTCTATAATATTTCTATAAAATCTATTTCTTCATATTATTATATTTTTCATTAGTTAAATTTGGTTATACTCAGTAATCCAATTGATCAACAAACAATGGTGAAACAAGAATTGTAAGTCAGTAGAATTTATTAAAGGTTGTTATAATGTATTATCTTTATGAGATCTTTTATTTGAAGTAAATAATGACTTTGAGCTTTTTAAATTGTATTTTACCAACAAAAGACTTGTTTGCAAGAACTTTAATTCCTTAATTCATATAATCAGAACATCTATTTAATTTAAAATTTGCTGTAAAAGAGTTAGAGCGGAACTCAAAAAAATGTGAGAAAGAAGAGAAATTAGAAAAAGAAAAGGCAAAGAAAGCTATACAGAAAGGTAATATGGAAGTTGCTAGAATTCATGCTGAAAATGCAATAAGACAAAAGAATCAAGCTATAAATTATTTACGAATGTCTGCTAGAGTTGATGCTGTCTCAAGCAGAGTGCAAACTGCCCTCACAACTAGAAAGGTATTAAAAACAATTCTTTTTTTAACTACTAATTTTTTGTAATCTACATCCCCCATTTTCCCCTGGAACTCAAGACACTGCATGTTAGGTGGTGGCAATCAACCACACTTTGTATTGTCACCAGAAGGGAGTAAGAAGAGAAAAAATATGTAAATATTCTCATAAGTAGAAATTACACTCACAGTGCAAATACAGTCAAACACAGACATACTTCCTCACAGTGACCTTAAAAAACATTAGATATATCATTTTTTTTATGAAAATAATGTTTCATTAATTTAAGGACATTATTTTTGTTTCAAATAATACAATAGAGTGTTTTCTAAATTCCAGGTCACAAATTCAATGGCTGGTGTGGTGAAAGCAATGGATGCTGCAATGAAATCAATGAATCTCGAGAAGATATCTAACTTAATGGACAAATTTGAGAGTCAGTTTGAAGACTTGGATGTACAGTCATCGTACATGGAGAACACCATGTCCCAAACAACTACAACTGCAGTGCCGCAAGGAGATGTGGATAATCTATTACAACAAGTTGCTGATGAAGCTGGGTATGTCATTTTCTTAAAAATTATGCTATTTAAAGTTTAAAGTATAGTACTGTGATGTATTGAATTAATATCAAATTAACATATCATTTTTATTAAAACTCATAACTAATGAAGTATCATATAGCATACTGTCATAAGCTTATTAAGAATGTGTGAATGCTATGTGACTGTTCTAAACAGCTATAATTAAAAATGCAAGATGAAGCCTGAAACTTTTTTACTTCCCAAGGATCTTACATTGCTAATCTCAGTTTTCCCCACCTTCTAGTGATTTCAAATATTTTTATGTAAAAAAGGAGATGAAGAACAATTATTAAATTGTTCTATATCACTCACTATTATATCATATCACTATTTTTAATAAATACATAAACATGAAAATTAAATATAAGTGACAAAGATAGTCTCTTAAGACATTAATTTCAAAATAACTTTCACCTAATATATAATTATATTTTTAATTTTAGTTTGGAATTAAACATGGAGCTGCCATCTGGAGTACCAAGCACTTCAGTGGGTACTGCAACTGTAGTGTCACAAGAGCAAGATGAACTTACACAAAGACTTGCAAGATTGAGACAGGCTGAATAAATGTATATATGTATAGATTGTATGTTAAGCTTATATATGATTAAACTGTTGATAATATTATACTTTATATATAAAATTAGGGGCTGTGCACATAAGTAAATGTAGTTCAATATTATATTATACAAAAATGTAATATTTATATGTTTTATATGAATTACTATAATCTATCTCTACTGTCCATTATCTTAGCTTAGCAATACTGAATATTTTTTTTTCTATTCTCTATGTATTTTTTTAGTTCACTTTTACTTGTTTCGTAACAGTATAAGTGAAGGTCAGCTTTACTTATTTTTTATTTTATAGATAGAGTAAATCTTTACTTTATTTGACACCTTTTTCAATCAATTAAGACCGTTGTGGTGCATTCTGACAGTATCTGATTTTATATACTACTCTATGAATGATTTATTTCCCACTCGGGAGAATGATTGTATTAATGTCATTTCTCCATTCTGTTAAGAATAAAAACAGCGTTGAGTTACGCCACACGCAATATCACCATTTTGAGAGGAAAATGAAGAATAGTCTCTTGATACTAGGTTCCTTCCAACTTTATTGTTAAAATGAAAAGCTTTTCCAACAAATATTACCTATTGGACATTGATGAGCTCAATCAACTGACTAATGCTACAAGCAGTAGTCAGTTGATATTTGCAACCGTTCCATTTTTTGGCCTTATAATGGATTATATGTATACTTTTAAATATTTTCCTATGTGTATCAGCCTCTAATTTTAAATGTTAAGAAATAAATTTCGCCCGTGGAGACTGTTCAAGAGTATCTAAGCTGGCTTTAACGCTGATATGTTAATTTTGTAATATACAATTTCATATTTTCCATTATTTTGTAAAATAAATACATAAGATTATTAAAATTTATTAAAATGCGTCTTTTCATTTAAATTGTTAGTCTTAAATAGCTGCTAACCTTAAAATCGTCAAAAACAATGACAGTTCATTTGGCCGATTGCTAAAAAAAACATTAGAAACATTGTGCCACAATAACAGCTGTGTCTGTAAATATAGTGATTATGGGTTCAACTAAACTTTTAGAAATAATTACATACTAGCGGCCTGCTCGGGGCTTCGCCGCGCGAAATACGCGACTATGGCTTTTTTTTGTTAGTGTAACCTTCTAGGGTGAAATTTCAAAAATAAATCGCCTATGTTTTACTCCATTCAATCGGTAGAGTAGCCGTGTAAAGGGTGACAGACAGACATTCGCATTTATAATATAAATATGGATATGTTTTTTCATAGAATCGCTATAATAAGATGTTCAGTTCCGCAACTCAATAACCAGTCTCGATATCAGCCAGAAGGTAGTGAGCAGAGCGTCTAAACACTAGATTTTCTCTGGCCGTATCTCCAACTTGGTTTTTAGGAGATAAAGAGTTCAACATTTCTAAAATTAAGTAAAAATACCTAAATAATGAGAATATTTTTATTCATCAAACAAAAACAAGCACAAAATTCATAGTTCAAACAATAATCCCATACTAACAATACCAAGTCAAACTTATATACAAAGCAGGATCAACAAATCTTAGAACTTTAATACTTTTGATTATACGGAAAAAAGCACAAGGACTTTCAATGAATTAAGTGTGAATAATATATTGGTACTTTAAATGACATTACAATAATTTAAAATGTGTATAATAATTACACATTTGTGTCATTTTTGTAATTAAATTGGTTAAAATGAAAATATATACATAAAAAAAACACATATATCATATAGTTATATATTTGAAAATAATCCTGCAAAATGTTTTCCGTTACGCATTAACTATATTGAAATTGCAACTACACAACAATAATCTTAACATTAATCTTAACATAAAAAAAATATATATTTTTCCTCCAATTGTCTATGTCCAGTGTTTATTAACAAAATGGCAGCTCAAATATAATATAAAAATTAATACCCGTCTAATAACAATACTATGTAATGTGACTCAAATACTTAGACTATATTAACACTAGGTGCTTTCTTAAATGTTAGGAATTTGCAATTTAAATGTTAAATAAGGCCTCGTATTCTAAAAATTAAAAATATAATAATATTAACTATTTTGTGCATTTTCAACTTGTAAATTTACTTTTTGTTTATTTTTTCTGTAATAACAGTTACTTTACAAAACAAAAATTGACATGTCGCCATATTGTTAAACCATTCACAGCCATTTTAGCTAGAAATTTTTCCAAAGGTGTACAAAAATTGTATGAATTCGTGTAAAAATGGCTTATATCAAGATATTTTTTCTAAAATACGTATAAATTTATTAAATTGCAAAAATTGTTAGTCACTGTATACATTAAAAATTTTAAACACTAATTCAATTTACTGCTTTTAAATTTCTTACTAGTTTAAGATCAGATCTGTATAGGAATTACATTATTATAAATTTGTAAAAACCGTATTAAATATAAGGCCACTTTCACACAAACGTGTACAAATACAAAATAGAATACGAGACCTATATTTAATCAGCATGTGAATAAAGGACTTTTCACACTTAACGCTAAAAGAGGAACATTATAATTCTTTGGTTGTTATTCGTTTTGGTCTGATTGTTGGTCTTTGAAGGTAATCTGGTAGAAGATCCAGTCTTCTAGGAAGGATGGGACGAACGCTTTGCATTTATTGAAGGTGACGGCAGGTTTCATTTTGTTTAGAACTTGTTCGTATAGCTCTAGAGATTCAGGTGATGTTGCTCCGTTTCCCTGAAAACAAATATATATGTATTTTCTAGAAATATACATTATCATTTGGCTTCACGCTTTTTTTATATTATACTATGGTAATCAAAAGGAACTTAGTGTCAAGATATTCATTACATAGATGATATTACTTATTCTCTTCTTCAAAATTTAAAAAAAACACCTAAGGCATAATTACGTCATTGTTTAGATGAATAATATAATAAAGGCAGAGAACTTGAGAGAGAGTGTAAGGACACAACATTCTTCACCCCAAAATAAAACTAAAACTATACAAAAATACTTGTATCTATTCATCCTATGGGCTATCATAGCACAGTTGGACAGTTTGACTAAAATGCGATAGTTTCTTTTTTATAATAGAATAAAGGAGGCAAACTAGCCGAAGGCACGAAGGTCTGTGGGCGAAGTTAACCGCTCAAGACCAGGTGGTCTTGAGCGGTTAACTTCGCCCACAGACATCCACAATATTAGAGTTATTAATGCGTTGCCAGCCTCGGGGATGTAGGACAGAAGTAGGGAGAAAGGATGGGAATGGCGGGAATAGGCAGATCTGGCTTACGTGTCGAACCGGAACACATCAGATGTTTGGCGGTTCGTCTTTGACATGATAGTGGTCGCGAGCCAATCGGAGAACGAATCTCCTACCACCAAGCTACTGGGTTACCCGCTTTTTATGGGACGCTACCCAGCGGCGGGGGGAATTGTATTCTTAACCCGTCCCCCCACGGGCTAAAACTGGTTGTGGATTCCATTCCTACTCGGGGGAATAATTGCAGTGTAGTTCGTTTAGTACGACATTCGGTTAGTATGACGTAATTTACCGGTCGTTATAAACGGATTCAACTGTATATTTAAATTTTCATTTCTTTGCTCTGGTACCTAAGACAAAACGCGGCATTGAATTCCGCTACTCAACGCGCAGTATCTCAATTTCGGGTCGAAACTGGAATACAGAGTGTCTTACCACTAGGTTTCTTCTGACCCTGCAATTCAAGAAAAGGCGTGTACCTAAAAAAAGTAACTTACATGCGTCATAAATTTGCCAGTTGGCTTTAATATGTCGAAGGCAGCTTTTAATATATTAATCATGAATTCCCACAGTTCCCCGCACGCCGCGTCCGATATCGGTATGTCGGTGAGGTCTCCGAACACATAGTCCACCTTCTTGCTCTCTTCTGTGAACTTCTTTATTGTGAGCATGCAATCTTCTACTATTATCTGTAAGGAAAATTGTGTTTTTATTTAAAGAAAAAAAAAATAATTAGCTTCACGCTATATCCCGCACACAGCCGGGTAGGCAGAGGGAACCTAGTGTTAAGACACTCCGTTCCCCACTTTCCGCCGAATTCGAAGGCGTGGCGTGTTAAGTGGCGAAACTTAACGTCGCGCTTTACCTCTGATACCAGAGCAAAGAAATGGAAATATTAAATATTTCCACTCCTCGAGTGGGAATCGAACCCACAACCAGTCGTTTACAGTCACACTCTTGTGCCACTGGGCCAACCAATCATATTTACAATATCCTTTTTATTTAAAGGATATTGTAAATATGACTGGTTGTAAGTTTAATGAGGTGAAAATAAGTACAATATTTGAATTTTCTCCGTTTCGTCAGTGCGGTATGATAAAGTGCGGCGTTGAGTTCTGCCAGTTAACAGTTTCAAAGTTTTACTCCTGTCGTCTGTCCTTTACATTTGTTCTGCTTCACGCTTTATAATTTTCAATTACATATAATTGGAAAAAAATCTTTATTTATTGAGTTAAAATTATTTACTAGGCTGTTCCTTTTTAAAATTTAAATGAAGCTAATGTGTTTTGTTTTATTTTCAATACGCTTCCGTTAGCTTTGCAGTAACCAAATCAAGTTAATTATGATAAGAAATTCATTCAGTCTCTTCTTTAAAATTACAATCTATTAGATTGTGATTGTACTCATTGAGTATATAAATTAATGTATTGCCAAATTTATAGTGTTAAACAGTTTATAATAAGGTTGCTCACTCGTGATTTACACTAAGGCTTTTAATAAATATTAATAAAATCATTTTCACATCACAAGTTTGACCCAAAATATGTTAACGCTAGGTTCCCCACTGCCACCTTACTGCTGGAGGCGGAATATACCGTGAAAATATTACAAGTTTCTAGTAAGCATTATATTATTTACACATATCTTTACATCATTTCTTTAAGAAAATAACTTAATGATAACATAAAAAGAAATATAATATCCACCTCAAAGTTAGGTCCCTTCCGCCTCTCCAGTACGTCACCACAAATAGACTTCAGGTGTTTGTTGCAGGCTTTCATCACGAGCTCGTCTATTTCCAGCATCCATACATATTTGGGATTTTCCTTTAATAATTCGTATAGTAAAGCTCCATCGCCGCCGCCTGGGAAACATAATCCATACTTATATTATAAATGCGAATGTCTGTGTGTTTGTCTGTCACGCTCTTACATCTGGTCCGATTTGCATGAAATTTAGAATGAAAGTAGTAAAAATTACTGGGTAAAACATAGGATACTTATTTTTTTTTTCAAAGTCGACCTCTAACGTGTTGAAAGTTTGTATAAACCGTTTGACCGATCGTTATGAAATTTGGCATAAATATAGTTGATAAACCAAGGTTAGGCTACTTTATTTTTCAAAAATCCACCCCCAAGTGCAATTTAACGAAACAGATATGTAGTTAACGCAGCGAGCGGGCCGTTAGTATATTTATAACTTTATTTTTTAGGTATATTTTAAGTATACAAAAACTGTGAAATTTATGTGCATAAAATTAAATGTACACTATAGGAATGTTAAAGTTGTAATAATTCATATTTCGGATCCGGAATCGTAAACGAATATGAGGAAAACACTATCGATTTCATTTACCTTAACGATTATACGATTAGCTTTATATAATTTGGGTAACATTTTTGACCACTAAAATAACATGTTTTTTTCCTCTATTTTTATTCCATTATACAATCTTTTTAAGGAACGTATTACTGATTCCCGTTTGGATTCCACAGATATTCCAAATTATCCTAAACTTTTATATCGTATTAGATTTTATTAGAGGTTACGGTTCTTTATTTGGAATATAATAGTTACGATTATGTCAAAGTCAAATAATTTTATTCAAAATAAGAAGTCACAAGCTTCATTTTTTGAACGTCAAATAGTTTACCACCAGTTCACTAAATTTAATGCCTCAGACCTGAGAAGAACCGCCGCAAGAAACTCGGCGAGACTTCTTTTTTTTTTTAAATGATTGTTATATACAGATTTATTGCATACAGTGATACTTTATTTATGAAGTTCTATAGCATCCACGATTTACAATCACACGAGAGAGACGCTAGAACGAAGCTCTGAGCTTGTGACTACTAAGTCACATTTATCATTTGCGGATCTAGCGTAACTAGAAGTATAAAATCGGAAAAATTGTGAAATACCTACAGCAAATATGTTAAAATCTTAAGTAATAAAGATTTTATTGAATTTTTTTTATAGGAATATATAAAGAAAGACACGTAACATATTCATATTATATATTACAGTGACCACATAAGACAGTGTCTTGACCATCTGTCAAACAATTAAAAACAGTGTTGGGTGTTATGAACATATTTTACAAGAACGTAAACAAAACGTTACCCAAAAGACAATAGATGTATTTTTCCGTAAAAAATAAGCGTATGTATTGCATAAAGTGTTTCTAGAATTAAAGTGATTGATTAAAATGATTTATATTTTTTTGTAATTTTTGACTATGTTTAATCATAAGCCTCGTTATACGCGAATTTAAGTTGACGCGATTTTTTTTGGAACGTATCCTTCGCGCAAAGCGGGTTATTACTGTATATGGTAATATTAAATATTTCCACCCCTCGAGTGGGAATCGAACCCACAACCAGTCGTTTAAAGTCAGACGCTTGTGCCACTGCGCCACGACTGGCCCTAAATTTAATTAATTTACATATTAAAAAACACAAATAAGATATAGCTATTCATATTATTATTATAATGTATCCGGTGCAGTGTTAGTTAAAGATAACTTTAATCAATATGTTATGTAATACAGTTGTAGTCAGCTCAAATATTTTTAATTGCGATTATACTAAATAATTAAAATTAATTCATTACTTATCTAATTTATTGTTAAAGCTTTGACATATGTATTATAATGTAATTGTTTTTTATATTACCTAATATAACGATTTCCTTTCCTTCATAGTTCTCTTTGCCTCTTTGCATTAAAGTTTCTGTATAAATAAGATCAGCCTCTGAAATATCTGGAATAAAACAAATGTATTTACTTTTCAATTCAAGCGATGTTTACAATTTAGAGTGTAGACAAGTAAAAAATTGGACCCAGTGGCACAGACGTGTGATTGAAAACGCTTGGTTGTGGGTTCGACTCCCACTCGAGGAGTGGAAATGTTTAATATTTCCATTTTCTTCGCTCTGCTACCGAGGCAAAGCGCGGCGTTAAGTTTCGCCACTTAACACGCAATGCCTTCAAAATTCGGCGGAAAATGGGGAACGGAGTGTCTTAACACTAGGTTCCTGCTGTGTGCGGGATACAGGGTGAAAAAAATAGTAAAAAAAGCCGCTTCAAGTTTTTTCCCGCGCAGCTTAGTAGTCAAAGAGGACCTAGTGTTGACATGCCGTTCGCTATTTTCTGCCCGAAATCTGATGATTCGTTGAAATTGAAGAAATGAAAATTTAAATATAAACATTCCTCGAGTCTGAATCGAACCCACAACCAACGCTATACTGTCGGCGTTGTCCCACTGTGCCACGAGGGCCTCTGAAGCCTTCAGGTGTAGACAAGTGAAACCTTACTTTAGAAAGCATATAAAAAAGTGAATGTAGCATGCTACTCAAAACCGTGCCTCCTTTATACTGTCTTGTCAGTTTTTTACAAATTTCCGCTACCCAAATATAATTTTTAGTCATCTTTTGGCAAGAGATAATTTTATTCAATAAATATTTTAACACTTTAGCTTCACGCTGTATCCCGCACACAGCAGGGTAGGAAGAGGGAACCTAGTGTTAAGATACTTCGTTCCCCACGTACTTTTTAACATTTTAAAAATAATTATTTACACACATGGAACATGAAAATAATTTCTTTAATGTTCTCTAAATATTTTATGCAGGAGGGTAGGAAGCGAGAGCATACATCAAGGACGACACGCCGTAGTCCATTTACCGCCAGGAATTTAATTGTTGTATTGTTTCGACGTTTCACGCTTTGCCCAGACATCAGGATAATGTCATACAGGACTTAATGTCGAGTTATTCCGTACTTCATTTTGCACTCGAAATCGAAACATCATGTGTTGAGGGTGGAGAGTGGTGTCACTCTCAAATGAAAATACATTTTATACAATCATTTCCTCTAATGGAAACCGAACCCACAACCAATCGCATTTAAACAGACGCTGTTCCACTGCGCCATAATGGCGATATATCAATGTTCAGTTTAATTAAACTCGTTTCAACGTAGCCTTGAGAATACGACGGCGTAATTGATACCTACTCCTAACAAGCTTTTATTAGCTTCACCTGTGTCTATCTATTAATGTAAGAACTTCTTGCTATGCTATTTAATAACAACTTCAAGCTGTTTGTTTTGTTTGAGCATTTGCACACGTGTCCGGATTTAGTGACGATATAATAATTTCATAGCATTAAACTAAAAGGTAATTGCTAAGACGATCAGGATAACAAGAACAAGAAAAAAAATATTATTATCCTTTTAATTTATCTTTTAAACTAATTACTATCTTCACTTTAACACATCTCGACTATATTTTTATTCGATATTCGATATCGATTTTTATATTTATAGTTATTTAGAGTTATGTTGTACTATTTTTTGGTTATAAAGAGGTTTGTGTTATGCTAGAAGGAGCGAAGCTTAACGCTGTCATTTATTACTAGACCAAACAAAAGTTTATTAATTAAATGATTTTTTTCTATAGTTTTTCAATCACAGGTTTTATTTATTTGGTAGACAGAGACAACCTAGTGTCAAGACACTCCATACAATTATTGAAACATTTTTTTTAATAGTAAATCAATAGGTACCTTCCGCCATGGACATCTAAACAACAGGGGAGTTGTAGATGCGTCGCCGACTTAAGGATAAAGATGTCTGTAAAATCGACGCTTGAAAGCTCCCAAATTATAGCGCACAAGGAAAACCGCAGGAGGAAGGTCATTCCGGAACTTACATGGAAAAATGACCTTGAGACGCGCACGTTGGACGCAAACCATGCGTCTAGGTGGTGCGGATGTTAATTAATCCTTTGGTGGGAGGTGTGACGTTAAGAAGATGATGGTGGCACCGTATCAAAGAGTTTCTTAGAGCATTCTCCATTGTAAAGACTGTAGAATACTACAAGAGAACCAACGTATATGTTCAACGACACTGGTGCACGGTAAAACTCGAATGAGTTTATGATTGCCACTTAAATAGTATAATTTTTGTATTTTTTCTTATTAATTAAATAAATAAATAAAAAAATGTCATCGTATGCTTAATGGTTACATTGTGTGTAGTGGCGGAATTCAGTGCTGATAATAGCCTTAACCGAAATCACGATGGTAATTTTTAGTTAAAACAAGAAACTACAACTAGATTTTATCACTCACAATGTAATATGCGTACCGTACATAATATAATCTGAAGGCAAATAATAAACATTATAGTTTAATTAACGTTACAGGCTATTGTTCTGCCTATGACATGGAGGGAGCCATTTTGAAAATAAATCGTATAATTTAGAACTAATTTTATTGCAATTTGAATATAATTGTATTAGTTATACGGTTGACTTTTATACTTTAAGAAGTTAGTTTTCAGTTGTTTAGGTGTACTTTATCTTATCAGTTTAGGTCACAATGATTCATTGGTATTTTAAAATGTTTGTACGTTGTCATCTTAGAGTTACAGTATGAGATGATACTATTTCTTAGTTAATAAAAAAATATTATAATTAAATACATTTTTGATTTTTTCTTCCTTAATAAGGAATAAAAGAATCATAAAAACTTTAAAGTTCCAGTTCTTAGGAAACATTTTACCAAATAACCAATACTTGAAATAATTAAACATTAAATTTAAAATACACTACTACTCAGTATTAAATTATTATTTATCACGTAGCGTCTAACCTAATACTTGTGTTATTTAAATATATTATGTAATGGAGCAATGACTTATTGAGATACAGCTTCAGCATTATTTTTAAATATTTTCCTAATCATTAGTTTTTTTTCATTTCTCTAGTCAGATAAGGCCAGGCAAAGCACAACGATGGGTTCAGTCACAAAACACGCAGTCTCTAAAATAAGTGGAAAGTCAAGAAAGAAGTATTTTAACACTAGTTAACTACTACCCTACTCTTTTGGTGCACCTAAATATGAAAGACGCTTTACGTCGGGGTTACGTTCCAAAAAAACAACGCAAAAAAACACGACGCAAAGTGAAAATAGATTTCCTATAGCAAACTATTGAATGATCGTAGATAGGTTCCAGGCTTACGAAAATACTAACTCTCAAAAATAAAATTGAACAAAGTAAAATTTTTCAAACAAAAAATTAAGCAGCGACGCAACTTCGAAAAAATCGCAAAACGAAACGACGCAAAGCGAGGTATTGGTGTAGATATTTACATATCTTTGCCATAAATTATTATAATTTATTGCAAATGTTTTAATATAACAGGTATTTCTAATATAACATAGTCATTAAAATATACCTGAATTTATAATTTATTTATGAATATTTATAACATATATTAGATAAAAGTTCTATATTATATGAAGCTATTGCCTTTACGTAAGGTATAATTACTGTATGAAAGTTTCGAAGCGACGTGGCATATTGAACGTATCGCTTAATTGGCTAGAATGCTTGGACGGTATCCAAAAGGCGAGGTATTAAACAGTAATATTAGGAAAATTTATATATAAAAATCTAATATGGTTGAAATCTTTTTCTTTACAAGTTTACGTTGGAATTTTAATTGTAACGATTGTAGAGAGAACCTAGTGCCAAGACACTCCGTTCTTTTCTTTCAGACAGACAGAGACGTTGTGTTAAGTAGCAAAATTCAACGTCGCGTTTTGCTTTACCAAAGCGTGGAAAATAATTAAAATACGTATAAGTATTTTCTGATTGCGAATTGAACTCAAAATTATCACGTATACAAGCTAACGATGTCGCACTGCGACAAGATGGCCTCTTTTGACGCTATAAGCGTCTAATACTGTGTGAGAATGTAAAATATGTGAATACAATTGTGTCTTGCCAAATTAATATTACTTCTAATAATATTAGATCGGCGAAAGGCTTTATATTAAACCACTATCCCTACAGAGATTATAATACCTTTGGTATAACAATAATTTCGTAATGACAATCTATATTTTAGTTTATATGAAAAATCTAAACTGTTTGGCCGATTGTAATATATTTTGGCATAAATATAGTTGATAATCCAAGGTTAAACGTAGGCTACCTTATTTATCAAAAATCCACACCCAAGGTTTGCATTTTAACGAAACAGTAATGTAGTTCATACGGAGAAGCTGCGAGCGGGCCGTTAGTAATAAATATATTGACCAAGACAAAAATGAATGCTTTAAATTTGAATAACAAGTGCGGCGTTAAGTTCCGCTTCTCAACAGGCAGAATGTCTTGATTACGGGCAGAAAGTGGAAAATGGAGTGTCTTAGGTCCTCTCTTACTACCCAGCTATAAGGGAAAAGCAAGAAGGCGCTGCTAAAAATCAAGTGTAGGCTGAAGGTGAATCAAATAAAACAATTCAAATATAAACTTACTTTGTAAATCATCTAGCACCAGCATATTTCCAAACGACTTAGAGTGCACTATTTGCACCTTCTGGAAGGAAGACTGTTCGTCAAACACCACACCGTCTATATCATATTCTAACAGCCTTTCATCTGGAAGTATTACCAATAGATAAGTTACTTGTAACCTACCCTACTTGTCAAATTGTCAAAAAAGTAAAATGATTTTGCCTAGAGATCCACATTTTCTTTAACTAAAACTAATAATAGCAATAAGTATTTTAAATTGTGTTTTTTTGTCAATGTCTTAGTCTTTCCAAGAAAAAATATTTTATAGTATATTAGCCAAAAGATAGTAAAAATAGACTATATAGTTTATACCCTTAATCTCATTTTATTAGATTTACCCTATTCAAATACTAACAAGATTTAAAATTTTATTCTATTGTGTGAAGACTTAGGAAAACTAGGACATTGATGTTTTTAACATGGCAACCTAACATATTTCTAAGTAATGATAGTAAATTATAAAAATGTAACTTACCTGACGTTGGATAATACCTGCCAAAGAGGCAACGTTTTATAGTTGGAAATGCTTGGGATTTTACAACTGATATATACTTTCTCAGCTGACTTTCCAATACCTTTGCTGACTATTAAAAAACAAAAAATAATAAAATGGATAAAAAAAATTATGGTAATGTAAACATGCAAAGGCAATCGTCTAAAAGAATGTAAGGTTGAGCATCTTCTAAGATTACTGGAAGACTCTTTGGATGTCAAAACTATTTAAAAATGGGTCTAAAAGATCCATGCAAACAAATGAAGTGGGTATAAGTGTGTTTGATGTTTGAAATTGTATGACTGTAAAAATTTACAAAATAAAACTTTATAATGTAATAATTTTAAAAAACTATCTAAAAAGAATTAATAAATTTATTTTGTTTAGTAATTAGCTATACTGACTAGTATATTTTACATGTAGTTCATTTTTAGTTTTCTGTCTTCTCAATTATGTATACATACATAAACAGTGCATATATAAATCAGCTTGCATTGAAAGAGTGCTTCAATTTCAGCTCAAAATAATATCTGCATACAATGCTCAGCTCTAGTTTCAACTATGTACAAACATATATAAACACAAACAACACCACTTGATACAATTGAAGAATTGATTGAAGGCAATTTCAATGTTTTATATTAATAAAACAAAAGTTTACAGTGCAAAGAGTATCAATGTGATATTAGTAAAGCTTAGTGCCAACCTGAACTGGTTAAGTATACATCATATTTATAGCCCCTTTTGATAGTTGGCAAAAGCTTAAGTCTGTCACACTCCAAGGACATTCTCACAGAATTTTCCAGTAGCTTTGAACACTAAAACAATAGGTCATGCTCAACCTTAACTCTTTTTTTCATTAATAATTAATATAAAACCCTAAGACAACGAATTCCATATTTACTAAATATATTATGACCTAATATAATGAAAAAAAAAAAACATATTTTATTTCGGTTACATTAGAATACAATTTAAATAGTATATCTTATTCATGTTGGAATAATTTTGAGAGAGAAATTTTCATTTGAAGCTGCAACTGTCATTTGAAATTAATTTAAATCTGATAAGAGGTACCGCAACTATAGCGATGCTATTTTAGTCGAATTGAGCTAACCTTGAAATTGATTAGTGGTTCCTCGTTGTCTTCTTTGTAGTATTCAATGTTCACAGTTACAAGGCCTCGGTCGAATAATCTGACGGACACGGTTGTTCCTTTCTTTCCAGTCAGCAGTTTCAGGGATCCTCCATCGACTTTAATATCAGCAGCTAATAGGAGATTTGGTACATAATCTTTAAGTACTGTTTCTAATTGGCTAAATACAGCTTTCTGTCCGCTCTCATCTCCTAAACGGGCGGCATCCATGGAGAAATCCAAGAGAATAGTCTGGACTGACATTTTTGTACTTTTTAAAATAATACTTTCAGTATTAATAGGTAACTGGACGGAGACCGGCAAAGTCTATGTAATGGAAGCTATAACGACCGAAGGCGACGCTTTCAGGTGATTCGATTGATTTGCGTAATTTTGATAGATACTATATAAGTGACAATATAGACAGTGTTGCATGCAGCAAATTTGCTAATTAGTAGTAAGTTTTAAGAAACTAGTAATTTGGCTCATAAATGAATGCTTAAAGTTATAGGGAGTATTTATTATTTTATATTAAATTTTTAAGAATAATAAAAATATTTTCAAATTTCATACCACTTTATTCTTTTTTCATATTAGCCAATATTATAATCTGTGTACGTCATGACATAATATACTAGCAACACCCATATTTCTGTCTTTTGTAAAAAGAATCGAGAATAGGGAAGATTTTGTGACATGGCTGGAAATAATGCTGAAGAAGTTGAGGTAGGTAGAAGCATAATTTTATAATTGAGAATTTCCTTTTACCCTCATATTACCTTCAACTTTAACGTATATATGTTTAAAAGCTACAAAATTTGCTGATGTGGCTTCGATAACTTTCACTACAACAGTGGTTCCTGTTTATAAAACTCACAATAATTTATCGGTTTCTGTGTTTTCGGCTGTGTATATAGTGTTGTAGACACTTAAACTATATTATATACACGTATAATTATTATTTCGATAAGCATTATAGGTTAGAATTTTATTAAATATGACTTGTGTATTCAAGGGATCAGCAGGCGTTGAGACCAAAGCCAATCCTAACACAGAAATTCCCCCAGAATTCTTGATAAAACATCCACTTCAAAATACTTGGAGTCTCTGGTTCTATGATAATGACAGAACAAAATCATGGGAAGAAAATCAAATTGAGCTGACATCCTTTGATACAGTTGAAGATTTTTGGAGGTTTGTGTGTATTTTTTGCCAAAAGAATCATATTTAAAATTTTAAATAAGAATATAGTGAATATTTACTTATTGTATGCTATTACTTATTTGGTATTAAATTATTTTTAATTGTGTATAGTGTTTGGACAATCTGATACAGAAAATATTAAATTATATGCTTATATAAAATATTTATCTATGTTTTGCTCAAAGTCATTGCTTAGAAATAATATTTGTTGGAAAAATTAATATCGTATTTCAAATAAGCTTGTTAAACATGTGAACTTTTCCTACTCATCTTACATTACCCTATTTAGAAGTCATGAACCTAGGACATAATTTAATATGTCAAAGCATTAGTTAGTAGTATTTGTTTGGCTTCTCTGTCAGTTAAGGAATTATGGACAAAGTTTGCAGATTAAAATTAAATAAAAGTATTACTTATTATAATTATAATATTTTCATTATAAGTTGATTTAAAGAATTATTGTTTCCCTATATATAAATAGTTCTTGCATTGCAATTTTATATTTAAAGCATATGAATAAAAGTGAATAATATTAAAATTTGATTGCTGTTACATTTTTTAAATATCTTATTTGAATTTTATTTTTATTTTTTTTATATAATATTTGGAAAGAATAAGAGTATTGAATATGGAAGAATAAGAATATGCTTTTAAAAAATAATATTGATAAAACTCAATTTATTTCCTTTTCCTCAATTTATATATTGAAAAAGTTATGATATAAAAAAAAAAAATAATGTAAGTATTTTCTCCTTAAATGTTAATTAGGTAGTGTTTGAACATTTTTAGTTATTTTTCAATATAGATCTACTTTAGATAAACATGTGCCTTCTGCATCCACTCTGTCAATCTGTCATCTGACCACTTTATTCACTTTATTATTTATTTCCATTTTGTTGTGTCAATTTACTTATTTTTATTTCTCCAATGATTCAATTATTTAAATTCAGCCAAAAGCTTTAATTAAATTTGATAATGATAATATAATTTGATGTTTGCTTATGAAGTGCCTTTTTTCATTTTTCAGACTCTACCACCACATTAAACTACCCTCTGAACTTCGTCAAGGTCATGATTATGCAGTATTCAAACAAGGCATACGTCCCATGTGGGAAGATGATGCCAATAAAATGGGAGGCCGCTGGCTGATAAGTCTTGAAAAGAAACAAAGGAACTCGGACTTGGACCGGTTTTGGCTGGATGTGGTACGTTATGATTATGTATCAGATTAGTATTGTTGAGAGACAATTTAAATAAATAACTTTAATGTTTTTTAATTTGGATAGTAATGTTTTAAAAAACATGTCTACATGACTATTTAATTTTATTATAGTGTTCTATGCTTTACACTTAGTGGCCAGTCATTGCCCAGTGGCACAAGTGTGTGACTGTAAATGACTGGTTGTGGGTTCGATTCTCACTCGAGGAGTGGAAGTATTTATTATTTCCATTTTCTTCGCTCTCGTGTCGAGGTAAAGCGCGGCGTTAAGTTCCGCCACTTAACACGCAATGCCTCCGAATTCGGCGGTGCGTGGGGAACGGAGTGTCTTAACACTAGGTTCCCTCTGCCTACCCTGTGTGTGCAGGATACAGTGTGAAGATAAAGATAAAAAAATAATTAAATAAAATGCATTACACACTATTTGTGTACTATGTAGACACTTAATATTAAAAAATATACATTAGCTTTTTTGTATTGTTTAATTTATACCTTTTAAAATATAGTTAAAATATTCACCACTGTTGAGCTAAACTAGTGCATTTATGCTGGATGGAAGTCTTAGGTAGAAATTTTATTTAAGAAATAAACAATCCCTTACATATTAATCTTGATAAGAAGAAAATAATAGGGAGTCTTACAGATAATATGCCTTGGTATTCTTCTAATTTGGTTCAGTATAAGATCAAGATTAATTTTTCGTTCATAAATTTAGTGTCATGTTATTTACATATTTTTTTTAGGTTGTTTTGCTTGAATTCATTTTTTTTATATCATTTATGTATTACTATATGAATAAAACAAATCCTGCTCATTCGTAATATTATATTAGAACATTTTTATAAGCAAATTGACTTATTAACCTAATATTATAAGCAATTATATCTTGATATTTTTTTGGCTGCCATGACACATGGGGACAGCCTCTGATTGTAAACACATTGCTTGTGAGATGGATTTCCTGTTGTGGGAATTGTTGCTTAAGTTATTTTTATTTCTTTGCTCTGATATCGAAGAGAAAGGTGTTTAGTTTCCCATCTCAATACTCAATGTCTCGATCTCGGGCGTCAAGTGGAGAAGAAACTCTCGTGACGCTAGTTTCTCTCTGACTACTGCTGTGCAGGCGAAAGCGTGAAGAAAAAAAATATTATTCGTTTTGCTTAAACAAATTGCAGTATAAAGTGTCTTTAAAGTGCCTTTAAATTGGTGAGAGAAGCAAAAGTTTTCATATATTACCAGCTCTACTAAGATATATTAAGGACAGCATTTCTTCTATTACACCTTAGTAGGCTTTGGATATATTTTTTTAGTTTCACAAACAACTTAATGTTTATAGACGATTAATAATAAGTGTTCTCCATTTAAACATTTTGTTCTCTTCACCCTGTTCAGTTTCACTAACATTTTCGTTAACATTTGCCGAATAATCACACTCGACGAATAGGCTCGAGAAATACACGTCCGAAATTTATAATAATTTGCACGTACATTAATGTGAATATAGAGTTGGTTCTTAAAAAAAATTCATGTCCTTGAGGAAGTATCACAAAAAAAATGATTTTCCATTGAAGTCTATGTCAGAAAAATTTTGGCTACCATGAACTGCGCGCGCCAAAATAAATGATTTTCATTTGCTTGCTTTGGTTAATATGTAAACGGCATCCGAGATTTCACGGGCGTAGCAAGTCAAAATTGAGGGTCCGGTTGCGCCCCTAGTAAATATTATGTTTATAATGTAATGTATTTTCAAATAGGTTCTACTCCTAATTGGCGAAAACTTCGACCACTCTGAAGAAATTTGCGGCGCTGTTGTTAATGTTAGAGCTAAAATTGATAAAATTGGTAAGTCTTTAATTAAATATATAAAATAAAGGCTGTTGTGGCGCAGTGGGACCTCGTCTGACTGTAAGGATGATGCTTGTGGTTCGATTCCCACTCGTAAGAATTACGCTATATTTAAATTATTTTCATTTCTCTACTCTGGTATCTAAGATAAAGTGCATGTTTAAATTTCGTCATATGGAAAAAACGTGAAGCTGAAAAAAAATTCTAACACAGTAACGAGTAAAATAACTGTTGTCGCGAATTCCCTTTGGGCCAATAGACGCTGTGCTTTTTTTGTCGGGTGTGTTTGCGTTAAATTCCTAATTTAGAATGGGTAAACGCTGCGTTTTTCAATTCTGTGTCCATTTACCATCGTAATAACCTTTTTTTTATTTAGGCAATGTTAATGTTTACAATGATATTTCTTTTCCACATAATTCATAGAAAGATATTTTTAGAAAACCTTAAAAGTTTTAAAGCAGTGGGAATTCCAATACTGCTGGGTTCAGAAATAAATTAATATTGTCAATTAATTTTCTAAGTATGTAAATAACACTTTAAAATATTAAAAGTATCATTCATAGAGCTAAATATTTGTATTATCTTCCAGGTGTATGGACGGCCGATACATCAAAGCAACAAGCTAACTTAGAAATCGGCAGGAAACTAAAGGAGCAGCTCGGTATTCACGGGAAGATTGGTTTCCAACTTCACAGAGACACCATGGTGAAGCACAGTTCTGCCACCAAGAATCTTTACACTGTCTAGTTTATACCAATTATTTGTATACTAAACACATAATAATATGACGCTATATTAAATTATTATATTACAGTAAAAGTCCCATCAAAATCGGTCCAGCTATCTTAGAGATTACTTGAAAAAAACATACAGGCAGACACAAATTGTAAGAATCGTTTTTTTGGTATATGCACTGTATATACATAAGTACATATGCGTTTAGTAAAAAGTGGTTATTTTTATACTAAAAACATACCAATTTGTATAGATTACATTATTGTATGTTTTCAGTGATCGAAAATATATTTAATTCCTATTAATTTCTTTTAATATAATTTTTGAACATAATTTATCTCTTATTGTTTTAAGAGCAGGGCTAAAATCTCTTATTATTGTCAAGGGACTGTAATAATGCTAATATTATATTAAATAACAAACAATATGGCCGTCATATTCATTATAGTGTTATAGAATAAAAGTTTTATTTAACAGAAGTAGTATTTACGTTGACGTTTCATTATTATATAATGAGTTATATTATATATATGTACTCATTTGAATGAATTCAATGGAAATTGAAAATGGAAGTCTGATGTTTGTACTAAAGCTGTGCTTTGTATGTTTGATGTCACGTAGATTTAAGATTTTTACAACTAATCTAAATATTGCTCATCCAATAAAAGAACGAGGTAAATATAAACATCTAGAGTTTTCTTATGAAGTTTATAAACAAACTTTTGGTAGTAAGGTAGCCATACTGTTAGTCGCTCCTTCAATTCCAAATAATACTTTTTTATAGTAGATCTAATAAAAAGATTGTTTTATGTATACTTTATATTTATACTGAATATGTACATTTCATGTATTGCTAGAAGCATATTTTAGTAGCATTAAATGTCACTTCATTTTTTCGTTATTACAAAAATTTAATAGGATCAGTTACGTTTTTATGTACTTCAAAATCTGAAATCTTTTTGCAATAAAAATGATTTTACATTTTTATATTTATAGTAATTTTGAATTGTAGGAGCGAAATATTAATACTTGGAAAAATCAATATTTTCAACATTAAACTTTCTATAACAATCTCCTGAATTAAAGATAATATAATAATAAAAATTACGTCCTTCTGTTGGATGAGCGATATATTTTGTCTCTGGCAACTTTGTTTTTATTCCTTTACTATATTTGTTACCGTAGCACTCCATACATACAACAGTAACTCGCACTATGTAACTTTTTTTAACTCCGCAACATATTTTTTAAATTGATGTTTGTGTCTGTTAATAAAAAAAATATTTTGGTATTTCATATAAAATATACTAAAATATGATTTGTTTTATTTATTCCTTTATTATAGATACTAAATATGAGATAAATTAAATTATTATTCCCCCAATTATTTGTCGAAAAGTTATAATTGTTAACTGTATTGTTAATTACGATCTACGAAGCATAATATTTCAATATATATGAATGTGTCAAAATCAGCATACGAAAAATGTATAATTTTTCTAAAAGCTAGGCAGAGTAACCTAAAGTTTTTTAATCAATCCTGTTATGCAGACAAAGCAGATATTTGTTTGTGATGTGCAAATATTTAAATAAGCAATAAAAAGGACCACGGATAAAATGTTATACTGGTTAACATGTTTGTTCTAGCAAGTATACTGACAAGGATGTAGACACACGTGCAAATTTTCAAGCAAATTTACTAAGTAGTTCGAAATAGTGTTGGGGTGAATCAAATATTCAATAGCGGGATTTAGGAGAAATGTTTTTTTGAAGAGAATGATGTGTTACCTAAGAGGGAGGAGGGGTCAAAAATTTTAAAAAATTGCCTTACTTAATTTTCCAACGCCTCTAGTACGATTTTCTTATTTTAATTTAATAATTGTTAGATCAACATAGGTTCAAACTGTAAAGATAATAATACATTAAAATATAATAGGTAACTGACAAAGTCATAAAAATAATATTACCGCATACAACATTTTTCATATGAAATATTTTAATACAGCAACATTATTAGCACCAATGTAAACGGGGCTTTCCTTATTTGCCGCCATTGACGATAACACAAATTTATGTACAGTTGTTGACGATTATTACAACAATAGACTGCCTACAATATGACAGAAGGTGCACAGGATACTCAAGTAAGAAACGAGTTTATTTTATTTATATAAAATGTCTATAAAACATATTTATTTATTCTTGACCTATTGAAATATTTTAATAACTATTTTAATTTATTAATTACTTAATACCTAATTCAAATTGAATTTGCGGTAACTTAAACCTGTACGGTAACTTAAAAGCTTAATATGCAAGATCTTTGCTTTGAATAGTAAAAAAATGTTTTTTTTTAATTTAAAAAAAAATATTTCACCATCATTGCATCATTACATTTCAAAGCGAGATTTCCAATATTTTTATATTAATTCATGTTCTACATCCATGTTTATCTTCAAATTACAGAATTTTTGACACAATTAAGTAAAAATGTGTATAAAAATAAGTTGCATTCACCAAGTAGGTACTCCAACAGCAAAATCGTGACACATACCTAAGTGTTATCTTCGCATCGCCGCGGCGAACAATATCGTTTCTTTATCACGTACGTACTTTGTGGTCAGTGCATCGACGTTAATGGCTATGATTCACCGAATGCCATTTAGTTTGTTTGATCTCAATAGCTTTGGTACTAGTTTACTCGTTAGTTAATGCTTATTTATTTTATTATTAATTTAGACCTAATTTGAGGGCGCCGTGGCTGACCGTAAACGCGATAGTTGTAGGTTCCATTTCCGCTCGAGAGAGTATTTAGACGATTTCTTCGCTGTGGTAGAACAAATCGCGGTGTTGAGCTCCGCTACTTAACATGTAATGTCTCGATTCAGGTAGAAAGTGGAGACCGGAGAACGACGTACGTTGGCATTTGAGCCTCTCTGTCTATTGTGTTATATGGAGAAAGGGGTGAAACTATATAAGAAAATTCAATACTCGTGGTATGATATATTACATTTTGGCATCAATTTCAATCTAAGTAAAGGTATATCGAAAAAAAAAATATGAAGACAGTATTTTCCTTCTACTTTCGAGGAGACGATTGTCTTACTCTATTTGAAATTACAATTATTAAAATATCTCTGTCGTAACAGTTTAAATGTACTAATAGACAAAAATTTTGAAATTATTACTAGCAAATAATCATCATATAATTTCTTTTTTTGCTTCACGCTGTATACCGCCACCCTCTAGGTTCCCTCTGCCTACCCTGCTGTGTGCGGGATACAACGCGAAGCTAAAAAAAAAAACTCTTAACAGGTAGCAATGAACGAAACAGATGAAGCTAAAATTATAGAAGAAATTAAACATCCTCTAGAACACATTTGGAGCTTCTGGATGTTTACTAACAAGGAGCGGACGTGGGAAGACAATTTAGTTAAGTTAACGACATTCAGTACTGTTGAGGATTATTGGTGGTAAGTGATATTTTTAAACTATAATTTTTGTAAAAAACTTAAATATTAATAAGATATATTTTATTATTTTTTAATCTAATTAGAATGAACCTATTTGGTTCCCTACCTTCAATTTTAAATTGACATACCTAACTCTACTATAACAAAGTAATAAAAAAAATGTATTCATATGTAGGTGCATAGAGTGTGTTTAAAAAAACAATGTAGGAGGATGATAAAACCGTGATAGAAATTTGTATCTATGATTTTTTGTGTTTATCTGTTTGGAGAGTTCTAAAAAATCAGCTAAAGCTGTTATAATTTTGGGTCAAAGTTTCTGTCAACAGATTGTAAATGGAAGTTTCTTTTTTTTTATTCATGCTGTATCCCGCACATAGTAGGGTAGGCAGAGGGAACCATAGGAGATAGTGTTAAGACATTCTGTTTCTCACTTTCTGCCGAATTCGGAGGCATTGCGTGTTAAGTGGCGCAACTTAACGCCGCGCTTTGCCTCTGATACCAGAGCGATGGAAATAAAAATCTATATCTATATATATAATAAAAGAGTAGAAAAGTCAATTCTGTACATGAAAAATTTCAGAAAAATTTTAATTGGGTGCGTTAATATATCGATAACAGAGGCCAAAAATCCACTCAGTAGAATTTTTGTCTGTCTGTCTGTCTGTCTGTTAATTTGTTCGTCAATCACGCAAAAACTACTGGATAGAAATGAATGAATTTTGGAAGAGTGATAGCTTATAGCCCAAAGGTACATATAGGATAGTTTTTATCCCAATATTCCATGTAGTTTTTTTAGAAAAAATAAAAAACGGATATAAAAAAAAAGTAAATCATTTGTATACTGATATCTACCGGGTAGAAATTAATGATTTTTTTTTATGGAGTTAGCTAAGAGGTTAGAGCAACATATGGGATAGTTTTCATCCTGGTATTCAATACAACTCCCGCAGAAAAATAAAATTAAAAAAAAACATTCAAATTTAGTCTATAGTTCACGAGTGAAGTGAGAGAAATTTGTTTCAACATCACTAATTAAAATAACTATAAAATAAAATAAGCATAGCATTTATTAAAGATACATTTGACCGGTCTATAAAACTTTATATAATCTATATGACAGCAGATGTCACTACGTTTTCTGGAAAGGGTAGCGCCATCGGTTATTATATAGTGTACATTGTTTTAGATATATCCGTACTCATTAATATTATTATCATAAAAATGCAAAAATCTGTATATCTTCTCTCTGTTATGTTTTCACGGGTAATCTACTGGCCCGATTTAGATGAAATTCGTAAAGAAGATTGTTGAAGACGCAGGGTCAAATATTGACTACTTTTTAAAAAATCAAACCCTAGGAGGTTGAAACAGTGGATGAAACTTATGTATGTTTAGTATATAGTGAGAATGAAAGATTTAAACTCCTTGACTGAAATAAATGAATTTTCTCAGGACAATAGTTAACGAGGCAAGGTCAAACATAGGCTATCTCTCTTTTTTTAAAATAACCCGAAACGTGCTGAAATAGGGTATAAAAGTAGTAGTTTGGTATCAAATAGTATAGACATTTTACTAGATGTATCGATGATTTTTACAAGAACATAATTAGTGACGCAAGGTCAAATATAGACTACCCCCCTTTTATAAAAAAAAACAACCCCAAAGAGGCAATAAAGGATAAATGTGTTAGTTCACGTGGCGAAGCCGCGAGCGGGTCGCTAGTATAATATATAATATCATCACTCCTCGAGCAAGAATCTAACCCACAACCAGTTGTTTACAGTCACACGTTCGTGCCACTGCGCCACGACTGGCCCCAGTAATATCCGAAGTCATATCCGAATACTTAGTGATGCTAAATGACATTCATTTTTAAATTACTTTAAAATCGCAAACGTAATATTTTTTTTACCTTGATAATTATCTTTACACGTCTTGTTATGAGATAGCATAACCGTGTTTAGTATGCAACAATTGAAAAAACAGGTAAATGCGAGTCGTATTTACATCCACGAAAAATTAATATCAACACCATTGTTTCAAAATCCATAACTGGAATATGTCCTGTGTATGTGATTTACATCATGAATAATATGGCTTACTTATTATAGGAATTTCTTAGCATTTTTAAACGTTACAACGACAATTTCAATTGATAATGTCGGTAAACATGAAATTGTTTCAAAACGGGAAATCTCCGTCAACTTATGTTTAAATACTAGTTAATAAGTCCCTACAGGTAGAAGCCTGTAGGTTAAGTACCTACAGGCTTAACTAGTATTTTAAAGCATAAGCTTATACTGACTTTCACTTTTTTTTAGCTTCACGCTGCATCCCGCACTCAGCAGGGTAGACAGAGGGAACCTAGTGTTAAGACACTCCGTTCCTCACTTTCCGCCGAATTCGGAGGCGTTGCGTGCGAAGTGGCGGAACTTAACGCCGCATTTTTACCTCTGATACCAGAGCGAAGAACATGGATATTTAAATATTTCTTTACTCCTCGAGTGGGAATTGAACCCACAACTAGTCGCTTTACAGGCACACTCTGTGCCTCTGGCCCCTACGCTTCGACTGGCCCCTAACTTCACTTTGATTAGTTACATTTATAGTGTTTAATTATAAAAATTATATCGTATTTAGGTCCATAAAGTTCCTACTGGAGGACGACAGTTGCTTAATAGAAATTGTTTGTCACAAAATATCTAATACTGAGCTATGGCTTCGCCTAATTAATACAACTTCAAGTTTTCTCCCACATAATAGGGGTAGTCAGAGAGAATCCTAGTGTCAAGTAATTTGTTTTCGATCCATTCAAAATACAGGCATTACGCGTTGAGGGTTTAAATTCATCTTCACACTTTACCTAACTTTACCTAACGAAGAGAAGCGAATAATTTGAATATAACTAGGGGCACAACTAGACCCTTAGTTTCGATTCACTGCAGTTGAAAAATATCGGGCGCTGATTACATATTGAGCGAAGTCCTAATTCCACCGGAAATAGACCTCAAAAATTTATGAGCGGAAAAAGAATCGAAAATGGGGATAGAAATATTCGATTAAAAAAAATTGGCACGTGCAGTTCATTGTAGCCAAAACTTTGCGGGTGAAATTTTTCTGGCCATAGACTTCAATGGGAAATCGGTTTTTTGGTGATAATTCCTTAAGGACATCATTTTGTTTTAACAACCATCTCTATATTGGCATAAGTGTACGTGCAAAATATCATAAATTACTGACGTGTAGTTTTCGCGCCTATTCGTCACAAAGAGTGCAAAAAGTTTCCAGTAGAGCGCTCCGCTCGCTTCACCCAATCATTATTCCGAGTGGGAATCGAACCTACAACTAATCAGGCATACAGTCAGACGGCATTCCATTGCACCACGTTGACCTACAAACTGTTTGTTTGTTTCACTGTACTCAGCTTGTATCATCATATGAAAGTACCATCGGAGCTCGCACTAGGACAGGACTATGCGATATTCAAAGACAACATTCGTCCGATGTGGGAAGACGCCGCGAACATAAGCGGTGGAAGATGGCTGATCAGTTTTGATAAGAAGCGAAATGTTAACATAGACAGTATTTGGTTATTTGTTGTAAGTAATCTTTCTATTTCATACATTTTTTTAGCTTCACGCTGTTCCTGCATAAGATAGATAGAGGGTAAACAAAGAGAATCTAGAGAGAATCAAAACACTTCGTTTTCGACTTAGGTACTAATGTAGACGCAGTTTTGACTACTGTATTTTGCTAAGCTTCCATTAACACCTAAGTGTTTATTATATTTAAACCGATACTTTCATAAGCTATTGGTTTTCTTACAGATCCTCCTTTTAATCGGCGAAAATTTTCAACATTCAGATATTATTAGCGGAGCAGTTGTAAATGTCCGAGTGAAAAGTAAAATAGGTGGGTCCCATTTGGATTTAAATGAATTTTGTACAATTTTTACCCGATACGGGAACAATGCTTGTTGTCTGGTAACATAGAAATGAAAATAATTTAAATATGTATTCATTTTCCTAAATGCGAATTGAAACCATATCCATCGCGTTTACAGTCAGACCGTCGCTGTGCAACTGCGCTACGAAAGCCTCGATAGTTATTAAAAGCTTATATCAAATTGACAAAAGATATGCAAGTCTGGTACATACTATTTAAAATAAATATATATACTAGCTATAGTTATAAAATAATAACGGATATATATACAAAGTTAGTAAGGAGTTTAATATTAAAAAAATCGTCTATTCATTTAGCTTAACGGTGGGTTATTATCGTGGTATCGAGTAGTAATCACTTTGTAGAGTTTTATCGATAATTTGTATAAACATAAGTCTTCTCTGCTTAACCTGCTGTGGGAGAAAGCATTCTATTGGTTTAGTCCAAAAAAACTGTTTTTAATTCTCTCTTTACATTTCTTTTTTTTTAGGTGTGTGGATATCCGATTTACGCAATAGGGCAGCTATTATGGAAATTGGACAGAAGTTGAAGGATCAACTGGGCATTCACGGTAGAATAAATTTCCACAAACACAACAGTACAGATAACTTGTATACTATATAGTTGTTCTTTTATTTATTATATAATATTCTAGTAAGTTACAGATCAAATGACTACTATAATTTCTTGATCTTCCAATTTTTTAAAAGTACTCTACTACAGTACGATTAAAGAAATCCTATTATAAGCTAAGGTTTTGTATGACAATATGTATTGCTTTATGTGTTAATCACTTTCCAAATAATAATGTTTACATAACAAGTATTAGTATAATGGTAGTAGTTAGGTAGTTAAAGGAGCTGGGATAGTGATGGCGAGCGTTAATGTGCATTTTAAAGGGGCTCCATACTACACCTGTGTTGCAAGTCTCAGTCACTAGACTGAAATGGACATTTTTATGGTGAATACGAGGAATGCTAAGAATTTCATCTCATTATAACTTGACATTGTCAAAAGTTTTCTTGACATATATATGAATCGGAAAACACTGTAACAAACTTTTTTTTTAATGTCAATCAGTCTATTATGGAAACATTAATTAATATTATAATTGTATAATATTTTATATTTTAAATTAGAAGATTCTTTTAAAATAAGTCACAAATGTTCACTTTTTTATTGTATTTAAGTATGAAATATTGTTCTACATTATATACATTCAGGTATATACTAAGTCATTATATAGTAAGTATTTATATTCTATTTTTATAGTTCAGAATTTAGTATTAAAATGGTATTAATAGATATGTATTTAATTTATATATTAGTAGAAATAATTGGCGTCGTTCATTTTACATGATTGATATCTATTTTCCTATATATAGACATATTATAACAAACGTAAATTTGCCTATACTAGGTGCACAATTTTTATTATTTTAATGTTTTTTTTCACACATCTAGGAAATGAAAAAAATCCTGTTTTTAGAAAACGTACAAAAATGTTATACTACATTAACTGTAACTAAAGATTTTTTAATATACTTATAAAAATATAGGTACTGTACTAGCGACCCGTACGCTGCTTTACTTGTGTTTAAGCTTCTAGCTTTAAAAATGGCGTAATTCTCGTACAAATTTTCAACCGGTGTGTTCAGACTCTGCAATTCTATTTATTTCTTCTATATTTTTATTTTCTAAGCTGTAAGCTTATTACTGACATCATCATACAAAAACTTTCATCCTCATCCATCCCCCTTTAGGATATTTTTTACATATTTTGAATATCGTATTCATTTATATATCTAATAAAGACTCCACAAAATGAATTTGGAGCTTCTAAATTTAAAATTACATAGTTACTATACAAACTTTCATATCTTATTTTAACCCCTTCCAGTCCGCTTTTCGGATAAAAAACTAGACTATGTCCTTTCTCAGTCTCTAGACTATCTCTTTTTTTAGCTTCACGCTATATCACGCACACAGCAGGGTAGGCAGAGATAACCTAGTGTTAAGACACTCCGTTCCGCCTTTTCCGCCAAATTCTGGAGGCATTGCCTGTTAAGCGGCGGAACTTAATGCCGCGCTTTTTCTCGACACCAGAGCGAAGAAAATGGAAATACAAATATTTCCACCCCTCGAGTGGGAATCAAACCCACATCGCTTTACAGTCACACTTTTGTGCCCCTGCGCCACGACTGGACTATCTTTGTGCCAAATTTCATTTAATCGGTTCAGTAGATTAGGCGTGATTGAGAGTTACTTTCGCATTTATAATATAATATGTAAAGAATATAACTATTTTCTATGGCATAGCATTTGCACAAGTGTAAAAGTTTGTATAATGTATGAAATTTTATTTAAGCCAAATATCTAAGGGAGATTTGATCATCTTATATACATGGATGGCTATCTATGAATTTTACTGCTAATAGATTAATGCACAAATACGTATTAGGTATATAGGTACGCTATTATTGTATTGGTCTTTAATATATTTATACAAGCGATTATCCTATTAGTTGTGAACTAATATTAGTTATAACGCATCGCTCAATACATTAATATTGCTCAACAGTTTAAATAAAAAATTGAAAAGTTCTCTGAAAGCTTAAATGTTTTTTTTACATTGTGTATATTACATTAATAAAATTAAATTGAGTATTTATATTATTTTGAAGTAGCAGCTAAATAATATTATAACTGTTTAAAAAAATAAAAAAAAGAAAATACACTTGTAACAACATTGACAGTACCTTTAGAAATTAGAATTTATTTTAGATGTTTCCTATGTTAGCTTCAAATCATGTATTTGCTGTCTGTATTTCTATATAAATCTCGTGATGCTATACTTTTTTATTTATGACTAATAAGTAACTTGAATTTATAGACGTATATACATAGTATTAGACGTATACATTTTGTGATAAACTTGTTATATTATTTTTGTAATAAATTTCTTAAATAAATAATATAATTTTATTTCATAACTCATTAAATGAAAAAAAAAACAACATGATATTAAGAATAAAAATTTTATTTAAACATTTAATTTGAGAAGACAAGTACTACTGTAACGTGTTTATAAAATTGTGCATGTTCGTGAGTTAGTTTGGTTTCGTATTTCGGTCTCGACTCTTTCTTCTATCTTGTGCACTGTTTCTTCGGCATTATCGATGCCTTTGTGTACGTTTTCTGGGAAAAAATATAGTATATTTTTATATTTTTTTAATTTCTTAAATAACAAGGCAAGATATAACTAAACAAGCTTAATAACTAGTAAATGTATTACGTTTTAGGTTTTCTTCTATGTACTTATAAAAATATTTATTTAATATAAAATTTAGTTACGATACAGAAATGACACAAGATATTACCTACAACCTTTTCCTCAATGACTTTTCCTTTACCCATGCACGAGTTTTCTTTATCTTTAATTGACTGGAAAATACGCGCAAAACGACCTTTTTCCTCCATTTTGTTCACAACCACGTCACCCTCTTCACAATTGATAGGTTCATCTTGAGAATCGATGTTATCTTCACTTCGAACGATCGGCATAACAGCTTGGGTTTTGGTTTTGCCCATCTGAGGACTGGATTTGTCAGAACCACAAGGTATCGTCTCGTTTTCTGATTGCCCAGTTTCACTTTTTTGACCGTCGTCACTGTGCTTACTCAAATTTGGACTCATTTGCGAAATATCTGGTAAATTTAACAAATCTTGTACGATTGGTGTTTTGGGTGGCGGAGAATTTGCTATTTCTAACGTTTTATCGGGTATGTCTAAAATTTTAGTATCGCCGATGTGAAAAGTAGGTGATTTGCGATCGGCCGATTTTTTGAATACTTCTTCTATAACCTCTACCTGAGTGTGGACAGTTTCTGCTGCGCTCGCTGTCATGTCTTCCACTTTATTTTTGCCTGTTTCCAGCGCAGAATCTACTTTTTTCATAGCACTGTCAATCTCTTTGTCGATACCCGTTTTTATTTCTTCGTCATTAGGAATGTTTGGTATACCATGTGTACTTATATTATCGGGCCCCAGATCATTTATTTGTATTATATGAGATCCGCTGACATTTGCTTCCAATGAATCGATAGACGCCGTTTCCCCGTTAATATTTGCTGCTATATTATCTGTAGCACTTTTTATATTAGAATTTGCAACATCTTCTAGATTAATTTCGTCTGTTTTAGTCATTGTTGGTATCTTTTGCAAAGGAGGTAATTCTGTTAGGCTGACGGGTCTATTTTCTTCGCTTATAACGTTAAAATCGTTATTTGTGAAATCAGAATTTGAGCCTTTAACGGCGGTGAGTAGCGTATGGCAGCCGCCGCAAGCCACATTGTCTACAACGAAGCCATTCATGGAGGTGACCCGCTTTGGCGCGTATTGATTGGGAACAGCCTCGTTTGAGTTATTGGCGTCATCGGCCTCCTCCAAACAAAGTTTGTTGTGACGCGCTTCGCCACATGTGTACAGTAAGCCGTTATCTGTAATATTTGCAATATTATTTACATATTGTTATTATTTATGTTTTCAAATTGATTATTGAAGCTAAATCAGTTATCATTTTAGAAAACATTACAAACTATCAATTTTCATAGAATTAGAATTATTGTCAAAACACTATAAGAAGGGATTATTCTTAATAAATACCGCACTATATTGAAAAATTATTAATGAAACAAACAGCTAATATGTAAGATATTAGATATTAAAAAAATATGTTTAGGGAACGTATAAAAATTTGAACGCAGCAGGATTAGAACCCGAGTGAAACCGTCCAAGCGGTCTGACCCACGCGCTCAACGCATTCTCGTTTTCTATCTAAATTTCTTATTCAATTTTTTAAGTGTGTAAATAATACTTTAAATTGTTAAAAGTATGGTACATATGCTAATTTCTTTATATTTTTTTAGTTTAAAGGCAGTATAGGCTCTTTCTGAATATCGGAATGGAGTATCATAAAATTAGTAAAGAAACTATTTCATAAATTAGTTTAGCGAATTTAAAAACATGTCGTTTAAAAAAAAAACAGCTTTTATTTAATAACTACATTGGCATGTCATTTTTAGTACCTTTTTATTGATAAAAAATCGTTCTGTTAGTATAGTTTAGTACGGTTCGTCATTGTCCCATTTAGTAAATTAGCAACAAAGATTTATTTCTTTTAAGTATCTATAATTCAATAAAACTGTAAAAAGAGAATTTTTGCATGCGTACGTTACAACTGGATGAATTTTAAATGACCTTTTTTTTGTTTTTTAGTGCTTTACCTTAGCAGGAATTAAGACTACGTTAAAGATTTCGGAGAGAAGAATACCTGACGAATATAATATACTAGCAAAACTATTTGAAATAAGGAAATTGGGCCCAAACAAAAGTTTTTCACAGTGATGAATATTTGATGTACAAAAGATATTAAAGTCTACACGATCTTATAGTACTAAAAGTTGCTACTAGTCAATAATATGGGCACCTGTAACAAATGCAGTGTGCATAGCTCCACACGCGACTAACTTCAGTTGATAGCCGTCAAACAACTTCTCCATATTAATTTCAGTTGGTTCCGTAACAGTTTCCAATTCTTTCGGCATTCCCAATTGTCCTTTCTCATTCGATCCAAAAGCTAAGATTTTGGATTCGTCCATAGATAAGAGGAATGTATGATTGGCGCCACAACAAGCGCTTTTGATTTGTGTCTCTATAGGTATTACTTGAGGTACGTATACAGTGGTAGCGGTGCTTGGTATGCCAAGTTTTCCATTTTCATTGTCACCAGTTACGAAGACGGCGCCTTTGTCTAATAAAAATATTAATTTAATAATATAATAAGATATTTGATAAACTAAAATCGAACTAAATGAGTTTACTGGTTAAAGAAGAAATGATAATATTTCAAACTTAAAAAACCGTTGGGGTTACGTGGCGCAATAGGACAGCGACAGCGTCTGGCGTTCTGGGTTCGATTCTAACGAGGGAATTTGTTATATTAAAATTATTTTCATTTTTCTACGCTTGTAGATACAAGTTCAGGCATTTTACAGATCTTAAGCGCGGTATCTGAAGCTGAATAAAAATACGTTTTTTAATATATATAGGCATAGGCCTATGTGTATTTTCCTTTGCTTTTTTTTAAGTAAATGGTCTCACTTGTGACGTAAGATGTAAATATACAAATAGTATTTTCATATTAAATACCTGTAATAAATACCGTGTGGTAGTATCCACACTCAACAAAAGCGATTTTTTCCATGAAGGATAGTTCTGTAAACTTAACGCAAGACCGTGTATCTTCCCCGAGCCCGAGTTGCCCTTCAGAGTTGGATCCGCAAACAAATACTCGCCCATCATCTTCATGTAAAGAAATATTATTGTTAAATTATTTTGTCATCTTTATTGTCTATTTATGTTGTACAAAAAGAAGTTTTTGCTTTAAGGGGAGATGCTTATATATAAAATTATTTGTATCTAGTCATATAAGACATAAGATTAAAAAACGACAAAATCGTACGTTTTGTTACACTTTTTATATAACTCTTCTTCCATTCCATTTTTTTATAATTATTTTATAAATGTATTACTAGACTCAACGCCCCGTCACATGAAAGATGTATGAAGCAAAGGTGTGCAGTAAGAGAGGCAGGGGGAGACCTCGGTTCACCTTAGAAAACACAGTATCGACGATACTGGACGAAGGTCACGTAAGGCACATGAGGCCCCCCCGGAGGACGTGTATGAAGAGGTTGATGACAGTGAACGAGGCGAAGTATGCACGGACCGTAACGTTTGACATCCCGTAACTTCTGACTTCCCAGCAAGGGATAAAGAGTGAAGCTAAAAAAATGTACTACTGCATTACCAGCGTTGATATTTATTTTTTTCAGATTTTTTCCCACATTTATAACTTGTTATTTGAATACAAACCAAAAATCCTCATTTCCGACAACTCATTCGTTAATACGACTTACCAGTAAGTAAGGCAGTATGATTGCTTCCCGCAGACACTTGCTTAATAGGCTTATCGATCTCCAGATCAATTGTTTGGGGAACACTCAGGTGTTCCATATCCCCAGTACCCAACTGTCCTTCGTCATTACAACCCACTGAGTAAATAGTGTTACTGTCTGTACAAAAATTTATTACAAACTTTAAAAATTGGTTACTTTTGGACTTAAAATTTTGCTTTGTATTAATTAAATTGTTTATAATATATCTAATACGTAAGAAAATATTAATAATACATTGATAATAGCACTTATTTTTTTACGTAATAGCTTATAGTTAAAAATATTCACAGGTTATAATTCGAAAAGTGAAATCCTATAAATAAAATGTGTCAATAACTTTTTAACTGAAACTTTCGGTAAATTTAGCATGACATTACAAATTAGGGATAAAAATGATGAAGGTTTTGAAAATAACCTTACGTTTAATAAAGGTATTCTTCAATTATTTATAATATAAATGATTTATAATATATGTGATATAATTTAGTACCGCCAAAAAGTATGGAAGCATTACTCAGCCCTAAGACTAAAGCAAAGCAAATCAATAAATTCAAAAGTCGTAAGTAAGTAATGTATCGATTTGAATAATACATGCTTTCACTTACAACTATTTTCAATATTATCACTGCATTGCATCTAGCCAAAGACTTTGCTTTTAAAGCAGCTTCACGCTTATTCACTCTTGCGTTCCGTTAAGGCACTCCGTGAAAGTGGGGAAATAGAGATATTGTCTGTTGAATGGCGGAACTTAACGCCGCGCCTAGTATAAGAGAATATAAGCGGAGAAATATATCAATAAATTAGAAAGTTATTAAAATATAATTTTGTCTTTGAATGGGAATCGAACTCATAACAATTGGTTTTAAAGCCACATTATTTTTAAGATTGAATATAAAATATCCTAGTAGTACTTTTTTTCAGTAGTAAAAGTCTAAATATTTTTCGAACCTGTTACAAAAATCGTGTGCGCTCGTCCGCAAGCAACAAACATAGCTCGATGTGGTTTCAGCCATTTCACGCAGCTGGGGCGGGTCACTTCGTCCTTGTGACCGAGCCCCAACTGCCCCCAAGCGTTTGCACCGAATACAAATACGCGGCCATTTTCTGTAAAATAAATACATTTACATTGATGAATTGATTTAATATTATATATTTTTTAACAATCATATAAGTTAGCCTCGACACCAGAAACGAAGAAAACGGAAACATTTAATATTTCCACTCTTCGAGTGGGAATCGGACCCACAACCAATAGCTTTACAGTCACACTTTGTGCCTCTGCGCCACGACTGGCCCCACGATTTTATTCATTAAATATATTTAATTATTAAAATTGTAGGTTCAAATAAATCATTGAATTACTAGAATAATTTATTTATAATTTGCAGAATTGGCAGAGAGAACCCTAGTGTCAAGACACTCCGTTCTCCACTTTCTGCCCGAATCCGAAACATGCGAAACGTGTATAATGCGTGACAGAAGTTAATGTTGCGCTTTGTAATGTCATTAGAGCGAAAAAACAACAATAATGTAATTATTAACTCGAGTAGGATATGAACCTACAATCATCGCGCGTATAGTCAGGCGCTATCACACTGTGCCACAATGCTCGTTTCATTCATAAAATCGTTTGCAACAGTCGCAGGTTTGAATGAATAACTTATATACTATGTACCATTCTTTTTTCACACTCTTGTTTTTTTGGTATAACAGAAGAGTCAAAGAATGCAGGCAGCAAATATAAAATGATATAATCAAAATAACAATTAAAATAACATATATCTCCCGGTTGGAGTATGAACCCACAACCAACGTGAATGCGTCACGACGGCTGAACGAATCAAGACCACAATTTTAATTCTTCTATCCTCTTAAAAACATCGTTTTGCTTCCTATGAAGTAAGTGAATAAATTATTGAAATGAACATTTTATCACTCGGGTACTTACTACATAATATTTATGAGGTCGTCATAATTTACGACGACAAGGACGGTAGCTGCTCCGACTGCACTCAAGGGTCTATTTCAAGTACAATACATCGCTATATTTATTTTTATATTATAAAAACATTTTTCAACATTTTATATGGAAAATGAGAAGCATGTAAGATAAAAGACTTGAATAAATTCTTAAATATTCTTTTAGATATAAATTACAATTTTGCATATTTAAATAAATTAATCGATTTCGTTATCTGCAATGTTTGTATATTTAGAAAATCGATAAGAACTTCATAATATTAGATAAAATAAGTAAGCACTTGCGCGTATATCTACTGAATATTAATAACATTTCATATGTTTATTAGTTATCGTAGATTTATTTAAATTTGTATTGTGATTTTTGTACTTTAAGATAAGTCATAATTTTTGGATAATGTATAAAAATTGAACGTAGTGAGATTCGAACCTGTGCCTCTTAGATACCGTCCAGGTACTCTGACCACTGAGGCATACATTATAATCAATTACGTCAAAATTGTTATATAATTTTTATAACTTATTTATGTAATTTGTACGTCATACAAGAAATTCGATGTAACTTTTTAGATTGTATGGCTTAGTGGTCCGAGCGCCTGGACGGTCCTACAGGCGCGGGTTCGAGTCATCATGCTCCATTTAAATATTTATAATTTTATATTCCTTTTATGTTTTATATATTTTTTTCTTTAATATGTTTTTTTGAAGGATGTAGTAAAAAGTGTACTTACGGCAAATGACAGCGCTGTGCTCGTCCCCACACGATATTGCAACTATGGGGTCATTTTTGATGAAGAAATGACTTGGTTCGTTGTCGGCGAAGTGGGACTTGCCGAAGGTGAACACCGCACCAGTATCTGTAATAGAAAATATTTGTAACAAAAATCTTTAATGAAGAAAGGATGTTGTAATTAGTTGTTGGATGAAATAATAAATTGTGCAATATGGTAGTACGTTATGCTACTCCTCTTCAAATGCAACAATCTTTTATAAAGACACAGAGACAATCCAAAAACAAGCAAGGAATTATACCTTGGTGCCATCTACACAGTATGACACTGCTGAAAGCTACCCACCAGCCACCGCACCTAACTTTTTGAGGGACTTCTACAGTTTCTATTATTCGAACGTCTCAACATCTTCAAGAGTCACCAAGTATTCATTTGTTAACATAACCAAAAAATTCATAGCAAACAAAAAAGAAAGAGCAGAAATAACACGGACCCGTAACGTTTTAAAATACTTTTATCTGGGACGAGATTTACGCTTTTCCCATGTTTCTTTGCAAAAGTTGTTTCGTCCCATGGTCTGAACCACCTATTGGAGGTCCAAAAATAATCCAGTAGATATGTAAAAATTAAATTTGAAAAATTAAATAATGTTATCATTAAAACAGTTTTTATAAACTATTTGACGTTCAAAAAATGAAGCTTGTAACTTCTTATTTTGAATAAAATTATTTGACTTTGATTAAGGAAGAGTAGCACAGCCAAGATCATCATCACCAGAGTCGTCGGAGCTTGTGTCATCATCTCAAACTTTAATTATTATTTCGTGTTCAATAATATTGTCGAAGTGGACGCCGCGCATCATTAACCATCATCCGATGTAACATTGTACAAGCGTCTACTACTTTCAGTGTCCCTATTTAAATTTTACTTTGAACCAATCGAAAAGTTTCTGAAATTTTCGGATCACTCTTGAATCTTTAGGACTTTTGTTTATATGTGTGTTTTTTTTAAAATCATTATTATAAAAAAATAATATGTTAGTCATTGCAAAGTTATGTCGAACAGAAAAAATAGATCTATCAAAAAAATCATGCTATCTTGTACAAGGTAGCCATTATTGGCTATGAAAAAAAAGCCATTAGCATAGCTTTAACTAGTAAAATAAATAAATATTTTTTTGCTTATTTATATTCGACATTATAATTGTCATGTAAATCTTGAAGTCCATTATGATTAGAGCACGCCATAAATCAACGCCCTCTGAAAGTGCGTTTTATTTCTGCGCTGACTTTTTAACCTTTGCGTATGACGTCAAACACTATTATTTGTTATAAAATTAACATATAAATAAATCCTAGGAAATGGTTTTTCTAGCGATAACTTTTACGCAGTAGGTAAATTATGGTGGTCTGAAAAATATAGGTTTATTTTTTCTTATATTCTACATTTTATTTCTTTAATATTGTTTCTTCATTTTAGTGTTCATGCCACTTGAATGTAGGGTGCCTTTGCGGTATGCCTGAACGCGATTGTTATTAGTTCACATATAGTACCTATATGTGTACTATTAAATATTTGATTTAGGTCTTTTCCGTTCTCGTAGGACTTTCGAGAAATCCTTTCTTATTGCTGTCTTAAACTCCTGAAGAATGTACTTATAATTTTCGAGTGGTAAACTGGTATTTTAATATTTTGCATTGACCTTTATTTATCACTTTAACTGCTAAAGAGTAAAGAAAGTTATAATATGAATATTTTTTTTAGCTGTAACTTAGCACTATGATTTAGATGTGAATTACCAAAAGTGTTGTTGTAAATTGTTTAGCCAGCAACGTAAATGAAACTTTAGTTCTATATAAATATTTAAAGTTATAGTTAAATATTAGCTTACTGTTATAAAGGAAGATTTTGAGACTTTTGTTCACAGCATAGTGCTCTAATGCTGTAGTCCAGTTGATTCAGATTGTATCAGATAAACATAATAATTGTAAGTATATTGCATAAAATATTTCACAGAAGGCTAACACATAAAATCTTGAAATAAACGTATCAGGCTAGCCATTTTCTATCCTTGACCTTGCCTGACTGAAGCCAGAGATTGTATCGTGGCCGAAATTTAGCTTTCTTTTGTTGAGCAGAATTAACGCTAGTGTAGGCGATTAGTTATGAGTTATGACGCACCGCGACTTTCCATATTAAGTGCTGTAAGTAATGTACAGTCATATGAATGAAGTACTTAGAAACACACAGGTCCCGCAAAGCAAGGTACTCTTTTTTCTTATAGAAAGGGCAAGGCTAATAAGGGTATCAGGTCACTTGATAGTAGGTGAATACTGACGTCCACTACCCCGTGTAATACCAGAGAATACAAGGGCGTTGTCGGCATAAAAATCGGAAAAAACATAGTGTCAAAACAACGGAGTGTTCCCGAAAAGTGTGTTCTAGAAACTTTGTTACAAAATTAAAATAATTTAAATATAATCATTCCCCTGATTGGGAATCCAACCCACAATACGTTTACAGTCCGAGAATTATGATTCATTCCTAATAACAGGAAATTGTACTAATATTATAGATAAATTGGAAAGGTCATGAGGATGTAATTGAAACTACTGAAAGGAGTTAAATAAAGTCTTACATTAATATAACTTTTATGTCGGAATAATACGTAAACTAGAGTTTGTGAAGATTCAAAAGAAGATTCAAGGAGCTCAGAAAAATTCTTGACCACGTAGAGTTATGTTGGCGTTTGCTGTCGAAACATTATTGCGTTTGGGTTAAGAAATTTAAAAAACTTAAAAATTATAATATGCATTTTATTCAGTACTTACATTATTTACTTATACTAATGTTTGAAATATCAAAACAAAAAAAAAATAGGTTACCAGACATATATGTACACATGCTTGTTTAATAATCGCGAGAATGTAGGTTTCATTATTAAAAATTTAATCATTATGCTATTCTAGTTAGTGGTCTTACGGGGGACCTGGGATTTAGCTACACATTGCAAATTTATGAAGCACTTGTATTATCGTCTGGCTCGTGATTCTTATACTATTATATTTATTTGTTTATTGTCTCTTCTTTTCATAAGTCCTAAAATAAATTATATTATTTCTCATGTAAAAACATCACCTCATATTATTTTTATACAATTAGTTTAATTGTTGAAAATTATATTTTACAAACAGTTGTGTGGTGGTTAAATAGAGTTATGTAAGATTTTTTTAAGTAAGAACTTAATGGAAAGCAAAACACCACTTTGTTTCGTAAAAAAAAAGCTCAAATCTTTATTAAAGTGTTAAAATAAATTTAATATAAATTAAATACTAGATATCCGGTAAGATCAGGAGTTGTCACGCCGTGGCGTATGATAGGGTCTAACTCGACGGTTGTGGGCTCGACTCCCAGTTGGGGAAATGATTATATTTAAAATTATCCCCATTTTACGCTCTGGTACTTAAGACAAGTCGCGGCCATGAGTTCCACCACTCAATACGCACTGCCTCATTTTCAGTTGATTCTCACTGGGCCCAATTTCGAGGGAATTTAATATGAAAATACGGGAATTTAATATTTAATATGAGGTAATTTCTCAACCACTGAAGGAGTAAAATAGGGGACGAAAAATTGTATGAATATAATGTGTAGTTACGCAGGCGAAGCGAATATTTAAATGTGCCTATAGGTATTGTCAAGTTTAAAGTTAACACTTTTTGTAGATCAAAGCTTATCAATCAAATGAGTAAGTTTGCTTGAGACAAATTATTTTAAACCTTATACTAATATTTTGTGTCTAAAAAATATTCTTTTCTATTTTATTCTGTTCTTCATGACTAGCACATTATTATGGGCCAGTATTAAGTAGGCGATTAGAGTGAAATATATAAATAAAAACAAAACGTTTATAATGTTAGTGTTGCATGTTCCACGCTTATTGCCATAATAAAACAACGATAGCTTGAATTATTTCATACTTATGTATGGCATTAAGTTTATGCATCTAGGCGTCGTTGTATAGTTGGGATGAGTCTGATTAAGCTCCATGGGTGTAGGTTTAAATTTCCACTTAATAAAATATTTTTTTATAGCAGTACCCTTTTCCCACTTTAAAGTAGTCAGCGAGAACACTAGCTGGCAGTGTCAAAACACTCCGTCCTCCACTGCCCTTAATCGAGACGTTGCGTTTTGATTGACGTTAGCGAGAAAATAAAAATATTTTTTGTATAAATTATCTTTCCTCACACGTGAGTACAGGAGGGCATTTAATTGTTGATCAGAGAAGTGATTTTTTAATATGTGCTTTCAGTGGCTTAACTTAGCATAAGCGAAGCAGGCCCTCGCCTACGGTCTCTTATTAAAAGAAAAGATGACGTTTGTATGAGCTAGCTTCTGAGATTATAAATTCTTACTACAGCATATTTAAAGTATAGTTTAGAGATTTCGTATTACGTTTTTATTAAACAGCAGCTATCAAGTAGGTAAATGTTTGAGTTAAAAAATTTCGCTACTCACAATAATTGACAGGCCAAAATAAAATAAAAAAAACCGAAAGTATAAAAAGAAACTCGATGAAGGTCATAATTGAGGCTGATGAATCATACCAGTTGTACCCGTGACCACAGTCACTTTACATAGAACCTAAGATCTTGTGCCATATTACGTTCTGTTGCTCGTATAAATATATAGATGTTTGATTGTTTAAATATCATTTTTTTGTGTAAATTTAGTAAATTGTGCACCAAAACAAAAAAAAAAAAACACGTCTTAAAACACATGTGTTTTGATTGGTTAGTCAATCAGAAAAATGAAACACATTTATTTATGCATAAATTTGTATATTTGTTTTGCTTAAAGTCTAGTCATGTCAAAAGTTAACTAAACAATTGACCTGAACTATTTCCGTTTTTATGCGGTGAGAAAATGGCGTTGTTTCAGGTCATCAATATTCAGACAGTATCGAAAAGGGCGGGAAATATTTAAATGGTGTTTTATTAGGTACATATCAAATTGTATAAATAATACGTAAACAACATTAAAACGTACCTAGGGATGCTATTAAGTGTTGTAAAAGTATTGGGTTCGACTAATTAAATATTTAAGTTTATATTTAATGTGCAATAACAATAGAGGCACATGATAGCTGTATAATTTAATATTTGGCATGATATCTGTATAATTTAAATTAGTAGAATGAAAAGATCGAATCAAAAACGATACATGTTCAAATATCTAATTGTTTCATTTTAATTATGGAATTTCGAATTTGTATTGTATTAATAGAAATGAAAAGTATCTATTTAATAAAAGTTGTTGGTTTTGCAAGATTTAAAATTAATCAAAAACATCTTTTTAAGGATAAGAAAGGAAAGATTAACATTTTTTTATGATCAGCAATAAAGTCAATTTCATATTATTTACGAAAACAAGAAACTGCCTTAATTTTTATCCATTTACAAAATTAAGTTAATACTTTTTCATATGAAATACGTTATTAGAAGAAACTAAATCATTCTGTTTACAAAACATGACCCATTTTCACTGTGCAAGTAAAATCGATAGTAATTATACTACACGTCGGTGTACAAAAATACCTTTCGAAATAGTTTTGATTAGCTTTTAATATATGTTAAAGTCCATATCACCTTAATACGAAACACAATGGGAACTTTTACGTAAATAAAGATAAGATTTACAATTAACTTTATTAATGTTCTATACATGGACTAACTTTTATTTATAAGTTAATCACAAAATATAAAAAATAATATTAAAACTTTTTAGTCTCACTAACATTTATGACACAAAAGTAATCGTCACATATATTTAATAATCTGTAGTAATTTTGAAAATGGAACGTACCTGGTATATCGTCAGTCATGGCGGCAAGGTGCTAGCCCATGTCAACGGATCGACCGGCGGCCGCGGCGCGACTGACCACTAGCCACGTGCCACCCACCACCATTAAGGATGTAAGGGCTACTAGAAAAGGCTGCTACTATAAAATTAAGAGAAAAAATAGGCCTTTTTTTAATTTTTGTAACGGATTTTTTTTAAATCATTTTTTTTTTTAATCTTTACTAATAAAATAAAACAACTCATATCATTTTTTTTTTTAAAAAGACGGCTTTGTGTTTTTGAAGTACTTACCTGTTTAAATATAAATGGAGTATCTATTACTAGATCTCCTTACCAGGGGTGGTATGTAACTTTCTGAATATCCGCGCCATTTTCCAATTCAGGAAAAATTAGTAAAATTTGAAAAATAAAATTTGGCGAGCTGCATTTAAAATGCAATCAAAAAAGATTAATTTAAAATATATAAATTTAAAATAAATAATATAATATGATAAAACTACATTTATCAAGGGTACATTTATCAAAAGCCGCAAATAATACTTTTAAGAGCCGCTGGTTGGCCAACCTATGTATATCGTTAGGCAAGAAAGATTATTAAGATTAAAATAAATTAATACACGCTAAATATAAATTGCATATTTAGCGTGAGAGCCTAAAACTTGTAAGACATATGTATATTTTTTGTACAATCCAATAGTTTAACAATACCGCTAAGTAAATTTGTAGCTTGTGTTTTGAGACTACTTATAAATAGCGATACCAGAAAAACAAGTAAAATAAGTAAATTAAATTAGGGAATACGTAAAAATATAAATGTGTAAACAAAGTGTGAATAATAAAAAAAATATTAACAAAATAAAACAGAATTAATAGCAAAACTCTAATTCTTTGGCAAAAAATATGGTATATTTCATTTGAATAGCAATTTTTTACATAACTGAATACTGTATAGGCGTAATAGAGTATTGGTTACTATTAGTTATATAGCGGACTATTGGTATCATTGTTATCTTGTGTTAGTATTGTTCTACATAAAATGAGTAATTCTTTTAAAGTACCTGAAAATTCCAGATGTTTCTTAGCATAAAGTCTCCTAAATTGATTATCTCAACAATTTGCATTAGATGTAGTAAATTATAACATTCTTATTACTGTAATATCTTATTATGAAAATTTAAAATGACAAAATCATTTTTCAGTGCCCAGCTGGGCTTAGAACATTTTTCCTTCTTACGGCTAACTAATTCAGCTTGTGTACAACGTAGCGTGCTCATAGAAATTGTATGTAAAGCAGTCATGAGCCATTCGCTGGTAGTAAATAACTGGAATTACCAGAAAAACTACATTGTCTATGCTTTTTGATGACACATTTTTAAACTATGATAGCTTTCAGTTAACGGAAACGCTGTAATTTAGTAACAATGTAAAAAGATATTAGAATTTTGTCGATAAAATATTTAAAGGGCGATTATAATAACAGTTGTGCCAACCTTTCAAATTTTATTAAGACTGGTACCGGAGATGGCTTTGAAATATTAGCATATGTTATACTAATGTGTATATATTTTTAATATTTATCTATTTTGTTATAAATCAAAATTGCTGTATTATATTTACATATTTTAAATTATAATTAAAAAAAAATAAAGTTATACTGGATTTATTTTTAACTTGTTTTTTTAAATAATATAACTTTATCTCTTTTTGACCTATCAACCTCCTTCGTGTATTTTCTCTACAATGTGACATTGTTGAAATGTTAAGTACTCAACTTGCAAGAAAAAACTAAACTGACATATCTTCGTTACGCGTGCAAAACGCGCGCGAAAGCTCGGTTTGTGAATAAAGTGTCTTCATTTTTTGAATTTTACGGAAAGAAGAAAAGTCTTAAGAATTTGGTAACACCACTAGTGTTCTGCGGGATTCTCTTCAGTAAAATCTTATGAGGGTATCGATTAATTCAAATATAAGTGAGTTTGCGTCTCCGTCGCGAAAAGCTATTTAAAAATAAATAATTTTTCAAATAGCTTATAGCCACGAAATTTTAATTTTACACTTTACTATTACACAGTATTTAGCTACAAACGGCTCTTTTGCGCAACTACGATTTATGTATGTGTCGTGGCCATATCGTAGATTTGACGACTTCATGATATCGTTGACAATATCATGAAATGGTTGCAGTTCATGAAATGACCAACTGAAGTTGACGATATCGTTGATTCGTCAACGTTTAACGATTTCGTCATCGACGTTTGGTCATATCGTAAAATAAGGTCCTTATAATATATTTAATATAAATTTAGAATATGTGCGTATAACGATCTCATTATATATAATGACTTTGTTTTTAGACAAAAACACTTTCAATCTCTAGAGAATCAATTTATTAAAAAAAAGTTTAACCTAACCTAACCTAAAAAATATTTTACGTAATTAGATTTATTTTGTGTGAAGATACTTAAAATCAAACAAGATAGGTTAGTATGATCTTTTGTTTTCGCGATTATTACACATTTTGAAATGAAACTATTTTTAACCGGATTAATCCAGTATTCCGTGGTCACAGGTAGTCTACCTGTGACCACGGACTACCGTAAAGTGTTCGAAACGTCGGGTTTCTAAAAATGTATTTTCGAATACCAATAATATACGCGATTAATCCGGTTAAAAATAGTTTCATTTCAAAAAGATAGGTTAGGTTAGGTTAAACTTTTTCTATTTAACAGATTCTTTAGTATATAAAAGTAGTTTTTACTATATAATTTCTTAAATTTATTATTATTATATTCAAGTCGATACTTGAATAAAATTAAAATGATTTTATATAAATAACAATATTTTAATAAGAACAATGTTATTACTTAAAATAAAAGAATAATTAATTCCGCTTTTAATAAAAAAACATATTAAAAACTAAAATGTTGACTTTGTTACAGACAGCTGATATACAAAAAACGTTTCTAGCGCCTCTATCAGTCGCTTAAGTAATTATTTGACGATTTGGTCAAACAATATCGACGAATTCATGAAAAAGCCACGCGTTTAATTGACCATATCGTTAAACGTTAGGCTGTCATTGATTTCGTCAAACGACATCATGATCGGGCCAAACGATAATTGGTCATTTCATGAACTGCGACCATTTCATGATATTGTCAACGATATCATGAAGTCGTCAAATCTACGATATGGCCACGACATATGTATTATATAGTATTTATTTTATACTAAAGTTAAAATTATAAATAATAGAGAGAGGGGCCAGTCGTGGCGTAGTGGCACAAGCGTGTGACTGTAAACGACTGGTTATGGGTTCGATTCCCACTCGAGGGGTGGAAATATTTAATATTTCCATTTTCTTTGCTCTGGTGTCGAGGCAAAGCGCGGCGTTAAGTTCCGCCACTTACCACGCAATGCCTCCGAATTTGGCGGAAAGTGGGGAACGGAGTGTCTTAACACTAGGTTCCCTCTGCCTACCCTGCTGCGGACTACAGCGTGAAGCTAAAAAAAATAGGAATAAATATATAACTAATAGAAATACGTATTAAGCTGAATTTTATTTTCTTCAAAATTCAACAGGACAACCTGACAACACCAAGGTTAAGTCGATATAATTACTAAGAAATTGTTTTCTATATCCGGAAATGGAATTTATCAAACGTTATACTTCAATAACAGAGTAAACTATTTTTTATAAAACTATCAAAATATTTAATGTAAAAAAAATGAAATATACTTTTATTAGCCAGTTGCTTGACATTCGGATGTTTATTAAAGTACTCTCTTAAGTACATTCAGTGAAAACGAAAGCTTTTATCAAGTTCATTGCCGTCATAAGTTCTATAACAAGAATTATAATTATACGTAAATTGGAGTCAATGTCTTAGCGATTGTTGAAGAAACCCCATAAATATTAAAGCGGGGTTGCGTGTTCTGTGTGAAGTGTCAGTGAACTAGAACCTCTGTTAGCGAAATATATAATAGGCGATAAATAAATATTTTTTTTATTCCTCTGGTCAATTTAAAGTCAATATTTGATACTGCTGTCGTAATTGTAGTGTAGTTAGGAAATATGTGGCTGTCTGCTATAAGTCAAAGTTTTTTATGGAATAAGGAGGCAAACGAGCAGAAGGCCCACCTGGTGTTAAGTGGTTACCTTCGCCCATAGACATCCACAACATTAGAGTTATGGATGCGTTGCCAGCCTCGGGGATGTAGGACAAAAGGAGGGAGGAAGGATGAGAATGATGGGAATAGGGAGAGCTGGCTTACGTGCCATCGAACCGGAACACATCATCAGATATTTGGCGGTTCGTCTTTGACACGATAGTGGTCGCGAGCCAGTCGGAGAACGAGTCTCCTACCACCAAGCTAACTGGGTTACCCGCCTTTTACGGGACGCTACCCAGCGGCGGGGGGGGAATTGTATTCTTACCCCGTCCCCCCACGGGGGGGATCTATATAACCGGATATATAATATCAATATGTTAATGAGAGTTTTAAACTTTTTACCACCTGGGACCCAATCCTAAACACTTTGAAGTTCACCCTCCACACCAAGAATCCAGAGCAGTACGCGAGGCAACTAAGAAATCTTTGGCGGTAGTTTGATATAATAATTGTATCGACTGATAGATGTATGGCTGTCAACTTAATGTACATGTGAACACGGACTGTAAAATGTTCGTAATGTTGGATTTTCTCCAATTTATTTCGAATACCAAAAATATACACTATTAATCCAGTTAAAGTCCATTCATTTCAAATTATTTTAAAATTTTATTAGGTTTTTTTGATTAGATTATAATAGTTTTAATTATATTATATTTTTTTCAGGAAAAAAATTTTTAGAAGAAGTGTTTAAGTGCTTTTTAAACAAAGTACATAAATAAAAAATGTTTAAATATTTGAATTTACATAAGTCTTGCCTTAGTTCTTTTAGTTGAAGTGTGTTGCTAACTATAGTTATTAATAATGCAGTAGTTTTGTGCAGAACTGGATGCTAAATAATGAAATATTTTAAATGTGTTTACTACGCCGGCGTAAGAATGTGCAACCCGCATGTAAAATGGCTTCTTTGATGGATTGAACTTGGCATATATGAACATACCACAAAACAACTTTTAGGGGTAAGTTATTTTCTCATAATTACTACCGAAAGGTCACGAATTATGATCTTCTATAAAATGTATGTATATATATTTAATACTATGAATATTATATTCGGCGGAGCTCAACCTAGGGTTTTATATTGTCATCAGCGCAGATGTTTTTTAGCTATGAACCTGAGTTGGGTAGGGATAGGGATAGCTATGGGGTAGGCAGAGAGAACCTAGTGTTAAGACCCTCCGTCTCGTTGCGCCCGATATCAAGTACGGGACGCTTTAAAAACAATCTTCCCCTTTCGAGTGTGGATCGAACCCACAACTACACATATTTATAGTTAGACGTTGCTCGACTGCGCCACGTTTATTTTATTATATACTAGCGGCTTCGCCGCGTGAACTATTTCGTTATATTGCACGCCTCGGGGGCGCATTTTTAAAAAATAAAAGTAGCCTATGTCTAAGCTTAGATTATTAACTATATTTATGCCAAAATTCATTACAATTGGTCAAGCGGTTTAGATTTTTCATATAAACTTTCATCCCCTATTTCAACCCCTTGCAGGTCGATTTTTGAAAAAATAAGTAGGCTATGTTAGACCCAGTCACTTTTACTACTTTCATTCTAAATTTCATCCAAATCGGGCCGGTAGATTAGACGTGAAAGCGTGACAGACAAACACACAGACTTTCGCATTTATAATTTTATTATATATATTCACATATCTATTATTATAAAATAGCAGTATTAAGAAAAGTCTTACAGAAAGTCACGCCAGGAAAAGCATTTCGAATGAAATGAAATCACTCTTTTTATTTTTTACTGTCTTGTATAAGTGAATTACGAATAGTAATTTTACTATGGATATCAGTTTAAAACTGAGCAATTTAAGCGAATATAGTATCGTGTGTCACACATGACACGCGATGTTGTTATCAAAGTTGCAATAATTTTTATTAGCGTCACACTGTATTCCACACATAGCAAGGTTGGAGGGAATAATGTTAGACACTATTGTCCCTCCATTGTCTGCCTAATTCTGGCGGCATTCTGTATTATGTGGCGGCACTCAATACTACGCATTACCAATATAATAAATATTTCAATTCCTCGAGTGGGAGTCGAACCCATAACCAGCATTTACAGTCACACTTTGCGCACCTGCGACACGACTGGCCTCTGGAGTTATCCCTGACTGAATTGTTGAAATATCAAGCATATGTTCAATTTTTGTTAGCTTCACGTTTATTCTCGCATAGCAAGCTAACAACTTGTTAGAAAGAACCTCCGTCCTTTGCCTGAACTTACCTTGTTCACAAGAGCGGAAAAATGAGAAAAAAAAATGATGATCCATATCACAACCAATTATGATCACAGTCAGTCACTGTTACTGCACCATAACAGTTCTAATGTTCTCATAACATTTAATATAAGACTTTCTCAATAATTTGAAACACGTAGATAACATAACCAAGCTATGGCTATTCGTTAAGAAAACATTAAGCAATGTAAGGTTACGCATATACCCAAGACCTTCATGAAAGTTTACAAGCTGTAATTTACCATTAAGCAAAGGTAATCGCTGAACATAAGCTAAATTGCTCGTTCAATGTCAGTGTAGTCGTGGCCACTATTTTATTTGTCGTTAAAGACGAAGAAAATGTTGGTAAGAATTTCTTTCAAATAATTTTAACAGATAAATGGTTTTCATTTTATTTTCAATTTACTGGGAAGGAACATAATATTATCACTTGGTTAGTCTCTTAAGAGATCAAGTAAAATGTGTGCCTCCTTTTGAGTAATAATGTAGAGAAGAAACTCCTTAACATATTAAAGTGTTTTAGAGGAGAAGGCTTTAAGACTTATTATAATAATTTTAAATATATGATGATATATTAAGAGCACTATTTGAGAATTTTTTCTTCGATTACCACTCATGGGAATAATTATCATTAAATTTATTCCATTTCCTTTGCTCTAGTAACACAAGCGCGGCGTTGAATTCCGCCACTCAACACACAATAACTCCAATGCAGACGAAAACTGAGAACAGTATTATGATACAAGATTTTTTATCCTACCCTGGTGGGCAGGATATAGTATGAAGTTGAAAAAAAATCAAAAAGTTTTTTTGAAGTTAGGCATATAAAACGTAGAACGAACTTAACGTTTTTCATTAACGCAAATTAAAAGTGTTAACAAAATCAAGGTCAGATTTAATCTTTTACCGTCTAATAAGTCTAGATTACCTGAGCCATAAGCTTCACAATTATAAAGAATAATAGGTATTATAAAAAAAATTAAGTATTTTAAATCACGCTAAAACACAGAAAAAAAAATTAAAATAAGTATTTTTATATATTACCTACAGATAAATATTAAATTCGTATGAAATACATATAATATAGTAAATGGAACAAATCTCTGTATCTAAAGGAATGTAACAAACAACTTATTATATAAACACTGTTGTATGTAATTTTTTTGTACTAGTCGACGTATTGTAAAAGGCTTCTGTGAGTAATGATGCCCATTAGAAGTTTTGCTATATGTAAATGAATGAAAATAACATTACGTACGATATGAAAATAGATTCTATTTGTGTCAACCGTAGCTTTACATTTCGTCATTCAATATACAATATTACGATTTCGGGTGATAAGTGAAGGACCTACTTTTTCTTTTATAGCAGGGTAATCAAATACACTAGATTCTCTCTGATTACCATTTTATACAAGAAACAGCAGGTTTTTTTTAGCTTCACGCTGTGTCCCGCACACAGTAGGGTAGGCAGAGGGAACCTAGTGTTAAGACACTCGTTCACCACATTCCGCCGAACTCGGAGGCTTTGCGTGTTAAGTGGCGGAATTTAACGCCGCGCTTTACCTCGACACCAGGCGAAGAAAATGAAAACATTAGATATTTCCGCTCCTCGAGTGGGGATCGAACCCACAACCAGTCGGTTTATGCTTAACTCTCTGTGCCTCTGCGCCACGACTGCCCCTAGTAGGTTTTTTCATATGCATATTTATGTATAAATACCAATTACAGTAGCAAATAAAGTGATATTTTGTGTTGTAAAACTAAACTTATAATAAGCTTTTCAATATATGTTGATCGACAAAAACCACCTAAATTGAACTCTGCGTTCAATAATTTTATTACGTCTCATGGCTCCAGCTATTTTGGATCTGTGTACGTATATTGTTTGTTTGTACGCGGTTGTCATGACAACAGTATCGAAGCATCTGGAACTGCGGTCAAATGATTTGACCAGTTCAATGAACTCGTTTGAAATGGATATATCTAAAGTTTTACTTAAAGACTTAATAAATTATAATACATATCATGTTGTTAGTTTATTTCTTATGTACAGTATATGCCATAAAAGCTTGCTAGTAACTTATTATTATTATTATTTTTTTATAGCTTCACGCTGTATCTCGCACGCAGCAGGGTAGGCAGAGGGAACCTAGTGTTAAGACACTCCGTTCCCCACTTTCCGTCAAATTCGGAGGCATTGCGTGTTAAGTGGCGGAACGTAACGCCGCACTTTACCACTGATACCAGAGCGAAGAAATGGAAATATTAAATATTTCCACTCGTCGAGTGGGAATCGAACCCACAACCAGTCGTTTACTACGTTCGTGCCACTGCGCCACGACTGGCCCCAATATTATTATAACTAATTATTATATAGTCAATAACTTGAATTTCAAAATAATATACAATATATAACTATTAAATCTACGGAGTTAGTAAGAAATGTTTTAAGTAAATTTACATAGACATACAGTATGCAGAATTTACTATTAGAATATGTATATACATTGAAATAGGTAGCAATTATTTAATATTCAAAATGTGAAAAAATAAAAAGTCAATGTGGCGCAGTGGGCCAGTGTCTGATTGTTTGGTAGCTGTGGGTTAGATATTAATTCGGGGGAAGAAAATTAAAATATTGCCATTGCTCTGGTAACATAAAGCGTGGCTTTGTGTTCTGCCGCTGTGTTTCAAATTCTGACGGAACATAAAGGACGGAGTATCTGTTTGTGTCTTAGAAGTATCTTTTTTTTTTTCTTTTTTTTAGCTTCACGCTGTATCCACACACAGTAGGGTAGGCAGAGGGAACCTAGTGTTCAGACACTCTGTTCCCCACTTTCCGCCGAATTCGGAGGCTTGCGTGTTAAGTGGCGCAACTTAACGCCGCGCTTTACCTCGACACCAGAGCGAAGAAAATGGAAATATCATTTCCACTCTTCGAGTGGGAATCGAACCCACAACCAGTCGTTTACAGTCACACGCTTGTTCCACTGGGCCACAACTGGCCCTGGCCCTGGCTGGAAGTATCTTATTTTAATTATTTTAAGTTATTTCTGCTTACACTGCTATGGGGGAAACTAACTACAGAATATTTACTCTACATTCGTGTTGGTAAAATTTAATTTATGATAAAACAACGAGACTTTAGAGGGAAACCTAGGGGAGGTTTAGTTAAAGAGGTTCGTAGACGTTTTTTTCTTAAAAACTTCCTTCAAAACTTTGCTGGTACCTGGTGGATATTTTTACCATATTCATAAAACTCATTAAAAATGTGAAGATTATATTTAACTATAGATTTTTTTTGGGACTATCCTAAGAACATCTTTCTTTAGTCTACAATACAGTCGAGTAGAAAAAAGTCTTTTTCGAATAACGGTCGCTGAGCTTCCTTAAATATTATCTGCCTATGTAGACAGATGAAGTTAAGCAAATATTTTGGTACACTATCGAAAGCAGATTGCAAATTTTCGTGGATGCCCGCTTACCGTTTGTGAACATTAATTTTTGTGTCTCACCAATGTCGCCTTCGTCGCGCCTTCCGCGGACCCGACTGTCCTTCTAGACCACTTTGAAAACTTAGACTATAGAGAGTCAGATCAGTGATGGGAAATGTCAATTTTTAAAATAGTAATTTCAAAAGGGGTTATAGGATTGGGTCTTGCTTTTTTGCAACTATCACTCAAATATTTTGGCTCTCGTTTTTTATTAATTTTTTATCAACCACCACTTAAATATGTTAAATACATACAAAAACATACTATTCTAAAAGATAGCTCGCGGGCCGGTTGAAATGCTGTCGCGGGCCGGAGATGGCTCGCAGACCTTACTTTGCTCGTCACTGGTCTAGACGTAGAAACTTTTAAATTTTGTGTAACTTAAATAATTATAAGGTACTTTTTTAAGATTAGCTCAAACATTGATACGAGCATCTCGCAACTTGCCATCATTTTAATGTAGACTTATGTTTTCTCGAAAAATATATTTTTTCAATAATTTTATATTTCCTCTTCTTCTTTACGTTTTCGTAGTTTATGCGATATAATATATTATACGATTTTCATTATAATAAAAACCTATTAGGTTTTTATAAGAACTGAAGCGCTACAATTCAATAAGCAAACTATCTTCTTACTTATTTCTAACCAAAATAAAATTATAAAGAATTTGTGTTGATAAAAACTCCTATTGTTAATTTAAAGATTTTAACCACTGATCTATTATTTTCTGAACATTCTTATTTTCTTGCATAGTACCTAGTATCATAGCACTTCGGCAGAAAGAACCTAGTGTCATAGCACTTCTTTACTTGAGTTTTCACTTGAATTCGAATCATTCTCTAAAGTGGGAATCGAACCCACAATCATACAATCAGATGCTATCGATATGGGAATTAAAAGTTTAACAACCGTTCATTTATCCGTATATTTGTATTTCAACTCTATTAATATATTTTTTAGATTCATTACTTTGGACCAATAAAAAATAAAACTGAATTCCGAAACCTGAAATCATAAATGGAAAAGGCCTTATATATTTTTTTTACCAATGTCTTGTAATTGTAGAGGCAAGCGCGGCGTTAAGTTCTACTACTGAACACACAATATCTTCAAAATTCGGCGTAAAGTGGGGAACGGAGTGTCTTAAAACTAGGTTCCCTCTACCTGCCTACCCTGCCATGTGCGGGATACAGTGTGAAGCTAAAAAAAGTCTTGTAATATCATTGTTGTATCTTTAGTTCAGCTATTGAACGCTAGATGGCGCCAGTATATAAAAATTATCAAACTATGAAATAAAATACTGTTTTGTTTTTATTTATGCGTTTATTTTCTTAGTATCTACATTGAAAATGTTTAAAAGTTTAGGTGTAACAAATCACATTTACTTCTATGAATACGAATTTGTCACTCTCCTATTAAATATTTAGAATTTAATTATAAAAGGAAAGAAAAAAGAAAACAATTGTGGTATAACTGAAATAATTTAACTTAAACAAGACATGGGGACTATAATATTACTATTTTAAATTAGGATTTTTTAATTATTTCACTATTCAATACAGCATGGACTAGTTTTAGAATTTATTATATCTTACAAATAAAACGACAAGTGCGTATTCATTATTTAACAAATGAAAGAATAAAAAGAGAAAAGGACATCATATGAATTATTATTTTATATATTTTTTTGAAAAAATCATATAGATTGTATATAATTTTTTCGTCCAAAAAGTTTATTTTTAGCCAAAATGTGTATTTTTTTCATGTTAATTTCACTGGTTTCCGTTTAAAAGTAAACAATAAATAAAAAACTAAATGATATTCATTCGTAAAGCCGTTAATTATATTTCACTTGTCAATATTTTAAATGCGAGGACTAACATTGGCACTAGAATGATACCTATAGTATAGTTACGCTGCGATACATTACAACTTACAACATACAGAGTGGAACGTATCATTACATTTAATACTTATTTTTATATAATTCACAAAAAAATGCCAATATAAAGTACGACACATTCGTTATGTGGACAAAACTATAGATACACTTAAAGCGATGAGAATGTTAGCGATTATTTTATTTTATATATATTATTATTATTAATAATATTTTATAATTGATAAATTCCGATACAATATTTTAGTGAGAAACGTCTAAAATGTGCGTTAACAAGCTGGTGTTATTAAATGCCTTACATTCCTTTGAATTATCTTACTGACTAGGTTGTTATACTAAAGAAGTTTTGAATATTAATTTGAAATACTACGTTAGGTGTTAATTTATATTTTCAATATAATAGAAAGTTAATATTATTAATATAAATATTGTAATAATAACAGTAATCAAGAAATACAGATAATTAAATCGTAGATATTTCTCGAAATTCTTAACTAAGGTTTTGACAGCCTAAGACTTAGTACACACAATTCACAAAAGTGTTCACTCAACGCTTCACAGAGAAGCTTGTCTTAAAATTAAAAATACAAAAAAAACGAGTGTTAAAAAAATAAATACTTTTGTAATATACGTATTACTGTAGTAATATAATAATTATAAAAGATTCTTTGCGCTTTGGGTGGGAATCGGAAGTGATATGTCATTGCTCGAACAAAATAAAAAAAAAATAATGTCATTTTAATAAAAGAAAAAGAGGTAGATACATAGTGTGCGACTTAAGCGGCGTTTGCAAAAAGAAAAAGAATGTGCTGCGCATTTTTTAAAAACAAAAAAAAATGGCAGCGAAAATAAAAAAAAAGCGGAAGGGTCGCTTGCGGATTGCTAAAAGGAATTTAGGGTTTCCAAGCGCGAAGTATCGTTAGAGGAACTCCGGAATACTTAAACAATCTCGATCGGGGTATTAAAATATAATACGTTAACCGGTAAATCTACCAAATGCCGCGCGTAGGTCTTGGTACGACTATGGGCGCTGGGGGGAGCATATCAAATTCTTCAACGATCGTTTTAGGATGCAAAGCGCTGATATTATTATCTACAGTGTAGGTTCTTGCATGGGTGTGTATGATGGCGGGTTCGTTGACAAGCCAGTCGTCGTTTTCGCGTAGTCGTTTGCGTCTCGCGAGCTGCTTGTCCCTCATGTGCTGAAGACGCGAGAGATGGCCCTTTATTTGCTGGGGACTGAGCCCGGTGTTGCCGGAGCGGAGGATGTCAGCGTTGTATTTGTATGAACCCTCGGGATCGCGGCGGTTCCATTGGTAACTGTAATGTGAATGAGTAAATTAGTATTAGTAAATTAGTATACCCCAGTATACATATTGTTTTATTATTTTTTAGATAGAGATATAAATGATTTGCATTGCGTATAGCATTTTAATTAAATTTTAATTTTACAAATTTCAATTAAATTAAATTGTGACAATAATTTCTCAAAATGTGGTCGTATAATAAACTACATGATAATTGAGTTAAGAAAATCAAATTTTAAAACTTAAATAGTACAGAATAACACATTTTCTTCCTCGTACGTTATAAGCGTTAAGCGACAGAATTCAACGCCGCACAAAGTTCCGCTAAACCAGGAAATTAAAATACTTAAGATGAGTATCATTTCCTGGATATCAAATTTTGATTATCGAGTTTGTCTCACGTTGCCGCCTATAATTTATATCATAGTCATAGTCAACCTATGACTACGTACTACGTACTATAAACAATTCAAAACGTCGGATTTTTCTAAAATATATTTTCGATTACCAAAACAACACGCGATTAATCTGATTGAAGAGGCTTAATTTCAAAACAATAATACTATATATTTACCCTGGGAATGGCTTAGTAAGCCGCCGCTGTGCGTTGGGTCTCGATCGTTTCCTCAGCTCGTTGGGACGGAGGTTGTAGCTCTTCGGGTTTATGCGTATCGGGTTCTTCCTGCGTATCGGACTCGGGTGCACGTCGTACGACTTCGGGTTCAAAACCGGATTGCTGGTGACGTCGTTAGTCCTTCAATTTGAAATTAAAATTACTTGTATGCGAAGTTTTGGTATTTGCTTGACATTTACATGTTGAGTTATCCGAGTGCATTTTTTAGATAACACTTTTGATTATATTTTTGAAAAGGTTAATTATAATTAATAGCTATTCTTTTTTTAGATTTTGTCTTTTCTTCCTGTAAGACAGAGAAAAGTAAGACAGATAGAAATTCTTCTTATCTTTCTACTTTGTATTTATATATATACAAATATTAGCATATTCATGCTAATATTTCTATATATAAATACAAAGTCATTTTTTTATCGTCTCGCCTTTCCTGCATAGCAAGGTAGTCAGAGGGAACCTAGCGTATCATTTTTGACCGTTGTACACTCTCGGCCCGAATTCAACGCTGCCTTTTGTATTAAAGCGGGGAACTTAATATAAAGTAAATATAATAAGTCTCCAAAGTGGGAATCGAACCCACAACCAATCGTTTACAGATATATACTGTCCATAGCGCCACGGTAGCCTATTTTTTTATAAAGTGTACAATACTTTTCATATTTCATAACAAACAATATTTACCTTGGATCTTCCACTTCCCTACTGACACTAGGAGCGGTGATTTCGTTGATCTTGCCCATCCTCTCGTAACGTCTTCTGAGCTCCTTTAGTTTTGATTTGGGAACTTTCTTCAGTTTCGTTTGGCAGATGAACTGTCGGGGTTCGAAACAATTCCTTGGGGCCCATCTGTGAGAAAACATTATTTATTTAGTTAAATGTTTAATGTTTTAAATTTAAAAAGCCTTTGAGTCATTTATTAACTTTAATATACCTAACATAAAGTGTAATAACGATATGTCCTATTTTGAAAAAGTAGGCTTGCTAGTTTATATATTCAATGTATAAAATTCTGAAATAATTTCAGGCTCGCTATTTGAACAATTTAACGTCAATTTTAAAAACTTTATATTAAGTAAACCACATATATTTATGTGTTCAAGAATACTATAACGTTGTTTATAATATGTGGATTCAAAAGCTTTTAATGTTCATTTAAAAAGCTTATGACCGTTATGAACTTTCTGTAAAATTATGAAAAAAAAATCTAAAAGAGCAACTGTTGAGAAGGGTCTTAATGGTTTTTTTCAGCAGAATTGCCTTCCGTTGCAATAGTACTTCCGGTAGGAAGAACAAAAAAACAAATTTTATGTAAATCGATTCAAAAATGGTTGTAACAGCCTATTTGCATAGGAAATATTTTGATTATAAAATCAACCTAGATCTACTTTGACCTACCTATAGTAAATATTCAAGAGTCTCCAATAACTATGTTAGTATGGGGACGACATGCGAACTTAATACATGTATGTTTTAAGAACAAATCGCATGCATTGAGTATTTCCATCACGTTGCGTTTAGCGTTCATTAGGACGAGGGACGAGGCGCCGTCTACATGTCATACACAGACCACAATGAATGCCTTTGATGCATTACAATATAAACATTTTGCATATCCAAAACTATTTAAATGGCAGTGATATAAATATGAAATTTGAAATATGATAATAACATTTCAAAAATGTTATTAAAACGTTTTTAAAGCTGAATTAATTTCATTTAGAGAGAGCAGTGTAATTTAAGAGATCAGTGTAAGTCATTGCGTAAAATTTTTACACAAATTGAATGTTTTACATTTGAAATTAGTAGTAGTAATCCACGATAAAAAGAGCGAAGAATATATGTATATACACATTTTCCTTCAGCTTCATGCTTTTTTCCCCTCATAGGGCAGACAGAGACAATATGAAAATACTCTGTTCTCTAATTTCTATCAGATATCGAGATATTGCATGTTCAGTGGTGAAACTCCATAATATTTTTATTAGCTTCACGCTGTATCCCACACACAGCAGGGTAGATAGAGGGAACCTAGTGTTAAGACACTCCGTTCCCCACTTTCTACCGAAATCGGAGGCAATGCGTGTTAAGTGGCGGCACTTAACGCCGCGCTTTTGCCTCGACACCAGAGCGAAGAAAATGGAAATATTAAAAATTTTCACACCTCGAGTGGGAATCGAACCCACAACCAGTCCTTCACAGTCACACCTAATTCAAATATAATCATTCCTCTGAGTGAAACCTATGTCACTGCACACAATAGCGTCACAAACCTTAAGGATAGAGATACATTAAGGAGTTGAAAAACTAAAAATTAAAACATTGATTTTATTGCTACGATGTCAAGCTTTACAATTTATTGCACTTGAAAGCTTAATACCTAAGTAGCTTTCTATGAGAAACCTCAATATAAAGTCGACTAATCTTACTACTGACCGTCTAGGAAACTAGTGAATAGTGAATACATCATATTTATCATTAGAAACATAAAATATAAATTAAAATCTATACATTTAAAAGTGAAGTTAGTTCGGGATAAGCAACTGCTTTTCCCGCTTATAAATTAAGGACAGCTGGACTGATTTTTATATAAAACAAAAATTTTTAGAAAACGTATAAACAACGTATAAAAAAGTGGCCAATCGTGGCGCAGTGGCACAAGCGTGTGACTATAAACGACTGATTGTGGGTTCGATTCCCACTCGCAGAGTGGAAATATTTAATATTTCCATTTTTTTCGCTCTGGTGCCGAGGTAAAGCGCGGCGTTAAGTTCCGCCACTTAACACGCAATGCCTCCGAACTCGGTGGAAAGTGGGGAACGGAGTGTCTTAACACTAGGTTCCCTCTGCCTGCCCTGCTGTGTGCGGGATACAGCGTGAAGATAAAAAAAAGAAAAAAAACTTTGTTTTTAAAAAACATATTTGAATCGCTGCATTCATCGATTCGAACGCGCGTCTCTTGAACACCATTTAAGTGCTCTGATCGCAAAGCCATGCATGGGTTCTTCTACTACTACTGGCTGCGTCAAAATTCTTATACGCGTTACGTTCTATTTTATATACGTTTTCTAAAAATGTATTTTTTATGTGTATAAATAAAAAAATATTAAATGATAAAAGCGATTTTAATATTGATAGTGTGATTTTGGTCTTCGTCTGGAACATAATAATAAGTATTAAAATATGATATTCAAGAATATACAAATTCCATTCTTACTAATAGTGTAACAAAACGCAACGGGCAGGAGACGTAATGATATGGCGTACTGATGTGTACGTAATGATGTACAGAATTTTTAATTTATATATATTATTTTAATAAAAAAAATAGCATAATAGTAGTAAAATTCTAAGTTTGCTCACACATTGACTGTTAGGCAGAATGGAGTTTGCCGAATCATCTAGTAAATAAATAAAAACTAAAAGAATCAAACTTACTCAAATTTAATTATAAATTATAATATAATTTAAGAGCAACTGTTATTAGTGCGCACTTAAACCTAAACGAAAATTCGTCGTAAAATGTTGACGTCGAGTTTTAATTCCCAACAAGCTTTCAATGTATAATTAGTTTTTGTGCTTTTCTGCGTACTCGAATAAGCAATTTAAGCTAGTGGTATTTGACATGACGGTTTTATAATTAAATTTATGCCGGGTCAGAGTCGTAATTTCATTGGCGAAATGTTTAATTTTATTTGTATTAACATGCCTGATTTACATTGTTGATTGTTCAAGGACTGTACAGTGTATATTCGATTTTCAAGCAAGGCAAGATTCTAGTAGATATTTAAATACTTAAAAGTATTTAAATAAAAAAAACGCTTCAAGTTATATCCCACATGTCAGGATATGCCTGTCCTGAAACGAGGGACATCAGTGGATATATGTATCTTGACTCTCCGTTTTCCGGTTTCTGCTCTAGTTAATGGTTAGGTCTAGTTAATGAGCCGCGGAATGGGACGCCGCGCTGTGTCATACCAGAGCGGGGAAAAAAAAATAATTTAAATATGATTACTTCCTTGAATGGAGGAACCCGCAACTATCACGTTCACAGTCCGAAGGCATACATACAATACACTAAATGTGAAAGGATAAAATTATTATTACATCAATAATGATACATATAACAATAATGAAGTAACTGTAAAGAAGCATTTGAATTTGTAACTTCGAGTATGCCATTGTTTTAGAAAACGAGTTACAAACACAAAAAACAGTCATCCAAAGACATATCCATTGAAATTCATTGAATTATTCAATGGTTGTGGATTCTATTCCCATTCGGGGTAATAATTGTATTAAAATTATTACTATTTGTAATTACAATTGTACATTTGTATTGTTAAATGATGAATGTAAAACACTGTATACACAAGGTTTTCTATCTGCTACAAGGGTTTATCTAAAAAAACGTGAAGCTACAAATAAAATGAAAACGTCTCTGCGGGAGGTCTAGTCACAAATAAAGCGTGTAAAGAAAATTGATTTTCCTACGACCAGAGAATACAGTTAATAGGATCAATTGTGCTAGGTGATGTAAAACCCCATCTGTTGCTGATGTGAATTGAAGTGCAGGTCAAATGGTTTGACATTTAATTTACACTCCGCTTCCACGTAGTCGTCATCTGGCGTGTTTGTCCTATGAATGTTTATTGTTTGACTATAGACGCTTTCCAGTTAATTATAGCTTTGTGTAGCAATGTATCGCAATAAGTTAATAACAATTTTTTTATATTTACAATTAAGTTATTTATTGTGGCCAGTCGTCGCCCAGTGGCACAAGAGTGTGACTGTAAACGACTGATTGTGGGTTCGATTTCCACTCGAGGAGTGGAAATTATATTTCCATTTTCTTCGCTCTGGGGTCGAGGTAAAGCGCGGCGTTAAGTTCCGCCACTTAACACGCAAGCCTCCGATTTCGGCGGAAAGTGGGGAACGGAGTGTCTTAACACTAGGTTCCCGCTGCCTACCCTGCTGTGTGCGGGATATAGCGTGAAGATACATATTTATAATTAAGTTATTTATTAAAATTTTTGTTATTTATTCAATTAAACCTTCCTGACATGCTTGTTGAAAAAAAAATATGACACATCTAAGTTTATAATTTGTATTATTAAGTGTAAATAGACAGTTATATTTGTGAAATTTACCCATGCACCATTCATGTTGTTATGGAAATCATAATTTCTATAAATAATTTAATGAATATAAAAAAAACTGTGATAAATTTTAATATTATTTATATAATACTTTTTCATTATTCGTGCCATTTATATTGCTTTTATCCGTAATCGTTTATTTTTAGACTACAAAGCTGTTCCTCTACATTATAGCTTTGACTAGTTGCCGCTAGTCTATCGCAGTCAAAAAGGTTACGCAACTTTTCTTCGTAAATTCTAAAATAAATAATCATCATAGTGGTATAACTTATAATTAAATCCAAACATTATTAAATCACATATGAAATTTACTCTCCGCTTCCAAGTAGTCATACATCTCGAATGTTTGTCGTATGATTGTTCATTGTTTAAATATAGAAGGTATCTTCCACTGAATTTATAGCTTTGACTAGCAATATATCATTGTAAATCGCAATTAAAAAAAAGAAAAATGTGATGTTTAAGAAAAAGTGCCATTTCTTTCGATTCATTATTTTGTTTATAAATCAACTTCTATGTAAATAAAGAAAATACGACACATAAAAAATACAAATTCAATATTTCTCCCTGAAAAGTAGTAATTCAAGACATTTCCTTCACCCACCCGTATCGTCCGACCGAAATATATTGCGTAATGAGTGATGGCCCTCACCACCGCCTTTTATCTTTCTTAGAGTACCAGAGCAGAGAAATTAAAATAATTTAATACATTGACTTCCAACTCGGTCCCTACAGGCCAAGCAAAAATCACATTTTTATTCAAATGTCACTATTTGTGACGTCATTAGAACGTCGGTTAGCACTTTCAATACGTAAAGTTTTTAGACAGTAGATTAGCATGCATATTTTTTTTTGGCGTTGAACGTGTTAAATATTTCCCCTATGTTAAAATCAAACTACAACCCTCCCGTTTACAGCCAAACAACACACTGTGCCAGGATGGCTTTTATAAATGGCTTCTATCAAATACAGAAAACAATTTTAATAAGCTATAAATACTAACACATTTATTAGATGGACGACCATCTTTATTCATTTCAAATCTAAATTAGAAATCTGAGTATTTGCGGGACAATAATAATACATATAATTTATGACTCTTTGAAATTACCGAGAAAAATGAATAACATATACATATATTTGTTAAGAAATTTCTTTTATAAAAGAAACTGATTTTTATTATTGTTATTAATTTTGATAGGCTTTGTGATCGAGTAAATATTTATAGAAAATGGTCATTGTGGCGCATTCAGACAATGTCTGATTATAATTGTGATTGATCGTGGGTTCGTTTCCCACTCGGTGAAGCGATCGTAACTTATAATTTCATTTCTCATTTTCGTATATGCCAAATTGAAATACATATATAACTCACACACTTTAACCGTGTCTCCCGCTATAGAAAAAATAATATTTAGCCTATATACATATTTATTAGAGTATAACGTTTTAAATGAATTAAAAAAGTTTTTAGTATTTTAGAATTTTTTAGAACATAGTTGTGAATACGATTTCCACTCGGTAATGATTATTTTTATTTCTCCGTTTTGGTTAACAAGTCACGGCGTTAAAGTCCGCCACTTCACACGCAGTGTATTCGGCCGGAATGTTGAGAACGAACTGATTATTATTATTAGGCCCTCTCTGTAGGAAAAGCCTAAAGCTAAGTTTTAGCTAAATTTACAAAAATTTAAGAATATTTTGTGAAATTTAATATAACTACAGTAGGTTGACGTACAAAGACATGGCTAGTTAAATTGCGGAGCTCAGCTTTGCACTGTATCTAACCAAGTTAGTATACAACCAAGTAGAGGCTTGTCGTAGCTAAGGGCACAGAGTTTAAATCCCACTCGGGAATTTAAAATTTTTAATATTTCATTTCCTTCGCTCCCGTATCGGAGGGGGAGAAAGCGGCGTTCAGTTCCACCACTTAACACAATGCCTCCAAAATTCGGCGGAAAATGTGTAACGGAGTATCTTAACATTATAGAAAATGTAACCAAGTTGTGGAAAACCTGTGCCATAATAAATACTTCTTGTAGAAATTATTCTAGTTGAATACGAATCTTTTTCCAGCTGTCAACCAAAAGCGTGCCAATCGCTTCATTACCACTAATATATTATAACAGATAATAAATCACTAAATGATTCGAATAGCCGAGTAACCCTTAAAATCGATTAAGATTAACGTAATCTCCCTACACTAGTCCCAGTCACACGCCATCTGCCATATTAAGGGATCACAATAGCCCTACGCCAGTTTCGACATATATCGAATCGAATCGTATCGAATCGTTAAATTTTATCTTTATTTCGCAGTAACTCTTTGTTAAACGACGATTGTTAAACGATCATTATATTCTGATATTTTGATGGTGTAATTTGTAGGCGTTGTTAGCTTGTACTTGGCCTATTTATATTATATATCTTGAACAATATCTTTTATATTTGTGTCTATTGTTAGTTAAATATGTTTCTCACGATAATAAAATTTTAAGTACATGTTAAAATTAAAAAACATGTTGTGTCATAAACTATTTATTTGTGTATCTGGATAGATTTTTTATGCATTTGGTATTTTCTTTTTGTATTATTATTTTATTACCGGATAAAAAAGATAATTTTAACTGAGAGTTAAAAGTTTTTATAGATGTACGTAAGTAGACGCAAATCTTTTTCATAATAATACTTTAGAAATACATTCAGTGAGCAAAATACAAAACACGCACTACCGTTTCCTAAATAAACACTTGTACAAAAAGTCTTAGACAAGGTAACATATATTTTATTTCGAATAGACACATACATATATTTGTATCTATATTCATAATATTTCTCTTATATAACTACTAGTATAATATACTATAGTTCGTCGCGACGTTTGCGTAGATTTTGACAAAAAATTATATAATAGTAGCCTAAGTTACTAAGGTACACCCTATTACATCAGTTACCTGCCAGTAAAAGTCCCACGAAATTCTGTCCAGCTGTTTCAAAGATGGCTGAAATAGACGGTAAAAATCGTAAAAAAATATTTTAGTATATTCTCCGTGTATACATATACATATATGCATATAATAAAAAGCGATTTTACTAATATTACATATAGACATTCTCAATTTTATTTATTTGTTTACATTTTTACCCGTGGGGGGGACAGGTTAAGAATACAATTCCCCTCCGCTGCTGGGTAGCGTCCCGTAAAAGGCGGGTAACCCAGTAGTTTGGTGGTAGGAGGACCGCCAAACATCTGATGATGTGTTCCGGTTCGTTGACATGTAAGCCAGCTCCCTATTCCCACCATTCCCATCCTCCGTCCGTCCCTCTGTCCTACATACCGAGGCTGGCAACGCATCAATATCTCTAATATTGTGGATGTCTATGGGTGAAGGTAACCACTTAACACCAGGTGGGCCTTCTGCTCGTTTGCCTCCTTTATTCCATAAAAAAAAATATGGAACATACACGGAAATTTATTTCATAAATAACCAATATTCAAGTAATCGCTTCCTCTCAACGCACGCACCGTATATAACCACGTTGTATTTGGTTTTATTGAAATAGCTCCTTGAGCTTGGGGCAGAAATCGTTTGTGTGTCACGCTCAGCTCCCCTCGACCTTGATTCCCCCACGCTTATATTTGTCACGACGTGGACATTTACGTGCAAATGTTAAATTTGTTTTGATTTTAGATATATTCGATATATTTATTCATATGCCCTTTCTAGAGACATCTTTGATGTTTCTAGTGTCCCTTTGGAAAACCAATTCTTCATTTGCATAGATTATAAAATGTAAAATTGCACGTTTTCTTGTTCCTGTAGGAATTTCTAGAAATTACGACTTCTCTCTCCTGAGTTCTCATCTCAGCTATCTAGCAAATTAACACTAAGCACAGAATTATCTCTATAACTAGAGTGCTTTACTAAAATTTTGGGGAAAAGGTCTATTGATGTAGGGAAGAACATATTTAAAAAATCTTTACAAATATTTTTGTTTATCCTTCATGGCTACTTCATTTTTTTTTAATTTTTAGCTTCACGCTGTATCCCGCACACAGCAGGTTAGACAGGGGGAACCTAGTGTTAAGGCATTCTGTTCCCCACTTGCCGTCGAATTCAGAGACATTGCGTGTTAAGTAGCGGGACTTGACGACGCGCTTTGCCTCTGATACCAGAGCGAAGAAAATGGAAATAATAAATATTTCCACTCTTCGAGTGGGAATCGAACCGAGAACCAGTCGCTTAACAGGCACTCTTTGTGCGCTACGACTGGCCCCATAGAATACTCAAACTATTATTTCTATTTAGTGTAGTAAATAGTGAGATTTATAGAAATGAAAACTAAAGTGATATACCGTAGGATGCTAATCTCACGGCTTATAGAGTAGGCGGACGTCCTGACAAGCCGGTAGAGCAGGAAAGTTCATTTATCAATGTCTGTCTTCCTTAACAATAGAAATCCTAAACTCATTGCAAAGGTAATAAATAAGTTGGCGATAAAGATACTAGATTGTTGCTAGTATATTACCCGTTGAGTTTCGAAAATATATAAGTAATGTTTAACAAGTTTTTAAATTCAAATTCATAATATGTAGATTCAAAACGACTTTTGAAAGCACTTTTGAATCGTTGAATGAACATAAAGCTACCACCGGCTTGGAAGGCATTTCTGCTGAGACGGGAAGAGATTTATACGGACAGATAAGTGTTGAGCTTTTATAAGACATTATTATTGTCTTTTAACATCAAATAGTTAAGTCTTTTTTTTAGCTTCATTTTTCCGTTTAGTAGAGTAAGCAAAAACAACTTAGTGTCTTGACACTCCGCTTGTTCCGAATTAGAGACAATGTCGAGCATAATCTTACCAAATAATCATTTTGTCGTTTCCCTAATTGGAATCGAACACATAACAATCGCTTTTACAGTTAGGGACTATGCGACTATAGCGTCTAACATCATTTTTTTTTCTTCTTTAATACAAATTACTATATTTTTTTGGCTGGTTCATACAAATTAACATAGATTGAATAAAACACCATTAAGTATAGGCTAGCTAGTTTTCAAAAACCCACAATGTCATCTTTTTTAACATTACACAAGTTATACGACGTTCATTCATTTAAAAAATAAATTGGAACTGAAAGCTAATTCTACTTACGTCATTATATATTCACATCTGATATCATTATAATATGGCTCGCAATCTCTTGTGAAGGAAACTTACAAAAGATAAAACCCATCTCGTTAGGACGTGTTGAAATGATTTCTTTTTCATAGGGACATTTGCGAAACGATACTTGGTTATGTAAGGCTAAAATGCTCATGTCATAGTAGGGTTGCCTACTTAGGTAAGCTTTAAATTAAATATATTTAGGATGTATAAGTTTTTTTAATGTGTTTTTTTTAATTTTAACAGACGTACTACTAATAGGGTCAGCACCACTACTATACGTACACTTTTTTTTTTTTTTATGGAATGAAGGAGGCAAACGAGCAGAAGGCCCACCTGGTGTTAAGTAGTTACCTTCGCCCATAGACATCCATAACATTAAAGTTATGGATGCGTTGCCAGCCTTGGGAATGTAGGACAGAAGGAGGTAGGAAGGATGGGAATGGTGGGAACAGGGAGAGCTGGCTTACATGCCATCGAACCGGAACACATCATAAGATGTTTGGCGGTTCGTCTTTGACACGATAGTGGTCGCGAGCCAGTCGGAGAACGAATCTCCTACCACCAAACTACTGGGTTACCCGCCTTTTACGGGACGCTACCCAGCGGCGGGGGGGAATTGTATTCTTAACCCGTCCCCCCAGCGGAAACACTACACATTAAGAAAATCTGTGTATAATGTTTAATTTTAATAAAGATGTTTAAATATATTTGTAATCTGTATTTTTTAATAAATAATAATTAGAAATACTTGACAGTATACTAGAATATATAAATTAGTTGGTAAAATTAGGTAAACAGTTTGCTAGTACATTATGACACTGGATAAAATACCTACTCGTATGTTAAATAATAAAACTAAACTGTTACAAGAAAAAATACTAAAAAAAGAGTTATATGATATAATCGTCCCAGAATCGGCCCGATTCAAAGCATGAACAAGGCAATGCTAAATGGTTTAAAATTTTAAAAGTGTTTTTAAATTGGGATACAGAAATGAAATACGGCCGAGATGTCTAGACAGGATTAAGTGCTACTTGTTAACCTTACAGATTGTCGTGTTTGCCATTAACATATCTCTGATACAAAGTACTCAAATGTACTGATATTAAAATATATATGCTACACTATGTTCATAAGCCATAGTATTGCAGTAAAACAGCGTGTGGTTGTAAACGTGATGGATTACTACAGGTCCACTCCTCTAGTCTAAATATATATACATATAAATTAATCTTATTTACTTAAGTGCGTAAAACAAATCAAAAATATGAAAAAATATTTGTCTAACGATGAAATTCACATAAATATTTTTTTTAGCTTCACGCTGTATACCGCAAACAGCAGGGTAGGCAGAGGAAACCTAGTGTTAAGACACTCCGTTCCCCACTTTCCGCCGAATTCAGAGGCGTTGCGTGTTAAGTGGCGGAACTTAACGCCGCGCTTGGCCTCGATACCAGAGCGAAGAAAATGGCAATATCAAATATTTCCGCTCCTCAAGTGGGAATCGAACACACAACCAGTCGTTTACACTCACACGCCTGTGCCACTGCGCCACGACTGGCCCCTGAATAAATATATAAACAATTTTTAAAGATTCCTGATTGAGTTATTTTTATTTAAAGTGCACTTGCAATTTAAAGCTAATTTGTACTGACATTTGATTTAAAAAAAACTGTATATTATTTAAAGAATATATTTTCGGATCCATGACCAAAACAATGACAAAAAATGGCATAATTAACAACAAATAAATATAATTAATTCTTATCATATATTGATGTAGATGTAGATATTGTTATCTGTTATAGCTATTTGTCAATATTCTTAAATAGAAGTATGAAATCTGTAGAGTAAGTGCCTATATACTTAATTTTTATTTGCTTAAGAATGTGCATGTTATTCAAATTCAATCGCTCTTTAGAATATTATTAACATTTATGTATATGACAAGCACAAAAATATCCTTTCTTGTGATTTAATCAAACTGTATGATTAAATTTCTAGTTCGGTTTGTATTAATATATATTTATACTGTACTACTAGAAATAGTATAGTGTAATATATGAAAGCTTTAGCTACCCTTTAAATACGGTAGGTATATTGAAATAAAGAAATGAAACAAAGCTTAGCTTAAAGGTAGCTTTATAGTTGTTCCTGCGTACCAGGGTGGTAGGTGGTCAAATGTTCATTTGGCTTGACTTTCGAGACATTGCGTGTTGAGTGGTGGAAGTCAACACAAAGTCTTAACAAACTTTAGCACTCAGCCTTTTATACCAGAGAAATAAAATGCATTCTCTTACCTATACAGCAACTCCGGTGTCATAGCTATGCAGTGCCACTTCAATTCTTCCGGTGACAGCTTCTTCATCTTGGAGAAGGACTGGTAGTGCATTTTTCTTAGTTCCCCACCCCACTTCCATGCCTTAGATGTGTAGTCATATATACCGCCGATCCAGCGACTGGCTTTTTCTGTAATTTGGGAATGAATTATTATTTTTTGGATTAATGATATAATTAACTTTAGTCAATCTGGTTTAATTTATCTGCACGGCGTTAAAATCCGCCATTCAAGACGCAATGTCTCAATTTAAGGCGGGAAGTACAGGACAGAGTTTCTTGATACTAGTTCCTCACAGATTACCTCACTATGCGGGAAACAGCGTGAAGTTGCAGTTTAATATATTGAGTAAAGTTTAGCTCTATCGTGCTGCCATCGTGGCGTAGGAGGCTAGCGTCTGATGTTACTGGTCGTGAGTTCGAACCTTACTTAGGGGATTGATAAAAAAGTTATCTGATAATAATCTAAAAACTATGTTACAGCTAAGCTATCAATTTTAATGCATTAAATGTTAATAAATATATAAAAAAAATATCTTAGATAAATAACTAAAATCGATATTAAGTAATTTAAATAAAAATAGAATCGATATTATCAGTTATTTTTAAAACTAAGCCATTATAATCGATTTTACGCTGTAGTGATATATGATACTAACCTTGATAAGCATTACCTATTTATTTTTGATATAAACACTTGCAGAAATATCTCCGCGTTGCCTAGCTACAATAATATATTATGCGTAATCGTTAAAAATATAACGATACTATTTTGAATTCAGCGAAGCGTTGCGCAGAAGAATTTTGTGATACTTCTTTAATTAGAACAAGTTATTCAAAAAGTTTCATCAAAATATGTAAAGCATAATTTATGCAAGCTCTAATATCATTTAATCGTTGTTAATTTTTTAACGGTCTGCTTAGGTAAAGTACGATTTACATCTATCGTATTTTTTATTTAGCTTCACGCTTTATCTCACACACAGCAGGGTAGGCAGAGGAAATATAGTGTTTAGACACTTCGTTCTCCACTTTTCGTCGAATTCTGGAGGCATTACACTTGGCGAGTGGCAGATGTCAACGCCATACTTATGCCTTGACATCAGAGGGAATTAAGTGAAATATTAAATACTTCAATTTCTTGAGTGAAAACCGAACCCAAAACCAGTCACGTTTACAGTCGCACTTTGTGACAGGACTCCTATAAAAAAACTTTTTAACTCAACACAAAGCAAAAAGGAGTGATTTAACACTAGTCTATATCTGCCTTTATTAATGTCTAGCTCAAAGGCGAACTTACCGACATCTTGCTTAGTGAGGTAGTTTCTTAGGTTCCTATCCTCCCATCGCGCTGGAACTGACAAGCTGCTATCGCGGTCCTGTAGCAAGAAGATAAACATAATTAAATAAAATTTGATTGAGATTTACCTTTCGTCAATAAAATATAAACTTTTAACAAAAAAAAAATCAGTAATGCTGTCTTGTGCGACAAAAGCAAAAAAGTGGTCCTATTATTAAATAGGTATATTTTAAAAAAGCAGACAAAGGAAATTCACGTTTTATTTCGCATAGCAAGTGTATCGTAAATAATCTGGCGTTAGGAGACTCCATTCTTCCCTTTCAGCTCGCAACTGAGACATTGCGAAACTCAACGTCGAGGTTGCCATATACGAATATGATATATGTACTTTAAATTTCTTAAAAAAAAAACAAAAAGTAAAATAATGGCCACTATAATCTTATTTGAAAGATCTGTTAGTAATATTTCATACTTCTATTTTAATAAAAACGAACAGAAAAATAATTATTCTTCTGACACGTAATTGTCTATTTTTAAAGTTTTTTTTTTATAATATTATAAATAAGCCTAGATTAGTTTATTTTGGATCTGAGTGGAGCACGTTAACGCCTTGAGACGTCAAAATGTTTGATCAAAGTGACTGATGATTCAGCTAACCCACATTCGGAATTTTTCATATAAAATATTTTTCTTACACCGGAATAAAAATAAAACGTCATCACAATGATTCATCAAGTTTTAATTGTAGTGTATTTTATTATTTTTTATAATTTCTTTAATATTTTAAATATTGGGGTCAATGTGGCCCAGTGGCACAAGCGTGTGACTGTACACGACTGGTTGTGGGTTCGATTCCCCCTTGAGGAGTGGAAATATTTAATATTTCCATTTTCTTCGCTCTGGTGCCGAGGTAAAGCGCGGCGTTAAGTTCTACCACTTAACACGCAATGCCTCCGAATTCGGCGGAAAGTGGGGAACGGTGTGTCTTCACACTAGGTTCCCTCTGCCTACCCTGCTGTGTACCTGCGGTATACAGCGTGAAGATAAAAAAAAAGAATTATAAAGTTATTAAATATTTTCAGACGTTCTGTTGCAAAATAAGTTCAAAATAATTTTTTCAGATATTTTTTAAATTTTAATGGCGTATTTGGTACATGGCTCACTAAACGCGATGGTTCTGAATTCGATTCTTACCCTAGAAGAAATGTAATTTATTATGTATACTGTGGGTGTAAAAGGTAATCGTACACTATAAATACTGAGTGTACAATACTTTTTACATTCACTGCACAGTCTTGCTCAATGTATATTGATTCTAAACGAGCAGTAAGTAAGGATGTCATTACCAAGTTTGTATGACATTTCAAGAACCTAGGAACTGATAAAAATATATGTATGTCTCTTATACGTCTCATAAAAAAAATTCTAGGTATCTTGAAAAAGACATTTAAAGAAAACGTATAAAAATTTGAACGCAGCGGGACTCGAACCCGCGCCTCCTGAGTACCGTTCAGATTTTTCTGCGTTCAAATTTTTATACGTTTTCTTCAAATGTCTTTTTCAATTTTCCTAAGTGCGGAATAACACTTTAAAAATGTTTAAAAGTTCTACGTATCTATTTTTATCTATTTTACGGAACATTATATAAGTTTTACTTACGGAGAACAATACTTAGGCATACATATATTACAATACAGTAATATTAAACAACACATCATTGTTAATATTCTAAGAGAAACCCAACTCAACATAAAACTATTTAGCAGTAAACTAATAACAATATTGCTCGAAGACATAACACAGGAGTTTTGAGAATCAAGTGAAGTTATTTAGGCGCTTCCCGTTGTATTTTCACCTGCAAGCTGCGGTCTCGTGTTTTATGATAATTTAAAATGTTAATGTTTAAAGTTTTTTTATGTTAATTGCATGCAAGTATTCAACACTCAATAAAGTGCTGTTTTGAATATTATTAATCGTTTTTCTTTACAAGAATGAGGAGAGTTTTTTTTATTTTTACTTACTTGTCTATTGTAATTTTTAAGAACAGGCAATAATAACCCAATCCTTTGTCATATTTTTTATTTGTTTTTTTTTTTATTTCTGTTTTTCGTATGGATATATTTTTACTTCTTTTTATTAGCACTCGGCGGAACGATTTTATTTTAATTATTTCGGTTACTCCAGTTTCCTGACACTACTTATCTCTGATGACGTTGTTATACGGGAAAAGAGGATTGCAGCTTATGTACGTAGGTATACTCGTATTTAATATTTGTAGAACGTAGAACAATATAATGCCAATTCACGAAATCTTTAATGGAAATCATTAAACGTAGATTTTATGAATAAAAAAATATTTAATTTATTTTTTTTTAGCTTCACGCTGTATCCCGCACACAGCAGGGTAGGCAGAGGGAACCTAGTGTTAAGACACTCCGTTCCCCACTTTCCGCCGAATTCGGAGGCTTACGTGTTAAGTGGCGGAACTTAACGCCGCGCTTTACCTCGACACCAAAACGAAGAAAATGGAAATATAATTTCCACCCGTCGAGTGGGAATCAAATCCACAACTAGTAGTTTTAGGTCACACACTTGTGCCACTGGGCCATGACTGGCCACAATATTTAATTGAATAATAATTATTTAATTCAATATTTAATTGATTAATAAATTAATTTCGAACTATGTTTAAAAGTATATTACAATTAATTAGTTTATATAATTTCAGTGTAAAGACAGTTCCAGTATTTGAAGTCAAAAAATTAAATGCATATAATTTCTAAAATCACTGGCGCGACGTACAATTTTCGCTTGTCGTGACTGACTCATTGACGGTATTGCTGAAATCTGCACTTGCGTATACACTTTGAATGTCTGGGACTGTATAAATAAAAGTATATTGACGTTGGTACAAGAGAATATTAAATTACTGGCCAGTCGTGGCGCAGAGGCACAAAGTGTGCTGTAAAGCGACTGGTTGTGGGTTCGATTCCCACTCGAGGAGTGGAATTTAGTATTTCTATTTTCTTCGCTCTGGTCTAGAGGAAAAGCACGGCGTTAAGTTCCGCTACTTAACACGCAATGCCTCCGAATTCTGCGGAAAGTAGGGAACGGAGTGTCTTAACACAAGGCCTGGCCTTGCCTCTGCCTACCCTGCTGTGTGCGGGATAAAGCGTGAAGCTATAAAAAAAAACGAACATTAAATTATAATTTTTAAAGTCACTTTTCAAGATATTAGTGCTCCCGTTGACGCATAAAATACGCGTTTAGCAACGTTTATGCCACTTTATACAAAAGTTTATGTCAAACATGGTATGGTTGTGATTGTTACATTTATATTGTAATTCAATGTATTTACTATTTGTCCATTTCTTCTGCGTATCAACTTTAAGTTTGCCATATTTCACAATTGAGCCTTAATTTTCGTAACAAGGAGACAAAATACTTTAAAACATTTTTAAAATGTTATTCCACACTTAGGAACATTGAAAAAGACATTTAAAGAAAACGTATAAAATTTCTACTGGTAGAACTCATGGCTCAGTGGTATGAGCACCTGGACGGTATTCAGGAGGCGCGGGTTCGTGAACTCCACTGCGATCAATTTTTTATACGTATTCTGTAAATGTCTTTTTCAATTAGATAAAAGTTTTTCCTTAATTTTATTCTAAAATGATTTAAGTAATACAATGTAATGAAAAACATTAATTATTTATATATGTATATGACTTACGTTTATATGTAGTATGTTTACAGTCACTCAGTAAGTTAGTCATACTATGGTATTTTGTGTAAAATATAATATTTAATTTGAAAACTCAACTAAGCCGACTCTTCACTAAAATATAACATTTTTCAAAAAACCTCCATCCCGTTTATTCAAATATGTCTCAACTTTACTATTATGGCGTAAACGACGGCGTCTACGAAGAGATCACATCTTGTTATTTAAATGCTTCGAGACTGTCGTGTATGTGCTTTACATTATTTACTTCATTATTACTTCCTTGTCAACAAAAACGAAGCGTAATGAATGAATAAAATCAATGAAGGGCCATACTATGTCTAAATTAAAATTTTAGTAAAAACACATTAATTCCTATTTATATTATAAATGCGAAAGTCTGTCTGTTAGTCTGTCACGCTTTCAGGGTTAATCCACCGGTCCGTTATGGATGAATTTTGGAATGAAAGTAGTAAAAAATCCAAATAAAAAATCCATCCACATAGGCTTATTTTCCCTTATAACTCATTTTATTTCTTGATAACTTATTTTTTCATTAAACATACTTTACTTTATTTTGCAAAAATTCACCCTCGAGGGTTGCAATATAACGAAACAGTCAGGTAGTTCACGCAGCGAAGCTGCGAGCGGCCCACTGGTAATGTATAAAAATATAAAATTAAATTCAAAATTTATAGTTTACAGTGAGAAATACAGACTTTTGTTGTCGAAAGTCCGAAATAATATGGACCCAACGACTAATGAAAGGAAAGATCATTAGTATTCGTTTGATACATCGATGAAGTCATCAGATTCCGTCATTGTCAATTGCCCCACTTATCGTTGAGCTAATATTGACCATTTCTAAGGCACTTCTTTGTTTGGACGTCGTTGACAACTCAATTACTACTAATAATTGGTGTTCTTAGAACAATAAACTCTGTTTTCTTAATGTTTTTAAAGTTCAAACTAAGCTTTGCTACCTTAGTATAAGACCTAGTCTTGGTTGAGGGTTATAAGTCTCTTTACTTAGGACAATTGGATGTGCTTACAAGGTAATGAGTTTTCTTTTAAATTACCGGAACATGTACGTTCATTGTTTTAAAGAGGTATTAGAGAAGGCTTTTATTTGTATTTTTAGTGTCATTTTATGTTGCTAATAAATTTGAAAAGTAAGTAAACCTTTTTAGGTTTACGGTTTGTTTTTTAAAATATTTTTAAAAATTTAAAGAACTACACAGAAATAGTAAAATTTAATTTAAATAAGTAAGAAATATTTTGCCTTTATTTAATTTAAAAAAATATATATATAAAAGTATAAAATAACCCAGACAATAGAGACTCGGCTTATTCTTAAGCCAGCGGCTGAACCTTAAAACTATTTTGATATTTTTAAATGTTAATCAGATAGAATGCGACAAATATTTTTAGAAAACGCATACGAATTTAAACCTAACGAGATTCGAAGCTACGCTTCTCGGAAATCGTCCTAATCGTCCTAAAGTGTTGAAATATATAAATATACGTTTTCTAAAAACGCTTTCACTAGAAATTAATATTTCTCCTTAACTAAATCTTGAAACCTTTACAATTTACAGCGTTATACGAGATTAAAATTTCACTCGGCGATATGATTTATACGTAGTTTTACAGGCATCGATAAGAGTTCTAAGAAAGGCATCAGTTACAAGGCCACTATTGACTTACTTCACAGATAAGAACGTTAATAAGTCTACTTGTTAGATTAGAGGAGTGATTTTTGTAAAAATATATGTACAGAATATGTGTGACAGCGTCTAATTATAAACACGATGGTTGATATTTTAATACCTCCTTTTTGGTATCTAAGACAAATGGCAGGGTTCAGTTTTGCCTCAAGTTTGGGAAAAGATTTGTGGTGGTAGGTGAAGAACGATGAAACAATGCGGGAAATACGAGATCACCAAAACAAAAAAAGTAATTATTGTGGCTATCCTTCTTTTATTTTATCCATTTAATAAGAAATCAAACCATGTTGTATGGATGATCAAGGGTGATGATATAATTTGCCAATTCAACTGATCTCTATGAAGTATCTATATAGACTACAATAAGAAACGGAGGAAACCGATAATAGTGACTTATGAAAAAAATACGTTAGAGAGATTTTACCCCAAAAAAATGCTTTTCTACTACTTTTTAATAAAAACTATGAAAAAAACAGATTAAAAATAAAAATTATAAAAATACAAAGACGCACGTTAAGATGATAAGTCGCAAACTTCTATAGCTATTCGCAACATCAAACCAAGTTTGCTCACCACCAGGATGATGATTCGCGCCACCTGCTTTGGACAAGTTTATTTAAATCTACATAGAACTTGGCCACCGCTGAGAGCAATTGTAAACAATCGACTGTGTTACAGCTGTTGCATAGTTATGATTGTTAAAGGTTATACTTCAACTGAAATTATATTGAAGGTCGCCTGTTTGCGTGGCAACGGGGCGATGGCGTAATGTTTATAGGTTTTTTTCATATTATGTGTATATTTTTTAAATGTATATATTTCAATTTTTATTGCATAGACTTCTATCCCAGTCAATAGAACCTAGTGTCAAGACTCTCCATTTTCCACTTTTCTCAAAAATCAAGATATTTCATGCTGATTATCTTATAGACTAGAGCAGTGAAATGAAAATAAATAAATTATGATCATTCTACAAAAGGTTAATCAATAATATAATAAGTCGTGATCATAGCCATAGACACTGTTGCAATGGGTACCAAGATGGGCCTTATATTCGCCAATATAAATATAGTATAAAATAACTGAAGTGAAACCCAATCTGTATATAAAAATAAATATTTGTCTCGATCATTTTAACACGGTACATAATAAGTGTATTAATAAAACATAATAATACATATGGCGTTATATATATAACATCAGTAAATGTTAAACATTAACAAAATATTTAACAAAATATTTGAAAAAATATATCCAACCTCTAAACAAAACATGTTTTAATAAATGAAACTTGATAAATCGTGAAAAAAAAATAATCAAAAAGCTTTTCATCACGAATACATTACGATAAAGTGCAAAAACTCAGCAGGGAGGTATGCAGGCGTGCATCGAAGTAATATATGTTATTTATGATCATTCCGTCTGCAGTCTGGAGTCTGTTTTCACTTTTCGGTATGTTATGACTCACCGTGCCGTTTTCTAAATCGTTTTAGGCGCATACCGTTTACAGCTATGCAGGCTTTATTGGATGGTATCGGATATATTCATATGTACATGACATGTGACGAAATTATTTATATTCTATGATAGGCTATGAAAGGTGATATAAAAGAAGTTAAAACTCTTTTGTGTAATTTTAAAGATTGAGGATTATGGAATATAAAGTATTACATTTTAGTTTTAGTATAAAGTTTTTCGGCCCCCCACAAGGTGGTCCAATGAATTGCGTCAGAATTGCGGAAAATCGCTGGATGAGGAAGGCGACCGATCGTGCTAAATGGCGTTCCTTGAGAGAAGCCTATGTCGAGCAGCGGACGTCTAATGGCTAACGATGACGATTATAAATTTTTTTATACATCGTAGAGAGGGTGGTCGCGAGCCAGTCGAAGAATGAATTTTCTACCGCCAAGTAAAATTTTATTATAACTTGTTAATTTACTAACCTATTTAACATACAAAAACCATACAGTACGAAGGACAACGAAATTAGAAACAAGCTTTATTAGGGGCTACCTGTTTCCGCACCCACGCAGTCTAGCGTTAAGCTTAGTAAAACTGTTTTTTATTAGCAATTTATTTTTCTAGACTAAAAGCTAAACATTTAGTACTGCCAAAGCATTGTAATTTATATATGTACGTAATCCTCTTATACGTTAGTACGATCATATGTTTCTTGGAACGATAATAAATACGGTTACTCAGAGACCTTGGCCTAGAACAAAAAGCAGTTGTTTGAAAAATTTTTCAGCAACATTTCAACTTTATTACCTACTATATTATTGTTAACCGTTTTTTATTCTATCATTATAAGTGTCTAATAAATATATTCTCCCTTAAGTTTTATCGTTTGATACATTAAATAAGAGATAAATCGTTAGGCGGAAGCTGTGGGCGGCCATTAGAGGTTTTGCTTCAACGGTGTCAGTCGTATCTTGTACACGTGTTTTATTTTTTCTTATTATGCAGTTGACAAAGAAAGCAGTGTCTTTTTTGAATAAATGCATTAATAAATGTAAATAAATTAAGGATACACCCATGCGCATATTAATATCAATTTTTATTTGATTAAATGATTATTTATATTGAGTCTTTATATGTTAAGTACATGTTAATGATATAATAAAATATTTCACATTTTTAGAGATACTGTCACAGTTTTTTTTCTGCTCCACGTTTCCCTATACAGATGAACAGTCAGTCAGAAATTAGGGTGAAGACACTCCCTTCTGAATTTTTCGTCCAAAAGTAGCGGAACTCAAAGACGTCCTAAAATTAGGCAGAAAGCGATAATAGAGTGCCAGTACAATAGGCATATATTGTTAGATGTACCCCACAATGATTGAAGTTAAGAAAATTATATAATTATTCGAAATAACCCAAGCATGACTCTAGTTAAGACTGACTGTAGAGAAAATCTCTCTGATACATCGTTTACTAATCATAATTATAAAAGAATCGATTACAATAACTACATTAATGTAAGAACATTAATATAGATTAATAATATTAATTAATATCTTCATATAAAATACCCCAAAGGGCGAAACTGTTATGTAAGCCGAATATAAAACTTCTAACTAGAATATGGCTTACGAAAATAAAAACGAAAGTTAACCACACTACACGGGAACAGTTTAACTGCAGTTTTAATTGCTTTATATCTATAAATCAGCATTTACCGCAACCACCTCTCTAGAAAGCGCAATAATGTTTAATTTCATTTTCTTAATATAATTGATGTTAGAATGAAATAACTTTTATGATTATTGCTTTATTTGTTGAACTTTCAACACTCCTTACATTATTCCAATAACTTTAGTGGAAAAATGTATGGAGTTTTATTCAGTTGAGTAGTCAGGTTCTATTTGGTTATTTTTTTTCAGTAACAGCGGTAGGGAACATTGATTATATTGGTATATAACATATTGACGATTCGCCCTTCTTACGAAATATGTACCTAGTAGTAACATTTTGAATTAAGTTCTAAGTGGTAACACTGAATGAGTGATAATGAGTATTTTTTCTTGCTCTTCGCTTTTTGCTACCATGCTATATAGATAGCAGGGTCAGTCAGAAGAAACCTAATGTCCCGACACTGTATTCTCCACTCTCCCCATGAAATTGAGATTCTTGCGTGATGTGAGGGTACTATCGGCATGCCCACAACCTGAATTGCTCGTGACGCCATATTTTTTGGCCTTGACACAAGAGTACTGACTTATACCGGATTTCAGTATCATCGTATCATCTTAATAAAATATAAAAATTGTAATTTCTTTTTAAAGCCAACGAATCGCGTTTACAGTCAGTGGTAGTTAAATTTCTTTAATTTTATATAGAAGTGTAGATAAGTGGTCCTTACAATAGTAATGTTCTTCTATATGAATTAAAGCTTATTTTTAATAAACATAATAAAAAATAACAGTTATCAATTTAAATGTCTTTAAAATTAACTGGTGAGGTTACTTCTTTAAAATTAACTGAGAAAGTTTATATGTAAAAGAATAAAAGTTAGAAAAAGTTTTATTCTATTTTGTAACGGATATCAGCGTTAACTGTTTAAAGCTTATTTCTTTTGTCGGTTTCGTTGAGTTTCTGGCAAATAATTTATGAGGTGTTAACGAATGTCATGGCTATACATGACATTATTATTTTGTAGTTCTTTTATTTTATCCTATATTTAATATTTTTATGGAATAAATCACTCTGTTTATTTATTTAATAAAATTGATCAGTGATAATTATATTGAACAAGCAAGAAAAGTTTACAAATTAAAAACTTAAGACTAAATGCATTTTCTTTTAATGCATTATTATTATTCATTTTTTCTTTTCTCCATATTCCATATACCCGTACCAGGATTGAATAAGGCGATAAATCGACAATGCATCCTTTTTAGGACAGGCATTTCCAAGTTTAAGTTTTGTCTGTTACTTTTGTTTTTATGCCCTTGACTATACTTTTTTATTTGAAAATATGTTTAATTTGATTGATTATTAAAATACATAAACAAAAGAGATACTCATCACTACTAATATTTAAAAAATCTAATATGAAAATTGTCTAGTAAATCTTTATACGTTTGGTAGAAGTATAATGTTCGCGTACATCGCGTGTTAGTTAATAAAACCCATTATCATACTTTCTTACTACAATTAGACTTCAGGTTAAAAATGACCAATTTTTTATAAAAAAAAACTGTTTATACAAAAATATATCTGTATTTTTACTACTGTGCCTACATTTTTAAGTCGAACAAAACGAAAATACTGCATGGAAAAGACTTACGTTAGTTACGCCTCCATAATTCTCTGTCTATAATAAACGTGCCAACTGTGTTCTAGCAGTTTTTCACTAGCAGTTTTAATAAATCGAAATACATATGTCAAAAGCCAGCCAGTGGTCAGTCGTGGCCCAGTGGCACAAGCGTGTGACTGTAAACGACTGGTTGTGGGTTCGATTCCCACTCGAGGAGTGGAAATTATATTTCCATTTTCTTCGCTCTGGTGTCGAGATAAAGCGGTTAAAGGTTAAGTTCCGCCACATAACACGCAAGCCTCCGAATTCGGTGGAAAGTGGGGAACGGAGTGTCTTAACACTAGGTTCCCTCTGCATATGTATGCATGCTCTCCCTGCTGTGTGCGGGATACAGCGTGAAGCTAAATAAAAAATAAGTCAAAAGCCGTTAAAATGCTGCTGAAATAAAATGTTTATAGTGAAGTTATAATATACGTAACGAATGTTACGTTTACTATAATATACGTAACGAATGTTATGGTTTGAGATTTTTTGGTATGTGGAAAAAAATAATAAAAGTACGTAAGGTAAAAAAATCCTTTTTTTTAAACATAAACTTAGTGGACTATATTTAAGACATCTACCATGATTTATTATAAGGTATCATCTACCATGATTTATTTTAATAGTACAGTTAAAATATTGAGAACGAGTAAAATATTTCTTGCCTTACCTTGTTAACATGTACTTCGTACATCTACATTTTTTTTGCAAATCTATAAAAAATTGAAGGCAACAATATTTGTACTTGCGTCTTTTGGAAACCGTCCGAAACTCTGACTGCTGAACCATGCGTTTAGTATTTTATATATAATAGTGTGTAAAAGTAATGTGTTTAAAAGTACTTCTTTTAATAAGTTAGTGTATTACTAATTTTATTGCAACCAGCCAATGGGAATGGAATTTTGAAAAATAAAGTAGCCTATGTTTAATCTTGGATGGATATCACTATATTTGTGCCAGAAATCATTACAAACGGTCGAACGGCTTAGATTTTTCATATAAACTTTTATACCCTATTTCGACTCCTTGAAGGTTGATTTTTGAAAAACTAAGTAGCCTATGTTTGACCCCGGATATTTTACTGTTTTCATTCTAAATTTCATTCAAATCGAACTGGTAGATTATCCGTGAAAGCGAGACATACAAACAGACAGATTTATGCATTTATAATATAAGTAAGAATAGTGTTAGCTTTTTGCATTCCCCACAAAAACAATGAGTGATCATCAAAATGTCTAGGAAACCAAACAAAAAGTGCTGATTGGAATTTATATAGCTACATACATTATAACGAGAAAAAAATATAATATATAATATATAGCAATCTTTAATTAAGATATTAAGTGTTTAAGACTCTCAGTCTATACATCTATACAAATAAATAAAATTGGAGTGTTCGTTTGTAGTATTAAAATGTAAAATAAATAACTTAATACTAAATACTTAAGCATATATATTTTAACTTAATACTTAAGCATATGTATGTATACACGGTACATGTACCAAAATAAAGTTTTATAAAATTTTTGTTTGTCTGTTTGTTCCGGCTAATCTCAGGAATAGCTAGACCGATTTTGACGGGACTTACACGGGCAGATAGCTAATATAATAAGGAGTGACTTAGGCTAGCTACTTAATATAAATGTCAATACAAATCCCAATTATTATAGCAAGAATGGTTTAAAGGGACAAAAATCGCCTGTTAACACAGATTTTGTAGTTGCTAATTATAATCGTTTATATCGATAATGGAAGCTGCTTGGTTTTCTGCAATAAGATTTTATCTCAGCGATAGCAAATCTCGAGGCCAAGTTCAAGCTCGTAAATGGAACACTTATTTAATAGCCTTTCATAAATTGCTTTATAATATTACGCGTAAAATTAGTAATTAGTAATTATGAGACGTCGTTAGTATTTTATTATGTAATATAAAACTTTATTTCTTTAACTTGATAGTACTCGATATTATATAGTTTATAAATAAATAAGTAGTGGCCAGTCGTGGCCCAGTGGCCAGTCGTGGCCCAGTGGCACAAGCGTGTGACTGTAAACGACTGGTTGTGGGTTCGATTCCCACTCGAGGAGTGGAAATATTTAATATTTCCATTTTCTTCGCTCTGGTGCCGAGGTAAAGCGCGGCGTTAAGTTCCGCCACTTAACACGCAATGCCTCAGAATACGGCGGAAAGTGGGAAACGGAGTATCTTAATACTAGGTTCCCTTTGCCTAACCTGCTGTGTGCGCGATACAGTGTGAAGCCATAAAAACATAATTAAATAAATAAATAAATAAGTATATATTAAGGTCCATTATTATTAAATATAATAAATGAAATAAGCTATTGTTTCAATTTTTTTTATATTTTCAAAGAGATAAATTAAGGAACGATGTCACACACTAACAGAGATGTTAGTATGTGACATCGTAGGCAGAACAAGAGTTCTGCCTATGATATACTTGTAAACTAAACGCGTAATGAAACGCAATTTTTTTCAGTAACCATGTTGCGTGAAAAAATATATTGTTGCGTGACGCAACTTACTACGGTATTCCAAAATGGAGATATGACTCATTTTTAGCTTCACGCTGATCCCGCACACAGCAGGGTGAGCAAAGGCAACCTAGTATTAGGATACCTCGTTCTCGTTTACAGTCAGACGCCATTCCACTGTGCCACGATGGCCTTTATTCAAAAATAACAAACAACTGTTTGATAAACATCAATGTTTATGAATGAAATTCAATGGTTAAGTAGGCTTATATTTACTTATTTCGACACGTACGTCTAAATTCAATGTCATTTAAGGTGTGAATCTACAGGCACCATCTATGTACGTGTGTATGTATGATATCATATAATTGTATACTCGTAGATGTTATAGAGTTATTATTTCGCAACTTTTCTCATAGAATCTGTGTGCAATTTTTATATTGAATTTGAAATTTAGTAAATTGGTAACAAGTGTTTACAATCTTTTAATTTACTCACACAGTTAGGACATTTTTAAAAAAAAAACGTATAACAATTTTCAAATACTATATATGGAAATATACTTATGTAATGTACCTATATCTATCAGTGATCAAAACGTATATATTTTTTACAACTTCAAGCTTTTACACACATGGAATAGTCCTAGAGAAACTAATGTCAAAACTATCCGTTTTGACCTGAATGCGAGAGATTGAATTCTGGCGGAAATCAACGCCGTGCTTTGCCTCACCAGAGCAAAAAAGAAAATAAATAAAATATAAACACTTCTTCGATTGAGAAATGAGCTCACAATCAACCGTGTTTGAAATCTATATCGACCAAACGATCGAACGGCGATCGATGCTGCCCAACAGCGCCAGAAAGGCTTGTACAAAAGCTCAATGAAAGTCTTTTATATAATTTATACTGTAATAATTTACCTTTTTTTTGCAATTGTAATAGTAAACAATATTTCCTAATAAAATATGAAAAATTACTCAAAATATTTAGCTTTCGTAAGATTAATCACCTCGAGAACGCAATAACGTAATATAATTCGGTTTAACGAACTCAAAAGTAAATAATTGCCTAATATCGGACCGGTTATTTAATTTGCATAGAGATATGTCCAGTTTTTGACTATCTTGCCATCAATTATTTCATATCAATGATAAGGTATAACTTTTAATAATTATATTGTGGCCAGTCGTGGCCCACTCGAGGAGTGGAAATTATATTTCCATTTTCTTCGCTCTGGTGTCGAGGTAAAGCGCGGCGTTAAGTTCCGCCACTAAACACGCAAGCCTCCGAATTCGGCGGAAAGTGGGGAACGGAGTGTCTTAACACTAGGTTCCCTCTGCCTACCCCGCTGTGTGCGGGATATAGCGTGAAGCTATTTAATTTAATTTAATTTTAATTTTAATAATTATTATATATTTCAGTTTTAGCCTCTATAACGAGGAGGTCTGAAAAAAATTAGTGCCAAGACACTCTGTCCTTTACTTGTCGCCCTAAATTGAGACATTGTATGTAAAGTTGCGATACTCAACGCCGCGCTTTGCCTTAGGTACCAGAGGGAAGAAATGAAAATTTAAATATAATAAATTCGCGAGTAGGAATCGAACCTACAATCATGCTTAAAGTCAGATGCTGTCCATCTCCACCACGACTGCCTCAATCTATATATTAATTAAAATTATGTTATTATAGCTATCGTTAATAGTCCGTATCCTTTATGTAAAAATAAATAAATAAATAGCTTCACGCTATATCCCGCACACAGCAGGGTAGGCAGAGGGAACCTAGTGTTAAGACACTCCGTTCCCCACTTTCCGCCGAATTCGGAGGCTTGCGTGTTAAGTGGCGGAACTTAACGCCGCGCTTTACCTCGACACCAGAGCGAAGAAAATGGAAATATAATTTCCACTCCTCGAGTGGGAATCGAACCCACAACCAGTCGTTTACAGTCACACTCTTGTGCCACTGGGGCACGACTGGCCACAATCCTTTATGTGCTTGACTAAATTTGAAGTTTTGTAAAAATTAATAAAAATATTAATGCTTCAATTAAGCTAGCGATAAGCAATGAAGTAATGGTTTTTAATTGCCAAACGAAATAATTTTAAAGTGATTAATATATTTTATTAATATGAACATACGACTTGCATATAACATTGAACTCTGTGTTGTGTAATTATTTTCTATTTAAATACATATTTGTATTTTCATAAGCTAATAAATTAGAATTAGAATTTTTGAATGAAAAAAATGAACTTTTAATGTGGTATTTAAATTGACTGGTTTTTTATGAGTGATTTGAAACATCTATACTGATTTTATAAATGCGAAAGTTTGTCTGTCTGTCAATTGTTTGTTGACAATTTCACCGTCATCCCATTCGAGCCCGATATGGATGAACCTCAGAATGAAAAAGACTAGTAGGGTCTCAGACATAAGTAATATTTTTAAACATCAGCCTCTAAAGAGTTGAAATATTGGATAAAAGTTTTTTTCAGGAAGAAAGTTTAAACTCTTTGTATATACCTAACTAATATAATAATATTAACCGTTTGAAAATATTTTTATAGTAATTTCATAAATAAAGTCATTGTTTAATTAATCAAGCATTATTAGTATAATCTTAAAGTTGAATTTAATGAAAAGCGGTTAATATAAATTTATTTTACGTGTTAACTCGTATCGTATTTACGTTAACAGTAGTGGCGTTAGACTTGGCGCCTTTTCGTCGCGTGAAAATGTAGGTTGCTGTGTGGTATAATTTACTAGCGGTTAGCGGTAAAATTAATATAGTATTTTTAAGTAAATAAACGTACATATTTATTGAATTTAATAAATATATATAATATTCTTTTGTAGTCACTTTAAAAGTTTATATTATACTTTCCTCTTCATGCTCTTCTAGTGAGAAATTGTATAAATAAAAAAACAAAATATCACTGACAATTGCTTTTTTTGTTTGATAAAATGTTTTTCAAAAATTGTTATTATATTAAAAATATCTCTGTGTCATACTTTAAGCTCTGTCTCTATTTTATTTCAATGCAGAAGGGGATGGATTGAGTGATGTGAGATTCTCCTATTTCTATCCACTTTAAAAAAGTGTTAATAAAGTTTTATAAATCTTATATAAATCTTTAATAAACATGGTATTAAGTTCCGTCACTGGACTAGCAATACCTCATATTAAGACGGAAAGTGGAGTACATGGTGTCTTGATAAAGATAACATAATGTATGTATTCAAAAGATAACATAATGTATGTTATCTTTTTATTTTTACCTTCACGCTATATCCCGCACACAGCAGGGTAGGCAGAGGGAATCTAGTGCTAAGACACTCCATTCCCCACTTTCCGCCGAATTCTGGAGGCATTGCGTGTTAAGTGGCGGAACTTAACGCCGCGCTTAGCCTCGACACCAGGCGAAGGAAATGGAAATATTAAATATTTCCACTCCTCGAGTGGGAATCGCACCCACAACCAGTCGCTTTACAGTCGCACCTAGTGCTTCTGCGCCACGACTGGCCCATGTTATCTCTGATTACTCTGTTTAAAAAAGCGTTAAGTTGTCAATTAAATTATATAATCTCATGATTTATTTCTTCCCCACTTAGACCACACGTCATTGACATTGTGTTCCCTAAGTATTTACTCGGCGTTTCTTACACAATTACAAAGTTGCCGTGATGTCAGCGGTGACGTCACCGGATAAGCTCTCGGTATCAGTTGGTATTATAATTTAATGAACACATACTATTAAGAAAGAAGTCAGGCATTTAAAGCCTTGTAGTGAAGGTCATTTGAAATGGAGACTAAGATTAGAATTTGTCATTTACGTTATTAATTCATTTCATTAAACTTGTATGTCCATCGTGGCGCAGTGCGATCGTGTCTGACTGTAAGCGCGATGGTTGTAGAATCGATTCCCACTCAATGAATGTACTAAAATTGTTCTCATTCTGTCGCTCTAATACCGTGGCGGCGTAGTAGAATACGCGAGCGTTTGTGTAACGTCTCATGTATGTGGGGAGGGTTTTCGCTGGGTTTGGGTACCTAAGGCCAACCGCGGCCTTGAGTTCCGCCAGTCAAAACTAAACGTCTGGCTTTCAGATGAAAAGACTTGACTTGATATTAAGTCCTCTTTAGACTACCATGCAGTGTGGAAAAAGAGTAAAGCTGCAATAAAAACATTTAATGAAGTTCTTTTAATCATTTTTAAAGTGTTATTCTACACTTAGGATAATTGAAAAAGACATTTAAAGAAAACATATAAAAAATTGAACGCAGCGGGATTCGAACCCGCGCCTCCTGAATACCGTTCAGGCGCTCTCACCACTGAGCCATGCGTTCTACTATCCGCTGCGTCGAAATTCTTATACGCTTTATTACAACTTATTTTTTTTTTTTAGCATCTCTGTAGAGAGATTTTTACAAATTTCTGCTACCCAATGATTATTCTACGAACATTCATTTGGCAAGAGAGAATGCTATTTATTAAATACTTTTTTAAATATTTTTAAAGTGTTATTCCATACGTAGGAAAATTGAAAAAGACATTTAAAGAAAACGTATATAAATTTAATGAAGTTGTTTTAGAAAACCCGTATCTCTAATATTAACTAGTTAATTTAATCTGAAATTTGAACTCACGACACTAATTAGTAATATAAACATGTTATTTTCCAACCTATTGAGCTCAATTTCTTACGCCGGTCTTCATATCATGTTAATATATTATTGTAATCAATTTTTGAATTTAATATATATATATTTTCGTAGCTTTCTCCTACGTGTAATCTTTTCTAGGTAATGACTATCAATTTTCGTTGTAGGTTTCTAGGTTCTAGCTTTCTAGTATAGTAATAACATTTGCATCTATACATCAACAATTTTCCTTGTATTCTGATTTGTACTTTATATTTGATACACATTTAAATACATAGATGATATTTTTCTGTATTTATACATCTATCTATTAAGTCAAAGTTAACTTAAGTTAATGCCTCACATCTGTGAAATATTAGCGCAAGAAACTCAGTGAATAAGCAGAACCAAAGAAGAATCGATAAAAGATGTACTTTTTTTATATTTTATAGTTTTTTTCAGGACTTTGAGTGTTTGATATTCGGAGAAAAAAACTGACGGAATATATATATATTTAGTACCAACAAAAATTATTCTCTTACGTCCGTATAGATGACAATGACAGTCCTATATACCTTTTTTCCTTCACGATGGTCACATAGAATGCTGTCGGCCACTTTACGCCTAAAATTGCGTGTTGAGTGGCGGAACTTAATTATGCCCTTTATCCCAGGGGCCAGAAGTACCTAATCTCTGAAATCTCACGAATGGGGGGAATCGAACCCACAACCATCGCGCTGTGACCCTGCGCAACGACGATAACAATGCCATTATTATATATACAAAATATATAAATATAATTCAGTTATGAAATCAGTTGGTATATAAAAAATAACAATATATAACCGGTTTATACCAATAAAGCATACTTGTCAGTCAATTAGCAAGTTTCAAGCAGCGTGATCGCAATTGATGCAACGTTGAGTGATGGTGGCTTAATGAGAATGTATGTATGTGATTGAGGTACTCTTTGTTCGTGGTATTATGAACCATACATAATGAAATATGAGAGGGGAATCCTTTATAGCGGGTGACCTAAATTATATTATGAATATTAATATTTAGGTTACCTACTTATAAGTTGTATGGCAGTGAAGAACAACCTTTTTTAAGCAAAGGGTAAATATGTGCTTTCAAAGTTTTTGGCGGTCCTAAATTACACTTCCTAATGTTATTTACAAAAGCTATGAAAAGAATAGAACCCTACGTTAAATTTTAAGCCCAAACTAACCCACGAGGGTGTATAATGTAACAATAAACAATTTTAAAAAAAATGTATTAATTGTAATTAATAATAATAATAATTAAAATTTAATAATAATTAAAATAACCATTAGAATATAGGAAGCAAATAAGTCATTGACCAGCACTACAAAAACTGTACATCTTGAGATTGCTTAGAGGAAGTATGATAAGTGGTTGATTGATGATTCTGCGGGTGTTGCACACCGATATAGACGCTTAGAATAAATACGCCTGCATAGTTGTTCATTTATATAATATATCTGTTTACTTATTTTTTATTACTTACTTATCACCTAAAACTTAATTTGTACAATCTTTTCATCTTGCGATTTCAAGAAATCATCCTTTATTATTTGTTTTCCTGCAAACGAATAGAAGCTATATGACAGATTCAGCTTTTGCCGCCAAGAAATTTAGGCTATGCTAAAGCATATATATAACATCTATATGTTATTATTGTTGTGTTACTTAGTATTTACAAGATTGAAGTAATACTAAAAGTTAAAAAAAAATTTTTTTACGCTTTATTCCTAGCGGGCAGTGAGAGAGAACGAAGCGCCAAACGCAACGTCTCTTAAAATTTTTTTTTTCGCTTCGTCCATCGTTATTAATGTTGTCATTCAGGGTGGGTGCGTGCGTCCTTATAATTTTTACATGACCGCACGGGTCTTCTTTAAAAATATTTTCTATATTTTAAATTATAATCGGGGCACCGTGGCGCACAGGGAGTGCCTCAAAGGAATGATCATAACTTCTTTCATTTCTCCGCTCTGATGAACAAGGCAAAGCCGAGAATGGGTTTTCTTGACTCTAGGTTTTCTATGCGATTTTTTTAAATATAAAGAATATTGTGGCCAGTCGTGGCCCAGTGGCACAAGCATGTGACTGTAAACGACTAGTTGTGGCTTCGATTCCCACTCGAGGAGTGGAAATATTTAATATTTCCATTTTCTTCGCTCTGGTGTCGAGGTAAAGTGCGGCGTTAAGTTCCGCCACTTAACACGCAATGCCTCCGAATTCGGCGGAAAGTGGGGAACGGAGTATCTTAATACTAGGTTCCCTCTGCCTACCCTGCTGTGTGCCCGATACAGCGTGAAGCTAAAAAAAGAAGAAAAAAGAATATTATAAGCATTACAGACGGTATTCGATAATCACTTTAACATAAAGTGACATACGAGTACACGTTGCTATAGCAACACATATTATACGCGCAACGGGACTTCTAATATTAATAATGACATGTATAAGTCCTGTAATCTGTAAAGTGCCGTTAGGAAATGAATGCAGCTCTCATAACATGTGAAGTAGGTCAGACATATTGAAATAAGATAGAAGTAAAGTAATATTTGAAAAGGCTCGCCTATTGTAATGTTACGCACACTTGCAACAATATTTGTCGTTTTACTTATTTTATGTATAACTTTTTCTTTTCTAACTTTTGAGTCTGTTGTGGTGGAGTATGAATTTAAACAATGGTTGTGGGTTTGATTCCCACTCGGAGGAATGATTATATTAAAGATTTTTATTTTTTAAACATTTTTAAAGTGTTATTCCACAATTAGGAAAATTGATTTTTTTATACGTTTTCTAAATGTCTTTTTTATATTGAAGTTAATTATATTTTTCTGTTCTCCTAACTAAGATAGCCTTGGCGTAGAGTTCCACTCAACACGCAATGTCTCAATTTCACGTGGAAAGTTTTGAACAGTGTTTTGACATTCTTCAGGTGCTCTCTGTCTTCCTTACTATGCGGGGAAAACATGAAGCGTTTTAAAATGAATGAATTCACAGTAACAAAATGCTTATTTGAGTACTAATATAGTGAGGGGACGACTTAAGAATACAATTCCCAGTAGGTAACCCAGTAGCTTAGTGGTAGGAGATTTGTTCTCCGACTGGCTCTCGACTACTAGGATATCAAAGACGAACCCCCAATTGAAGAAATTCAATTTAGAACAAATATTTGATATGACATAGATTTGAACCAGTTGCTACAAACATCAGCAACTACACATATAATAATATAGAGTACATACTATTTTCTAAAGCTATTTTCAATTGTATTTTAAATGCTTAAAGTGACACGTGTCTGTCATGTTACTATTGATGTGTCAGGCTTTGTGGTAATTGTATACACTTCTGGCTAAGGAATTAAATTGACTTAGTTTCCAATGGCTTGTTCTAAATCTTACTTATATATCTAAAAGTCATATATATTTCATTAAAATAAATAAAATATTTTATTATTTATATGTTTATATGTATTAATAATAGTATTAACGTGACCATCTTGGTGTAGTGGGCGAAATTCTGAAGTAGTTTCCTCAGACAAATGATTCGTGCTAGTTGAACAAAGTGCGGCGTTTAGTTTCACCACTTAATAAACAATGTCTAAGCTTCAGGCCAAATGCAAAGAACGGAGTGTCTTGACACTAACGGAAAAAACGTGATTCTGGAAAAAAAACTAAATTCTACAAAAAATATGTTATGATACTTACAATTTTTTGGTAGTTTTATTATTTGAAACTCCACGTTTGTTAATAAAAAAATCACATGCCAATTTAGAACAATATGTAGATAGCATTCCGTTAGAAAATACGTACATTTATTTTCATAGAGTATTTTTTGATAAAATAGCTTCGAATAACTCATGCCTCGTGCATACTGCAAATACCAACAATTGTCAGAATGCACTAATTAATCCAATTATAGTCGGATACCACTCAAAATTTTATTCATATTTTGAACGTATCGGTTTCTTTGGGTCGGGTTTAAAATTGATAAAAATTCTTGTTCAATTAACAATACGACTATTTCCTATTGATAAGTTCAAATATATTTTGTAGAAAACATTCTTTTAATAGCAAAAATAATATTCTTTTCTAAGAATAATAGGGCATAGATAAATAGGTCAGCTAAAGTTAATTATAATCATTCATTAATTCATTTAATCAATCGATTTACTTGCGTAGCAATTTAGTGTATATATTTTTTGTTTATTGTATATTACTTATAAGCATGTACACTGAAAGAGAGGAGGTAAAATAAAGTATTTTTTTAGTTCATAGAGATTGTTAGGAATTACCTCCTTTTTTCATTTTATTTGTAGACTATACTTTTTTCTGTCATAGCAGGATAGTCAGAGATAGGCTAGAGTCAAAAAGACTGACTGAGCTGTTCACCAACTTCTGCTCGTTACCAAGTGTCATTTTGACAGTCGAGTGACATTTTAAAGTCAATTGAATTTTAATATTTTTTTTAATTTAAATATCAATTTATCTGTTCTGGCAACAAAACGCGGCAACTAGCATGCAAAATTGGATGGTAATTAGAGACAGCAGGGTAGGCAAAGGGATTATAGTGTTAATACACTCCGTTCTCTATTATCCGACGAATTATTGTCAATTTACTAAGTCATTGCCCTTTGAGTGGTGTAACTTAGCGTTCCGCTTTGCATCGACACCAGAGTGAACCATTCCTCGAGTGGGAATCGAACCCACAACCAGTCACGTTTACAGTCACATTTTGAGCCTTAGAGCCCCTGCGCCAAGACTGGCCTGACTGGTAAATAATAATTAATTAAACAACATATATATATATTTACAATTAAGTATTATGTCAGTATATTGAATTGATGACCACCGGATCAATAATTAGTTACTTTAACCACTAAGCAAACAGGCTGTTCAAATGTGTTTAACAATAATCGATTATGTTTGTGATGCAAAAGCCGATTTGTCGGCACACGCGATTGCCATTGACAATGTAATCAGCTATCGAGATCAAGATCACGGACAAATAGAACGGAATAGCGCCGGCCGTTGGGTGGCTTAAGTTACGATGAATTAGCGAAGATGTCACGTTCTTTCTGCCTTATAAATACTAAAAAATCGATAAAAATATAGCTTCACGCTTTTTTCCTCTGAGTAGTCAGAGAGAATCTAGTGTCATGTCACTCCGTTCTGTATTTTCAGCTCGTTTGTTTTATACGTCGGAACTCAATGATTAGAGAAGAGAAATAATGATAGTTATTCCCCTGAATGGAAATCGAACCCATAATCATCGCGATTACAACCAGTGGCTGTTCTACTGTGCCACGACAATCTCAATTCTGATAAAAATGAATAAAACGTTATAAATTTTATAATTATAATACATTGTTTGTTTTATTTCTTCGGCAAATTCGATATAATTTTAAGGTTAAAAAAACCTGATCATATAAGATTCCGAAAATTTCTTTAATAAGATTTCGAACACATAGATGTATTGAAATAATTTAAGATTCATACCTAATTACTGCATGCTGTTGCTAGTCAGGCGTATACTAAATGCATTTTGAAGACGCTAAATATAAACTATGTTTCAAGGCAACACGATTCTACTTAAATGCTGTTACTTGTTGGTGTTATATGGTATTAATAATAAGTATTATTACATTTATAAGTAGGTATGAAGAAACTGATTAGACATGTCCATCGTGGTGCAGTGGGACAGCATTTGACTGCAATCGTTGTTGGTTATGGCTACGAATACAACCAGTAAGAATGAATAAACTTAATAAATGTTTTCATTTCATTGTTATTTCAAATAAAATAAACTTAATACTTATTCTATTACTTTTAAGAAAAGAAATGGAAACATGGTAGTACAATTTTTACTTATTCAGTAAATTCAACACAACACTATACGTCCATTTGAGACATAGTATAGTACCCGGCAATAAGTAATGCACATCGATGCTTAGAATGAAACAATCGGTTAGCTTCGACTTCGTAGAGCGTTGTCTCTGTCGCTTAAAATAATAACAGACCGATATCTATTAAAAGCTGTTACAACGACAATAGTAGTTGTCAGCTTTAATGATGTGGATTTCTTTTTTTAATAATTAAATTTGACGCCTAAAAATGAAAAAAATGAAAATATAACTAAACCAATGGACAACCTACACCTTTTTTTAAACCTTTTTTTAATTAAAAGGAATTGGAACTAATCGGGACCCATTATAATAATCATATTTATTTTATGTGTAAATGGATCTCGATTAATCCTGTTTTTGTAGGCTTAATAGCTTGTTTTTTTGCATTGTACATAATCTCACGTACAAAAGTTTTCCTCTTTTTGTTAAAGATGTAATTGTAAAAATAAAAATTTGAGGACAGTAACAACTCTGTATATATATTTTGAGATGAAACTGTAAACGTTTGGTTGTGGGTTCGATTCCCGCTCGGGGTATGTTTGTATTTAAGTTTTCGTTTCAACTCGATACGTAACGTCTGTATTTTAGGTGAAAAGTAACGAACGAATTGTCTTGATACTAGATCAATTCTAATTACCCCGCTATGCGAAAAAAGTGGAAAAGTCCTTTTTTATTTACATCAGAATCCTTAATACTGTGGGTTCCATGCCCACTCGAGGAGTGGAAATGTTTGATATTTTCATTTTCTTCGCTCTAGTGTCGAGGCAAGGCGCGGCGTTCTGTACCGCCACTTAACACGCAATGCCTCCGAATTCGGTGGAAAGTTGGGGACATCGTGTCTTAGCACTAGGTTACTTCTGCCTACTCTGCTGTATGCAGGATACGGCGTGAAGCTAAAAAAGAATATTCATATACAACAATATACTACGTTGTCATACATAGTTAATATGTGATATAATTACCATAACAGTTTAACATCAACGACGAAACTCTTATGATATGGACTACAATCTAAATTAACCAAATAGCTGAATGATCTGTCAATTTAATTGACTGGGTTATTGAGCGGCCGGATGCTGCAATACATAAGCATAGTATGACTATATTAGTCTGCGCATATCGTATCGTATTCGATAGCTGTTAGTATTGGAAAAGAGGTAAAAGTTAGAAATTATTACTAAACAAGCTTTTGATTTTAAATAATAATATATATAATACTTTTTTATTTGTAGTTTGACTCCTGTATAAAACTAAGAACATTTTATAAAAGGAGGAAGTAAAAAGTAAGATGTTTTTGGCGCAGTATGACACCGTCTACGATAGTAAGCGTGATGGTTGTAGGTTCGATTCCCATTTGCCGTACCTAATTGTATTTAAATTTCTGTTTTTTCGTCGTTTTAAGTAACTAAGACAAAGTGCAGTGTTGAGTTCCGCAACTCAACACACAACGACTCCATTTCGAGTGGACTGACGAGAACGAAGTGTTTTGAAAATTTTCAGATTATCTCGATATGCAGGAAAAAGCTACTAAATATATTTTTTGTATTTTGTAGTTTAATTAAGATATAGTTTAACTAAGAGTGTTGGTTAGTAAAACTGCATGTAATATTACAGTTGCTCATATATATCGTTGTCCTATCTTTATTATATTTCTTAAAAAAAAAAACTCAATTTTTTTTAAAACAAAATACATATAACATTGTATACAATGAACTATTAAGCCAGAAAATGCTTTCGCCTGAAACTATTCCCCGCAGAGCTGAACTAAATTACAAAGTTACCCAAAACTCATCTTATCCTTTCAAGAGTGAAAGCTTACCGGTCTTTATTACGGAGGGAAGATAGTGAACTAGTTTTACTTTATACAGCGAATATGTATGACAATATTTAAAATATGTATTAAACGAGACTTTTAAAATGCTTTTAGTTTACTTACTTAAATAAAATTTGTATATAAATTCAGTATAAAAATTTAAACGTAGCAGTATTAACATAGTGAGCATGTCTTGTTCGGTTAGAGCGCTTGGACAGTATCCAAGGTAAAATTTTTAATTCTAAATTTTAATACGCTATGGGTCTAATATTTTAAAATATAATAAAAATGTTGTGATATTTATTTTGGTTCTGTTGTGGGGGGACTCGGGTAGATTTTTAACATATTATCATTGTGGGTTATATACACATGTGTACTTCGTCTACTAATATATGTATGTACGTAATTATACGTCAAGGAACAAATTTGTATATTTTTTCACGAAAATTATGCGAACTGAGATATATGAAATTTGGTTCATCTTAAGTATTCATCGACATGAATTTGAAAAAAGATATCAAAATCAAATGTATTTAGTAATATTTAAGTATCAGAAAAGATTAAATAAATAAACTAAAAAATAATTACATACTAACATGCGTTTATCAAAAAACTGTTGAATAAAGTGACGGTAAACATGTTACTAAGGCAACGCATACTTGACGCGTCTACAAGACGTATAATGAAATTAAAAAAAACAAACACCTCATGTATTCATAACTTTAATTATATCAACCATCTTATTAAATTTCAACATTAAAAGCTTCTAAATGGGTCCATTATATTTATACCGAGGATATAAATAATAGACGTAAAAAAAGCAATAATTTCAGAAGTCACTGTTTGACATGCTCTATCCTAGCTCACAATACATTAGCGAAAACAAAGATTTACGACTTTGTTAAGCACAAAATTTATGGGTGGCTCATATTAAAATGCTTTTACGCAACGTTGTTAATCGACTTGGGGTTTTTTCTAAAGCTACGCCTATTTCGTGAGATATACTATAAAGAGAAGATAGGGGCTTGGACGAATATTTTTCGTTGATGTTAAGATATTTTGATTTGGGCCAGGAAATAAGTAGTATAATTAGGAAAAAGTACTTATTTAAAAATTATATAACGAACCGAACTGAATCTGTTATGATAATTATATGCTACAGCTTATTTCTTCACAGCCGTCAGTAATATAGTCCTTTATTCATTCTCCGCCTAAAATGGCGGAACTTAACGACGCGCTTTGTCTTTTTACCAGACGAGAGCAAATGAAAATTAATCACTTAAGTATAAACATTATCAATGTGGCCAGTCGTGGCCCAGTGGCACAAGAGTGTGACTGTAAACGACTGGTTGTGGGTTCGATTCCCACTCGAGGAGTGGAAATTATATTTCCATTTTCCTCGCTCTGGTGTCGAGGTAAATCGCGGCGTTGAGTTCCGCCACTTAACACGCAAGCCTCCGAATTCAGCGGAAAGTGGGGAACGGAGTGTCTTAACACTAGGTTCCCTCTGCCTACCCTGCTGTGTGCGGGATATAGCGTGAAGCTATTTATTTATTTATTTTATTATCAATTTAAGTATTATAATAGATGTTCGCCACGACGACCTCCCTAACTAGTTTAGAAAATAAAAACAAAACTTACTATAACATTTTTAATGATGTTCAATCTCTCAATATAACATATTCATTAATAGACCATCATCTGCATGAAATATGTAAACGGGACATCTCAACAACTATAAAATAACTTGACAATTAGGCTAATATTAATCCACACTTTTATTATAAATGCGAAAGTCTGTGTGTTTGTCTGTCACGCTTTCACGGCTAATCTACCGGTCCGTTTTGGATGAAATTTAGAATGAAAAAAGTAAAAGTAACTGGGTCTAACATAGACTACTTATTTTTTCAAAAATCAACCTCTAAAGGATTGAAATAGGGGATGAAAGTTTATATGAAAAATGTAAGCCGCTTAACCAATTGTAATGAAATTTGGCATAAATATAGTTGATCATCTAAGCTTAAACAAACGCTACTTTATTTTTTAAAGATTCCACCCCGAAAGTTGCAATATAACGAAATAGTTCACGCGGCGAAGTCGTGAGCGGGCCGCTAGTTAAAAATAATTTGTTAACACTTTCAAGAGCGATAACTTAATGAGGCGGCTGCGCTTGACAGATTACGATCACATGTCAATTACGGTACGTCACTAGCGCACCCAATTCACTGATAAATTAATTTATTACCAGTCCTGTCATCTCTTCATCACTTCATATATTATTTCTTTAATTAAAATGTACTTTAGCCCTTATTGTAAGGCGTCGTAAATTGAAAGATTGCGAACGTTCTTCGTTTTATACAATTAAGCTTCTTCGTTTTATGAATGATGACATTTTTTGTTTTTTGTTTTTAATATACGAGGATTTTTTTCAGCCTAACGTTTTATCTCGCTGGCTAGACAAAGAAGTTGGTGTCAAGAAACACTGTTTTTCACTTTCCGTCCTTAATCGAGCGATAGCATGGTCAAAGGTAGCTCAAGGAAAATCATTAAAATATGATAATTCTTCTGAGTAGAAATCAAACTCATACCTAACAGATATTACAGTCAGACGCTGTTACTTAATTTATAATGTCAATTAATTTAATATCATCATTTATAAAGTTAACATTTTAAATAAATAGGAATTTTATTATACATTAAATTAAAACTAATTCTGAAGAATATCAAAGGACCTGACTATTGTAAAAAATATGAAGAAATCCTACATAACTTTCTCTTTATGATGCGATGAAGTAATATTGCTGACTAGCTGTTACTACTCGCGGTAACTAAGACTATGTGCGGAGTTTAGTTCCGCTACTTATTACGTAATGTCTCGATTTCGAGCCTAAGGTGGAGGACGGAATGTCTTGACCCTAGGTCCTCTCCGACGAACCCGTTAAGTGAAAAAAAAACGTAAAACAGCAAAAAAGGAACTATAAACATATAAATAAGATTAGCTATGCATATAATATAAATTGGAATAAGTATCTTCATACAAACCGAACGAAGTCAGGGGCAACTGGAACATAAATTATAATAAGCTTTCAATTTAACACACGTAGACCGAGAGTAAAACATTTCCAGAAATTAATTTGTTTAGTATTTCACTAATGGCTCTTCGTATTTGGAATTACTATAATGATTTATGACCCAATATATTATTTGGCGAAATAATAGTGGTTATATAGAGCAAGGTGTATTTTAGGCTACAGTTAATGACACAAATTTATACCTATCATAAATTTTTCATCATTGTGCCAGCCTAGAATTTGAAGTTCAGGTTAGTCTAGCCATTTGTTTACGACCCTTTAGTGTGCCAATGTACAAATTACCTATGTATTATAGACGTAGTATGTACTCGTATGTATATGTATTAGAATTTCTTAACACATTTAAATATTTTTTTTTAAATATTCTATGTAGAAATATACCTTTTCATCTGGAGTTTTTATATTATTCTGTAGGCTTAATTCACTGGTAAAGTTAAACGAATATATAGTATAATAAATGATAATGAAATATGAAGAAAACGTTACGAAAAAAAAAATGAAATACTACGAAACTCGAACCTGCGCCTCTAGGAAGCCGTTCAGTTTCTTTGGTTCTACTACCAGCTACGTCGAAATCTTTGTAGAGAGGTTTTTAAAATATTTCCGTTACTTAAAGATTATGAAAAATCATTTAGCAGGAGAGAATGCTAATATTTATTAACAAATTTTAACAAAAAAAGTTGAAAAGTTGTTTATTTTTTTAAATTTTCTAAGTGCATAAATAACACTTTAAAATATTAAAATAACTTCAGCAAGCTTTGGTCTCAAATATGAAATATAGCTACGACGATTCAACTAATACGGTAATCATAACCGATGTGCGAATATCTATTACGAAACGGGTTCTCATAAATAAACTTGACCCCACTGTCTGATTAATCCGCGTCACTTTCTACAGTGCCAAATGGGTCGGAAACCGCTCAACTATTTCGTACTACGAATACAGGAATAAAGTTTGTAGTCCACTGTCCACAAAAAAAATTTTTTATAAAAATATAATCCATAAGCTAATCGTTTTTTTTGTTTTTCAAAAATATGTAATGAAGATTTAAAATCAAATATTTTTTGAAGGTCACTTAAATCTATACTGGGATCCTAAGTCCCACGCACTGCTTTAAGTTCCTCTTTTTGCAAAGCTATAGGCTCGGTAACCGCAACTCTTAAGGAGTTTTTTCTCGACCATTTGAAAGTACTATAACGTAGGTACCTAGCTACTCGTAGATACTAGCTAGGTGATCCTAGGATTAAAAAATTAGCTTTACGCTATATCCCGCACACAGCAGGGTAGGCAGAGGGAACCTAGTGTTAAGACACTCCGTTCCCCACTTTCCGCCGAATTCGGAGGCTTGCGTGTTAAGTGGCGGAACTTAACGCCGCGCTTTAAGAGGAGGATTTACTAGGATTACCTATGATTTAATGTAAAATTTATGGTCTAAATAAAAAAAAATATCCTCTAAACTTTCAATTTAAACTAAATTAAAGATAATATATTAATACTCAGATAAATATTGATAGTTACATAATTCTTGTAAATGATAATAGTTTAAAAAAATAGTAAAAGTGTATTGCATTAAGCATTATAGGAATTCTTGTACCAAGTTCTACATTTTCCACCATTTTTAAAATTGTAAATTTGATAGACAGTAAGGACAAATATATATTTATAAATCCATTCATCACAAAATACACAAAATTATCGAATATGAAAAATATATTAAATTTATTCTTAAAACATCGCTACCATAACATTGGATGTCATTCTTAATTTTAAATACTGGCGTGCCAATGTAATCGCTCTATCTTGACGGCTTTACTGTCGTTCTAGGAACTATGCCGATTCAAATTGCGAGTAAACAACTGATATGTCCAATTGTACTAAGAAGATATTCGCAATGATATAATATTGAAAACTATCACAAGGCGACAATAAATATTTTTTTTGGGCTATTTACTCCAAGAGAAAGAAAATCTTTAGAAATTCATATACCTATACAAAGATGGCTTTGTGTGATGAGAATTATGCAGACAGAGAAAAATAACATGTGGCATATTTGAAGTTTATATACATTAGAAGCGTAAATATATTTCATTACTGCTAATTTATTGAAAAAACATTAAATTAATAAAATATTACAGATATTAATATATTATCAAATGTTTGACATATACCGTTATATAATGTAGCAAACGTTAGCAATTAATTATAAGGAGTCTATTTTTACTCCAATTCAGACAAGCATTAATTTCAAATTAAAATAGTCTTATTTATCTTTTTTTCTCAAATAATTAGTTTTAAATTTCACGCAGACGTCCTTACAAAGTAAAATACCGTTGGGAACTTGTTAATTTTAGTTTCAACTTTGCCTTGATCTTCAAAAAACGAAAAGAGAAAAGGACTCGGTGAATAAAATACGACTTAACTGAACTTGAACAAAAAGCACTGTGATTCAGCTTAGAGTTATACATAGGAGTAGGTAGGTGAATTAAGCACTTGGCTGTGAAACATCTGGCTATTTTCATGTAAAGAAGTCAAGGTTTTGTTCTCCACAAATAGGAGGTGTCTTTTATTAATTAATTTGTTATGTGTAACAGCAGTTCCATTTAACTCATATATATGTGGTAATGGAAATTGAATTTAGGTTAAGTTGAAGAGAGAAGTAAGGCAGAGGGCAACGTCTGGCTGCAACGCCTTTGCTATTGATTTTGGTATCGATCGTTAGTTATTTAGCATAAGTTATTTTTATTACTTTGCTCTGGTAAGACAATGCCGCTTAATACGCAATTTCTTTAGTTCGGACAGAAAGTGGAGGTCTTGATACTAGATTGATCCACTTGACTATGCTTGCTTACTGCTACTGTGTAGGAAGAGGCGTAAAATTCCTAGCTTGAATTCAGATCTTGTTTTTTTTCTAAATATTATTTTGCAAATTTTCGCTTTATCATTGAAGGAATGTAATAAAAGGGCAAAGCAAATTTGCACCCTATCACGGTGCAATCTCAATAGTCATAACGGTCTGTACATATGAAACTTGCATTATCATATAAAACGAATAACAGAGCTAGATGTCACACAACTTAGTTCCGAGGTCTTTATGACTTTAACCTCATAGGAATTTCTCTTTAGTTTTTCCTTATTTTTGTTCAGGATTGCATCCTTTCTTGGTGCCTTACACCCGATATCCTCTTTTGGTGGTGCGTTGACAGTAAGTAATGCTAACGTTAGCTCTCAGTTGAAAATAGATGTAGTATATAGTATACGGAGGTAGCACGGACAGGGATTTAAATGGTAATAGGTTCGATTCTCACTCTGGGCTATAGATTTTATTATGTATAAACTTCAAAGTTTTTAAAGGGAACGAAAAGTTAAGACGACTTACTAATACTTCATTTCTGGCTATCCTTCATCACGAAAGAAATTTGTATAGAAAAATTTATCACATATTTACTTTTAAACATTTTTAAAAGTGTTATTCCACACTTAGGAAAATTGAATTCTCTTGCCAAACGATTGTTCGTAGAATAATCTTTGGGTAGCAGAAATCTGTAAAAATCTCTCTACAGACATGCTAACAACAAAAATAAGGTGTAATAAAGCGTATAAGAATTTCAACGCAGCTGGTAGTAGAACACATGGCTCAGTGGCGAGAGCGCCTGGACGGTATTCAAGAGGCGCGGGTTCGAAATTTTCATACGTTTTCTAAATGCCTTAATCACATATTTATATAAAAATTCTTAAAAAACAGCAGATTAAAATTAAATAACTGTATACAAAATACAATTCAAGACCGTGAACATGAACTAATACTATCTAAGCTATATTCGTTACAAGCCTAGCGGTTGTATCTATTAATAATAAAACAGAACGCTCATAATGCCGATGATGCTTAACTGTTTATAATTAGACTGACTTTATGATATAATATGGGCAGGTTGAAATATTTAAGATAACATTTGCTTTAAGTATCTATCTAAATATTTATAATTGTTTTATTATATAGGAATTTGGCTGATATTTCGTTTAAATATGTATATAATGTCACGGCCGGGTTAGATTTTATTATGTTGTTTCACCTATTGGTGTAGTTGTTAGTTATTTAATAGATGACGTCGGTCTCAGGTTCGGACATCCTCTATAGTATGATTAAGATAAAGATTGTCATATATATGTCAGAGTCCTAACTCCATTAGACGGTCAAATTTGAGGCAGACGTGGCGAACTGTTACTGTAAACGTGCTTGTGGATTTCATTTCCACTAGGAGTAGTGTTAATATTTTATTTTTTCCCCACTCGACACACAATGTATGAAATTCGAGACTGATGAAAGTGGAGAGCAGAGAGTCTTGGCACTAGATCTTCTGCTATGTGTGATAAAGCGTGATAGTGAAATAATATATATTTTAGCAAATAAACATAATATGTTATATTAGTGGTCCGATCATTGTAAAATAACATATGTAGGCATTTTATCTTTGCCTAATTTAGAATTTTATTAATTAAGAGCTTTTACGCGTTAAAAGCTTTTAGAGATAAATTCTATGTTTTTTTTAAATTATTAATAATTCTTAAATTACATACAATCGTTTTTTTTTTATTCGTTTGTTATACTTTGCTGTCATAGCACTGAAGACCGCTGCGCTTTCAGTCGACAAGCAGAGTTAAAAGATTCAAATACGACAAGAATATTTAATATTTTTAGAATAATTAAGTCAAATCAGTGATGCCATTGCCAAATAAGTTTGAATAATAATTTTAAAGTTATTAAAAAATTGTATAATATTCGTAAATATTATTTGAGGCCTGACTGTAAGCTCGATAATTGTGGGTCGATTTCCATTCAAGGGAACGATTATATTTAAATTATCATTTCTTCGCTCTAATACTCAAGCGCGGCGTTGAGTTCCGCCACTCAACAAGCAGTGCTTGACTTTCGGGCGGAAAGTGGCCATTATCATCCTTGCAGTTTCTGTCATTTTGTAGTGGCCAGTCGTGGCTCAGTGGCACAAGCGTGTGACTGTAAACGACTGGTTGTGGGTTCGATTCCCACTCGAGGAGTGGAAATATTTAATATTTCCGTTTTCTTCGCCCTGGTGTCGAGGTAAGGCACGGCTTTAAGTTCCGCCAATTAACACGCAATGCCTCCGAATTCGGCGGAAAGTAGGGAACGGAGTATCTTAATACTAGGTTCCCTCTGCCTACCCTGCTGTGTGCGGGATACAGAGTGAAGCTTAAAAAAAAAATCATGCCACGAAACAGATAATTAAAATAATTAAAAAAAGAAATTAATTACAGGAATAGATTTCGTAAATTTCGCGATTGTAAACGTGACCGTGTAATGTATGCATTAACGTTAAACAGTGGATGTATGAGCGTACCTATTTTGGTAGGGCAAAGCCGAGATGCGTCAGCTATTGAGTTCATTGTTGCACCACTTTAAATATAGACCTGATGTCGACTTGCTGTGAATGTTACTCCTGCACTTTGGTATTTGCAAGAGTAAATAACGATTGAAATATTGCGTGCTGATGTAGTAGGGTATAAATACATGTATATTTTTTAATATGTTAGTATTATATATAGTATTGATGTCGTGAATCAGTTGGGTAGCGTTTGACTTAACGCGATGGTTATGGGTTCGATTTTCCCTCGGAGGAATGATAATATATTATGTTGCATTTTTCAGCTCCGTTATCTAAGACAGAGTGTCGCGGCAAGTTCTGAGATTTGACAAACAATGTTCGACGACTCGACGTATAGAGAAGGGGCTGTTTACAAGCGCAAGTTTGTGAAGGTCGATATATGGATTTTTGTTACTTTTTAATACAATAACTGAAAAGATTTTGATGAAACATTACACTAATTAATATAACATATATTTCATTTTTAGTATACAATGGCTTAGATCTCTGTCTATAGGCAATGGTTGTGAATACGATCCCCACTAATAACACTTTTATTTTATTTCCCCCTTATCCCAGTACAAGGATTGAATTATTTATACACATTTACAATTAAATGAAACAAGTTAAATTATAAAAAATATTTAATAGATTTTTTTTTTTAAATTTGACAGGAGTAACAGTCTAAAATAATACATCACCGTTTTTTAGTGTGGGAAGTAACCAATAGGTTACGTAAGTTGGAGGACGATCCAATAAGAGTTAATCATCTCAAAAGACAGTAGAGTTATTGGAGGCACTTGACCTAATATACGAAAATAATCACCAATTAAATTTACAGCCGAGCCAACGGGTTGGCAACACGGTCAATGCTGATATTCAATATAACGAAATAGTCTTTCGTTATTAATATTTCTTATGCCTTAACTGACCGTTAAGATCTTTTTTGGAATTTCTTTTTTTTTTTTTTTAGCTTCACGCTGTATCCCGCACACAGCAGGGTAGGCAGAGGGAACCTAGTGTTAAGACACTCCGTTCCCCACTTTCCGCCAAATTCGGAGGCATTGCATGTTAAGTGGCGGAACTTAACGCCGCGCTTTACCTGGGCACCGGAGCAAAGGAAATGGAAATATTAAATATTTCCACTCCTCGAGTGGGAATCGAGACCACAACCAGTCGTTTACAGTCACACGTTTGTGCCACTGGGCCACGACTGGCCACAATATTATGGAATATTTTTTACAAATATGAAAGAAAAACATATCAAGCATTAAATTTTATAGTTCTGAAGCAATGCTTGTTACTACAAAGTAAGAAGCTTACTTAATAGCTAATTGAAGATTACATGTCTGTCTGGTTTTGTAAGGCAGATATACAATTTATAGAGGTTATCGTAGTGCAGGGGATTGAGTTCCGTTGCAGGTATCATAATTATTATATTATAATAATTACTTTCATTAAGGCGTTGAGGTCCACCACTCTATAAGGATATTCTGACTCGGGCGGAAAGTGAAGATCGGCATGTTCACCCTTCTACGCGGACGATTAAGCTTAATCGAAGCTATATATAATTATTATTTATTTTAATTGTAATTGGGTATTTTCATTTAAAGTATTAAATAAATCTAGTTATATATCTATCTAAATCAGATCACATTAAGATATTTAAATAGTATTCTAAGTTCTAAATTTTCTGCACTTTGCCGAATGTATAGGATATTAGACGGTTTTTACCCTAAGTTAAATACCACAATAACCTTTGACCTCACATTGAAAAACGAAAATAATTTCTTCTAATCCTTAAAAAAATTCCTTGAGTTAAATATAAACTCACGTCCTGCGTCCTCAGCTTCTAATTTATATTATGAAACTAAATAACACTTCGTTAGTAGTATACTTAAGGAGAATATAACTATTTTAAGTGTTGACTATTCACATTTTATTTTGAATATCGATGATCTTTTCCTTTTACGAGCTAATAAAACAGGTCCATATAAAGCTTATCGTTAATATCAGCTTATTAACCCAGTAGCATTTAAAAGAGTGTAAAAGTATATATAACTACTAACCAATTACAGATGTGTTGCCTTATGTTTAATCTAACACGATCGGATGCTTTCAACGGTCTATATCAGGGGTTCTCAACCTTTTTTTGATCAAGGACCACTTTTACATTATTCTTACTAGCAGGGACCACTATATAAACTATGTAAACCTTGCAGTTTCTGTCATTTTGTAGTGCGAGGAGTTGTATTAGTTTGGGTAGAGCTGGGTACGACATCCGCTAAATTTGAAATCGCTCGCGGACCAGGTTATCTCTTCTGCCGACCACTAGTGGTCCGCGGATCACTGGTTGGGAACCAGTGTTTTAGATAGATCAATATATAAAATATTATACGTACATAAAAAAAACTCATTTTGCACGTCCACTGGCTTTAGAAATAGCTTGACAGGTCTGATGATTGACAAAATTTCATTCATACTCTAGTTACTCGTATATCAATATATTGTGATTATTTTTAATTTAATTTGAATCATAATTAATATAAAATACATACTTTTTATATAAGCCGCTTAATTTGCGAATAAATCTAGCCTAAATAGAGGAATTAAAGTATAAAAAAACTATTCTGTTTCTAAAAACCTGACACACAACTATTGGTTCTCATAAAATATTGGGGGACTTTACCATAGAAGCATGTTATAAGGGAGAAAGAAAGTATGAAATTATTATGGCAAAGGTTACCAATAACGCGAATTGCGAGAATCACCTATTAAATAAACATTCCCCCCAACTGGATTAGAACTCATAACCATAGTGCACAGTCAAGACGAGAAACACAATTAATTTAATTATTATATTATAATTTTTTTTTAGCTTCACGCTGTATCCCGAACACAGCAGGGTAGGCAGGGTAGGCATAGTGTTAAGACACTCCGTTCCCCACTTTCCGCCGAATTCGGAGGCTTGCGTGTTAAGTGGCGGACCTTAACGCCGCTCTTTACCTCGACACCAGAGCGAAGAAAAATGGAAATATAATTTCCACTCCTCGAGTGGGAGTCGAACCCACAACCAGTCAGTTTGCAGTTTGCAGTCACACGCTTGTGCCACTGGGCCACGACTGGCCACTATTATATTTAATTAATTAAATGTATTTTTTGATACTAATTTTAAATTTTAATAATATAAAAAAAATGGTCTTTAACCTTAAGACGTTCAACATTGATATAGTCGGAAACTTTACTAACGCTTTGCATTGCAGATGCGTGTACACCGGTTGAGGATAAAAACCTGTTGTCATGTGAATTCTCACATCGTACGTCCCATCAGATTATGGTGCGGAATTGTAATTAAGCTATTTTTTAAATTAACATAGTCCTGACGTCGAATTACGTGAATGATAGAATTGTGATGATTCAGATTTAGGTATCTTCTGCGAATATATGGGGAAATAAACTCTCCACACTTTATGTCACATATTAAGTTGAGTCTAATTTCGTCATATAGCGTCAATGTTTAAGTTGAAGAATAAAATTGTCTTTTGCTTTAGAGACTAAATTATTTTAGCGAGCTATTTAAGAGCTATAATTGCAATTGGTTGTGATTTCAACTTTTTCTTTTTTTCGTTGTATCTCGCACACAGCAGGATAGGCAGAGGGAACCTGGAGTTAAGACACTCCGTTCCCCATGCACTGCCGAAATCGGAGGCATTGCGTGTTAAGTGGTGGAACTTAACGTCGCGCTTTTGCCTTGACACGAGAGCGAAGAAAATGGAAATATTAAATATTTCTACTCATTGAGTGGGAATCGAAACTACAGCTAGTCGCTTTACAGTCACACTTTGTGCCTCTGTGTCATAACTGGCCCCAATTCAATTCCGACTCGTTGGAAATCAAATCAGTCGTGTAAAAAGTAAATTAAATCTTATCTGCCCCGTTTACAATGGTTGTGAGTTCGGACTGGACTTGAGTGATTTTTATAAGAAGTATATAAAAGTTGAAAAAGACATTTAATGAAAACGTATACTAATTTGAACGCAGTGGGATTCGAACCCGCGCCGTCTAGGCGCTTTCACTGAGCATGCGTGGTGACAGCGCCTGGACGATTCAGGAGGCGCGGGTTCGAATTCCGCTGCGTTTAAAGTTTTATACGTTTTCTTTAAATGTCTTTTTCAATTTTCCTAAGTGTGGAATAACATAACTTTAAAAATGTTTAAAAGTATATAAAAGTATATTTGTGATTCTGAACAAGGCAAGGCAACACACGCCACGTACAGCATCTTAAAAATTCTCTATTCGTCTCTACGAAAAACAGTGTTTTTGAGTCTACGTTATTTATAAGCACATAACAAAAAGTATGAACATCAAAAAAATAATATATGTAAAAAAGAAGCAAAAACATGAATATTTATTACAAACATAATAATTCTCAAACTAATTTTAAATAATAGATGCTATAAATATCAGCCTTAGCTCAGTTTGTGTGTAAATATGTCAAAGTCGTGTTAGTCTTGCGAGGAGGTCCCATCATTCATGTTATGACAAATCGTCATACTTGATTACCTTAAACTATTGCCACTTGAACTTGAAATGACTTAACTATTCAAATTATCGAACGATTTCTTTATTATTTATTACACGAGTATTATAAAACGATTTTTTATAAATAGACAAAAAAAAATGATTTTTTTGTTATTATTTTTTTTAGCTTACTTACTCTGTATTCCGAGTACAGGAGGGTAGGAAGAGGGAACCTAGTATTAAGATACTCCGCTCCCCGGATTGATATTCGAAATTGATATTGAGACCTTTGCCTTGCCTCAACAAATAAGTACGCAATATCTTGAATTTGAGCACAAAATAAAGAACAGTGTCGTACATTAAGTTTTCATTGACTATTCTGTAAACTAGAGAAAGCGTTAAGCTTCATATAAAAGAAGTATTTTATATTATAATTTTGCTGTAAGAATTTACAGGAAAACAAAAACATTACTGTCAGAATAAAAAATAAACAGTCGTGCTTATTTTTTATTTATATTATAATTTGTACTTATTTAGCATTGTAGTGAATATTGCAGATTTTAAAAATTGACTGCATATTTTTTTTAAAAATGTTAAATCATATTTATTGCTATACTCAAAAAAGGACTTTTCATTTTCTCTCTGTCTACGCTTTTTACCTCATAGCAGGATAGCAAAAGGGAACGTAGTGTAACACCCTCTTCTAGATTCTTAATTTAATGGAATGAATATACTTAATATACCAAATTGCCTTTACTGCATATACAATAGTAAAAAAATGAAACTTACGTACACATTGTGTGAGCAAGTGGGTTATGTTTGTGCATCTGTTTAAGCAATGGCGGCCTTAACGTCTATATATTGATAATGAGACTGTTACAATATCTTTGTAATTAATACGGTAAATCATTTCATTATGTCAGGGTTGCCAACTCATGTAAAATCATCTATAAAACATTATTTTGCTTATAACTTATAAAATTGTTGTGTTTCGCCCTTTATATGGGGCAGGTACTGGTTGTGGGTTCGAGGAATTCAGATATTTATTAGTGTCACACGCAATGCCTCCAGAATTCGGCGGAAAATGGGAAATGGTGTCTTAGCACTAGATTCTCTCTACCTACTCGGCTGTGAGCGGAATACAGCGTGAAGCTACAAAAAAAGTTCGCTGGAAGTCGAAAGACCCTGGATAGTCCGGGATTAATGGCAAGTAGAAGATGTGTCTTACTCGTCTTTTGTCCCTTGTGTGCTCTTTGTGTGTTTATGTTCTTTAGAGCCATTAAAGAACATCAACTGCCCCTACATAGACTGGTACACGTACAAAAATACTTAAAAACATCTCAGGAGAGTGATATGATAATTCCTTATAGGTATTATAAGTCTGATGTAATAGATTCAAATCTCCGTAAATGCAATATTTTTTTTTCTTTTTTTTTAGCTTCACGCTGTATCCAGCACACAGCAGGGTAGGCAGAGAGAACCTAGTGTTAAGACACTCCGTTCCCCACTTTCCGCCGAATTCAAAGGCTTGCGTGTTAAGTGGCGGAACTTAACGCCGCGCTTTACCTCGACACCAGAGCGAAAAAAATGGAAATATAATTTCCACTCCTCGAGTGGGAATCGAACCCACAACCAGTCGTTTACAGTCACACGCTTGTACCACTGGGCCACGACTGGCCACTGCACTGACTGGACACATATTTATTATTTAGAAAATTCCATTGTTTCCTTTGAATAATGACAGGAAGAACCTAGTGTCATGATCCTAGGTCCTCCAATTTCCACTCCATAGTGAGATATTGCGTGTTGTGTAGTAGACCTAAACGCCGCCTCCTATCTTAGGTACCAAAGCGAAAGAATGAAAATAACTTAAATATTACTCATTCCTGCGAGTGGGGATTGAACCCACAACCATTGCAGTCAGACCCTGTCCCACTGCGCCTTGGTGATCTTCATACTTGACATAACAAAAACGTAAGTTCCTTAAATATATATTTTTTTATTTATACACTCTCCACATATAGTACTATATCACTAATATCCAGATTGCAAGCAAACATTATTCTTAGTATTCAATTTTGTATAGAAATATCTTTCTTGTAAGGAAACAGTCACAAGTTATTGGATCACCTATATTTATAGGTTCTACAAATACATTTACTTCTTACGAATACATTTACAAAACAAATAGACATTGAGGATATTTGCATTTGTGTCACTCGACAGGTGTGACTCATTGCACGTACAAATTGTAACGATTTGCTACGACTGCTGGTGCATTTTATCATTTTGCCACTATCGTGACAGCATGAGCGCTATTGATGTTAATATATATTTGTTTCGTTGGGCAATTTTAAGAAAATAATATGAGTTTCACGATGTTCTCCGCATAGCATCGTCGTCGGAGAGAGCATAGTGTTAGGATACTCCGTTTCCGTTCTTAAATCGGAAATCCGCTCTGTCTGTCTGACGTCGGGATGTTGAGTGTGAACTGGCGAAACTTAACGCCTCGCTTTGTCTTCAGAGCGTGGAGATGTAAATAATTAAAATATAATCAATATTCCTAATAGGAGTCGAACTCACAACTAATTTCGTTTACAGTAAGATACTGTCCGAACACACCACAAGGGCTTCACGATGAATGGAAAATAATATAATATCGTCTTATTTATCGTCTGTTTTGAAATTTCAAGCAAGTTTCAAATTTAGCACGGTACGTAGAGGGAACCTAATGAGAAGACACTTCGCTTTCTTGTCATATTATTTTGTTTCATTTAAAACTGGTCCATCTGTTAAATTACAACTGTCAGCAGATATTATTTAGCCGTTGTACATTGGTATACTTATTACAGCTCTCTTTTATCCAAGTTGTTTTTTAGCTGTACGGATATAAGTTAACAGGCCGTACTTCACTTTCCACCTGATAATTGTGACATTGCGCTTTAGGTGGTGGAATTTAACACCGAACTTTGTCTTATTAGAGTGGAGAAATTAAAAAAAAATTGAATAGCTTCACGCTATATCCCGCATACAGCAGGGTAGGCAGAGGGAACCTAGTGTTAAGACACTCCGTTCCCCACTTTCCGCCGAATTCGGAGGCATTGCGTGTTAAGTGGCGGAACTTAACGCCGCGCTTTACCAAGTAGTGATTAAATGAAAATGATTTAAAAGTTATCATTTTTGCGAGAGGGTATAGAGCCCAAAACAATTGTCCATTATAATTAGATCAGTAGTAACAGATCAGTATTCAGATTGAAAAGTGGAGACTGGAGTGCCATGATACGATTCTCTCTCTGAATACTCTGTGCTACAGGAAAAATCTAAGCGAGTTTATTTATTACTATGTTATTCTTAATAAAAAAATTGTAAAGCACAAGTTCAAATACCACTAAATTCAAATTATGACATATTTTCTAAAAATGGTTAGCTTCTACATGTTTCATACATTGTAAGAACTTCGTCATTGTTGACTATAAATTGACTTCACTTTATTATGACTTGACATGCTCTTAATAGGTTTTCCTTTAGACCTTGGACTATTTTTATTTTTACTTGAACATTTAGGTCATATATATTTGTGCCATTTTATTCTAACACCATAATGACTCGCATTAAAGTAAACGCTCAATTATTGTGTGAAACTGTTGGTGACGCGTCATATATTTTTATATTAATGAATAAAATTATTATTAATTGCTTCATGCACTGTTTACATGGAATTGGGTAAATTCGTTTGAATTGTTTATTTTTCTATAGTTTTACTAACTATACACACAATGAAAAAGGTCGTCGTGGATAACTAATGATATTTTTTTAAGGTTTTAATGCGACTGTTTGTGGATTCGATTCTCGCTCGGTGAGATGATCATAACTTGTTTTTTAGCTTCACGCTGTATTATGCACACAGCAGGGTAGGCAAAGGGTTATGACACTTCGTTGCCCACTTTCCGTCGAATTCGGAGGCACTGCGTGTTAAGTGGCGGAACTTAGCGCCGCGCTTTGCCTCGACACCAGAGCGAAGATAATGAAAATATTAAATATTACCACTCCTCGAGTGGGAATCAAACCCACAACCAGTCGTTTACAGTGACATGTTTGTGCCACTGCGCCAAGACTTTCTGCTTAATTTTATAATTCATTTCTCCGCTTTGGTCAACAAGACAAAGCTCGGGGTCAATTTTGTTGTTCAACAGGTAACAATGTTTCAAATAGTAAGAACAGACAAAAAATATAAAAAAATAAATATATTATCAGATATTATATATGTATAAAGCAGAGAGTGATCTAGTGGCACGACAATCAGTTCTCAGTGTTTTTTGCATCGACATCATAGCATTTTGTCATAATTTAGAAAAAAATATTGAGTTTCATAGTCACTGCGAACGTATGATACGAAATCAAAAGCTTTTATACACATGATTCAATGCATGGCAATGACATTTTACTATTTATTAATTAAATTATATTTTATTTATATTATTATAAAGAATAAGAAAACGCCATGGATTCTATATTATATTATATTTAATTTAGAAATGAAGGTCAAACGTGAGTAAGCTGCGTGGAAATAATGACATGATTTCGTAGAACTAGCGACGTTTACGACTTCTACTGTAGCTTATCGTTTGTTTGGCATTTTTATTGATATAGACATAGATTGTGCGCTTAATTTTTATAATATGTATGTAAATATTATTTTTACGCCACTCTAAAAACATTTTTGAGAGAGGAGCTCGGACAGTGGAAGCGAGGGCTAATGTGTATTAAATCTACACTTGGGTCGTAAGTCATAGACATTGCTCCAAGCTCCTCTCTCTGTAACACGATGGACATCACGGTAAGGTTAGTATAAGAAATGCTAAGGAGTTTCTTCTCATTGGGTTCGATTGCTTTTATCAGAGAAACGTTATAAAAATTATGTATTATATGCAGTAATAAAAGGTTTAGTATTATATGCCGTAATAAAAAACTAAATTGATCGAAAAGTTTATTTACGTAGCACTGTTTGTGTATGTATGAAAGCTTTATAGAATCTCAACTGTATCTAAGAGTATATCCTTAAATGTAGGTAGAGGTCTTTCCCGTCTAGTGGTATATAACGCGCCATATGGATTCATGACCGAACAATATTTCTTAAAAAAACAAAGAAGGTACATTGCACCCAGCATTGTGACATTGTTTGTTAAAATGGCGTAACTTAACGCCACGTTTCGCCTGGCTGAATTAAGGAAATGAATACAACTTAATCTTTCCCCCGTGTGTGATTTGAACTTGTGACCAATTGGTACACAGCACAGCATAATAAAAAATCGCTTATATTATATTTGATGTTAAGAAATGTATCCTGTTTAATTTATTCCATGTTAATAGTCACTCTCACTGACCTCCACACTATTAATATCGTACGTGCAAAAAACAATGAATAAGTTTTTATATATATGTACAAACAAATGTAGGCTAAGTGTTTTTTTACTATTAAGTGGCTGTTTAATCCAATGCGAGACAAACTGTCAATAAGTGACAGGTCTCATCTGTCAATTGACACTCAATTTACTTTCGATTAAATTCTCGGTACTGTTAAAGTTCGAATGTATTTATATACTACTGGTGACGACTGCGCTGTGTTTCTTTTACAAATAGTTCTAGAGAGAAATGAAATGGATGATTTTAAGATAAATCGGTATAAATTATTAAGGTCATGTTCATTATTTTACCTAAAGCGAAAAATATTTTTTTAGAAAACGTATAAAATTTTGGACGCATCGGTATTTGTACCCCTTGGAAGTCGTGTAAGCACTCTGACCGCTAAGCTATACGTTCTACAGCCGGCTACGTCGCAATCCCTATACGAATGTTTTTCAATTATTTTCTAAGTGTGTAAATAATACTTTATAAAATCTTAAAAATACCACCTAAATCGATTTACTCACTGCAAGGAACAAGCAATAAAGCATCTAATTATACAAATTGAAAATACACATATTCGTTTCTACAATATGAGTTAAATAAAATTAATATTTTAGTTACGTAATATGGATATTATGGACATTGCTTTTATGAAGGTTAACGAGATTAACCCCTAATTTTCTTACCGTTCACTTTCACGCTCTTGCATAAGAAAGTTATTTTACAGTATTTCACAAAAGACTACTATAGGTTAAGAAACCATATGACCCTTGAAATTTTTTTCAAGAAATTTTTTTTAATACCTTGAGGTCGTTTTATATACCAACATGTATATACCAACATGTCTAAATTTGTTATCGTATAACGAATTACACATTAGATAAATTTAATGTGTACTAAAATTACACAAGAATCTAGAATTCGGTTTGTTGATGGACAAACCAACGCAACTGTGTGGATAAATATATGAGAGTTTCGTTTTAGGTAATGCATATGAGTCAGTCAACGTTATTATATTAATGTAATTGCAATATTTCATTAAAATTCACTGGACTGTGAAATTGTGTTTTGCGTAATGCATAAATACATTATTACTGTGAATTATTATTATTTAAATTTGTGTTAACTAAATAGGTTTAATATTGTAATTATGACATAATTTAATAGTTTTAGAGAAGAAAAAATTTATAGTGTAAAATATGTGTTGCCTTAGGGACCGCTCAAGTATTACGTAAGCAGATTTATTACAATTATTTTACTCCCCCCATCCCTCTTGTTAGCAAAAGTAAGCAAAGCTGTTACCCCCCTCTCCATGCTTACGTAAACACTTTTCACTTCATGTTTTTTTTTATATTATAATTATATATTATAAGACTTACTATGTCTATGTCATCCAAAATAAGCAACGCAAAGACCCTCCACCCTTCTATAGTGCCCACGCAATACTTGAACGGCCCCTTAGTAATGTGTTTTATTTATTAGGACTAATAGCAGATTTTTTTTAATTCTTCAATGTAAACTATAACTATGCAGAATTTCATAATCCTTCGTTAGAAATATATAAAAAGGTTTTCCCTCACATAGTATTATATACGAGTATAGATTAGGGAGAGAATAGGGAGAGGAGGGATGTTCTTTTACAAAAGCTTTACATTATGTTTCAAGAAGATAGTATATTTATTACTTTAATTTTAAAATCTCTTCACTTATAGCTTTAGACAAATAGGTAACATTTATTTTTATACGAAAACAGACAGAAAGTAGCTTTCCATATTTCGACCGCAAAATAAACCAAATTATAGACATAAGTAAACAATAATTAAAAATAAAAACACTATCCCAATGAAATTTGAATCCATGACTATTGCGTAGCAGTCATATTATATCTGTCCCACGGCGCGACGAGACGGTGTCAAATTCATTTCCACTTCACATAAACGGTCGCAGTCAGCGATCACGCCACTCCCGAATATCCGTGACGAATTGGTGACGGCGGTTTTCGTAACCACTTCCAGCGGTGTGACGCAAATTAACCGTAGGGTTATCAAAAAGTTGGAAGTAATGAAACCATTGAAGGTTTAGGTTAGGATGGGTAAAGTAAGCACAATTATCAACTTAACATTGTTTGTCTAATTTTGAAAGAGGTTTTATGCCAATTTAAATAATAAATGTTAATATTAACATATTATAGAGGCCGTCGTGGCGCAGTGGGACAGCATTTGAATGTAAATGCAATGGTTGTAGGTTCGATTCCCACTCGGGGAATTGATTATTTATAATTTTCATTCTCCTGTCTGATACCTAATATAAGCCGCAGCGTTGAGCTCGAATTCGGTTGGGAGTAAAGTATCTTGAAACTAGGTTCTCTCTGACTATGGAAAAAGTGTGAAAGTAAAAAAATATATATTAACAATAACATAATAAAGTACCATTATGGGACATTACTCGTTTATACACAATACGTACATATATCTGTACATATATTATACGAATAACGATCATCAATCACGTAAGTAATTGCTTAAATATGAACATAAATATTGTATATTTATAAATGCATATATTATATATTAAAAATATTTCAATTAAAATGACGGCACAGTATGAAAAAATACCTATATATATTTTTTTGAAAATAAAAACAGCATGAAGTCAGCCCTACCCGTTCCATAACGTCATACCTGGAATCGTCAAGGCATTTGGCATCAATTTCGGGATATCAATAAAAATTTATGACTCTTCCTGCCGCTTGTGGGTCGTGCGGGATAAACTAGTTCGTAATACTGTTCGTAATTAGAACATTTTGTGGGTAATTAGGGTTTGGGGGAAAGTAGGCGAGTTTGAAACGTTGTGGGAATTTTCAGCCACGAAATACGTGTTTACGGATTACCTCAATATAAGCGTTAATTTTGATGTATTTGATGATTCAAAGTTAGATTTCAGCGGTTTTAAAGTTAAGAAAGTAAAGGACATAGCTGTGTTGATTTGTAAGATTAATTATTACTTATACAGTTAGTGTAAATTTTTAAATGGATTTTAAGGAGATTCGTATATATTTAGTACGTAGCTAGTCTACCTATTGGTTACTTTGAAGTGTATGAATTGTCAGGGTTTCTAAGACGTTTTTCGTACAATGAAACCGGTTAAAACAGTTTTATATTAAATTTGCAATAAATAATGAACTCACGAAGCGCAAAGTTGTTGTATGCATCTTATGTTCATCATATGATTTTAAGCTAAAATTGTAGTCTTTTAATCTACAGTTGTCGCTTTATTGCGATTGCGATTTTTAATATTTCCATGATATTTAATATTTCCATTTTCTTTGCTCTGGTGTCGAGGCAAAGCGCGGCGTGCCTGCGAGTTCGGCGGAAAGTAGGGAACGAAGCAGCTTTACACTAGGCTCCCTCTGCCTAACCTGCTGTGTGCGGGATACAGCGCGAAGCTAAAAAAACCTCAATTTATTAACAACAAAAATAAGTTGTAGCTTACATAAGTAAGGCATACGGTTTTAATTTCGGTTCAAAAGGTTCGTTTTATTTTTTATATAGGTATATCTTTTGCTATTTACTATATAATATTCCAATTTCTAACATGTAAAAGAAGAAAGTATTGGTATAAAAATATCGAGTAATGTAATAAATGCTTCACAGTCGCTCCATAGCCCCGCAGCTAACATTATAATACAATAAAGCCCATCAGATATGAAAAAAAAGATCACAGGCATCGTCGAAATGAATATTGTTCCGCGAAATGTTAGGACTTGGGGCGCGTGTACACTGAGCGTGTATCTTTATAATAATTAATTTCAAATAAACGTTAAATTAATTTCTTTTTTTTAATATACATTATTATTTTCTTTGGCCAGTCGTGGCGCAGTGGCACAAAGTGTGTCTGTTAAGCGACTGGTTTGGTCGGAACTTAACGCCGCGATTAGCCTCGATACCAGAGCGAGAAGAAAATAGAAATATTAAATATTTCGACTCCTCGAGTGGGAATCGAACCGACAACCATTCGTTCACAATGACACGTTTGTGCCCCTGCACCATGACTAGCCCCAACATTATTTTTATATCGATTTTATATGAACATCGTATTTCAGTCTTATCAGAATATTTATATGTGATATATGCAGAATTTTAACATAATTTTTGGGGTATGAAACCCAATTATAAAACAAATATTATGAAAAATATCCTATAATTATTTTTACAGTACTGCAACATTATTAATACCAATATTACTTAAATTGTAAGTTTATTTAGTTAAAATCGTTGAAAATATTGACATGTCTAATAGTATTCCTAAATATTTGCCCTTCGTCTGTTCCACAAGGTCAAGTGCGCTTTGTACTGTCTGTTCGTCTGTTCGTCTTGCATGCAAAGAGCTAATATCAGTAGAATGCGCCGGATTATTAATTCATTATTATTTATCATGTCCCTCACGTACTGATTTATGAGTAATTATTGGAATAATATGTGAATGGAGTTATTATGAGTTACCGAATTAAGTACTAAAGGTTTTAAAAACAATAAAGCAAATTTCATCTTCTTTCATTGTTAGACTTTTCGAAAGGTTTTTTAAATTATTGGCTTAAAAATAAGAAAGACATTGTTTCGCTAGAATTTATTTAGTTTTATAAGAGTCACCGGATATTTATTTTTAATTTGTTCGTACAAGAGTTATAAAAATTGTCTTTGCGCCTTAAGTCATTAGAACAATCCACGAATATATTTGAACTCTTTTAGGAACTCCTTATATATAAGCAATTATGTCATCTTAGCTTAGCAGGAAAAAATAATTATTGTTATTCAGTTTTTTTTACAAAGCGTAAGGCCCATATGTCCATTGTATTTAAAAAAATCATTAAAAATATAATCAATACATATATAAATTAGTATCAAATTGAATATTATAAAGTATATACGTAGAATTTTTTTGACACATCCTTTTACACATAACAAAAAAAAAACACTAATGTATGGAGCCGCCCTAACTTTACTATATTTATAGGTCAGTATTGATTTACGACATTATAACAAAACGTAGCATATGGTTGGATACATATTATTCAATCTATGCCACTGGATGAATTCTTTTAGAAGCGTATTTAAATGATATTGTATTTAAAACTTTTTATTAATATTTTAAAGTTTTAACAATTAGCGAGCGCTGACTTAATATTACTTATATATTTACAAATTACAATTTTATAATGCCGTGTTATTTTTTATAAAAATACATGATAAATATCAAATATATGTACAATGACTTATTATAATGTTAACATCAATATTTGCCAAATATATCTATCGTCTATCATACCTATTTTGCTTAATAACGTTTTTTTTATTGAGTAAAGGGGGCAAACTAGCGGAAGAGCGGACGAGCGGCACCCTGATCGTAAGTGGTTACCTTCGCACATGGACATCCACAACATTAGAATTGTGGATGCGTTGCCGACCTTGGAGGTGAAGGAGGGTAGGAGGGAGGGAGAATGGGAATGGTGGGAGTAAGGAATTCTTAGTCTAATAATTCGTAATCTAATATCAATACAATAAATACTATACATTTCTATACTATAATTATAATAATAATAAAAAAATAAAAAATACAGATAACATAAATCAGATATCAAAATGTAAACTCTTTCAAGACATTAAATAAACACGTTGGTATCGCGCGCACGCATTCGTAGTTAGCCCACGCGCGACCGCGGTGGTCTATTTATTTTAACCTATTTAAAAAATTGCTGACTGGCCGTATTGAATGTCTACGCCTACGTGAAAATTCTGATGTAAAGGAAATAGACATATATTTACTCGAACAATTACAAATTCTTAGCAGTTTTTAAATTTGTTGAATAAATACTATTTTCTTGAAGTTTAAGTTGATCAAATTTTCCATTTATTAAATATATATTAGTATCTACACGGATTTCAAGACACAACGTTCTCCAATTTCCACAGAGATGCTAACAACAACAATAAGTTGTAATTAAGCGTATAAGAAATCCGACGCAGCTGGTAGTAGAACGCATGGCTCAGTGGTGAGAGCGTCTGGACGGTACTCAGGACTCGAATGCGCGGGTTCAAATCCTTTTATCAGTTTTCTAAATGCCCTTTTTAACCTAATATTTAGATGAGGAATTCAATGCCGAGTTTTATTTTAAGTAGCAAAGCGGAGAAATAAAAATAAATGAAATATAATCATTTCCCCGAGTGTGCATGGAGCCCACAACTAATTGTGTTCACAATCAGACACGGTCCTACCGCGCCACGATTACACAATTTTAGAAATGTTGAAAAAATATTAAAAAAAAAACACATTTGAACCTATTTAAAAATTGATGATTAACCGCAGAATACTTCGTCTAAGTAGTATTGCGATGAAAGGGATGTAGACAATTATTGGAGCAATCGATAAAAAAAACAGTTACAAATTCTCTTCGTTTTTAAGCTATTTAAATTCTTTGAAACTTTTGGTAATCCAAATTCCAAGTAGTTAAAAATATATATACGTATTTACGTACATATAGCAGAGTATTTTGAAGATAACCTACTGTAAAGACATTACGTTCTCTACATAATGAACTAAACAGAGACATTGATAATGGAACTTAACGTTGTGCATTGTCTAAAGGACTAAAGAGGCTAGAGACTAAAAATAATTAATTCTCCCAAGCGGGAATCGAACCCACAACCAAGATTTCAGTCGAAGTGGTCCCGCTGCGCCACGATACGATTTTAAAAGAAGAAAATCTTGTCAAAATGCAGTAAACCAAATAAAGAACAACTGTACCCCGGTTAATCTATAATCCAATTTAATCTACATTCATAGCAGTTCTACTGACTGACTCATTCATATAATTGCATCGATCGGCCAACTGACCAGAAAATTATGTTTAACGAATTACCATATATATGAAAACCGTCAAAGGGTTAATTATTTTCAACAAGTCATTAAAGTTTCAGAATAATCTGTAGTGATTTCAATATATGACAGTAACAGTTAGAGAGGCCGTCGTGGCGCAGTAGGCCAGCGTCTTACCGTTGATGTGATGGCTATAGGTTTGATTCTTGGCAGAAAAAAATATATTAATTTTATTTATTTTGGGCCAGTGGCGCAGTGGCGCATACATGTGACTGTAAAGGACTGGTCGTGGGTTGGAATACACGCAAAACGCGGCGTTAACTTCCGCCACTTAACACGTAATGCCTACAGAATTTGGCGGAAAGTTGAAAACGGAGTGTATTGAGTCTAGGTTCTCACCGCCTCCTCTGGTGTATGGAAAAAAGCCTGAAGCTGCTAAAAAACAATTAGCATCAACTGTATAAATAGAATAATAGTTCGCAATTATACGAGACAAGGATATAGTTTTCAGATGTTCTTTACCGTTTCTTATCAAGGACGATTTGATTAGCGCTTGTTATCTCGTTTACAAATATTTTTTCGCAAACTCTAAATTACTTTAGTTCTCACGCAATGTATAGTTAGCAAACATTTCGATTATATACATAGAATTTTAATTTTGGAACTAATAGTGTTTTTGGCGGAATTCAACAGAGTGCTTTTATTTGGTAACAAGGTAAATTAAAATTATTTAAAATATGTAATCATTTCCCCGAATGGGAATTGAACTCATAACCAATCACGATCACACTTAGATGCTACTGCACCTCAATGACTTTAATGTCAATATAGTAGTAGATTTTTGATTTAAGTTTTACGCTATGTCCTGCGATAGGCAGGAAATCTATATAATAATACACTCCGTTCCTCATTTTTCGCCGAATTCTGGACGCATTACGTGTTATGTGACAGAACCCAACGCCGTGCTTTGCCTCGATACCAGACCGAAGAAAATGGAAATATTCAATATTTTCACTCCGCTAGTGGGAATCGAACCCATGAACCACAGTTCAATGAAGATCATTTCGCAATTTTATTAAAAGAAGAACCATTTAGATCACCAACAGCTGGTTTATTAAGCGAGTGTCAAACAAGCGTGCTAGTAATGTTAAGGACGTACCACTTGCTGACTGTAATAAATCCCAATCACATTGATAGCTACTAAACGAATTAATAGGTCCGACAGAACAATGTTACACGCGAAATATTTATAGCGCTTAGTAGCGGGTCAAATATGTAAATTTTGGTTCAAGTATACCCAAGAGGCCATTGTTGTGCAGTGGAGCGTTTGAATGTAATTGCGATTGGTTGTGGGTTGGATTTCCGCTCATAATTTTTTTATCTTGTTTTATAGCTTCACGCTGTATCCCGCACACATCAGGGTAGGCAGAGGGAACCTAGTGTTATGACACTCCGTTCCCCACTTTCCGCCGAATTCGGAGGCATTGCGTGTTAAGTGGCGGAACTTAACGCCACGCTTTGCCTCAACACCAGAGCAAAAAAAATGGTAATAATAAATATTTCCACTCCTCGAGTGGGAATCGCATCCACAATCAGTCGCTTTACACTCACACTTTGTGCCTTTGCGCCACGACTGGCCCTTAGAAAATTATTGAATTTCAATTATATTGTTTTCCGCATTGGCAAGAAAAAGCACGAAAAACAAATCTTTATTTCAGATAGAAGGTCGGAAGGAGACCTAAGTGTCTTGAAACTAGGTGATCTGTCTCTATTTTACTATGCGGGATAGAGCGTGAAGTTGAAGTATACATATAATGTTATTTTGTCGTGCTGCAGTTAATAAATGTGCTTCACCGTAATAGTCCCGGGTTCGATTTTCAATAGGTTGATATTTTAATTTATGATGTAAATGCTACCTCCATTGTTGTCGCTAATAGCTTAACGCATATCACGGCTTACCTTCTTAATGTTTTTTTTATTTTCCTCAATATTTATTAATATTTAATGAGATTATTAACATGGACAAAAAATAAAACAAAAATGCTTTAAATTAATTTTTAATATTAAAAGATACTAGTTCTTTTAGCCAAAAATAGCTGCCAAATATCGTTTTTTAATCCTTATTATTTAATATGACGATGTTTAATGAATTTTAATTAATACAGGTAGTCTGGAATGCCGTTTAAAGTTGTGTGAATTAAAAAAAAAATACTTTTATATCAAATTGGATGTATAGTTCTTTTATATATGTTTATGTTTAAAATTTAATTTACATATTTATATAAATTAATGAAATTCGAGTGTCTGTTTGTAATATTAAAATACACATACATACATATATGTACACATAATACATATACCAAAATAATTTCTTTTACAATTTTCGTCTGTCTACCTTAACAAACCTTTAGACTAAACTATAACCTCTAGAAAGACTGCACTGATTTTGACGGGACTTTTACCAAAAGTTAGCTCTTACAAGCAGTAACTTAAGCTACTTTTATTTTAGAAACTAGCGGCCCGCTCGCTGATTCGCCGCGTGGATTGCGTAATTGTTTCGTTACATTGCAACCCTCGTGGGTAGATTTTTGAAAAACAAAGTAGCCTATGTTTAACCTTGGATTTTTTACTACTTTCGTTCTAAATTTCATCCAAATCGAACTAGTAGGTTAGATTTTTCATATAAACTTTCATCCCCTATTTCCATCCTTTAGAGGTGGATTTTTGAAAAAATAAGTAGCCTATGTTTGACTTTGGATTTTTTACTACTTTAATTCTAAATTTCGTCCAAATCGAACCGGTAGCCGTGAAAGAATGACAGACAAACTGACAGACATTCGCAATTACATTATAAGTATGGATGTAACTTTTATTGTTAACTTCCTCGTGGACGAAGTTCGCGGGTACAGCTAGTTTAACATAGACACAACGAGTATATTATGCTGGAGTTACATTTAAATTTAAAAATAAATTAAAGTAAGAATAAATTTAATTATAAAATATTTAAATTTATTTTAAAATAATTTGTTCACTGTTTAAATTTTATGTTACAAGTAAAATATGAATGTTTAATAATATATGTCTTTATAATTGTTATAAATTTTAGTGAAGTAATAGAAAATTACTTCACTTAAATTTATAATAATTACTATATTAATACATTTCATACTAAATAGTCCATCTTTCCCCAAGTGGTAATCAAACCCATAACCATTGCGTTTACAGTCAGACGCTGTCCCACTGCACCTCGATGTTCTTATTATCAATTTAATTATATTAAAATTTATTTTCGCAAACTAATATTAATCATTTTTTTAATATATTTTGACTTTTAGTTGAAAATAACTTTATATAATTTATTATTTAAGCTAAAAAAATGCTGTTTTGATATAATATAATAAAATTTCAGAATTAAGAATTTTTGAACGCATAGGATTCGAACCCGCGTCTTTCAGAAACCGTCGTGGTACTAAGACCCCTAAGCCTTGCGTTCTTCATCTAGCTAAATTGAAATTCTTATTTATTTATTATACTCATTTCTGTTGTTAGCAGTCTGTCTTGTTTATTTGACTTACCTTGCAAGAGAAGAGTGCATTTTGCCACGTTGCCTTGTTTTCACTGAAGAAGTAACAGCTGTGTCCCAGCCTTATGAATTGCGGTGGACACACATATGACATCTTTGTGTGATTCTTGCCTTCTACGCCTTTGCCTAGAGAAAAATAATATTATGTTAAATAAATAATATATTTAGTACGTATTATATATTAATAGTATAAAGGCCGTCGTGGCCCAGTGGGACAACATCTGACTGTAAAACGATGGTTTTGGGTTTGATTTCCACTCGGGGAATGATAGTTATTTTTTTTTTGTATTGTACTAAAAATAGAAGGTACGGAGTTATGTTCCGGCATTTAACACTCAATGTCTCGATTTCGGCCGGAAAGTGGAGGACAGAGTGTCTCGTCACTAGGTTCTCTGTGACTACTCCACTATGAAGGAAAACGCGTGAAGCTACTTTAATATATAGTCATACTAGCGACCCGCTCCGCGGCTTCGCCGCATGATCTATTTCGTTATATTGCAACCCCCGGAGGCGTATTTTTTAAAAATAAAGTAGCCTATTTTTAAGCTTAGATTATCAACTACAATGCCAAAATTCATGACAATTGGTCAAGCGGTTTAGATTTTTCATATAAACTTTCCTCCCCTTTTTCAACCTTTTAGAAGTTGATTTTTGGAAAAATAAGTAGCCTATGTTAGACCTAGTCATGTTTACTACTTTCATTCTAAATTTCATTCAAATCGGACCGGTAGATTAGCCGTGAAAGCGTGACAGACAAACACACAGACTTTCGCATTTATAATATAAGTATGGATATCACAAACACGATTATAAATTAGAAAATATAACCCATTAATTATAGCATCGTCGCAGAGCAGACGGTGGAAGTATAAACGCTACTGGTTTTGAGTTAATTTCTCACTCGCATGAATTATTATATTTAATTCGGTTACATTTATGTACTCTGGTAACACAAAGCGCGACATTGACTTCCGCTATTCAATATGCAATGTTTCGATTTCAAAAAGTGGAGATATGAATTTTATAACATTAGATTTTCTGTGCCTAAATTGCTAATAATAATAATTGCTTTTTAAATTGGATTGCTTATTAAATACTAGGTCCAGGTTTTATTTTTAAATGAGGATTTTTGAATATAATTACTTGTTTCCATTTTCTTCGCTCTGGTGTCGAGGCAAAGCGCGGCGTTAAATTCCGCTATTTAACACGCAATGCCTTCGAATTCGCCGAAAGTGGGGAACGGAGTGTCTTAACACTAGGTTCTCTCTGCCTACCATGCTGCGTGCGGGAATCAGCGTGAAGCTAAAAATAATAATAATTAAAAAGCTAATAACATAAAGCAGAAATATATCTCACAAATATAGGGCTTAGTACTTTTTATTAGTTTTTCTTTGGCTTTTCTAGTAAATCCTTAACAACGTGCATTAGTTCTTGAAACTAAACGCGACAGAATTACAAATGGAGGATTCGTTTATCTTAACAATAAAAAGAGCAGTCAAGGCTCTAGCCTCCAGACTAGGAATGTAGCTGACATTTGATTCAAGAATATTTATCAAAATTTGTGTCATTAATTAAATTTGTCATTTATTGCAGAATTTTATTTTGAGGTCATCATGGCTTAGTGGGAGAGAGACTGACTGTAATCGCGATTTATTGTGGGTTCGATTTCTTCTATATGGAATGATTAAGAACGTTGAAAGACAAAGCGCATCATTATGTCCCATTTCAACATGCAATATCTGAATTCACACGAAGAGTGAAAAGAAAAAAGAAAGTGGGAAAGAGCGTAAAACAAAGAATGTACTTTGATTTAAAAAAAAAAATCGTGTTAAAAAAAATAATCTTTTTGTACAAAAAACTTTAATAATTATGCAATTTTATGTAAACGTATATATCATTATGAAACGTATGTATAAACGCATGTACACTAAGATTTCGTTGTGTGCAATTTATATAATTACAAGGTAATCTAAAGGCTAAAGTGAATCGATAAAGTGACTATCAATTACCAACATACACCATGCGGTTCGCACATCTTCTTAAGACGTTTACATTTACTTCAATTGTATCGATCATCAATCTAATCTAATCTAATCTAATAAAAAAATACAACGTTATTTTACCCTTCTTATTGTTATACAACTTTCTCAAAAATATGCACATTTATCCGGATTTGATGACAATAGCTTGTAATCAATGGTATGGTTAAGACGAAATGGGTAACTCATTAATAATTTTATGTGTCATTTCATTCTCATATCATTAGAGAACATAGTGACTAATCACTTTTTTTCTCTAGTTAGTGCATGTTTTCTTTAATTTATAAACAAGTGGCAAACGGAATGTCCCAGAATAGATCATTAATTTTTTTTTAGTTTCACGTTGTATGCCGTACACAGCAGAGTAGCCTAAGGAAACCTAATATTGAAACACTCCGATCCCCACTTTTCGCCGAATTCTGAAGGCATTGCATGTTAAGTTGCGGAACTCTACGTCGCGCTTTACCTCGACACCATAACGAAATATCAAATAATTCAATTCCTCGAGTGGTAATCGAACCCACAACCAGTTTAGTTTTAGCTACGATAGCATGGTCAAGGAAAATCTTTTCTTTTTTTTTTATGGAATGAAGGAGGCAAACGAGCAGAAGGCCCACCTGGTGTTAAGTAGTTACCTTCGCCCATAGACATCCATAACATTAAAGTTATGGATGCGTTGCCAGCCTTGGGAATGTAGGACAGAAGGAGGGAGGAAGGATGGGAATGGTGGGAACAGGGAGAGCTGGCTTACATGCCATCGAACCGGAACACATCATAAGATGTTTGGCGGTTCGTCTTTGACACGATAATGGTCGCGAGCCAGTCGGAGAACGAATCTCCTACCACCAAACTACTGGGTTACCCGCCTTTTACGGGACGCTACCCAGCGACGGGGGGGAATTGTATTCTTAACCCGTCCCCCCACGGGAAGATATTTCATCGTTTCATATTTTACTATTTTATCGTTTAAGAATGTTAACTTAGTAGTAGTCTCAAGCTTGGGATAACAATTAATATAATATAAAGAACGACGTCTACGCCAATCAGGGTATATATTTTTCCCGCATGTGAGCTCTACGACGTTAGTGAGCAAAAACATTGTGTCAAGACACCCATTTTCTCCACTTTTTGCACGAAATTACGCCATTGCCGTGGCGAAACTAAACTCCGCGCTTTGTCTTCTTACGCTACGATGCCTGTGGGTGTATGCAATAAAATCTCTACGGGAATCTGGTAATTTTATTAATATTTAAAGAAAAATGAGGCTTTTTAAAAAAATATGTTTTATATTTTTATATGTAAATATATGTTAAAATCATGACTAATATAATACAGCCAGTGGGCGAATATCACAGACAGTCAAGGTCACACACAGTTGACATTTACCACGTCTCTGGGATTAGTGATAAGTTCATTCAATATTTGAACTATAAACTTCTGCTATGAAGGCTTTTATGTCACTTAAAATGATAAATTATTGGCTTAAATATACATACATGCATATAAAGCTTCAAAGTTATTTTGAATAATTTTTTAAGAGTGAGTTATAAAATATATTTTTATGATTATTAAAAATTTATTCAAATTGTTATTGAACGATTATATAATCTTTATAATTAAAAATAATAAATAACTGTAACTGTGTGTGACTTAAGAGAAAATTATATTAATCTGTAAATAGAATAGAAAAGTTATAGTTATTGACAAAATCATTGGGACCAGTGGTTGTGAGTTCGATTCCCACTCGAAGAGAGGAAATATTTAATATTTCCATTTTCTTCGCTCTGGTGTCGAGGCTAAGCGCGGCGTTAAGTTCCACCACTTAACACGCTATGCCTCCGAACTCGGCGGAAAGTGGGGAACGGAGTGTCTTGACACTAGTTTTCCCCTCTGCCTACCCTGCTGTGTGCGGGATATAGCGTGAAGCTAAAAAAAGACAAACCCTTTAAACACTGTCAAGAATTGAAGCCATCGTGGTGCAGAATGCCATTGGATGCAGAATGCCATTGGATTCAATTCCCAATTGCAGGAATGATTATATTTAAATTATTTACATTTCTCCGCTCTAGCAAGACTAAGACGAAAGAAGACAACACGTAATGAAAGTGGAAAACGGAGTGCCCTGACACTAGATTCTCTCTTCTTACCCTACAGTAAAAAAAACGTGAACCTGAAAAAATAATTTATAAATAGAATACTTACACTGAGACCAAAACACGATGAAGAGTATAGCGCCGATAGCGATCATCTTTCCCCTCCTTTCTAAAGCTTCCATTTTGAACACTCGCACTTTTGACACAATTTTCACGAGAAAACAATTGAATGTTACAACTTTTTACTTAAAACACGAGATAATTTAAATTATGTCAAGTCATATTGATATTACGCATGGAAATGAAGAAATTCAAGATATGATATAGATTGAAACACTGTTTTTGAATCGGTGGAGGGTAACCTGAAACAAACAAAAAAAATATCAATAAATATGATTTATATATGTAATAAATAAAAGGAGGTGGTCATCATGGCGCAGTAAGATAGAGTGATCATGTAAATCCAACGGCTATGAGTTCGATTCCCAGTCAATGGAATGAGTGTAAGTTATTTATTTTAATTTCTTCGCTTTGCCATGGAGAACGGAGTATCAGATATAAGATATTTTTGCCCGCCCTACTAGACGAAACTACGAAACTTTAGGTCAATCATTTCCCTGAGTGAAAATTAAACCTATAATTCATCAGGTTAACAGTCAGACGCCGTTCTATTAAGCCACTATGCATCATCACAATGATTGTAGTACTTCGGTGAAATAATTCATATATTTTAAAATGCTTGTTTAATAAATATTAGTGTTCTGTAATCATAAGTGCTATTAAAATATTGCTTTAAGATAATAGTAGAAAAAATAAAATTGACCTGATTTGCAAAAGTGATCACTATTTTTGGGATAAAATTTCCAAAACATCTTATATTTCTTTTATTTCGACTCATATACAATGTTAAATATTAAATAGGAAATTTTCAAGTTTGTCATTTCAACTAAAATCTATTTTCTGTGTATTTACCTAACTGAAATTGAGTCCGACCATAGCTTAAGGGATGAACACCGTGACCTACTGTAAGTTGTGTAAGCTTAAAATGGTATGTTCTGACCTAGATTGAAGTTTTTGAATATACCTGTGTATATTATAATTTACCTATGTGAGATATATTTTGTATTATGTTTTTTATTATAACTATTTTTAATAATAAAGTAACTGTATCTTATATGTGTCTTTTTTAGACAAGAATCTTTTAAGATAACGCGCTGAGTTCCGCCATTCAACGCGGAATCTCTCGATTAGAGGCGCACACGAGGCACTCTCTGATTACACTTAATTTTTTTTTTCGTCCTGTTACGGATACCCGCCCGGGGTGGGAACCCGGGACACGGTTATGTGGGACTCCGGTTCGTTCGTCCGTTTACCCACTAAAAACCTAACGGTGCTCCTCTACCGCCACTAGCCCAGGTCTCGGGTACTGCACTCTCTGATTACCCTATTATGCGAAAAAAAGCGTTAAGCTACTTTTTTTCATAACTTATTACGTTATAAAAAATAGGAATAAAATATACAACAGATTATATACTTTGTAAAACGTTTTGTCCAGCGACTTGAGCTTGTTACAACTGGTGACATGAATAATGGTTACCAAGAATATTTAATTTGAAAGCAGTTAAACAATAATTTCCGACCGCGTATTTGGGTCAGCTTAGAAAGTCCAGTCATGAAGAGAAATCTAGATTTAGCCTGTAAAAGTGTCTTAATGCCCGCTATAAACACGATTATAGTGGCGCTTTGCTATGTTTATTGTTACTCCAAATAGAATTATGCATTTGAATATAATTTTAATTGTATATAATGTGAAATAAATCGCCCTGAAATAATGTAATTTGAAAATAAATTCTAAAGTAAATAAACTGTAATAGACTACCTAAAGTATGTGAGATAAGGAAATAACAGGTTAGCAGTGAATTATACCTATGTATGTATGTATATGATAGATAGCTTCCATTGGCATATAAAACTTAAAAGGCAACCTATCGCTTTTTTTCACTATAGCATACTTTAACTATTTCCACTATAACACTAACTAACTTTAAAAAACCAGGTGTCAAAATACTCTTTTTTCCACTTTTCGTCCGAAACAGAGATATTACGGAGAAATGAAAATAATATGGAATCATTCCTCGAATGAAATTTGAACCCAGAACTATACAGTCAGGCTCTGTCACAACGAGCCAAGACGGCCTCAAATCGGAATCAACCTTGGATATATAATTTCCCTTATTTAATATTTTTTATAAAGGAAGCTTTTGATTTGCTTAATATTAATTAATCATTTTTGTCATTTTTTTGGAACATTTTACAGGTACAATCCATAAATTAATCCAAATTAGGAAAATTATATCTTTATATTTATTATTAAGAAGAATTTCACATCTTGCAATATATACGAGTATGTATGTACCTATATGCCCTTATATTTATATATATATATATATATATATATATATATATATATATATATATATATATATATATATATATACCTATATGCCCTTATATTTAAATAGTATTCATATAGCAAAGTTATTAGACTGCTCGACTTGACGGCAGCCGTGCTTGAAATTTCAATTTCCTCCAGCCTTTGAACTCACCGTGCCCCATTCCAAGATATTCGATAACCTACTTTAACTTTTATTACTCTTGGAACTTCGTAGTCAAATATCCTAGTTTTATTATAGTTTATTTTTCAAATAAGAGGACGGTCGTATGCTATGTATTCAGCGCGCTTTAACAAACTAGACTGCAGTGGTTGTGTGTAGTTTGAATAGAAAATTTTTATTAGAAAGAATTCTCCAAAAAATGTTTTTAAGTATTATCCGCATTATGAAATTATAGTTTACGCTTGCTTTGCAGCATTACAGGGTCAGAGAATCAGAGGGAACCTGTGTTAAATCGGGGTGATTTTCTTTAATTTCCGCCCAAAATTGAGACATTTTTGTTTATTGGCGAAAATTGAAACTGCGTTATATGTTAAGAGAGTGGAGAAATAAAAATGAATTTAATATAAGCATTGTTCCTTTTAAATAACATATTGTACGTACAACGTATATGCTAATTAAAGGTCTATGTACAAAAAAATATAATATTATTTTTAATAACGTCTTCTTCTTTTACCTATAGCAGTTCTTCATTGTAACTAAAATGCTTATGTTTTTAATAATAGAATAAGCACTAACTATTCCTCACATATATTCATCACAAATCTTTTCAAATACATATCTAAATTCCAAACCTTAATTTAACTAACGTAGTTTAAATAAACCTCAGTTACTGTGCCAACGGAAGTAACTGTCCAACAGTTGTAAATTATATCTAAAATCTATTTTAAATATTAAAATATCAGGTTTGGTCATGGTTTAGCGCCGTATTAATGATGTAGATGCGCCGCAACACGACACCGACCGCAGTCAGTCACGCGGACACGCTGCACGCTGCACTCGTGTGGTCGGACGACTTTTTTCTTCCCTATGATATCTTAGAACTCTAATGTTTTTCTTGTATAGTATTTATTTTCTATTATAAATAGTATTAAAATAAACAGGAATGTAAGGAATTGTAAGGAAAGTAGAAGACTTAAAGTGTTTGTTAGTATGGTAAGGCGTTGCTTATCGGGGAATGTTTTTTTTTAGCTTCACGCTGTATCCCGCACACAGCACGGTTGGCAGAGGGAACCTAGTGTTAAGACACTCCGTTCTCCACTTTCCGCCGAATTCACAGGCATTGCGTGTTAAGTGGCGGAACTTAACGCCGCGCTTTACCTCTGATACCAGAGCGAAGGAAATGGAAATATTAAATGGGGAATGATTGTATTTAATTTGTTTTAGTTTATTCCTTCACAATTTATATTTTTTTGAATAGTTGCTATTCAAAGATAATATTCGATATTTTACAATATTTAGTGAAGTTTTTGACGGTATGAAACTTTTTTTTCAGCTTCTCGTAACGCGTGCAGAGAGAGCAAAGTAGATGGTAAAACCAATATGGAGACATTCCGTACTATGCTCATCGGCCTATATCGTAACCATTCTTTGAGTGGAAATGGAAACTATAACATAAGAATATTTTTTTTGTGTTTTTTTAGCTTCACGCTGTATCCCGCACACGGCAGGGTACGCAGAGGGAATCTAGTGTTAAGACACTCCGTTCCCCACTTTCCGCCGAATTCGGAGACATTGAGTGTTAAGTGGCGGAACTTAACGTCGCGCTTTACCTCGGCACCAGAGCGAAGAAAATGGAATATTAAATATTTCCACTCCTCTGGGCCTCGACTGGCCACTTATTTTATATATTGTAGGAACAACAATTATATACTATTGAAGGCATTGACGCGTAAGCTACGCGTTACCTTAGCAACCTGTATGTAAATTGATACAAAGCTAAGCGTGTATATTTCTTACGCAATAATATTAAACATTTTTTTCGCCATATCTCTATATGCTTTGACATCTGCTAAATTTCATATTGTTCCGTCCATAATAACGTGATATATTATACGCAAAAAATGTATCTTATAGTCGTACAGTAGGTTTAATATAAAGTATATTGCCTTCCTACATTTAAAATGCAGTGACATTTGACACGCACGAGGAGCAATAGCGCAGAATAATAGCATCAGATCATTCAAACATCGCTTGTTTATTCATACAAGCAATAATCAATTGAACATTCTGGTTTTCAACACTGGTTAAAAGTAAATACATATGCAACGAATAAATTAATTCAAACAATGTCATTTCATTTTTAATTACCTAGTTAAAATAGAAGGTGTGGCCAGTCGTGGCCAAGTGGCAAAAGCGCGTGATTGTAAACGACTGGTTGTGGGTTCGATTCCCACTCGAGGAACGAGGAGTGGAAATATTTTAATATTTCCATTTTCTTCGCTCTGAGGTAAAGTGCGGCGTTAAGTTCCGCCACTTAACACGCAAGCCTCCGAATTCGGCGGAAAGTGGGGAACGGAGTGTCTTAAACACTAGGTTCTGTGTCTCTGTGTGCAGGATACAGCGTGAAGCTAAAAAAGATAAAAAAAATAAGGTGTGTTTCGTAAGAATAATCAACAATGCCTAGGGTAATAAATAGTACGTATGTAAACCTAAGAAAGATTTTCATTTACATGTACGCTATATGAAAAATAATTATAAATGTTTGAAATCGTGATCCTTACGTTCAGTAGGCACGTGTGAACTGTAGGAACTATAGCAGTCTAAATAAAGAACATTTTCAAAGTACAGTATTTTAATAAAACGTCTAATTTACCATTTTCTTCTATAAACGTTGTACGAAATTTAGTATATATTTATTTTAACTTTACGTTTTTTTCGTACTGGAGTATTCAGAGTGAACGAATCTTGATATCTTGATACTCATATATTTCTACATTATTGTGTTCCCAAATGTCAATTACGGTTTTTGCCTACGTATCCCTAAGAGGACGTAGTAAGAGTATATCGTATATAGTCTTAATTCTATATAAAATAATTTATAAAATAATCCATTGTGGCACAGTAGGGCAGCATCCGACAATAAACGCAGTGATCGTGGGTTCGATCCCTTTCGGAGGACTGATTATATCTGTATCATTTTTATTCCTCTCCTCTGGTAAAACATAGCACGTTGTTGCATTGTGTTAAATGTCAAATGTTTGTTAAATGTCTTAACACGCAATGTGTAGAGTTCAGCCCGAAGGCGGAGAACGGAGTGTTTGTGTTTGTGAACGGCGAACGGGAACACTACATTTTCTTCGCTTGATATAGCTCGAAGGTCAAATTTATGATATAGTCAGCGTACGTCACAGCCCAGCGTAGATACTGGATAGCGATACACCAATGTTAAATGCACAGATTATTTTTGTAACTCATTATTAGATCATATCTCAAACACATTTATTATAATCTGTTGGGTAATAGAAGGTTGATTGAGATGACGTCTGAATTCCTATACATTAAAAAGTTTTATTTATAGAGGATGACATATGTTTGTATATACTCGTACGTACAGTTTTCTCTAGATTTCTTTCGAGTTTAACATTTAATAAAAAGTAGGAAAATGATGATTAATGAAATTAATTCAGGTTCGATTTTAATAAAGTGATCTAATAACAATTTTCTGATTTTTTGAAGTGTTATCACTTAGGGTATGAAAAGCAACGGGCACGAGTTCTAATTTCGTTACGTTAATGAATTTTTAGACGTATTCCAAAAATCTTAACCTTATACAATTTTTAATATATATTTGAAGACTGAGGCAAGGCGTAGAAAGACGATTGACGACGACGACATATTCTTATCTATTTATTTTCTATTTATTTTAAAAAGTTAATTGAAATATACTTGTAGTACATAGTAGATACTTAAATAAATAGATGCCGTCCGACGATGGTCATGGGTTCAATCTTTACTTTTCTGAAATGCTAAATTATTTAAATTATTTTCCCTTCCTCGACCGTGGAACTCAACACACAATATCTTAAGTCCAGGCGCTTTGCGAGATTATAATTTATACGAAAAAAAAACTACATGATGAAGTTTTTATAGTATAAGCAATAACAAATGTTGCGTATTACTTATAGTTAACATATGTGGCTATTAAAATAAATCAAATTTATACTATTCATTACATAATCACATACGCAATAGACTAAAACAGACAGACAATAACCATTTTAAAAGACAATGTTCACGAAATACGACAATCAACATGAAATCCTCAATAAATCAAGTTGACACAAAATGACAAATGGCCAAAAACAATCCCACACAAATTGGTATCGCTTTCACCTCAGGCGGTCGTTAAAAAACAACGGATGTGCATACTTTGGAAAATGCAAGGCTCCGAACGTGAGATAAATTGGACTGTTAAGATCGCATCGAGAATGCTATGTATGTAGGTTTGTATGTACTCGTATACATACTTAATGTTAAGTGAAAAAATATTAATGGCTTTTTGCTGTTTTGGACATGTTGGCTGGCCATCCTTTGGTTCGCGATTGTTTTTCAATTTTTTTTCAGTTTGACGCTTTTTTTCCGCCTACAACAGGCTAGGCAGAGGGAACCTAGCGTTAATACACTAGGTTCACTTTCCGCTTTATTTTAAAAGCATTACGTGTTAGTTGGCGGAACTTAACGCCGTGCTTTGCCTTGACACCAGAGCAAAAAAATTGAAATATTAAATATTTTAATTCGTGGAGTGGGAATAGAACCCAAAACCAGTTGCGTTTACAGTGACACTTTGTGCCCTTGCGCCAAGACTGGCCTTTTTTCCACTTAAGGCTTTTTCTCAGATACTCCGGTCTCCACTTTCCACCCGTAATATTGATATTGCGTATTAATTTAAAAATGACTTTTCAGCATGCTCATGATGATATGATATCGATATTGTTGAATTGCATTTAAATTAACCAATCCTCCATCATGGATGTTCATTTCGGGTTTAGAATAACATTACAAAACTAAGCTTTCATTTTCTTAAGACTAAGCATACAAAATTTTAGCATAATTGGTTAAATAATTGCCCATTGCTTCAAATTCAAATTGCAATATTCCACATACATATCCATTCAGTGCAAGTTAAATAAAAGCTTGTAATATACATACGAGTACATATTAGTTCCTAAAATCAAATGGTACAGAGTAATTCTACTGGGTTTCGTTCCTTAGATCTCATGAAGTAGTTCTTATTTTATGATAAATGGCTACTTCTTGGAAGCGTACCAACAAGTAAGCAATAAAAATTAAATTAAAATTGTGATAAATACATCCATACGTCTTCATAACACATGTTTTAATGGATTAAATAATATCTATTTCCGGTATTCATAGCAATTTTATTTTAACATTTTAATTAACATAAAAAATCGTGGAGTAACTGAAAAATGCCGGTTCTTGGCGTATAAGTCATGGCTGTAGGTCTTAACACACATTTCTTTTAAAAGTACTATATTTCATTATCTTTATAGGTATAATAATAACGTTGCTTGGGGGAACGGAGTGTCTTAACACAAGGTTTTCTCTGTCTGCCCTGCTGTGTGCTGGACTAGTTTTCACTTTTTCCAGTGGCTAGTCTGGGAGAAGGGAAAGAAAGAATCCTTTCCGGAATGAACCCAGGTATAACCAATCGTGTATACAGAAGCTTTCACGCTGCACCACTCTTCCTTTCTTTAACTTATATAAGGATCAACTTTCTTTAACATATGTAAAATATTAACGCAAAGCAATAATTGGAAAGTAAAGTAGTAAATGAGCATGAACAATGAGTGACTATAAAACGTACATCGCTTCCATGAAGAGAAGCATCAGACCGTTACTTTTAAGACTCAATCAAGTTCAGTTCCTTTTAGTATCGATTCGACGCTTGGATAATAATGGGTATCTACGTTTATAGTGTTCATTTTATTTGTTAAATATATAAGTTTTTGTGTTTTATTACTAACTAGCGACCCGCCCGCGGCATCGCTGCGTGATCTGTGCGGCTGTTTCGGTATATTGCAACCCTCAGTGGTGGATTTCAGAAAAATAAAGTTGCCTATAGTTAACCTTGGATAGTGCACTATATATACCTATATGCAAAAAATCATTACAATCGGTCAAGCGGTGTAGATTTTTCATATAAACTTTCATCCCCTATTTTAACCCTTATGGGGTTGATTTATGAAAAAATAAGTAGCCTATGTTAGTCCCAGTCATTTTTATTACTTTCGTTCTAAATTTCATCCAAATCGGACCAGATTAGCCGTGAAAGCGTGACAGTCAAACACATAGACATTCGTATTTATAATATAAGTATGGAGTATGGGTGAGAATGAAGATGAGATGGAAGAAAGAGACACGAAATAAGCGACAGTTGCTAAAACTAAGGCTGAGGGAATTGTGTCTCGATGATGATAAAATGTCTACATCGAGAAACAAACCTGCAACAGAGTGAGATGTTATTTGTATATTTGTTTAGTTTAATATTTATTTTAAGTGTATGATGTTGTTTTTGTTGTTTAGGCTTTTTGATATTTTTCTTTTTTATTTTTGTAATAACGAACGCGTCTCGCCGTTAAGCCTAACAGCTTGGCGAGCACAAATATGTTTGAATTAATTGTAAAAAAAATAATAAAAAAAAATAAAAAAAAACACTTCGAGACCGTTGTAGTGCAACGAGACAGCGTCTGATTCTAAGCTTGATGTTTGTAGGTTCGATTCCTACTCGAGGGAATTGTTATGTTAAAATATTTTATTTCTTTTCGCTCTAGTACTTATAACAAAGTGTCATCACAGTGGAGGAGTAAGTAAGAGGAACTTTGATATTTTTACAAATATTTAAATTTGTTTTGTCTGATAAGACAAAATATAGCATTGATTTACGTTATTCTACAGGCGTTTCAAATAGGGTGAAAAACGGAAAAAGGAGTGTCCTAACATTAAGCTCCTTCTCACCGAAGAGATAGGAAGCTATAAAAAACTATATTATTAGCAAAAAAAATACTGAAGTGCTTATATTTTTTTATGTGTCACAAGCTTTAACCTCAAGCAAAAAGGTTAAACGAGTGACTGGACGTTGTACAGAAAGAAATTTTTCGCTCCGTGACCACCAAACATGCGGTATTTGCATGGTAAATTTATTTGCCTTTTGTTTGCGATTGTATTCGAATTCCGCTTTGATTTCATGTTCTGGTCGCAAAGATTCTGGTTTTTGGGAAATACCTATATAAAGAAGTGGCCGTCGTGGCGCAGTGGGATATTGTCTGACTGTAACGTAATAGTTGTGGATTCGATTCCCACTCAGGGGAATTGTATTTAAATTTTCATTGTTTTTGGTACCAAAAAAACAGATAATGTGAAGGACAGAATGTCCCGACAGCAGGTCCTCTCTGAGTACTTCGCTATATATGAAAAAGCGTGAAACTATTTTTTTATCTATATGAAGTTTTTTCTTAAAATTAATGGCAACACGGTTATGTAATGCACGTGAGGTTATTTTAATGAAATAAAAGGTATCAAAATATTTACTATCGGGGTAATGATTATATTTAAAATAATTTTAGTAAGTATATTTTCACAGTTCCGCAACTAAACACGCAATGTCTCGAATTTGAGTGTAAATTGAATTTCCAAAAGTAACTCCATATCCCACCGTCTGCATTCGAAATATTTCGTGTTGAGAAGTACATATACAATACAAAGTATATTTGTCCTTAATTCAAATACTTTTACCAAAATTCGAACTATCGTTTTATGATATAAATATCAGTTCTATTAAATATTAGTTCGCGAGGCCATTTTCCAAAATTTAACGATTGCTTTTGCGATATCAAATTTAAGTATTGTAAAGAATTTTTTAATTTAATCTTTTAGTTAAAGCATTTCATGTTGTAATATAAGAACATCCTTAAGAAAAAACATTAAATTTCTCTTTTGTTATTATAGCCTCCTTTTTACAACAAACACTTTCTTTTAAAGAGGCGCCATTTAATACATTTAAATGGTTCTTAAAAATAATACATAAAATTATATAAAATAATCAAATAAAAATATAAGCAACTAGCAGCCCGCTCGCGGCTTCGCTGCGTAATCAACGTGGCTGTTTCGGTATATTGCAATAGTCGGTAGTGATTTTTTAAAAAATAAAGTAGCCTATGTTTAACCTTGGTTTTTCAACTATATACATATATATGCATATGCCAAAATTCATTACAATCGGTCAAGCGGTGTAGAATTTTCATTTAAACTTTCATCTCATCAAGCCTTTAGAGGTAGATTTTTGAAAAACTAAGTAGCCTATGTTAGTCCCAGTCATTTTTATTACTTTCGTTCTAAATTTCATCCAAATCGGACCAGTAGATTAGCCGTGAAGGCGTGGCAGTCAAACACACAGACATTCGCATTTATAATATAAGTATGGATGAATGCATGCATTGAACTTCATACATGTATAATATTGAAAAACATTTAAATATAATGTTGAAAAACTGAAATCGCTACATTGTATTTCAAATATATTTTGTAAAAGAAAAGCTTGTATCATAACACGGCATTTTCCATTTTGCGGCTAAATTTTAACATTAGGGGCCATTCAAATTAATACGTAATCGTAAGCAGTTATTTCTATCTGGGTAATAAATAACTGTGCGACAACTTTGTAAACACTTTTAAAGTTATAATATGTGGTTTAGACAAATAAAAAAATCTACCAGTTAAGTATCAGTTATAGATATCATTTTTAATATAAAAACTTAGATTCTATTATTGCTAAAAGTACGTCTATTTAATTTTATTACGTAACTTCGCGCTTAAGTAGCTTCTTGACTCGGAACAAGTTCTGGTGTAATAATAATAAGCGAAACGTATTTACTTAAGAAGTGGAGATAAGTGGTCCATAGTAGCTCAGTGGAAAAACGACCGACTTTAAGCGAGATGGTTGTGGGTTCGATTTCTTTGTAACGAAATGATTAAATATTAATTATTTTGATATTTGATTTTCGCCACTAGACGGAAAGTGGACAACGGATTGCACACTAGCTTCTCTGTGGGTTCTCTCTACCCTGTTATGTAGCAGTTATGAAGATACTGATCTTCAAAAAGACGTGAAACAGTAAATATAATACAGAGTAAACAGTAATATAAACTAATAATGACGCCTATGTGAAACCATTTCAACGTGGGCGATTGTACCCAACAATTATCAATTCAAATCTCATACGAGTGAATATCTACATATATTTATTACTTATTACATAGGTACACAGACTAAGGCTGTCGTCGCGCATTAGGACAGTGTCCAACTGTAACGCGGTGGTTGTAAGTTCGATTCCCACTCGAGATTTTTTTTTAGCTTCCCGCTGTATCCCGTACACAGTAGGGTAGGCAGAGGGAACCTAGTGTTAAGATACTCCGTTCCCCACTTTCCGCCGAATTCAGAGGCATTGCGTGTTTAGTGGCGAAACTTAACGCCGCGCTTTGCCCCTGATACTAGAGTGAAGGAAACGGAAATATTAAATATTTACACTCCTCGAGTGGGAATGGAATCTACAACCAGTTATTAACAGTCACACGTTCGTACCACTGCGCCACGACTAACCACTAAAAAATTTAAAAGCCAAAAAAAATACAATTTAAAGTAAATTCACGTACAAATCGTGTTTGTCGTGTACACTATAGACACTACGTGCCATAGTATTTATGTATCATTTCCTTGCCGAACCTCGCATTAAGGTCAATGGCACAAGATAAGACGTTTTTGCAGCGAGATTTCGTACGGTCGATAAACCTAAGATATTGCTGTAACATATAATTTATTATGTAAGCGTTTTGCAGATAGAGTGAATATTGAGATTCAAGGTCAAGGCTTGTAAATAATGTTTTACTTTATATTGTAATATTTACGCTTTTTATGTTATTTTTCGTGTGAAAACACAAATTTTTGTTAGTTTTAAAAGTTTTTAACTAAGTATTTAAATAAACTATGCTATTAATAGCTGAATAATATTTTAATTTAATATATTTTTTGATTATGACCTCTTCCGTCATACATATAGATTGTCATTTTGCCTTTTTGGATAACTGTACTTGGAGACCACCGTGGCGCAGTAGGCCAGCGTTTGACTATCATCGCGATTGGTGGTGTGTTCGATTCCCATTCAAGGTAATAATAATAATAAAATTACTTTCATTTTCTCTCTTTCGGTTCATAAGACACTACGCTCTACTATGGTACATAAAATAAAACCCGGCTCTGAATCATACTAATGAAGTATGAGGTGTTATAAAATTAGGTTCTCTCTGACAGTAGTCCAACAGAGTACAGTTATGAGATAACAAACATGAGAATGTAAAAAAATTATAATTCTTAAGATATGCTAAACTTAATCGTATCAGATAACAATACGATTTTATTCTACCTTTACCAAGGTAAAATAGAATTATATAAATTACTTTACTTTCTCTATTATTTACTAAGTTATTGAGAAACAGCAAAAAAAACTGCTGGGCGCAAAAAGCTTAGTATAGTTTTTGGGCTTATTATAGTCCTTGGGCAATGTGAATAAAATACATAAAGAAACTTCTACATAAACGCTAATAAAAAATAATTTTACGTTTTACAATCATAACTATGAAAGAAGGAAATGACGACAATATTCATAGTAAAGAATAGAATTTCTGATAGTAGATAAAGTATTTTGACTCCTATAGTATGGAAGTGAGGGTCGTTAAATCTATGCAATAGAAATTGAGTGCGATAACTCCTATTTCGTAAAATTTAATTAGGATATTGGATCTATTAATGTATTGCTAAAAAAATAGATGTAAAAAATCTTATCATAGTTCCATTTTAATTTAGAAGTAGTGAGCGAGAAATTTAGAATGATGAGGAAAAATGTGCTAGCAACTTCAAATAGGTAACAATATTAGTAAAGGTAATAATATTAGTATTTTGAAAGATTTTAAAGTGTGACTGTAAACAGGACTGAGATTGTAGGTTCAATTTCCACTCCAAGAATAGAAACATTTATTATTTTGCTCTCCGCTCTGGTGACGAGGCAAAGCGCGGCGTTAAGTTCCGCCATTTAGCACGCAATGCCTCCAAACTTCGGTGGAAAGTGGGGAACGGAGTGTCTTAATACTAGGTTCCCTTTGCCTACTCTGCTGTGTGCGGGATACAGCGTGAAGCTAAAAAAAGATTTTAACAATTTATGTTATTATTCGTAGCTATTATTCGTAGGATAATCTTCAGATAACTGAAATTTGTACAAAAAAATATAGAACATCACAACAACTACTAATAACAAAAATAAATTTTAACAAGTTTATAAGATTTTCAACATTGCATTTAAAATGTATTGCTTAACGGACTAAACGGCACGGGTTTGAATCCCGTGTGTTCATTATTTTAAAGTCTATCTTTGAATGTAGTTTCAGTTAATATAATTTATCTATAAATCTACACGTCACTCATAATTGACCTATAGAAGAGCCGGAAGCTATAAAAGTGTATTAATATGTCATACGCTATATTAAACAATGGCGCATAACGAAAGAATCTGCTAATTGTAGTCATAATGTTTGGAATATTTTAATTGCCTCGACTGTTTGTTTATTGTTACGACAAATGCCATATCAATCTTACAGTTGATTTAAAATGATGAAGACTTTGTAAGTGACACTTTGTAAGTCCACTTTATATTTAGAGACTGAAAAAAACATGTAAATAATACCTATATGATAATGTCGCCTACAATTTCGCTTGCATGGTACCTCCATCAAACCACCTACTGATGATTGACTTTTTGAATTTGACTTTGACTTTTAGAATTTGATTTTGACTTTTTGAATTTGACTTTGACTTTTTGAATTTGTTTTTGACTTTGACTTTTTGTATTTGACTTTGACTTTTTGAATTTGACTTTGACTTTTAGAATTTGATTTTGACTTTTTGAATTTGACTTTGACTTTTTGAATTTGTTTTTGATTTTTTTAATTCGACTTTCACTTTTTGAATTTGATTTTGACTTTTTGAATTTTTGAGTTAGAACGTAAAATTTATAATATCTTTTTTTACATTACCATAGGAATTTAATTATCGGTAATAAAAAAAGTGTGTCACAAATGCTACTACAATTTGAGATTATATCGGTTAGTCAGTGAGTGTTGAAATACTAAGAAACACGCACAATACTTTGAACACAACGGAATTCGAACCCACATACATTCTCTTGGAAACAATCCAAGCGCTTTGACCGCTAAGCCATGCGTTTAAGGCATTACAATATTGATATCTTTCCTTAAAATGTTTATATATTCTAAGTGTGTGTGTACACTTAAAATTTTTTTTTTTAGCTTCACGCTGTATCCCGCACACACCAGGGTAGGCAGAGGGAACCTAGTGTTAAGACACTCCGTTCCCCACTCTCTCCTGAATTCGGAGGCTTGCGTGTTAAGTGGCGGGACTTAACGCCGCGCTTTACCTCGAGACCAGAGAGAAGAAAATGGAAATATAATTTCCACTTCTCGAGTGGGACCCACAACCAGTCATTTACAGTCACACACTTGTGCCACTGGGCCACGACTGGCCACTTCAAAGTACACTCACTTCGCTTTCAAAAATATTGAAAAACAAAATAATTTTATTAACATTGATTGATTTGAGAGCTGCAACTACCTTCTGTGCCTTCATTTTAAAAAAATCTTTATTAGTTTTTCCAGTACTTCAAGAAAACAAAAACCCATCGTATTTTTATCTGTTCTATACATTTTTGATGTAATTGAAATAAAAATAATAAATATCTCATGTTTTCCATACCCCTGGGAAATTAAGTAATAAGTTGGAACAAACAAATTGTATAGGGTTTCCATTTTGCATTTTGTTAATACATTATCCATAGCTTTCATCCAGACAGTATGATTTTCATCTATAAATTTAAATGAAATTAATGTTTTTATTTGTACTTTTGTATTGTGAATGAATATCTTCTTGAATTATAAAAAATAAAAGTTTTTTTTATGTTGCCAAATTAAAATGTATGAGTGCACACATATGTTCATCCATGCACAGTTTTGGGAAATCAAAAACGATAGGACTTTCAAGTTTCAAGGTTCTTCGGAATGTGGTCTGCACAAATTTAATAATTTATTTTACATCAATAAAATCATAGACATCGAATATTTAAAGTTATAGAAGAATTTTAAGCTTCGTATAAGCTAGTAATAGAAACGACAAAATTTAAGTGTATATAAAGATGTAAATCATATGCTTGCTATTAAAACCTGTAACTCTAAAATCTAAATCAATATAGATTTATGTTATATAATTATATAAACACAAACAGTAGCAGGCTTGAATTTTTTTCCGGATAATGTTCATTTTTGTCAATTCTCACCATCTAATAAAAAGGCCGTCGTGGTGCAGTCTGATTATATATGTGACGTTTATTTGGCTCTATTACCACCCAGGCAAATTATTACATTCAAATTATTTTCATTTTTTCAGGTCTGGAAATTGAAAATGATGGGCCCGGATATGACAAAGCGCGACGTTTGTTCCACCACTTCATATATGGGGTATACTTTGAGGAAAGAATGTTATGACAGAGAGAACCTAGTTATCCCTGTATGCCCTGATGTACGGGAAAGGGAAGATTGGGAAGCATACTACATTTTATAAGCCTATCTCCAAACGCGTAGGATGCAAAAAGAATGCAATAATAATATATTTTTAGCATAGTTTATGTGTTTACAATAATTTATAAATAGTGAAATATTTCTACATCTTTCAGTTCAAGGCTAACACACATTTCATCTGAACCTATTGTGTAACACATACTTCTACAAAAATTTGCAAATAATTATAGAGTACAAGGAAAATGTTACTTTAACACTTCGACTTAAGAGGGATTTTATTAATAAAGATTTAATATATATGGAGTGGGTGTGTGCACATAAACCCAATGGATGTAACACTGATTTATATGTCGGGCGATTCTTGAAATAGCGTTACGTATTTGAAAAATTACTAAGAAATTTATTAATTGACATTAATATTTAATGAATAGCAGCTTCTTTGGCCCGCATAGTAGAGTTAGAGACAACTAAGTGTCAAGACACTCCGTTCTCCACTTGTTTTAAAAGACGCATTATAACAAAAAAGTGAAATCATAATAAAACACCTTACATTTTCTTGAAGAATGTGGGAATTTTAATCTGTCCTATATTTTAGTTGTTGTCACCACAGATTCATAAAATATTCAGATTCATGACCGATTGTTTTTTTAATAGTTTGTAAACTATTAAAAAACAGTCTAGAAACTATTAAAAAAACAGTCTAGTATATATCCTAATTATTTATTCGAATAGGCAGAGAGAACCTTGTGTCTCTCTGTTTTCCACTATACGTGTTGAATGGCGGAATTAAACGCCGAAATTTGTTTTCGGTACAGTAGCGGTGAGACGAAATCTCTGACTACCCCGCAAGGGATACAGAGTGAAGCGGTGAGACGAACATATCTTAAACATATTCATGCAAAAATATTTTAAATGTTATTATTCTCCGGAGTGGAAATCGGACCCACAGCAGATCGCCTTGTTATGTATTTTAATGCATGAAGGAAAAGAGTTTACGAAAATTGCAAATGAATCGTTATAGAAATTGGTATACTTAAAGTTATAATGGAGCAGGAGTGTAAAGTTTCTGTACTGTAATGTTACTGAATCGCTTTTCAGCTTATGATTTAAAATAGTGTAAATCTAAGTCTTTTCTACCGATCAATCTCTTTCGTGTATTCTCGATATAATTCCTCCCTCGATATTCCCACCTTTCCCATCCTTCGGAGGGACTACTGTCCTACATCCCCGAGGCTGGCAACGCATCCATAGCTCTAATGTTATGAATGTCTATGGGCGAAGGTAACCACTTAACACCAGGTGGGCCTTCTGCTTGTTTGCCTCCTTCATTTCATAAAAACAAAAGTAAACTGATATTGGCGAAGTGATAAATGCTCAGTTTGAAAGCCCGAAGCGCCATAACTAAGAACTGAACAGCCATTTTATTAATCATATTATAAACTAATTAGTATATATTAAATATTTGCATAATATATACATACATCTATATATTACATAAAACGAGCATATGTCAACAAGAGTTTGACACAAGTTGACAGGTGATTAAATAAATAAAAGACCACCCGCAAAGAGTCGATATGTATTTTCCAATAACGTTCAATGAGACATTTAACAAATGGGTCGCGTTACAATAAAAACAAATTAATTTATAGCGAACTGGCGCCATTGCTCGCCAGCTATTACTGTTCGTCGAGTAGTGCGGTGTGACCACACGTGCTAATAGGAATTTCCTAAGACTAGTTTTAATAAAATATTTGGATAAAAGATAAAAAGTGAAATTTAAAACAAAATAAAATTATATTTATCTAATTTTTAGTAATAATAATCACAAATTGAGTAAATAAATGATTAGTTGTTTACTGAAATACGGCGATAAGTTACGCCATTCATAATATCATTTGATGTGATAGATATATCCAACCAATGTCTAGAAAACGTATAAAAATTTGACCGCAGCGGGATTCGAATCCGCGCCCTCTTAATACCGTCCAGGCGTTCTCACGGCTGAGCCATGCGTTCTACTACCAGCTGCCGAAATTCTTATACGTTTTATTACAACTTATTTTAATTGTTAGCATTCAAATTCAATTTTTTTTACGTTTTCTAAATGTCTTTTTCAATTTTCCTAAGTGTGGAATAACACTTAAAAAATTATTTAAAAGAAAAAAAACAACCAATCTCGTTATTTAATAAACTAATAAATTATTTTAAGCATTTAAGGTATTATTTTTTACTAATAAAAAAAATAAATGATAAAAAACGTATAGAAATTTCAACGTAGCCGGATGTAGAACCGCGTGGCTTAGTGTTCAAAGTGGCTTAATATTTTTTAAGAGGCGTAGGTTTGAATCCAGTTATAAAAATATTGCTGATTGAAGATATATCAGCAAAATTATAATTGGAGTCATTTATTAATGTAATGGACCCCTAAATAAGGATTTTTATTTTTTTTTCTATTTGTCTGAGCGTTTGTGTACTATAATTGTATTTTGCTAAAAAGGCATTGACATTTGGTATTTATTTTATTTCAATCGATATGTAAATAAAAAAGTTACAACAATTTAAGCTATATCGCAGACGGTACGACGGTGGACGAAACAACGAAATAATTATATTCGCCCATAGAAGTCATAATTATATTCGCCCATAGAAGTCGCTAATAGACCTTTATTAGCTTTTATTGACGAAAATAAGTAAAAAATTGTGGAACAATAAAGTTTTTAGTTATATTGCAATATTCATAACATTAAACTACATTTGTAAATAACACCACGGTCAGTATAGCCTTACTTGGCGTGGAATGTTACTCAGCTATTATATTGTAGGAAGATATTTATAAAATGTACTGGGTATAGTTTTATTAAATATAATATGATATGTTCTTGTATCATAATTTATAATGAACTTATTGTTTGTAAACATATTGAAATTCATTATTAACGTAATATGATATGAAATCGTACCTTGAGTACTGTAGACGGTTAAAGTAATTTTAGCTAAGGATTGTTTCTATACTATATTTATTTTATAACTTTTTAGGATTTTGTTTTTATGGTTATATAGAGAGAGGAACTCGAGTACTGGAGTTAATGTGCATTATAAAAGACCTATATTTGGATTATAAGTTCCAGGTACTAAACCCGAGAAGAAATTCTAATTTCAATTATTAGTACTAAATAAAAGAAATTTAATTTGTTTAATTTAAATTTGAATATTAATATTATTCAATTAATTCATTTTATTTTATTTAAAGATTTATATTATTTTCATAAATTTTTAAGAAAATTCTAATGGCTATTAAACTCCCGACACTCGCATGTTATACCCATAGAATGCTTATCCTCACTATATAAGTAAAACATACTTGAGAAAACATATTCGAAAATCTTAACATTTAATTATAATAAGTACTATTAATTATAATTTAACAAAAAGATAATTTTAATATAGAAAACAAATATATATTTTCCGAATAACAAAAAACATACAGTTTCTACTCTATCGGCATCTATCCACTCGTACATTTCTTTCAATTAGGTGCATGCGACCTTGGACCGCTTCCTACATTTGCTTACGATAAACATCTTACGAAAACCGGCGATAAGAGATATTAGATATAAAGCAGGTCGGAATACCGACGTCTGATAGTGTACAGTGCATACAAAATGTAAACTTAGGCTCAGGTCCTTCAGTTTAATTGAGGAAATCTAAGCTTTAGTCTAGAAATACGTGCATTTAAAACAAAAAATGTTTTAAAAGAAAATCGAATGAGCTTTCTGCTTCTGATTCGTTGTTTTATTGAAGTAAAGAGTAAAAAGTTCAGTTATTTTAATTGGGTAGAGTATTTATTTTGATTTCTTTCTTAATTTCATATACCATCAATTAAGCAATTAAAAAAAAGCCTATAAAAGTATAAAATTTCTTTTTTTTAATTTCTCGTTTTCTTGTGCATAGTAGGATAGTCAAGAGGAAATACTGTCAAGCGTGTTAGATGGCGGAACTCAACGCTGCAAAATTATTAAAATTTTATTTTCTTAATGTAATTTTTAGTAAAGATTTTCCTTTATTCCATTTTACATAGTACCACTTTCTACAATCTATCCACTGAATAATCGTCAAAGCTTTGTCATATTTCCTAGAAACTATAATATACTGATGGAGTATTCAATATTAACCAATGTAGAGTAGATGTTAATAGTTCTAGTTTATGGGTGCATATATTATAAGCAACATTAATGTTTCTGGGACAGATGAGGTAATGCCTAAAAATGTTTTATGAAATCGAATGTACTACAACCGTTATTAAAGTATCTTTACTTTTTTCTCACAATAGAGTAGTTAATATTAAGAATCTAGTGTTAAGACACTCCGTTCTCCTATTTCCACCTGAAATCGAGGCATTGCGTGTTATATTGGAATCCGAGGGGGACCGGTTAGAATACCATTCCCCTCCGTCGCTGGGCAGCGTCCCGTAAAAGGCGGGTAACCCAGTAGCTTGGTGGTAGGAGATTCGTTCTCTGACTGGCTCGCGACCACTATCATGTCAAAGACGAACCACCGAGCATCTGATGATGTGCACAGGTTCGACGACATGTATGCCAACTGTCCCTATTCCCACCATCCTCATCCTTTCTCACTCCTTTCCTCCTCCTCCCTTATGGCCGGCAACGTATCCACAACTTTTCTGATGTTGAGGATGTTCATGGGCGAAGGTAACCACTTACCATCAGGTGGTCTTCCCCCCTAAACACCGAATTTCATCAATAAAAAAAAAACTTATCGACGCTTTGTCATAAGTACTAGAGAAGAGATACAAAAATAATATGTAATCATGACTCCAAGCAGGAATCGAACCCACAACCATTGCATTTACAGTTATGACGGCTTTCACAAGCGTAATATAAGGCATGAGTAACGTCAGAGCGCTGGAAGTTCGTCATTCATCAAACTTTATAATGGTCGCCGTGTTGTTATACTACAGGCCAGCTTGCCATTAGGTACAGCTGGGTAGTTATTTATTAATCACAAATTTATAACACGAATTTAAAATAGAGTTGACGATGTTGTGGCGTAAGTCGGTTGGAACGATGTTTATGGGTTTGAATTTTATATAAAACTAGCGACCCGCTCGTGGCTTTGCTTGCGTAAATTATATGGCTATTTAGTACTTCGCCCACTGAAGTGCTTTGCTTAAATTGATAATTAAACTGTTGTAAATGTTTTATTTATGAACTGAAAAAAGATAAACACATGTTAAAGGAAATTGGCCAAAATAAGTCAAAACTGCATATAAAACTAGCGACCCGTTTAAGAGATAAGCGTGCACATACTAACAAACAGATATACAGACTCATTTAATATCATATCACGGTAGGGTTCAAAGGGTAGTCAGAAAGAAACCAGTGTCATAACACTCCATTCACCATGTATACGTACTTTAAATTTAAACAGTCGTGGCGCGGCGACGCAAAGTGTGACTGTAAATTAACTGGTTGTGAGTTCGATTCTCACCCGAGGACTGGAAATATTTAATATTCCCATTTTCTATGCTCTGGTGTCGAGGTTAAGCGCGGCGTTAAGTTCCGTCGCTTAACTCACAATATCTCCAGACATTCTCCTACCCTGCTATGTGCGGGATACAGCGTGAAGCTAAAAAAAGGGATATTTTTGACACGCATCTCTTTAAATTATCATTTTAGTGAAAATCTAGCTACAAGATCAAAGCAGCTTCAAACGTAGTTCTCGTAAACTAAACAACTTTTTTCCATACATATTTCTCATTACCTTGAGAATATATCGTAAGAATGATTCTAAAAAGTCTAACCTCGTTTTCATGATTCCACTTGGTCGTAAATAATCAAACAAAGAAGCCGATCTCCGTACAAACATTTTACGATATGCGAATAAACACAAATGAAATTAATTAGCGCGCCTAAAAGCCTCTGAAGTAATATGGAATAATAAATTGTTTAAACGTTATCCTAAAAGTTAGCGCGAAATTTGAATTAGGTTAATGTAGAAAGCCGAAATGCGTTATTTTAGCAGCACATGTGTGTAATATTTATATATATTTTAGCTTCACGCTGTATCCCGCACACAGCGGGGTAGGCAGAGGGAACCTAGTGTTAAGACACTCCGTTCCCCACTTTCCGCCGAATTCGGAGGCATTGCGTGTTAAGTGGCGGAACTTAACGCCGCGCTTTACCTCTGGCATTAGAGCGAAGGAAAATGAAATATTTAATATTTCCACTCCTCGAGTGGGAATTGAACCCACAACCAGTCGTTTACAGTCACACGTTCGTGCCACTGCACCACGACTGCCCCCTAATATTTACATCATTACTTAATAATCAAATTTTTATAATTTTCCTTTTTGCAGCTATATACGTTATATATTTTTCCTTATACCAATTTCCAGACTTAAATCTGTGATAAATTTTAGCACAAGCATCGAACCTGTTACTACTATGTGAAGCATATACAAATAAAATCATGTCTTCTGGACTGTTAAGCACATATTTCACCTATTCAGAGAGCATAGAGTTAAGACACTCAGTTCCACTTTTGCCTGGTTAGATAAATTACATTACGCAATGAGTGACGGAACTCTAAGCCACACTTTATATTGTTCACCAGAGCGTAGAGAAAAAAAATAATTAAAAATACGATCCTTTCATCGAATGAGAATCGAATCCACAACATATCACTATTACAGTCAGACTTCTCTTTAAATAAAAATATAGATATCATTCGAAAGACACTACTATAAAGTTTAGAAGAAAAATCTTAAAGTTACAATTGTCTTTGCAAGTTTAGTAAATAGGATTCGCTTGGATCGTTGCCATTGAGTAAATAACTGAAGTTACTGTCTGCTTCATATTGTTAAACTTACACCGCATTGCGGTAGCAACATCTCAGCTTGTTTGTCTTGTTGCTTGGTACAGTTAACCACTTAATTACAATTAAATTAGTGATTTTTTTTATAAAGTTATATGTTCATATAGAGAAAAAAGCAGGATTTTTATTGTGAAATGTTAATATATCTCGGGCCATGTTGTCTTATGGGTGGTCTGAATAAAGCTTTACTAAAGTACATGTATGTACTAAGCTTTATAAGAGAAGAAAGAAATGGCTACTACAACTTATTTTTGCATTTACTAGCTTAAAATATTTTTTTAGACTTTAAAAAAATAATTTATTATGTATCCTAAAAAAATTAGAATGTCTGTTTGTAATTTTGTAACAATCGCTTTTTACTTAACGGATATGTATGTTACATTCATTTTATTTACATTGTATGTTTGTCTGTTTGCTTGTTCTAGCTAATGTCTGTCACTTTCTATAAAAGAGAGCAAACTGTTTCCTGTATAGTCTCCATTATATCCCCTGCATATATTTCGTAAAAAATAATTCTTTTTTTTGTTTTACTGTCCGTTCTTATTTTACGAATCATCTTGTTTTTTTATGATTATAGATTACTTAATCAATATTTAACTAAGACTTAGTCATTTTGATTTTTTTTGTCTATTTCATATTTGTCTGTAGTACAATAATCGTGTTGATGAGCTTTTATACATTGGATTCAGAATTTCTTAATAAAATATGTTTGTTGTTGTCGCAAAGTTATACACGTTCAAAAAATACAAATTCTGTTACAAATGAATAAAAAAATATTATATAGATTTATTTACACACAAAATAAAATAAGCTCGAAAGATCCAGCAATAAATAAGACACTTCAAAGAAAAGCTCCAGACTCCTTTGATTTGCTAACAAGATAGTTGAGCTGTTATATATTTCTGATATCTTTATTAGTATACTATCATACTATATCAGAAAAAGGAAACTTGTTTAACGTATGCAAATGTGACATTTTATTGGTCATTAACAAATAACGTTTTTGTTCTTCTAGGAACCATTGTTATATATGTTACAGTGTATATTAGAATAACGTTCAATCTTAAAATTTACCGACCTTAATGGTAAGAGTCAGGGTTATTCTTTAAGAAATTTGAATTATTCTTTCCATACTCACACATTCTGGTGAATTTTAGGTTTTACTTTTAAAGGATACGGTAAATGTTGTTTTTTTGGCTATCAGTAATTGCTGATTAGTATAAGCCAAGCTTGAACCAATACCAACTATTACCATTAAAATATTTAAATCTTAATTGTTTCATTCTTCTCAATTTACTATCTTTTGGACTACTGTAACATACTACTTTTACTGTAATATACTAAAGGCTATGGGGACGCAGTAGGACAGCGTCTGACTGTAGACACGGTTGGTTGCGAGTTCGAATTACACTCGGAAATATATAATATTATATTTAAATTATTTTTTGCTTTTATTTCCTAAAACTGGTACCGATGATAAAGTGTAGCGTTAAGTTCTACTATTCATCAGTCCACTATTCAAATGTCTAGACTTTGAGTGGAACGTGGAAAACGGAGTTTTTGACACTCCTTTGTACTCTCAAACTACACCCATCGCGAAAACAATCAGTTTAAGAAAGTACTAATAATTTTACAAGAGATATTCTCTTCATAGGCTTATAATTAAAAAACTTCTAGTTTCAAGTATACTTAAATATATGCAGCATTCCTTCACCCACATAGTCAATTTTTAGAATATGTGCAGCATAAATTTTGCAACAGAATACTTTTCTATTCTTGATTGTAACTAATCTTGAAACAAAAATATTTCGCAACCTCAAGGATTTTTCGTGCCGTGTGTTTTTTTGCGTGAAGACGTTATTAATATGTTATTTACTAATGTCTATATCGTAAAATAAATTAAATTATGCAAATATATTTTTTAAATTAATTACTGTATTATTTCTACATCACGCGTTTTCCCGCATAGCAGGAGAGCCAAAAAGAAAATAATATAAATATAATATTCCACCGAGCGGAAATCGAACCCCAGACTATAAACGCGAATTGGTTGTGGGTTCGTTCTCCATTCGGAGGAATAATTTCTATTCAAAATTTTTGAAACATATATTTAGAATTCTTATAAAACCACTACAATTTCGTATAAGTTTTACAGCAGCTTCCTGTTTTTACCCACATAGCGGGGTAGTCAGGGAGAATCTAGTGTCAAGACACTCCATCCTCCAAATCGAGACGTAGCGTGTCGTGTGGCAGAAACTGTACGCCACGCTTTGTTTCAGATAGCAGTACCTCCACCTCAAAGGCCGGTGACGTCCCTGTAGCTTCTCTGGTGTTGCACGGGGCCGTGCGCGACAGTGTTCACCTAACATCAAGTGACCCGAACGCTCGTTTGCCTTATCCTCTTTATAAAAAAAGGGGGATAAAATGTAAATTTAACGCAATCATTTCCCCTAATGGAAATCAAACCCACAACTATCGTGGTTACAGTCAGGATATTCTCGCACTGCGCCACAACGGCCTCAAGATAGATTTCCTTGCACATATAAAAAAGAACATATTACATAATAACAATTTACCTACAGGTATTATTGCAGGTATATATTTGTATTATTACCAACATATAAACGATTTCAATGAATGACTCGTATTTATGTGTCGACCGACTTAAATTGGTCGCGGCCTTATTTCTGAGAAAGCCGGTGTCACCTTCAATACACATCTCACGAGATATATAGTGAACGGCGTGCTTGAAAAAAATATTTTTAATTCGGCCTACGATTACTGTGAGTAAGATTTCGGGGAACTCAGTTGTCATAATATGTTATTTTTGGGTGATAAATGTAGATAATTATTATTTATAATTATTGTTTATTTAGTATATTTCATTAATACATTTAATTATAATGCATTATTTATTTATCGTTTATAATTTCTTATATAGGTTCTTATAATATCAATATATACATGCTACATGTTCACACTATACATAACATAATTTAAAATTATGAAAATGTTTAGGTGTTATAAGTATTTAGTTTATATCGGATAATATCGGTAACCGTTGGTCTTTTCATATCTTCCTACCGCCTTGTCGACGGATATTTAAATGTAACAAAAATAAATCTCATAATAAATTTTTATAGCGATATTTTTTTAGATGACTATTTTTATTGACAACTAATTTTTTTTCTTTTAGATTTATGCCCCATATAGCTGCCTGCTACCTGCTACCCTGCTATATGTTAGAGATAAACCCAGTGTCAGGACAGTAACGAAAAAGGCAGTGTCAAGACACTTTCCGCCCGAAATCGATATTTAGAGTTAAACGGAATTTAACACTGCACTTTGACTTACGGGAACGGATAAAATCGAAATAATTTACATATTAAGATTCCTCCGAGAATAGATTGAACTTATAACTAATCACATCTACAGTCGTAGACTGGGCCTCGAAGAACTCGGCATAATGTTTTTCTTTTTTTAGCTTCACGCTGTATCCCGCGCACAGCGGGGTAGGCAGAGCGAATCCGTGTTGAGTCGCAGAACTTAACGCCGCGCTTTGTTTCGGTACCAGAGCGAAGAAAATGAAAATATTAAATATTTCCACTTCTCGAGTGGGAATCGAATCCACAACCAGTCGTTTGAAGTCATACGTCTGTGCCACTGCGCCACGACTGGCCCCATAATATGTTAATTTCAGATAATTAAATATTTTATTAAATATTAAAATTAAAAAGCCATTTAAAATGGACATTATATTTTGTTTTTATACAATTACTATAAAAGAAATTATCAAATTAAGTAAATTAACATTCTCAAATACTAGTTTTGAACAAAAGCCCAAAAAACTTGTAACATCTCTTTGACATAAACGATATCGTTTAAAAAGATTGCAAAAAAGAATAATTAATTCATGACAGGTGGTTGTACAAAAAGCTAATGTAATTCATTGAGTGCGGAACACTTTCAGTTTATTTTGGAAGGGCAATAATTTTCTTATCATCGCAACCTTGAATGTTCATCTTTAAATAAACGATTCAACATTTTATCATTACGAAGCAGACAAAAGATTTTTTTCAGCTTAATGTATTGATTAATTTTATTTTAATCGGATTTGTATTAAAGCGAAGAAGCGTTTTGACGTTTACATACGAATAGGTGAAAATACTATATTGGGAGAACAGAGAGTCTTAACATTAAGCTCTCTTTGATTACTTTGCTATGTGTTATATAAGTTAATAACAATTTGATCCTTTTTCCCACTTTACATTAGCGCCTTTTTCGTATTATATTGCACATTATATATATATATATATATATGTATGTACAATGAAAGAAAATAGCGATTAACTTCTTCCTAAGCCTAATGTCATAGAACTCCATCGTCTATGATGAACGGCGCGTTGCATTTTCTGTTACCAGAACGGACAAAGCGTCGCATTTTCTGTTACCAGAACGGAGAAAGCGTCGCATTTTTTGTTACCAGGACGGAGAAAGCGTCGCATTTTCTGTTACCAGGACGGAGAAAGCGTCGCATTTACTGTTACCAGTACAGAGAGATGAAAGAATTAAATCTCATCATTTCTTAGAGTAGGATCGAACCCACAACCTATCGGTATTGCCCCACTGCGCTACAGGAATTTTATTTGATTAAACTTCTTTAGGTAAGTGAAAAACAAAATTATTTAATCTGTTTCTGCTACAAACTGAACTTTTGCAAAATAAAAGTTAAATGATGAAAATAAATGTAAAAAAGGTATTTAAAAACAAAGTTACCTCGAAGTATTCTCCGCAACCTTTTTCATTTGTTCTGGAGTGCATTAAAAATAACTAGTCAACCATTTTGGATGTTCCGCCATGGTAGTTTTAGAACAATTTCTCACAGCTAACTATGCATTGTCATCGAACTAATTAAATTAAGCTTGTATATAAAAACTTAACTCAATCGGTTAAGGAAAAATTCTTAAAAATTAAGTTGGAAGATTCCATCCGAAATACAATTACACATATTAAATAACACATACAATATTAATAGACTGTAAACGACTGGTTGTTTATTCGATTCCCATTCGAGGAGAGGAAATATTTAATGTTTCAATTTCCTTCGCTCTGGTATCAGAGGTAAAAGCGCGGCGTTAAGATCCGCCACTTAACGCGCAATGCCTCCGAATTCGGCGGTGCGTGGGGAACGGAGTGTCTTAACACTAGGTTCCCTTTGCCTACCCTACTGTGTGCGGGATACGGCGTGAAGCTATAAAAAAAAATAATAAAAAAAGCTTGTAGCAATTTTTAGGTATCATTCATTCATTTGAACTGTATTTTGCACAAATATAAATTTAAAAATGAAATTCCTAGAAATATTTGTCTATTATAAACAGAGAGCTTTTTAAATCGTTGTTCTGCCAATAACAATATTTGAATCGTTCAAGTCGAAATAAGTATACACTAATATTTATATAACTGTTTAAACATTTGTGGTAAAAAGTTCGTATATTTATGCAATGTTGGTATAAATACTCCTACAGTCCATTTTCGTAATGACTTTATGGCTTAAAAATCATATCGAAATAGCTTTTACAAGTAAATATAACTAATATTTAAAAAACATTTCGATATGTTTGTTTGCTGTAGTTACTGCTCGTAGCGTGTGTAGAAAGAGTTTGACACAGGAAGTAAAGTGGATGACTTAAAATGTATATAGGACAGACAGACATTTTATACTACATTTGTATAATATGTTATTTTAAAAGCGCAAAGTTAAAAAAAAAAAAATCTATAAGACGTGATCGAATATGAAGACGTATCATGTGACAGTGTGACAGCATCTGATTGAGTACGCGGTAGATGTAAGTTCGATTCCCACTCGGATGAATGATTATATTAATATTATTTTCATTTCTCCGCTTTATAACAAGGCAAAGCTATTTAGGTCCACCATTCAACACACGATATATTGGAAATTCGGGTGAAAATGGAGAACGGGAGAATCTTAAAACGAAAAATCTTAAAAATGAAAGGAGACAATGCATGAAGTTGTACAGAAAAGTTTAATCAAGCAAATTTTAAATTTTAAAATTACAATCTAGCATATTTTCGTAATAACAGTCAAACCGTGAAATAAAACCGCTGAACTGTTGTTTTTTTGGGTAGGCAGACGGAACCTAGTGTTAAGACACTTCATTTCCTACTTTCCGCTGAATCCAGAGGCATTCCGTGTTAAGTGACGGAACTTAACGCCGCACTTTACCTCGACACCAGAGCGAAGAAAATGGAAATATTTCCACTTCTCGAGTGGGAATCGGACCCACAACCAGTCGCTTTACAGTCACACATTGTGTCTCTGCACCACGACTGGCCCCTGATCTTTTGTTAATACACTTAATCCGATAGAATTAAAAGATACATTTTGAAAGTAACCTTAATAAGAGAACCGTTATTCAGCGTAAATTTATTGCATACGAAAGATTAATTACCAATTTATTTTGTGCATAAGATATGTTTCAAGATCGTTTCACGTTCCATGACCCACATTGTCAGAATTCCACCTGATATTTAAATGACAGTCGGTTGAGTAACAGGAGCGAGGCAATTTAAGAAATATAAAAGTTGTTTAATTGACTCATTCTGTTTTAAATATTATTTATTTGTGATATTTTTTTGTGGTAATTAATAATAATTAAAGATAAGAATTTAAATCTGACCTGCAGTTATGATTCATCGTTAATAAGGCAGTTTTGTTTGCATATACCTAATATATTATTTCTTTTCATACCCAATGGTTTAAGAAATATAAGTGATTTATTTCTTCATTTAAAAAGGTCAAATAGAATATATATGCAAATAAGCACGAGATACAATTGAAGTATTTGATAATAAGTTTGTGAAAAATGTTTTTTTTTTTCAATTTTACATTTTCTCCCGTCTAATAGGGTATTTAGAGAGAGCTTAGTGTCAATATATTCTGCGCTCACTTTCTGTCCAAATTCGACTCGACACTCATAGCCGTGTCTTCTCTTTACTGTACCCGCCGCGGACCAGACCACAGAAAATGAAAATTCAAATATTAAGGAAAACAAGGATACGAGACCAGGTATCTGTAGAGCTTAAGTATTTTTTTTAAATATAAAAAAAAACAATAATTCCCCGAGAGGGAATCGAATCCATAACCATTACGCTACAGACGCTATCACACTGCGTTGCAATAGACTTAATGGCATTCAATAGTATAACTATATATAATAATAAGTTTTACTTTATGAATATTGAAATAAATGCAATACATTTTAAAATATACCTACAGTTTCAGTATAAACCACATGAAATTGATTTACGAAGGTTATTTATACATGAATACGTATGGTTTAATTAGTGAAAGCTCTTTACTCAGTAATATTCCATTAAAGTGATACGAATAGCACAATGAATTGAAATTGCGGTTGTTTTTGTACTGGGCTCAAATAACAATAATTTTCTGAAACCTTTTCTGCATTATCTGCCCGCCATCGTAGCCTAGCGGGAGTCTGACCGTTAAAATAATTGGTATTTCAATTATTTTTTTTTACTCTCTGGTGCCTAAGACAACGCACGGCGTTAAGATCATCATGCCACTAAACACTAAGGTCTTGATTTTGGGCGGAAAGCCTTCCGCCCAAATGTTAGTGTTCGAACTATCAAAGAAAGAACGAATGGCCAAAGAAAAGAGAACGAATTGTCTTTAAACTTGGTTCTCTCTGAGTACCTTGCTGTGTAAGGTAAAGCGCAAAGCTCTTATTAAAGAAAAGTGATATCTTGTCCGTCATGGCCTATAACCGAAACCATGAAGGCCCTTCTCAAAATTGGACAAACAAATTCAGTTACCAAAACATCTAAAACATCTTAAAAAAAAACCTAAATAAACATTTTGTAAAATCTAAATATTTTAATAAAAACTGTGCATAGTTATTTTGTTTTGCGTTGTAATTATAATTTATAATTTCTACCAGTTTGCACATTTATTTGGCCCGGATAATATATTATTTCTTAAGAAAAATAATAATTTATAATCACAACTGCTTAAAAACTTTCATTTAAAATTAGTTGTCATTTCAAAACGTCATTTCAAAGTTAATTAAAGTTTCCCCAATTTTAGTTTAAGCACGACTATGTAAATCTTCATTGCATATGTAGATTGACAGGGAAAGTTCTGTTTTAACGAAAAAAAATCTTATCTACAAGTATAATCAAGAGAAAAAGCTATTTTATTACTGTCAGTCTGCTATATAAAGCGATCCTAGCACAGTAGAACAGCCTCTGACGGTGGACGCGATGGTTGTGAGTTTGATTCCGACTCGGGGGATAAATAATATATTATTTTCATTTTCTTCGCTCTGCTACCTAAGACAGCACGGCGTTGAGTTCCGTCACTTAACACTTAAAGACCTGATTCTACCGGAAAGTGAAGAACGGAGTGTCTTGACACTAGGTTATATCTGACTACCTCGCTTTGTGGTAAAAGAATAAGAAAAATAAAAAAATGGGACCACGCTGCGATCACTTCCAATCATTTGAAAAAACAATCATCAAAATTGATCTACTCAGTAAAAAAATCGGCGGAACATATAGAAGAATTGATAACCTTCTCCTTTTGGAAGCTTAAAAATATATAGGTACAGTACGGTATAACGCAATGGTCACATAAATAAAATATAAGGCAGCTTTATAGGAACGATTCAGCGTAACACTGTGACAGGCATTGAGAGCTATCATAATGATTTTGATTGAAATATCAGCCTCACATCGGTAAGGGCTAAGAGCGTATACTTGTTGTATGGAATTGACATGATTTATATAGCATTTGTTAGTGGCTGTAGTAACTTTCTACAACGGATTTTCATTTGAAACTTTCTTGTAAATGTTGGGATATTTATTTAGCAGAGACTATCTGAATATAGATACATATATCGTTTTCTTTTTGTTAGCTTCACGCTGTATCCCGCACACAGCAGAGTAGGCAGAGGGAACCTAGTGCTAAGACACTCCGTTCCACACTTTCCGCCAAATTCGGAGGCATTGTGTGTTAAGTAGCAGAACTTAACGTCGCTTTGCCTAGGATATCAGAGCGAAGGAAATGAAAATATTAAATATTTCCACTCCTCGAGTGGGAATCGAACCCACAACCAGTCGCTTATAGTCACACGTTGGTGCCACTGCGCCATGACTGGCCCCATATATCACACACATATTTGTATATCATATTGCTTAATTCTTATTTAACTTTAAAGTAGATTTTATTATCTCTTTATGCTTTTTTACCTGATGGCAGGATATTCAGGCAACCTAGTGTCAACACAGTTCGTTGTCCGTTTTTCGCCTGAAATGCAGATGTGTTGAGTGACGGAACTCAACGCTGCGCTTTGTCTATTTAGTGTCTAGTTAGGTTAGTTTTCATTACTATAGCGTTTGAATGTAAATAATTCAAATAAAAATTCACATTTACAGTATCACGCTGTCACACTGTGTAATGGCATCTAAAATGTAATACGTAGAACTTAATGACCTGTTTCGTATTACAGAGCTAGGCCACTAATGTTTGGACTTACAACCGTCAAGGACATGACAGCTTCAGCTTAAGTGTCTTAAGTGTCTATAATTAACAAAAGTTGAATACAATTAACAAAAGTTTTACTATTTTATAAAATCATTTTTTTGCACATTACTTTTTTTCGTCTGAGCATGGTAGTCGCAGGGAACTTAGTGTCAAGACACTTACTCCACTTTCAGAGCATTGCGTATACATTGTACTAAAACGAAGGAATGGAAAGTTATTTAATTACAATAATTCCATCTAGTGGGAATCGAACCCACAACCAATCGTTTGTAAAATCAGACACTGTCACATAATGCCAGGATGGCCTTAAAAATGAGATTTTAATATTTAAACTATGAAAAATAGCATGATTCGCTACCCACGTATAACTCATAATTTTTTTTACAACAGGAACGTAGATAAATACGATAATTTAATATGTTTCATAACAAAAGTTATGGAATAAGACGGAGTAAGCTTAGCTTTGTTTGGCTAGAATATATCAGTGGAGAGGCTTATACTATTTGCGTTACTAATTGGGATAATCCACTGAGCCATCACTTTACGGGGCATACGTATTTTCTGTAGTTACTGAAATAATTCTACTATAGATATTATGGTGGCCAGTCGTGGCCCAGTGGCACAAGCGTGTTACTGTAAACGACTAGTTGTGGGTTCAATTCCCACTCGAGGAGTGGAAATATTTAATATTTCCATTTTCTTCGCTCTGGCTCCGAGGTAAAGCGCGGCGTTAAGTTCCGCCACTTAACACGCAATGCCTCCGAATTCGGCGGAAAGTGGGGCACGGAGTGTCTTAACACTATGTTCCCTCTGCCTACCCTGCTGTGTGCGGGATACAGCGTGAAGATAAAAGAAATAAAAAATAGATATTATATAAAACAGCTTTTAAAAAAACAAGCTACTACTACAAGTACTTACAGATACTAGGTATTTCTATGATTGGGGGTGCTATCCGTAACTATCAATTGTAATTGTACTTGTATTGTATTGTTGTCAATAGATGAATGAATATCGATAGCGTGAAAATAAAAAAGTGTATAAAAATCTATGTCTAACAGTAAAAAGAAATCTATCTATGATTCCGTGTTAAAATTTTAATAGGACTAAGTCCTGCGTAGAGATTTGCCACTTAAAACGCAATGTCTAGTGGAAAGTGAAGAACGGAGTGTTTGGTCACTTCGTTCTTTCTGTTTATACTACGAGAGAAAAAGTAGTTTTTTTTTCTAAATGAGGTATTTCTTTTCTAAATAAGTTCTAAATAGGGTGAGCGAAAACAATAAATGTTTAATAAAAAGTTGCTATCTTTTGTTAATATATAGTTTTAACATTATATATAAAACAATTACTTGTATATATTATACGCTTTTACGCATACATATTATATGTTAAAAGGTACTTGTAGTATACAATAAGGCGTAGTTCTAGGACAATGGTGAAAGCTTCAGTGATTTACAGCAGAGATTGTAACGATAATATACGTAGTTTATTATGTCGTTGTTGTTCAGCACGATCAGAGAAATTATAACTATTACTTACCAATAAGTATAAACATTAGTAGCCTTGATGAAGCGTAAATTAGCTGTTGTCATAGCAACGTTCATACAAACGTTCGAAGGTAAGTAAATACCTTACGATTTTATTTTATTTTATTCTTAAGCTTAGTGCATATAAAATTATTTCAAATGTAGTTAATATTTGACTATTCTGATTCTGATACAACTATTAAAGGTAACTTAAGATAACCTTTTTTTTTAGCTTCACGCTGTATCCCGCACACAGCAGGGTAGATAGAGGGAACCTAGTGTTAAGACACTCCACTCCCCACTTCCCGCCGAATTCTGGAGGCATTGCGTGTAAAGTGGCGGAACTTAAAGCCGTGTTTTGCCTCGATGCCAGAGCGAAGAAAATGGAAATGTAATTTATATCATTCATATCAAATATTTTTTATAATTATTTTTTAATTTCATGTATACTAACTTATCAGAACATAATATATTAAATTTCTTTAGACTTAATCGATTAGCCTTAAGTTAATTTACGCATAGACTGACCAGGTGCAAGAATGTCCGTTACTTAGCTGTCTCCAGTATAATGACTTTCTTATTATACACCACAGGTATCGCTTAATATCTTATTCTATGTTTTAGAAATGCATGCAAAATTATTGTAGAATATTGCAATTTTATATCCAGTATATTTTTCAGCTTTTCGTTGTATCTCGGATAATGGGTAGGTAGGGAAGACCTAGTGTCACAACTCTTCGTTTTCGTTTTTAAATTATTTTCTTTTTTTTAGCTTCACACTGTATATTGCACACAGCAGGGTAGGTAGAGGGAACCTAGTGTTAGGACACTGCTTCCCCCCCTTTCCGCCGCATTCAAAGGCATTGCCTGTTAAGTGGCGGAAGACACCAGAGCGAAGAAGATGAAAATAATAAATATTTCCACTCCTCGAGTGGGAAACCCACAAACACAAAAAAAAAAAATCCATAAGTTATACTTTAGCAGTCACGACCACTGAAATAATGGAACTATCTTCGTTAAAACAAAATATTCTGCAGTAAACACTTAATTTATCTTATCTGCAATCAAACTGAATGCATTTTTATGTCATGTCAATTTGAATTCGCTTAAAGTATTATGTGTAATCTTAAAATACATATGAACAAAAATTTTATAATCAGTACTTTATATGTTAATTGAATTTTGTTCTTTGTAATATTAAACCAATATTTAATTAAAATTAATATATTATACATGAATTGTGGATTTTTAAACGTATGTCTAATGTATACAAATAAATAAAATTGGAGTGTCTGATAAATGAAAAATGTATATATATCGACATAGTACATATACCAATATAACAATTTGTGCAATTTTTGTTTGTCTGTCTCTGTGTTTGTTCCGGTTTATCTCTGATATGTATAGTCCGATTTTGATGGAACTTTCAGATGATGTAATAAGCAGTAACTGAGGACTTTTATTTAAGAATTATAACTTTTTATTACATGCGAACGAAGTCCCGGGCACAGTTAGTATGATATTAAGTTATACAGGTTTTTCTTATACTAAATGCAGCAATTAATAATGACTAAAAGCATAAATTGATTAACTTATACAAACTGTTTCGTTATTCATGCAGTGACTACATATGACAACGCACAGCCAAAAGACTAGACTACTAATGATCAGATAAGTACCAAGTTCGCTAAACTTTATAAACATTTTGCCTAGTGATCGAACGAAGTTTCGGTTCGGGTTTCGGTCAATTTTGGTCTGAAAATGTAGTTCCGGCCACAAATTCGTTTACGGCCAAAAATCCGTCGGACCTTTCGGTCGTGCCGAAACTTACTTAATAGTAGAAACTATCAAATATCGCTTAGCCACCTTCGAGTAAGTTTGTTACTCGTCGAACCGTCGAACGTTGTACCGTTAACCATTTCGATAAATTTTGAAAAAAATGATCAGATATTTATTTTATCGAATTAAGATCTAAGTAAGGTAATTAAATTAGAAATTATATATAAAAATAAAATAAATAAAATAAATAGCTTCACGCTATATCCCGCACACAGCAGGGCAGGCAGAGGGAACCTAGTGTTACGACACTCCGTTCCCCACTATCCGCCGAATTCGGAGGCATTGCGTGTTAAGTGGCGGAACTTAACGCCGCGCTTTACCTCGACACCAGAGCGAAGAAAATGGAAATATTAAATATTTCCACTCCTCGAGTGGAATCGAACCCACAACCAGTCGTTTACAGTCACACGCTTGTGCCACTGAGCCACGACTGGCACAATATATAAAAATACTAAGCATTTTGGTTAGATCTTTATTTGCCCAACTTTTTTTTATTTTGAAAGTGGTGAACGAAGTGTCTTGATAATAGGCCTTCACAGGGTCCCCCGCTAGGCGCGAAAAAGCGTGAGGCTGCTGTTTTTTTTTTCTTTATAGAAATTACTTGAATAACAGAACTATAGCTCCTTGCACGGTCTACATAATCGAACCTAATCCAAAAACTTGGTTTTTGCCAATAACCAAACGAAGAATTACATATTCAACCTATACTTTACTAAAAAAAAATTATTTAATCAAAAAATTGATTGCTAGATCAATCTAAGGTTGCAGTTTTTTGAATTAGAATATTGGGCGTTTGTGGGTTGCTTTCTTAAAAAACAGGTGACTTATTTTTACGATATGTTATTATCACGTATAGAAGCACAACACTATTCTTTGTCCCATATCAGTAATTTTAAATTCCTACTTAAAGTATGAATTCAATAACGTTTTATTACTTTTAACATTTTTAAAGTGATTTATTCCACACTCAAGAAAATTAAAATTTCAATCAATTTTTTTTTAGGAGGCGCGGTTTCGAATCCCGCTGCGTTCAATTTTTTATACGTTTTCTAAATCTTTTTCAACGTTTTATTAATTCCATCGTTACAAACATAATCATAAACACAACTAACCTAAATAATTTGCGAAGAACCGTTCACAGCGAATGTTTATCTACATGGAGATAACAAGAATCAATATCAATTAAAATTAAGCCGCGATAATAGAGTTAAATCCATTAAGATTACATACAAATTTTATTGTATCATTTTATTTACAACCATTGTAGCAAAAATGGCGTCTATGTGTAATTGGAATTGGTAGTAGGTTCGATTTTCACTTGGTGGAATGGTTTGAACTATTTTTTTTCTTCGCTCTGGTGAGCATGGCAAAGCGCGGCGCTGATGCCCGCAATTTAAGACAGTGTGTCAAGCTGTGGACAGTGGTTTTCAGAGTGTTTTGACACTACATTCTCTCTGACTATCACTAACTGACTGACTTACTTATGTTAAGTTTGTTATGTTATGCAATAGTGTCAAGCTAAAATAAATTATATTCAAGTTATCCCGTAATTATGCAAACTTAATATACTCGCAATTTACTTTGCGCGTCTTTACCACCTTTGTTATTTGTGTCATTTTACGTAATTTACAGGGTAAAACGTAAAATATCTCTAAAGTCTATTAGATATTCCGAGAAATTGAAAATTTTGGGCTATAGTTTCGGCTAGGCGTTGTTTATTACTCAGTGATAAACGAAAAAAAAACTAATTTATAAAATATACGTATTATTTTTTCTTTTCTTTCCCACATAGCGGGGTAATCAGAGGGGACCTAGTGTCAAGACACTCCGTCCTCCACTTTCCGCCATGAATCGAAATACTGCACATTTAGTAACGGAACGCCGCGCTTTGTCCAGAGCGAAGACAAGAAAATTTAAAGTAATTCTTCCCTGAGTGGGAAACGAATCCACAACCATCGCTTTATAGTCAGATTTTAACCCACTGCCATGGTGGTATTTTTTTTATAATCCATACTTATATTATAAACGCGAAAGTCTGTCTGTTGTCACGCTTTCCTGTCTAATCTACCGGTCCAATTTGGATAAAATTTTAAATGAAAGCAGTAAATAATCTTGAGTCAAACATAGGCTACTTATTTTTTCAAAAATCAACCGTTAAAAGGTTGAAATAGGGGATGAAAGTTTATATGAAAAATCTAAACTGCTTGACCGATTGTAATGAATTCATGAACATATATAGTTGATAATCCAAGGTTACAAGTAGGCTACTTTATTTTTCAAAATCCCACCTCCGAGGGTTGCAATATAATGAAACTGGTAAGTAGTTCACGCGGCGAAGTCGCTAGTAGGTTACTAGTATTAAATACACGAACAATATGAAAAGCTTTTCATTATCGGATTTATTTGAAATAATATTATACTTTTATAAATCTTATTTGTCATTATGATAATAAAAACTTAAAAAATAAATCATAAATCACTTTTATTGTACCGGCGCCATATCCTCACCCACCCACGAATTGCATAAACGATTCAAATCGATCCAAGGTAATAAAAATGATAAAATTATTGTAATAATATCATTTAAATTCTTGTAGGGGACAAATATTTTGACCCGCTCTTGACGTAAACTACAAGACTATTTAATAATTATTAATTAAATAATAATTGTTTCGTCTTTTCATCCACTGGCGTTTTCGCTTTTAACAACGAACTGCTTAAATTTTAAATTTATTAAATTTTGTTGAATGAAGTGTTAAAGGAAGTTTAACAATGTACAATATGGTGGTTAAACTTTTTCAAAGACAACGTCCATAAGAGTACAAACATAAAATAAATTTAAAAATCATTGTTTTGGGTTCTATTATAAAAATAAATGTCCCCAATAATTTTTCTCAAATATCTTATATGTACGTATATACAGCGATGAGTTACATTTAATTATATGTATCGTACAGGTATATTAATATTATCTTTTTTAGCTTCACGCTGTATGCCGAACCGGGTATGCAGAGGGAACCTAGTGTTAAAACACTCCGTTCCCCATTTTCCGCCGGTTTTTTGGAGGCATTGTGTTAAGTGAACGGCACGGAAATTAACGCCGCGCTTTTGCCTCTGATACCAGAGCGAAGGAAATGGAAATATTATATATTTCCACTCCTCGAGTGGGAATCGAACCCACTATCAGTCGTTTACAGTCACACACTAGTGCCCGTGCGCCACGACTGGCTGCTCTTCTCTGTATCTGTATCTCCTTTTAATTATACAAAAGGAGGAAACTTTAGTCGGTTGAAATCAACACTTTTTTTATTTTTTTATAAGAGATTCGAATAGAGAGCAAAGAATTGTATAATCATACCACATTAACGGTTTATGAGCAATGACCTTGATTGCATTAGATTTTTTTTAGATTGATTACTTTTTTGAGTCTATTTAGCGGAGGAAGTTAGGTACAAAGCGGGCAAAAACCAATGAGCTCATCTAATTATTTTTTTTTAACGTGCCAATTTCACATTTCTTAAGCAGCGAAAGAATATAAATAAATGTTTTTGAATTTGAACTAATCGACGAATGTTTCTTATATTTGTATATTTCTTAAATTTAAAATTTGAGGAAGTTATATTTTTTTACCTTCAGGCTCTTTCCAAAAGGTGAAACCTAGTGTTAGGACACTCCGTTCCTCTTCCTTCCTCCTTCAAATTCTGGAGGTACTACGTATTAATTGGTGGAACTTAACGCTGCGTTTAGCCTCAAATATTAAATTATATATATTTTATTATCACAACCTACTAGCGCAAGCGCATCACATTAGCTGCACGTGCTTGATTCTAAGAATAGCTTGTATTAGTTTATAATTTAGAAACGTAAAGTATAAATTAATATAAAATTGATTGAAATGACGGAAGACTTGAATAAACATTATTTAAGTGTAAATAAACTTTCAAAAATTCTAATTGCTTACGGCATTTAGTGTTTCTTTTCTCTGTTAATCAGAAAACGGGTGTTATTAATTAAAAAAATATAGAAAAAAAATCTATTCTATTAAATAGAATTAAATTGATCTTAAATTTAAATAAAAAATTGTGTTCCATATCCGTTATATACTAAAATTCATGAAATAATATAGTAAAGTATCGATTATTTCTTTAATATTATAGTCATATTTGACGGCAAAATACTTTTCTAGCATTGCAGGGCAGGCCGGGAAACCCTATTGTCACTCATTTCACCAAGCTACTCAAATTATTCACACTATCCGCCTGCATTCAAGATAAGACATATATTTTTTAAACATTTTTAAAGTGCTATTCCACACTTAGGAAAATTGAAAAAGACATTTATAAAACGTATAAAAATTACAAATTTAACTTCAAGTTTTTATACGTTTTCTAAATGTTATAAGACATAATTATTTCTCCGAGTGTGTATCGAACCTGCAACCGACGCGTTGACAGACAGCCTTTGTCCTTCTGTGTCCCTATGCTTAAATTTAGTTTGTAAATTTCATTAAAATTTTATATAATATTACGTGAATTAACGAAATTTCTTATTAAATAAGGAAATTTAAACAACATGTAAGCACAATGCCCCATTTGTGTAACAGGACAGTTAAGCGAATGTTATCTTATCGTAGTACAGCTGATAACGTATCAAACATCTGAGGCCTAGTTACTCATCTAGGAAAATAGATTTAGTAGAAAACGAAAGTTGTACTATAGTATAGAGTAATGTTGTTTTAAAACTTAATTGTTTATAACAAAAGTTGATAACAAAATATCGCCCTCGTGGCGCAGTTAAACAGCGTCTGACTGTAAACGCGATGGTTATGGGTTTGTTTCCTATTCGAAATGATTATATACTATTTATTTCTCCGGTTTGGTAACTAGGATAAAGCGCGGCGTTAAGTACCGCCACTTAACACACAATATCTCGATTTCGGGCGGAAAGTGGAGAACGGAGTGTCATAACATTACATTCTCTGTAACCACCTAAGCTTTGCGGGAAAAAGCATATTATGATTATTACTAGCATATGCATAACAGACCATTGATTCAGGTTATGTCACTTTAATTAAAAAAAATTGTCATGCATTCGTTTATTCTATTAATTTAATATATATTTTTATACACAAATTTAAAACAATATTAACATTATTTCTTTGCATAAAATATAACTGTAAATTATACAGTAGTGTGTATTAAATCAATATATTTTTTAATGCATTATGTACAAAAATATTAACATTCTGCACTCAAAATCTATATCACTGTGCCAAAATAAAAAAATCTTTACAATAACATATAAGAAATGAGATATATGTACCTACGTGTAGAAAAATTCAAGGCGACGAGCGCTGTAACAACATTATTATAATATGTTGCACAGAATTTGTTACGGTCACGCTTGACGCTCAACAACTGGTCGCGTCACCTAGTTCACACAGAAAACTAATTAGGATGTAAAAAAATGTAACTATTTACATTTTTAATATTTAATCACAGATATTGATTTTTATTCGTATTATTAAAAACTTTCTTCTTTCTACTTGTAGCGGTAATATTAGAGAAAAAGCAAATCAAGTAGGAAAAAGTAATATAAACATAACAAAAAAGGCAGATTAAAGCTCTGTTCCTCTTCATTCACAGTAGAGAGAAAGAAATTAGTGTTAAGACTTCGAATATATTAAAATTATTTTTTCTCTGCTCTGGAGATAAGAATTAAGTTCCACCACTCAACCTGTAATGTTGAAAGCAGTTCTAGAATTTTGGGCAGTAAGTGAATTACGGAGTGACTTGTCGCTAGGCTCGTTGAAAAAATGTGAAGGTTCTTTGTCAAGATATCCCATTCCCTACTTCCCTCCTGAAATAGTAGAATTTAAATAATGGAACTCATCCCCGAACTTTATTTTACAAGAACGCTAAATTATGAATAATTTAAATCTACAATAATTTCGACAAGTAGAAATCGAAACCACAATCATTTCATTTTGTCACATTTTGGTCTCACTTTACGACGATGACTTCAAAAGAATATACCCTTTTTTTTTAAACCGGATATAGCGTGAAGCTATTCACGCTATGTCCCGCACACAGCAGAATAGGCAGAGGGAACCTAGTGTGACAGTCCTCTAGTAAGACACTCAGTTCCCCACTTTCCGCCAAATTCGGAGGCATACTCTAATATTGATAATAATTATTAAGAACACAATTAAATAACTAGAAAACATGAACCCGGATTCGCTCAGGAATTACGAGATTGACGTAAAAGTACGCGTAAAGAATTTAGATGGCAGGTGCGTCACGCCGTCGAGCTGGACGACTAAATTATAGCCGCGACCGTTAGAATTGTGGGCGCGTGCTTTGAATGTTAGAGTGTCTTGTAATTAGATAATTGTTTAATTAATTTGTGTATAGGCCAGTCGTTTCCCAGTGGCACTGGCAAGCGTGTGACTGTAAACGACTGGTTGTGGGTTCGATTCCCACTCGAAAACTGGAAATATTTAATATTTCCATTTTTCTTCGCTCTGGTGTCGAGGTAAAGCGCGGCGTTAAGTTCCGCCACTTGACACGCAATGCCTCCGAATTCGGCGGAAAGTGGGGAACGGAGTGTCTTAACACTAGGTTCCCTCTGCCTACCCTGCTGTGTGCGGGATATAGCGTGAAGCATTTTTTTTTTAATTTGTTTATATTGTTAGTCGAAGTTCTAGTATTTCTATAGGAGCTAGATATTTTAGACGCTTTACTTTGTATACGTATTATTCAAATGATATTTTTAAAGAAAAACTAAATTGTATTTATTACTGTACGTCGATAATGGACTAGCATACAGATGCGTACATAGGCACATATATGTATAATGTGTATGATATACTTTTGTCCAGGTAAGAGATTTGACTTACCGACTATATATCGTTAATCTTTTTGCTATTTAGCATTTATTACTATCCCGAGTAAAAGATTCCTCTTTTTAAAAGTCTTATTTTATATAATCGTTGTCGTTATTTATATATATCTTATTTTTATAGGTTCACGGTGTTTCCCTGACTCACGCTGGTAGAGTGGTCAGGGAGAACCTAGTATCAAAACACTCCATTCGCCGCCTATATAAAACTTTTAATTTTTTAAATAATGTAACTATTGGTAATAGTTATGTAAGAAAATCTAAAATCAACATTGTTAAGACTACAGCCTTAATAATGTTGACAGTAAATAACATAACAATTTCAAAATATTACATAATCATTTCTTTTTATAATTTTCCAGTTTATTTTCATCTATATCAACTATCTAAAGATAAGTAGTTTCTGGTCCACAAATTAGGAGTTACTCAGTCCTTTACAAGTCACGTATTCGTACACTGTTTCGTGACAAACCCGACACGATGACCCACTTGTAACAGATAAAACCGCATGTACCATTCTATGTGCATATTAAAAGTTTTAGTGATGACTTATAGGAATATATAGGAATGAAAGAGTTAGCCTGTATACGAGTATAGTTTGTATTAAGACTGTTTTAGTTTTAGTTATTTTTTTTTAAATTTACCTTTACGATGGATTTTATTTAATCTATGAAATACTTGAGTGCCTTTATGTGGATTTACCTGCAAAAGAAATAAATATGATTAATTTTAAAATATAGTCTTAATATATATTTTAAAAAATATTTGTGAGAGTTCAATAAATAGTTTAATTTGTAAATATTTAAATATAATCTTGAATACGTTTCTAATCTACGTACTAGAAACTGCTTTGAGTTCGAAAAAGTTTAATAAATTTATACTAATAATAGTTTAGTTAAAATATATGGAAGTTTATATAATATGAGGATAATTTATTTATAATCAATTTTCTTTTTATTGACTTTATACGTTACTGTGTGACTAACAATCAATAAGGAAGGGTTATTTCGCCGTAACGGCACAAATCGTCAAATGTTTCTTTTTTTCGAAAATTATTTATTACCCGTTTTAACAAGATCTTACGAATAACTTTTTGATTGTATTTCTAACCTGTCTAATTTGATTGTAATTCCCGTCTTTCATTTACTAATAACTTAATAATTATGCAAAAAGACTGAATGTCTTTTTATTCTAAAGAATTTCGACGCAGCTGGTAGTAGAACGCGTAGCTCAGTGGTGAGAACGCCTGGACGGTATTCAGGAGGCGCGGGCTCGAATCCCGCTGCGTTCAAATTTTTATACGTTTTCTAAATGTCTTTTTCAATTTTCCTAAGTGTGAATTAACACTTTAAAAATGTTTAAAAGTATTTAATAATTATTTTCAACCCACATGCATCAGCTACTGTCAACATAACCATTAAGGAAGTGTGAAAAATAAAAAATGTATTTTTTATGCAAATATAATATGTTCAGCAAAACGTTGCAAGTGTTAATAAATATTTATTTTAACACTTAATTAAGTTTAGAATTCTTCAAGTGTATAATTATAGTTAATAAGGAATGTAGTTAATTCACACACATTGATAGTGATCGGCGCCAAGAACAAAACGTGGCGCCTGTAATGATACCCACATGTCCGTAATTAGAGTTGTCACGTAAACCTTTATTAGACAAACATGGCTATATATTAATATAATATTGTATTATTATGTTTCTTATCAAGAGTAAGATAGGCATGGGGAGACTTCAGGTGACCTTCGGGAACAGAGTATCGATTATACTGGAGGAAGGTTACGTAAAAAGCTTGAGGACCCCCCGGAGGGCGTGTATAAAGAGGTTGATGGCAGTGGACGAGGCGAAAGAAGTATGCAGGGACTGTAGCGTTTGGCACTCCGTCCTCTCTGACTACAACGGCAGGGATAAAACGCGGAGCAAAAGAAAAACATTTTTCTTGTACTTCTTGAGCCTACTAATGCGCAATGGGACAGCATCTGATTGTAATCGCTATTTATCGCAGGTAAAATTTCTACTTGGTAGAACAATCATAATTTAATTATTTTCATTTCTCCGATGATAGGTTCACCGCAATGATTCCATATACTGAATGTTTTAGAAGCGGTTTATGTCTTTTTAAATCGTTTTTTCATTAGTTTCGCGTGTATATTTAAAAAAAATTGCACGTGTTCGAATGTCACGTATACAATATGTTCATGGGAACTTGATATTGGTAAGGCAACTAGAATAAAAAAAATGCTATTTTTTCTTTATTTCATTTATTCAAAATATTAAAAATTGAAATACGTGATAATTTTAAAGGCTCGAAAAAGACTACATATTACTTATATTACCATTCAATACTTTGCAAGCTGATTATTACTGTGTAAAAAACCTACGCAAAACATTAAATATATTATGTTTCACACTTGACCTGAACGTTATAGCCGTTTCGTATAACATCTAGGTGTTCTATAAAATACCGGATTTTAAACTACTGGCGAACAGAGGTATATATATATACCTACAATATTTTCTTTAAGCGAAGTGAATCAAACACATTTAAAAATATTAAAAAAAATATATGAAGACATTTTTCTTGACGAGGACGCCATCTGCCTTTAAACGCGATTTGTTATGGGTTAGATTCCCACTCGGAAAAATGCGGTCAATTTATTTTATTACTCCGCTCTAGTAAGAACACGAAGCCAGGTATTAAGTTTCACTTCACAGTACATACATAATGTTTCGATTTCCGGGCAGAATACGGAGAGTGGAGTGTCTTGGCACTAATATCAGTCTACATTCTCTCCCTGACTACCCTGCCCAGACAGGCATCTGCCTGTTACTTTCCACTAAATTTAGGAAAAGCTGAACTGATTTTGACGAGACTTTCACTGGTAGATAGATAGCTGATGTAACAAGGAGTAACTTAAGCTACTTTTATTTTAGAATTATTTAGTTATTAATCCCACGCCGACGAAGTCGCGAGGATGGCTTGTTATTAATATTAATAAACACTATATAGCAAGTCTCATTTATATTTTATCACAATATAAAGTTACACAGGACAGTAACTTGACGCCTACGTAAACAGCCGTAAGCAAAGTTTAGTTCAATGGCCATATCCTAAGAATTGACTATAACACTTACTTTACTATGTCTGGAGGCGGAATCAAATTATATTTAGGTACAGCCACACTATTGAACTTTGATCCTTAGTAGAAGTATTTTAGAGTAATATATGAAATGATTGATCTTGTTACAACGGTACAGTAAATGGTTAATGAGTTTAATGTATTGGGTGGATAAGTAGACATGGGCAGGATCACAACGGTATTTTTACTGCTAAAATGAGGTCTTTGATCTGTTTTTGATTGTTCTTATGTTGGTGATGTGATTAAAAACGATTGTATTTCCAAATAAATATTTCAAATTCTTTTTCTTTATCACGTTGTTAATTGTCTAGCTTTGTAGGAAGAGAGCACGTAGAGTCAAGACACCGTTAGAAAGGCGGTACTCAATGCTGCCTTTAGTCCTACAAAAGGGGGGAAAGAAACACTCATACCTTGCTCGAGTGGGATCGAATCCCCAACTAGCGTTTGCAGTCAAATGCTGTTCCACTGCACCACGATGGTTCAATTTATTGTTAAAAAAAGAAATATAGACCTTTCTGCAGTAAGGAAGCATTAGGCCAAGTGCAGCGCAGGATTAGGTTACCGAAGGTTTTTTTAATTTATATAAATGGAAATGGAATGGAATGGTAATTATGGAATGGAATGGTGATAAGACTGTCCTATTTCTTTGAAATATATTGCCTAGAAAGTTCTACCTCTTTAAAACATAACGCCTAAAATTCGGAAAGAAAGTGGAGAACGGAGTGCCTTGACACTCGGTTCACTCTGCCGCCTCTGCTATGCGAAACAAAAACTAAATATTTGTATATAGTACAAAAAACTATAATAGGGCCAGTTGTGGCGTAGTAACACAAGCGTGTGACTGTAAACAACTGGTTGTAGATTCGATTTCCACTCGAGAAGTGGAATATTTCATATTTCCATTTTCTTCGCTCTGGTATCGAGGCAAAGCGCGGCGTTAAGTTCCGCCACTTAACGCGCAATACCTCCGAATTCGGCGGAAAGTAGAGAACGGAGTGTCTTAACACTAGGTTCCCTCTGCCTACCCTGCTGCATGCGGGAAGCTAAAAAAAAGCTATAATCGAGGCAAAAAAACCTATAATACAGCGTGAAGCTTTTGCATTGTTAAAGTCGTTCCAAGATTTTTAATGCATTATTGGATCAGCGAAACTGAACTAGATAGTTCAGCAATTTAAATTAGTAGTCTGCATTTCTTGGTAAATTTAAAAGTTAATTGTTGGAAGCAATTCAACCTCCTTTATCAATGCTTTCTACTTTTTAAGGTAAAAGTTCACGGTAAGCTTTTTCTTAATATGAATTTTTGCTATTGATAATATCTAAACTATATAGCTGCTATTCTAATGTAAATATAAAGCTATACCTACATATATATTCCCTTATTATGGGTTATGGAGCCAGTCGTGGCAGTGGCGCAGATGTGTGACTTCAAACTACTGGTTGTGGGTTCTATTCCCACTCGAAAAGTGGAAATATTTAATATTTCCATTTTTCTTCGCTCTGGTGTCGAGGCAAAATGCATTGTTAATTTCCACCACTTAACACGCAATGCCTCCGAAATTATGCGGAAAGTGGGGAACGAAGTGTCTTACACTAGGTAGTCCCTTTGCCTACCCTGCTGTGTGCGGGACACGGCGTGAAGCTATAAAAAACGTTATTACAGGCGGCCGCTATATAAATAGTAATATAACAATATTCTACGTAATCGTGGTGCATTGGGATAATATTTAACTGTAAACGCGATTAGTTGTGGGTTCGATTCTCACTCGGAGGAATGTTTATAATATTTAAAATATTTTCATTGCTCAGCTCTGATAAAGCGAGCGAGCGATTTTGAGCGAAAAACTGAAAAAGGATTTTTTAAGCTTAACGTCAAAAAACGTGAAACTAAAAGAATAAATTTCATAAAAATTAATTATACTAGCATCTATACTGTATAAGTATACTAGCGCCGTCCATAGCAACTGAAACAATAATAAAACATTCTGTACGCGGCCTTATGTTACAGTAACTACACATTTCATTATCAGATCGCTCGTGTTTCGTAATGCGATCCCTGTGAAGTGATATAAAGTAGTAACTTGCCCTGGCTTTGCTCTCTGAATATAATAATATTAAATTAGTATATGTAATGTTTTATTATAAATTTTAACTATGTTACACATTATTTGTGTCCTTTTAGCATTAACTAACGATTGAAACGCCAAAAAAAAAATGTAAACATATTCTAAAATCACCATTAAGCTGTATAAGAAATATCCAACAAAAATTAAAAGTGAATAAATCTTCCTTGAAGTCCCTCTATTATCAGTTTTTCACCTAATTTTGAAAGAATACGTGTTGGGTGGCAGAAATAAATGTCCCGTTTCGAATGGCAGAAAATTGAAAGTCATTTAACCAAAATTATTAAATAGTCCATTGTGGCGCAATGAGACAGCGTCTGACTGTAAACACGATTTGTGGGTATCATTTTCATTCGAAGGAACAACATTCTTTTATCTTTCTGCTCAGGTAAGAAGACAAAGTGAGGAAAGTTGAGTCATACAACATACGATGTCTTGAGCATGAAGATATTAAAAATTATACCCTAAGTGGGAACTGAACCTACAACCATCACACGCAAGTAAGACACTGCCCCACTACAGCACCATAATTTCAAATCGCTGCCAATTCTTTCCTATTCTAAAATCGTCGATTTAACAGTTTACACAAAAAAATAAGTCAATATTGCAATCACGTTTCGCCCTGCCCGTCAAAAATAACAAAAGTACTGCACGATACATACTTCATGTTACAATAGACGGGGGACGAATATCTAATATGACATAAGTACAGGCGTTTGTACATTGCGGAATTTTTATTATAATCGTTCTTGTGTGAGAGGTTTCCTAAGTTCTGAGGCATATTTGCACGTCTAAAAATTAGATATGTAATTTGTCGCTGATATTTTTTTTAACTTATTAAAAATATCACTAAACCAGAAAAATATTCTCAAATATGAATATATTTAATTTTGAATTCGCAAGTAATTAGTAGTAATAATAGATTTAGAATAATTTATTATTAATATACCTTCGATTTATATAAGTTGATTACATTGACAACTTAAAAGCATATTATAAAACTTGAAATGACTTTTTAAGTAAGTTCTAGGAACTATTTATATAATCAGTTAGTTAAAGTGGAGTCCTAATATTAAAAACAATAAAAAATGATAAATGAAGGCAGTATTAAGTAACAAAAGATCCACATCATAAGTTTGTAGTGTGCGAAATAAAAAATGTCTTATTAAATCAAACAAAATTATTTTCTTGTAGATCCGTTACTGCGTAAAATAACAGTTGCCTTTGCAACATGTTTAGTTTATATAAAAGTGGATGTGATACAGTTGGTAAGGTTTGTAATATAATTTTTAATAATTTAATGCCATAATGCATTGTTATAACAAACAAACAGCCTCTCTCTAAATACATATAGGTACAATCTTTGTACCGCCGCGGGTAAAAATGGTTTTCTAAATTCCTTGCCCAATTTTCATAATTATATTAAAAAGAGAAACATTTATACATTTTTTTATAAACAAAATGACTTCTTAGATTTAAATATCTCCTGCTTTTTATATAGAAATAGATAAAGATTTATAAACATTACACACATAATATGGTATGCCTAGAGTATATAGACCGTAGAACATTAGTAGGTACGTGTTGGCTGTAGAGGCAGATACGAGTATATCCAATAATTAGTGGTCAGCGTCAAAGCGCAGTGCTGCTTAATAACATTTACCCATATTAGTGTATATTTCATATTCATACATTTTCTACAGTTTGCAGAATAGGTAGGTAGAATCTAGTCACAAAATTGTTTATTTATAAGGGGTATTTTGAATAATCGTGAGAATAGACAAAGATAGCCTAATTTTCAAGATTAGACAAAGCTAGATATCCTAAAATTAATGATGAAATAATTTGAAATTTGGCACAATTAAAATTTAACATCAGATAATGCACCTCGTACTACAATCTGCTAAATACACAATGTTGTTTTTTTAGCTTCACATTGTATCCCACACACAGTAGGGTAGGCAGAGGAAACCTATTGTTGAGACATTTCGTCTCCCACTAACTGTCAAATTCTGGAGACACTAGGTGTTGTGGAACGCAACGCCATGCTTTGCCACACAAGACCGAAGAAAGTGAAATATTAAATATTTCAACACTTTGTGCCTGCTCCACGACTAGCCCCACTATGTTGTTATTAGTACAATAAAAACCTAATTTTTTTCAGAAAGCATATAACTAAGACCCAGAGGCACAAGCGTGTGACTGTAAGCGACTGGTTGTGGGTTCAATTCCCACTCGAGGACTGGAAATATTAAATATTTCCATTTTCTTCGCTCTGGTGTCGAGGTAAAGCGCGGCGTTAAGTTCCGCCACTTAACACGCAATGCCTCCGAATTCGGCGGAAAGTGGGGAACGGAGTATCTTAATACTAGGTTCTCTCTGCCTACCCTGCTGTGTGCGGGATACAGCGTGAAGCTAAAAAAAAAAAGTGACTAAGAATTTATAAACAATTTCAAAACGATCAATGGAAACAATACAATTTACAAGCAAAGCATTGTATAAAATGAATTTTAATCATAAGTGACATGGGACTTTCAATGATTGTCCATTCCAGCCGCGGTGCTCAAACGACATCAAGATGACGAGATAAGAATGATTGATCGTCGTATTGTTTACTCGGTAATTTACTCTGTAAACGATTATTTTACTGCAATTTACGCGGTGGTTACTTTTATGGTTATATTATGATAGACCGTAAAAGTGGAACATTTTGGTTTGTGAGTAATGAGGTAGGTGTCTTGAAATTGTTTTAATAATAATAAGCTTAGGTATTTTACGCGCATCTGAGAAAAAAATTGCATACGTGTCCGGACCCGATAATAATAGAATTATTCCACAGTATGTAATATTTCCCTAGCGCGCCTTATGTCCTTGCCAGAATGATAAGGATCACTACAAAATATTTGAAAACTTGTTAATCGTAGTTCCTTTTAAACACTAATTCAATGAACGTTTTAGGGCTTCACTTGTTGTTATGGATTGATTAAACAATATAAAAATAATAACAAAGCTATTTTGACCCACTTGGTGCCTTGTGATTTGCTTAAAATTTGCCCTAACGGAAAATACGAAGCGTGTAAAAGCTTTCCACTTTTCTTCGACCATATTCTGACTGACTAATTTACGGCATATTTATAAAGATAAAAAAACTCTTATAATAATACTTAAGCATTTAATAAATACTCAAATAATTTAAGGCAAGAAGTACCCTCCATTACACTCCATTGAACTAAGTAAATTACTTTTAGACCTATTGAGCTGTGAAAATTGATTTGAGTGTCACAACCCATAGAAGCGAAAGTAAATAGTGAACACGAATCATAATCAAAAAATCAAAAAGATAAGTGTTAAATTACATTAACTTTATAATGGCCTAATAAACGAGTCTATTCGATAGAATGAAATGTAACAAAAGCTCCAAACTACGCTACGCTAGTGTTGTTATAAGTGAGTTATAAATATTAAAATTATAATATTATAATTGGGGCCAGTCGCGACGCAGACGTACAATGGTGAGACTGTAAAGCGACTGGTTGTGGGTTCGATTACCACTCGAGGAGTAGAAATATTTAGTATTTCCATTTTCTTCGTTCTATTGTCCGAGGTAAAGCGCGGCGTTAAGTTCCACCACTTAACACGCAATACCTCGAAAATTTGGTGAAAAGTGGGGAACTTTTGTGTCTTAACACTAGGTTCCTTCTACCTAGGGTAGGTAGAAGGAACCTAGTGTTAAGACACGCGAGTGCGAGATACAGCGTGAAAGTAAAAAAAATTGAGGCCATTGTGACTCAGTGGGACAACAACTGAGTTTAACGTTGATTGACTGTATGTTCGGTCCGCACACGCACAATTTCAAATTCAAGCAGAAAACGTAGAGAAGAGGAGTGTTTTGGCATAAGATTTTGAATAACCTACTTACTCTGTTATGCTAAATAATTCGTAAAGATAAAAAAATACGGAGATATTTTTTATTCCTGCCTATCTCTCATAGTGGATCACAAATTTTTGATCATTTAAAGATGCATCACACTTTTTTATTCAGTTTTACACGTTACTTTTAGATTACATACAATATCATATTATATTGAATTTACGTTAAGCTCATCCTAAAAAATATTTCATATACTTAAATTTTATTTAAATGAGAGCTTCAGCATTTAATTTCGACTAAATTGCGTATTTTGCGAGTTTTACCACAAATATTTCAGGCCATATATAAAATAGCATAGGAATAATGCAATTAATGCAGTAGGAAGTGTTCTTGGTTGCATCATGTAATAATGGACCATTCAAAATGTGGGTCGCTTATTTATAAAGCGTTTCAAGTACCTTATAGTACACTCGTATAATCCTTGTGATTACGGTAATGTGCTAGGTGCTTGAAGATTTAATACACATTGTTCTGGTATGTATAAAACAGAAATTTTTAGGTATTTTATGCTAAATAATTTGTAAAGCAATTTTAAGGTAGGCAGAGAACACCTAGTCTAAAGTCACTCCGGTCTCCGTTTTCCGCCAGAATTAGTGACTTTGCGTGATCTCTTCTTCTTCTTCTTTTATCTCTGACTTTTATTTATCAGAGAGTCCATCAGCTGATTATAGAATGCCTTAAATGACATAAGTTTATTTAAAAGTATAACTTTCTTTTAAAGTATAAGATAATATGTTTTCCCTTAGGAAAATTTTGTATAGAATTATGTAATACAATAATATAAAATTTTCTAATAATAAATTGTTACGGTAACCAAAAAAAGGAGATTTAATTAACAAAGCTACGGAACATAGAAATAGAACGGACTCAAACGACTTTAATTTCACCACAAAATTTATAGAAAGCTTAACAGACACCGTTATATAAGTTTCAGCAGCCTCATTACATGCCTCATTAGCGACTTAAATTATCTTTAATCAAGAATTGGCCCGTATCGAACAATAAATTGAAAAGTAACTCTTGAATCTATATAGTTTTTTAATATATATAAATCCCAACCGTTTAATTAAAATTAGGAAATCCGTTAATATGTAAAATAACTTTACTTAAGCGATGTATGGGTAAATTTAGACAAAACTGTAAGTCAAATATGTGGTTATATGCGAGTGTGTCATATTTATTTTATAAATTTAATGTATACTAAAACTGTAATGCTGCAGCGAAACGTGGATGTTTCAGGGGAATAATAAAAGAAAGATGCTTTGGGGATGCCACCGCTTCGTTGGATATGCGAAGTCAACTTAGCTGACCGAATACGTAAAGAAGACATATTCGTATATCTTGACGTAATTTATAGTAAGAATAAAAAAGCACGTGTTGTAGGAAGAGTAAGTAGAGTAAGTGATGAAAAAATAGTATAAAAGATATAAGAAGCAAAAGTGAGCGGTAAGAGAGGTAGATGACCAGACGTCGGCTGATCTTCGTGAACACAAAGTCCATGATCATGAAAACTCCCGACGTATATGAAGAGGTTAATGACAGTGGACGAGAAGAAAGAACACACGAGATGGCAATTGTCTCGACGTTCTCTCTCCAAAGACGTAATAACGCTTATATTATTACAAAATATTGGATTTTTACATACTTTCTGCAACTAAATAGGTAAACATACATATATCTTGTATATGTAAATAAACTAAATGGTTCAATATATATATGCATACACATAAATCCATATCTCATATATAAGATATACTATATGTATTAAGATATACTATATAACCTATATAACTATTTACTCGACAAATTTACATAATAACGTCATTCTAAGCTGCAACAGTGAGTTAACCGCAGCCAGGATAATTTACAGCACATAGAGATTAAGTGCCTACGAAAATGCGCGAACGTGACATGATTATTGCATTTGAAAAATATTGCGTAAGCCTTCTTAGAAACAGGAAAAAAATATTAAAAAAACAAATGACAAGTAAAATTTGCAATAATTAAAATATTATGAAGCCATTGTGACGCAGTGCTCTGATTGTTTGACCGATGGTTGCGGGTTCGAGTCGCACTCGGGGGTTTTAACTATCTATATTTCGGTGCTCGAATAAAAAGGCTAAACAGGGCGTTGAGAAACTAATGTCTAGGACACTCTGTGATCCACTTTCCGTCAGAAGTCGAAACATACTTAAATGACCACAGTGAGAAAATGAAAATACATAATTTAACTATAATAATAACAATTCCTGCGATTCATTGAACCCCTAACTAACGAGTTAGTAGGCAAAAGCTATCCCTCCCCTCTATACCCTATGATCTCTGTTACCTAAATATATAAATAGACATGTATCAAAATTTGTTATGAATCTTTCTGCTTAGCACAAGATACGTAAAAGATATTGTGTTCAAAACATTTACGCAATTTTCCTCGGTACTATTAAACATAAATAAAGCTATTTACATTCAAAAAGACACATGAGGTGTGTTTCTAAAAGCGTATAATTGTCGAACCGTTGCGAAATACATTTAGGAACACGAACAAAACCAGTAAAACTATAAATTCACGTAAGACAGCAAAAAAAGGTTATTCTAAGCACGCGTTGTAGTTGGGGGGAATGATTTAGATCGAGAACGAATTAGTTATACATATTAATGTAATTGTATGTTAATATGAATGTCTATGTGACATGTCGAAATTTCTTAATAACTTTCCCGAGAACTAGAAAAAAATAGATGTAAGTATTGTTTTTAGCTTCACGCTGTATCCCGCACACAGCAGGGTAGACAGAAGGAATCTAGTGTTAAGTCTCCGTTACTGACTTTCCGCCGAATTCATGGAGGCATTGCGTGTTAAGTGGCGGAATTTAACGCCGAGCTTTGCCTCGATATCAGAACGAAGAAAATGGAAATATTAAATATTTCCACTCCTCGAGTGGGAATCGACCCCACAACCAGTGGCTTTACATGCACACTTTATGCCACTGCGCCACGGCTGGCCCCCGCTCTGTAGGTAATGTGTATTTTAAAATTTTGCTATATATAGGTATATAATAATCCATACTTAGTCATATGCCTTAATAATGTTCATTTTATTCTCTACTTGTCATAAACCACTGCTATAAATACTGATGATATAAATGAGAATATATGTACATACTTATAGGTGATTTAAAATTAACAAGCACATTTAGAATCATTGTGAGTCATTAATGAATTCTTTAATCATTTCTATTTCTTTAGCTTTTTTTATATTTTTGTATTTTTAAAATAAACGTATTTGGCGAACATATTATGGCTCGTTGACTTCTAATAAATATATACATATATTATATTTTTTAATAAGTTGTCATAACGCAGTGTTATGGGTATATCTGACTGGACACTCGTTGTAAGTTCGGTTCCCGATAAAGATATAATAAAATTTCAAGAATAATAATAAACAAAGCAAAGACGGCAGCTTCCTGGTGTTTCACATATAACATAACAGTCAGAGACTAGTGTCAAGACACTTTTTTCAGATCCGCCCGAAAAAAGACATTGCTTGATCAGTGGTAAAACTTGATACTTCTTAGTCTTAGGTACCAAATTGGAAAACGAAAATTAATTCGAAAATTAATAGAGTGGGAATCGAACCTACAATCGTGTTTATAGTCCCTCTCGACCTCAATGGCGATAGTGAGTAATTATTTAGAAATAAAACGCGTTAAATTTTACCACATAAAATGAAAGCAAAATTTACTTGATCAGAATATTTAAGTATAAGAGAAGCGTGGAACTTTAACGTTCAACTTCGTGAGTTCATACTTTAAAAATATGTTCTTTTTTAGCATATTTTTATTTTGTAATTTACAGTGTAGACAGAGAGAACCTTACACAAGGTTCTCACAAGACACTCCGTTCTCCACCTTCCGACCGAAATCGAGATATTGCGTGTTGAGTGGCAGATCTGATATATGTATGTTATATTATAGGGATTATATTCTTCACATTTGTTAAACAGGAAACAAATATTAAAAAAACACGTATGACAGACAAAAATTGCAATATTTTAAAATATTATAAAACGAAGTGTTAAAGAGGCTGTCTGTATGACCGATGTTTGCGTGTTTGATTTCCATTCAGGGGTTTAAATTATTTTCATTTCTCCGCTCGAATAACACATTTTCTAGACCTTGCGTATTTATTGGTGAAACTCAAAGCAGCGAACCAAATATAATTAATTAATACAATTAATTTATATTCTTTAACCGGGAATCGAACTTATAACCGTCATATGTACAAACAGACATTACCCCCTAATCGTTTCAGCACTGTGCTACGATGAAGTCAACTTAATACTTTGTCATTAACGATTACTAAATGTGGTTACAGGTAAACGCTAGATAATAATCAGCTACCGCAAAGGTTACGTCGAGAATTTGTATACTATATTATTAACCAATTTAAAGAATGTATGACTTAATCATATATTTAAATGCTATTAATGTTAAATGTTTATATTTATATTAATGATTATAGTATAATGATTTTATATTATCGTAGCGTAATTTAGGAAGCTTGAGGTGTATTTGCAACGTGAAAATATAGTAGAAAACGTATATACGTAGGGTCAGTCGTGGCGCAGTGGCACAAACGTGTGACTGTAAACGACTGGTTGTGGGTTCGATTCCCACTCGAAGAAATACTTAATACTTATACCTTTTTCGCTCTGGTATCAGAGATAAAAGCGCGGCGATAGGTTCCGCCACTTAACACACAATACCTCCGAATTCGGCGGAAAGTGGGCGACGGAGTATCTTAACACTAGGTTCCCTCTGCCTGCCCTGCTGTATGCGGGATACAGCGTGAAGCGAAAAAAAAAGAAAGTATATATTCAAATAAGCGTTTCTTGTATATCGTCGAACCAAAAAACCAATCTCCATCTACTTTAAATTTTATCTATATTTTCTAAAATGTGTTTCTTTTTTAACTTAAATGTGTGAATAATAGTTTAAATAATGTTGACAGTAGTTGATATACACATGGGTAATGCAATTTAAAAACTGACTGAATACTCGTTTCACTCTGATCTCTTCGATTAATGAAACTCTTATTCTATTCCTGTCCATAGATAGAACTTTATATCTATTAGTAATTACGAAAATTATTTCTATTTTTTACAGAATGAAGCTTGCTTATTCTTGCGTAGCGGGATAGTCATGGACGACTTGGCGTCAAAATACTCCGCCCTCAACTTTTCGCCTGAAAATGGAGACAATGTATGTTCTGACAGAGTGACGGAACTCAACGCCCCGCTTTGTCTTTGGTACAACAGCGAAGATATGAAAATTAAAATAATCTTGCCCTCGTGTGGGAATCAAACCTACAACCTTCGCGTTTAAGCGCCTAAAAAAGCGGAAAACTTTATATTGAATTACCTACTACTTACCTATAATTGAATAGCTATTTGCTTATCATAAATCTTACGATTTGCTCTACAGAATATATCTATGTATACACATAGTAATATTATAAGTTGCATTGAACGACACCTTTATTTCAAGGTGAGGTAGCATTATTTAAATGTATAGAAGAGTCAATATTACTTCATAATAAGCGTATAATTGGTGTTAATAATATTTACAATAATTTATCATACCTACTTACATGTTGTATAATATTTGTTCGTGTTTTCATTTAAAGTATATAGGTAGGTCAGAGAGAATTTAGTGTAAAGACACTCCGTTCTACGAGTGCTGGAACTCAGCGCCGCACTCTGTCTTTGGTACTAGAATGATGAAATGAAAATTAAAAATCATCCCCTTTAGTGGGCATTGAACCCAGATCCATCGCGTTTACAATCAGATACAGTCCCACTGCGCCACGATAGACTACATAGGATCAATTTGTATTTTTTTATGTATTATTTTACCTTGCCTTGTCACTCTACTCGAGATTAAGAAACGTGCAGCATTGATATCACTTAATAAAAGGGCAAAATCTCGAAATCGGGCAGAAAATGCACAACAGGATGTATTGGTAATATATTCTCTTTCTCCCCTGTTATATGTAATCAGCGTAAAACTGCTTCTAATATGATACACCAGTAAAATACATTTCAGTCGCCGCGTGCGGCAAGCCCGTCTACATAGCGCGCAGCCGCCACGATGTTCGATGTTCGATGGTTTACCGCGCTTAATGTATACGCAGCATTACGTTAGCCGTTTTAGTTGTATCCGATAACTGTGTGTAGGCTTAACGTCCAGTCTCGCATGACGTAACTTTTCTAGGTCAGGGTCTGCTGTAGGCAGTGTGTGTCGCCGCGCAACATTACAGTGGTTTCATAGATTTATAATAATTGAACGTAACTTTGACAAATTATGTTTTTTTTCCTTATATAGAACTGTATTTTGTGAAGATAGATAAAACTGCATTATGCTTATAAAATATATAATTACAAAAGAATATTTCCATTTTCTTAGCTCTGGTGCCGAGGCAAAGCGCGGCGTTAAGTTCCGCCACTTAACACGCAACGCCTCCGGAAAATTCGGCGGAAAGTGGGGAACGGAGTGTCTTAACACTAGGTTACCTCTGCCTACACAGCTGTGTGCAGGATACAGCGTGAAGCAAAAACAAAAGTTAATAGAAGGACAAAAATTAAAGTGTTTTACAGTTAGAGAAGACGAAGCGCCAAACACTGTACTACTACTACACTGTACTAATGTCACTACATACTTCGTTCGTCTCGTCTACTGTCATCAATCTCTCATTAACCTCTTCATTGGCGCCCTCTTTCTGTTGGACCCATATTGTGTTATCAAAGATTCAAAGTACGAGAGGGGAGATCCCTTACCTCTCTCACATGGGAAGAAAAAGCTATATATTTTTAAAATTTAAAATGAAGTGAATTACGTTACATATTAATTAAATATGATATTTAAATTATATTATTTTAGGTTGTATATATAGGCAATAATAAATTATGACATAATTTTAATAAAACATTAATCGCAATTAATTTTTCATTTATACTTCATTTTAAAACTTAAATTATATTTCAATTAAGCAATATTTGATTGAAGATGTGATGGATGATAGAGATCTGGATGTGATCTGTGTGACTGAGACCAAGAGAAAGGGCAGTAACACTACCGATCTGCCGGGCGGTCGCGTGGGTCTCTGGGCCGGCGTACCAGAGAGTGATCGCGGGTGTCTGGGGGTAGGTGTGTTATTGTCCTCTCGATTGGTGTGTGCAATGGTGGAATACAAGGCGATCAACCCGAGGCTCCTTTGGGTTCGCTTTAAGCTGGGGATAACAAGATTATTCTTGTTAGCGGCCTACGCGCCAGTATCCTCAGCTCTATCAGGCGAGCTAGAGGAGTTCTGGGAGAGTGTCAGGGAAGTTCTAGGTAGCGTAAGAGCGAATGAAAAATTAATAGTGTGCGGTGATTTGAATGGATGGGTCGGAACCGAGCGGATCGGTTACGAGCTAATATTAGGGAAGTACGGTGATAGGAGAGTGAATGAGGCTGGTAAGCTTATTTTGGAACTTTGTAAGGAGAAGAATTTGTTTGTGGCAATCACGATGTTTGACCACAAACAAATTCATCAGTACACATGGGAGCGAATGGAAGAGAAAAGTATGATTGACCTATTCCTGGTGGATCAGCGTATTCGGAACCAAGTTATGGACACGCGAGTGTTTAGGGGTGCCGATTTGGGAACAGATCACTATCTAGTTGTTACTAGAATAAGGGGTCTGTTCACAGGCTGGCGCGCCCGCACGAGGTGTCCAAACTTGGAGGCGAATAATCGCGTAAGAAGCTGGAAGCTTCAAGATCCACCCATTAAAAAGGAATATAAAGAAAGGGTGTCCAAGAAGCTAGACAGCTGTGAAACAGGAAATGAGAGTGTAGAAGTATGCTGGCAGAATCTTAGGAATAGTATGATTGAAGCAGCAACAGAGGTGTGTGGTACGGCGAAAAGAGGCTTTAGTAAAAAGCGCGACGAATGGTGGGATTACGAAGTGAAAGATGCCGTAGAAAGAAAGAAGAAAGCATGGCAGGATTATAAGGCCTCTGGTAAGAATAAAAGTATGAGAGAGATCAAGAAGAAAGAGTACAAGTTGCAAAAGCACCAAACGAAAGCACTGATTAAGGCGAAGCGTGAAAAGTCGGAGAATGAAAGAGATGAAAGGTTGACGAACAACTTCCGAGAAAACACGAAGCTTTTCTGGAGAGAAGTTAGTGGTTCTCGGGGTTCTTCGTCAACCTGCAGAATGAAAGGGGTGCTTTCGAAGGACGGTGAAATATTAACAGATCCAACACCTGTTTTGCAACGATGGGCGGAATTCTACAAGGAGATGTATGAATGTGATGACGCCTCTGGCTCAAGTAACAGCGATATGAGGAATCTTGATGTAGCAGACGGCGAAATCTGTATAAAAGAAGTAGAGAGTGCCAAAAGAAGTTTAAAATGTGGTAAGGCAGCGGGAACAGATGGAGTTACTACTGAGATGATCAAATATGGTGGGCCGCGCGTCTTGGACCTATTCTTTCATCTGTCCAATTTATGCTGGAAGAAAGGGGAGGTCCCAGATGATTGGCGAGGCACAGTCATCGTGCCTTTGTATAAAGGCAAAGGTTCACAGATAGACTGTGCAAGCTATAGGGCTATCAGTTTGATTAGCTTAGGTAGTAAAATTTATGCTAAAATTTTAGCGAGAAGAATGCAAGAGAGATCTGAGAGGCTGTTGTGGGAGGCCCAAGGAGGCTTTAGACCCGGAAGAGGGTGTATGGACCAGATCTTCTCCCTCCGCATGATCACAGAGAAATTTTTGGCTGTAAACCAAAAAGTTTTCTGTGCTTTTGTGGATTTGGAGAAGGCATTTGACAGAGTTGTGCGAAAGAAGCTATGGGAGATACTGCCTCGGTACAATGTGAACGGACCCTTGTTGCAGGCTGTAAAGTCTCTTTACCGAGATCACTCAGCCTGTGTACGAGTAGGAGCTGGCATGTCGCCTCGGTTTGATATTCAATCGGGTGTCAAACAGGGTTGTGCCATGTCAGCTTGGCTGTTCAATTTGTACTTGGATAGTTGTCTCCAAGGAGTGAAACAAAGTGATATGGGAGTGAAAGTGGGTGACTTGAAGGTAAACTGCCTGCTGTACGCAGATGATGCAGTGCTTATTGCATCATCAGAATGCGAGTTGCAGGCATTGGTCACCATCCTGAAAGATGGGTGTGAAAATAATGGTCTAAGCCTGAATGCGAGTAAAACTAAGATTCTGGTATTTGAAAGAGACGAAGAAAGAACGGAATGTAAGATAATGGTTAACAGAAAGAAATTAGAACAAGTGAATGAGGTGGTATATTTGGGAAGTATGTTTAGCAGAGATGGAAGGTATGATATGGATGTTGAAAGGCGTATTGCTGCCGGTAACAGGGTTAACGGTGCCCTCGCTGCGTTGATGCGACGGCGGAACGTGAGCATAGCCGCACGTTTAGCTGTGCACAATGCAGTGCTGGTACCGACTCTGCTATACGGCAGCGAAACGTGGGTATTGCAGAAGAAGAATGAAAGAAAGATGAATGCTGTGGAGATGAGATCTCTTCGAAAGATGTGCGGAGTCAGCTTAGCTGACCGAATCCGCAATGAAGAGATACACAGAATGGCAGGTATTAGCGAGAACGTCATAGTAAGAATGAAGAAGGGCGTGCTCAGGTGGTTTGGGCACGTCGAGAGGATGAGTGATGGAAGAATGGTAAGAAAGATCTATGAAGCAAAGGTGAGTGGTAAGCGAGGCAGGGGGAGACCTCGGTTGACCTTCGAAAACACAGTATCGATGATACTGGAGGAAGGTCACGTAAAAAGCATGAGGACACCCCGGAGGGCGTGTATGAAGAGGTTGATGACTGTGGACGAGGCGAAAGAAGTATGCAGGGACCGTAGCGTTTGGCGCTCCGTTGTCTCTGACTACCCCGCAAGGGATACAGCGTGAAGCTAAAAAAAAAAAAAAAAAAAAAAAAAAAAAAAAAAAAAAAAAAAAAAAAAAAAAAAAAAATTAAGCAATATTTTTAAATGCTTTTTAATGTAAATTGATTTTACTAAATTACGTAAGGATTTACTAGTAATATGTTAATACAGCATATAAATTTATATGAAACCTTTGTGGTGTAGTGAGATGTTTCACTGTAAACATGATTGGTTGATTCGAACCCATTCCACTTAAGTCATTCTCATTTTCCGCTTTGACATCCGCTTTGGCAAGACAGAGGGCGGCGTTAAGTTACACCTTCCAATACAATAATTTCGGTTCGGTCGAAAGTTTAGAACGGTGTATTGTTAAGAGAAACCCTGTCATGCGATTAAAAGCGTAAAGCGGTAAAAAATATAAATAGTTATAAGTATATAAGATTTTTATTTGTCGAATAAAGGAGGCAAACGAGCAGAAGGCCCACCTGGTGTTAAGTGGTTACCTTCGCCCATAGACATCCACAACATTAGAGTTATGGATGCGTTGCCAGCCTCGGGGATTTAGGAAATAAGGTGGAAGGAAGAATGGGAATGGTGGGAATAGGGAGAGCTGGCTTACATGGTATCGAACCGGAACACGTCATCAGATGCTTGGCGGTTCGTCTTTGATACGGTAGTGGTCGCGAGCCAGTCGGATAACGAATCTCCTACCACCAAGCTACTGGGTTACCCGTCTTTTAAGGGACGCTATCCAGCGGCGGGGGGAATTGTATTCTTAACCCGTCCCCCCACGGGTAAAATGTAGACTGGTAGTCTGTCAAACTTTATTAAGAACATAAAAAAACGCTCGCTATACAGGTTTTACAATTTATTAAAAGTGTCGTTAATCGTTTAATATTTATGGGCGTAATCAAGTCTAAACCAGTTATGTGTAAGTGCAGATGTTGTAATTAAATTTTATAGAAAAAAAATAAAATAAATAAAAAAAATGTTTATTTTGTGATTTTTATTACCATCTTTTTGTTTATTTTTTAAGATCGTAGCGATTTTTGATATGCGGTTAATTAATAAACGTTTAAGACGTGTACACAATTACTTTATTATCAAAATGATAGCAGGGTATGCAGAGGGAACCTAGTGTTAAGACACTCCGTTCTCCATTTTCCGCCGAGTTCTCTATGCTTTGCGTGTTAAGTAGCAGAACTTCACGCCGCACTATTGACTATACGCCACTCCTTGAGTGGGAAACGAACCCATAACCAGTCGTTTTTACAGTCATATTTAGTGCCTCTGCGCCACGACTGACCCCGATTTATTTATTGTACATATATTTTAATTTACACACTGGTAAAGCTAGTGCTATGAGAGATTTTTCGTCGTGCCTTTCTCTAGGTGTCTTAGGTGATATACTTTTTAAATCGTATTTAATAAAAACCGGAAAACGGACGTCGTATTATCTCATATCAAACGGATTAGATATTTTAAACAATAATCAAATAATTAATTAAAAGTCTAATGACATGTTTTTACTGTTACTATGCGTAGTTAATATAATCGTATAATACTGTAAAGTGATGTCTTATTATTTCAAAACTATAGATAGCTTTAGGAAATAATTTAAGAAAAGATTAAAAAAATAACGCACCAGGATTCAAACCCGCGTTTCTTTAGAGCTATCTGAACGCACTGACCGCAAAGTCATTATAAGCGTTCTCAGAGGCGCGGCTTCGAATCCCGCACGAAATTTTCCTACGTTTTTGAAAAATGTTTTTTTTTGTTTTTAGCTTCACGCTGTATCCCTTGCGGGGTAATCAGAGAGAACGCAACGCCAAACGCTACGGTCCTTGCATATTTCTTTCGCCTCGTCCACTGTCATCAACCTCTTCATACACACCCACGGGGGCGTCCTCATGTTTTTTACGTGACCTTCCTCCAGTATCGTTGATACCTTGTTTTTCCATGCCATCTAAGTATGTGAAAAGCACTTGATTTGATATTTGGTCTGTAGTCAGTTTGTACGTAATGCTTAAGGAAACTTAAGCTGAATTGTAGTGATAATCGAGTTTCATTCTACTGTTTGGCAGCAACTTTAGCTTAGCTTTGGTTGAAGAGAATTTCCCTTGTAAATTAATTAACAATTAATGAACTGAATTAATGTATATATTCGAATACATGAATATTACGATTTTTAGAAGATAAAAACTTGTCGTTAGCTATATATAGCTTAAAGACCGTTGTGGTGCAGCTCGACAGCGTCTGACTATGAACAGGTGGTTTTGTGTTCGATTCCAACTCAGGGTGTCCTGACACCCTGGTCATTGACCCTGGTCAATGATTATATTTAAATTATATGTATTTCCCTGCCCTTGTACTCAAAACAAAGCGCTGCGTTGTGTTCCTCTACTTAAAAGTAAAGAAAGAGGGTGTTGACACTAGATTCTCTGTGGCTTTGCAAAAAAAAATGTGAAGCTAAAAAAATAACATGCACTCGCGTCATTTTTACAGTTCATTATGCAAGTAATTCTTTATAAACGCCTATACATACATGTTAGTTATATATATAAGTGAATGTGTGTCAGTTATGTTTGATCTTGCTCACCGGTGACAGCTCTCGTTAATTATCAGCGGATATTGTTAGATGATAAAATTCCAAGATGATGGTTCATTGGTTCAGTCGCTATATAAAAATAATTAACTGTTAAACCACTTTACATCACAAATCAGTATGACAAAAAAGACGGACTGATTCAGTTAATTTAATATTCGTGAATTTATAGTTTGACATAAACGCGATGGTTGTGGGTTCGATCCCATTCGGACAAAAAATAGTTTCTCTGGTAGGAAAATATATCGAATTCAAACGGAAAGTGGAGAACGGTTGAAACGTGAAGCTAAAATCAAAATAAATAATCATTTGTATATATAATAAAGTCCATATATATATAGATATATATATATATATATATATATATACATATATATATATATATCTATCTATCTATATATATATATATATATATATATATATATATATATATATAAATAATCATTTGTATATATAATAAAGTCCATATATATCGCTAAATAAGGAAAAACAAACTACTTATGTTATTACACTGTTCTCTTTGAGCCCATTAACAGACAGCATATTTAGTAGTAGAAGCTAGTATCCTATCGACCACCACGAAGAAAACATATAAAACTTTTTTCCCCGGTCACCCAGTATAGTAGGGTAGTAAGAGAGGGACAAACCACTTTCCGTCCTTACTTGAGACATTACGAGTTGAGTGGCGATATTCGACGCCACTCTTTCCCTTAAATATTGGAGCTAAGGAATGACAATATTTTAAATATAAACATATCTCCGTGTGAAAATCGAACCTACAGCCCATCATATTTACAAACGCTTAAAGTATGGTCAGAGGCTGTCTTTTGCATCACGAGAGCCGATGCAAAAGACAGGCTCTGACCATCCATACTTATATTATAAATGCGAAAGTCTGTGTGTTTGTCTGTCATGCTTTCACGACTGATATACGGGTGCGATTTGGATGAAATTTAGAATGAAAGTAATAAAAGTGACTGGGTCTAACATAGGCTCCCTTTTTTTCAAAATCAACCGATAGCGGTTGATTTTGGAAAAAATAGGAGCCTATGTTAGGGTTGAAATAGGGGATGAAAGTTCATATGAAAAATCTAAACTGCTTGACCGATTATAATGAATTTTGGCATATATATAGTTGATAATCTAAGCTTAAAGATAGTATACTTTGTTTTTCAAAAACCCACCCCCGAGGGTTGCAATATAACGAAGCAGTTATGTAGTTCACGCGGCGAAGTCGCGAGCGGGCCGCTACTACGATATATATATACTATAATATTATAAAATTTAAATCAAGCGAGAATGAACCCATAATCATCACGTTGTTCTAATCACATGCCACAACGGCAGCATTATTGACTTAAACAACATTATTATTTACTTCTACGTGTATGATATTAATCTGTATACTATTCCATTACCTAGTGCATGAAGAATTTATCAAGGCTTGGTTTTTAATCGATCAAACATTAAATGTTATGTTGATAACGTTAACAATCTAAAACCTTTGCATTTGTATGTCACACTAAACGTTTGTTAAACAATGAATTGAATGAGGAAATATTTTTATTATTATTGTTACTAATTATTATTATTTAAAAGTAAAAAAACTCATAACTGCTTATCAAATTATTAACATAAAAGATCTTTGATTTCATAATTTTTCACGTTTTAAATAAAATTAATTTAACTATATTCGAAAATACATTTAATAAAGTTGACGTTCCGAATACTTTACAGTAGTTCATGCGTACACAAATTTTTGATTACAGTGACTGAGCATTCTCAGTCTCCGGAAGAAGAAACACAGATACTGTTTATTTAAATATCAAGACACCGTTAGGAAAATATTAATTTTGTTTTTTATAGGGGCTAGTTTCATTGTAGAAATTAGTAAAATAGGATAACTCGCTTAACTTAATTTAAAAATATTATACAATTTGATTTTAAAATAATTTTCTTATATACATTTAAAATCATATGATATTAAGAAAAAAGGATACGAGACCAGATGTACGTAGTGTTTAAGTATTTTAGTAAAAAGCATCTCCTAATCCAAACTAATACATATTATAAATGCGAATGTCTATCTATCTGTCTGTTTGTTACACTTTCAAGATCTTTAGTTTATGTATATATTATTCAGTTAAGTAGTTAGAGAGAACCTAGTGTTAAACACTCAACTCTCCACTTTTCGCTCGAAATCGAGACACTACGTCTTAAGTGGCGGAACTTGATGTCATTATAATAATTAATTTAAATATGCGAGAGGGAACAAGATATACATACATAGCAGCAAGGGCTTACAATTTTTTCCAGATATACCTACTAGAACTTTTTTTTTTAGCTTCACGCTGTATCCTGCACGCAACAGGGTAGGCAGAGGGAGCCTAGTGTTAAGACACTCCGTTCCCCACTTTCCGCCGAATTCGGAGGCATTGCATGTTAAGTGGCGGAACATAACACCGCGCTTTTTTGTATATATTTTACACTAGTACTGCACAGTAATATATGAGAACTCCGTAAATATAAAAAGAAAATAATTAAATACAAGAAAAACACTTCTAAGCAAGCAGCGTTAAAACTAAAGTGTTATAGAATTTTAATTTACTATTACAAATTTCACCAATTAACACGCTCCACCTAGAGTGGTCGCTAAGAGATGTGTCACGCAGAAGTTATGACTCAGGCTCATGTTTTTTTTTTTTTTTTTTTTTTTTTAAATCTAAAAAGAAAGGGCTTTGTCGCTAAAGCGAATAAGTCACCCTGGTAGATTTCTTCATATAACTTCTTAACTACGACTATTATTATCTAATCAGGCTCATGTTGTAAAGGACTTAATGTGTACACTATACATTTAGAATTATAATAATAATTAAATTATTATCATATAAAGTGTGTCCAGTCGTGGCCCAGTGGCACAAGAGTGTGACTGTAAACGACTGGGGTTTCGATTCCCACTCGAGGAGTGGAAATTATATTTCCATTTTCTTAGCTCTAGTGTCGAGGTAAAGCGCGGCGTTAAGTTCCGTCATTTAACACGAACGCAAATGGCCACAAACTAATATTAGATAATAAGCAACATTTTTCTTTCTGCTTCAAGCCTTTTTCTGCGAAGCAGCGTAATCAGAAATAACATAGGGTGATACCCTCCGTTCTCTACTTTTCGTTCTAATGCATGAAATTGCGCGATTTGTCTTGTCAACAGAGCGGAATCAAGAAAATTAATTAAATACATACCACTATTTCAAAGTTAAAAATCCAAACTAAATGTAAGCTATACCTTCTTTTATAAAAAGTCAAATTTTGAACGATTTTGTATGTACCTACGTATAATTTATATGATGAGCCATCCTTAAAAATATTGTGAAATATTGTAACTCCACTATTCTTAATATTGTAATTTAAAAAACCAACACACTATTAAATATGTAAAACATTATAAGTAGCGATAGTATTTATATCACTATGTTTTTCTCAAATCATTTAATAACATTTAAATACCAAAAAAAATTGCACTCATCAATCAATCAATCTATTAATCAATCATCAAAACTGAGTGAAGCTTCGTCGTTGAAAATGTTTCTAAGCTTACTCCTGTGTAATACACCGACAGTAATTATAATCAATTACTCAAAGACCTGTCACACCGGATAGAAGTGAGGCAAAGTATGAAAATTGTAGGTGCCATTCATTCACTCATTCATTATTCATATATAGTTAACCAGTTTTGGAGCCAGTCGTGGCCCAGTGGCGCACAAAGTGCCTGTAAAGCGACTGGTTGTGGGCTTGATTCCCGCTCGAGGGGAGGAAATATTTAATACTTCCATTTTCTTCGTTCTGGTGTCGAGGTGCACAACACGCAATGCCTCCGAATTCGGCGGAAAGTGGGGAACGGAGTGTCTTAACACTATGTTCCCTCTGCCTACCCTGCTGTGTGCGGGATACAGCGTGAAGCAAAAATAAAATAAAAAAAACAAAATTAAAAATTTTGAAAAAACCCACGACGGTTTAATTGTAATTGAAAAAGGATAAAATAACTAGAAATCCCCCGCCTAAAAGAATATATGTAACGAGATGATGGGGACGACTTCGTCGGAGCTGCCATTACTTTAAGTTTGCTAACTTCTCCTAGGTTTTCATGCTGTTAAAACAGGTTTGGGAAAAAATTAAAATATTAATATGAATTTACAGTTTTGATAACTGGTATGCCTTTTAAAAACTTTAAGAACGAAATCTATGCTGTTAGCTACTATATTTATAAAATAGAGGTTGCGACTGGCAGCCCCCGACGAAGTTGTCCCCATCATCTCGTTACATATATTCTTTTAGGCGGGGGATTTCTAGTTATTTTATCCTTTTTCAATTACAATTAAACCGTCGTGGGTTTTTTCAAAATTTTTAATTTTGTTTTTTATTTTAAACTTTTTAACGTGAATAGTAAATACACATTATATATTATTACATAATTTCGGAATACTTTATATTAATCTTCATGCAAATCCAAAAGAAATTATAAACCCAATTCTTTCTGGTTATCAAATACTTATTGCAGCGCCTGGCAGATTATCACCGTAACATTTTCAGGAAATTCAAATATATCCAAGAACATGCACTAACTAATTAAACTTGAGCTTATCATTGAAACTGCATCCAAATCGAATTCGTCATTTTAGCTTTGCACAAACAATATTTTACTGCAGCGCCCCCTGGTGACTTGTCACCGTATAACATATTTAAAAACATGCTCTAAGCAAAGCGGAATCTAATACTGAAAACTCTTTCCAATCGTACTAGTCGTTTTGGTTTTACACAAAAAATGGAAGCAGCTACTTGCTGCAGCGCCCCCTAGGGAGTTGACACATACATGAAAATATGCACTAAGTAAACATACATGACACATATATGAAAATATGCACTAAGTAAACTTGAATCTATCATTGAAAACTGCATTCAAATGGGACTCGTAGTTTTAGTTTTGCACAAACACATGTACTTACTGCAGCGCCCCCTGGCGAGTGGCCACCGTAACACATATATTAAAAGATGCACCAACTAAACCTGAACCTATCTTTGAAAGTTTCATCTAAATCGGACTAGTAGTTTTTACTCTGCATAAACAAATACTTACTGCAGCGCCCCCTGGTGAATTTTCACCGTAACAAAAAAACAAAAATCTTAAAATATGCATCAAGCAAAGCTGAATCTAGTTCTGAAAACTCTATCCAATCGGATTAGTAATTTCGGTTTTAGACAAATAAATACAAGATAAATTTTGGTTTTACACAAAAAAACTCAAACCAATGCTTACTACAGCGCCCCCTGATGAGTGGTCACCATAACACATATATGAAAAGACGCACCAATTAAGCTTGAACCTATCCTTGAAAGTTTCATCTAAATTGGACTAGTAGTTTTTGATTTGCATAAACAAATGTTTACTGCAGCGCCCCCTAGTGAGTTTTCCCCGTAACAAAAAAAGAAAAATCTTAAAATATGCATCAAGCAAAGCTTAATCTTTTTCCGAAAACTCTTTTCAATCGGATCAGTAGTTTCGGTTTTAGATAAATAAATACAAAAAAAGTACAAACAAATGCTTACTGCAGCGCCCCCTGGTGGTTTGACACGATAAAACATATCCAAGAACATCCACCAATTAAATCTGAATCTATCACTGAAAATCTATCGAAATCAGACTACTATTTTTTGAGATAATTGAAAACATTCGTTTTCACGTTAAATGCTTACTGCAGCGCCCCCCTGGTGAGTTAAGGCAATAAGACATATCTAAGAACATACGCCAATTGAGCCTTAACATATCATAGAAAACCGTATCAAAATCGGATTTATAGTTTTGGAAATAATTGACATAGTAATTTGCACAAACACACAAACAAACAAACAAACAAACAAACAAACAAACAAACAAACAAACAAACAAACAAACAAACAAACAAACAAACAAACAAACAACCTCTCACCCCAAACACATATACAGTCGCCGTTCCGTCGCGGGTAAAAATAGATAACTAGATCTTGTAAGCTATCGTGGCGCAGTGGGACAGCGTTTTATTGTATTCACGATGGTTGAGGGTTCGATTTCCATTAGGTGGTGGAATGATCGTATTTAAAATATTTTTATTTTACCGTTATAAAGAGAAGAAGAAAAAAAACGAAGCGTTGAGTTGTGCCATTTATTACGAAACGTCCTGATTTCGGAAAGCGGAGTGTCTTTGGAAAAATACAAAGCTACTAGCTCTTGTTAGCTATATATTTTTTTCTATTGTATCTTTTAACTTATCTTCTTAAGAATATAGGTCAAAGAAAGGTACTATTGGATATATTTTTTTTTAGCTTCACCACGCTGTATCCTGCACTCAGCAGGGTAGACAGGCAGTTAGTAGTGTTAAGCCACTCCTTACCCCATTTTATAAATATAGATTTAAATATAACCATGGAGTTCATTCAGACAGGTGTCAATGTCGTATTTGTTTTCAGCAACCACACTCACTTTCTTGCGCAGGAGGTAAAAAAATCTAGTGTTAAAACACTCCGTTCTCCACTCTCCACTAGTCTGTATGACTAGTGACTACTCCCTACATTTAATTACAGGCGAGAAATAAAAATTATTTAAATATAATATTCATCCGAATTGAAAGCAAACCCACCACACTTCATGATGACGTTATTAATTTTTAAAATAGGAAATATATGCAAATTGGTAATAAAATGATGAGTTCACAATTTTATACGCTATTGTATTAGCTGCGGAAACACCCATATATTTTTAGAGTTGACAACTTCGTGATTTAATATGTTAATAAACTGACAGTAGGGTTCAAATGACGTAACCTAATGCCAAAAATGACAGTCATTTTTGACATAGTGTTGATATGTGACAAAATGGACGATAATTGCTATTAATGAGCTTGTAGGCATAAAACAATCAATGCCTTGAATTTTAAATGTCAAACAGCTTCGAGATTGTCTTGTTAGCTTTTATGGTTCCGTAAGGTCACTTAATTTAATTACTTTGTAGGAGTTAAATTTTATAATATTTTATATATATATATATATATTTGCGTAGGAAAGCAATTTTTGTATATGTTTATTTTTTTTTATTTAGAGGTAATAGCTCGTTGTGTTGCAAAAAAAAAAGGAAAATGAAGTTTCTAAGGTTTTTTTCAAAGAAAATATTGCACTACACTATCAATTGTGACTAATTTGCGAGTAATTTTTCTATGCCTTTACTACATAGTTATGGGATATAACTATTATAGTTATGGGTTGAAAACTTGAAATCTGTGGAGTATTTATATTATGAAAAACATTTTTAGAGAACGTATAAAAATTTAAACAACTTCGATGCAGCTGGTAGTAGTACGCATGGCCTAGCGGTCAGAGCGCCTGGACGGTATTCAGGAGGCGCGGGTTCGTTTCTAAATGTCTTTTTTTATTTTCCTAAGTGTGAAATAACACTTTAAAAATATTTAAAAAGTTTTATACCTTTTCTAAAAATACGTGTTGAAAATAACGAGATTTATATAAGTACATTTTTTTGGTTTAAATACACATAAAATCCACTTTCTTCAGTACCTACAGAAAAAATACAATACCAAAAATAATACAAAAAAATGGTAACACACATTCTACAACATTCAACTCGTGCTTGGCCACTTAGTATTAGCCTTATGTCAAAAGTTCAACAAAGTTAATCCTTGAAACATGTTAAAAAGGCATGTTTATACATATTTTGCTCCACGTTTGTGATGTGTGGGAGAAAAACAAAGCATAGCGTAGGACATTGATAGATTTACTAGAATTATATTCGTATTTGATAAAGTATTATCATATCGATATTTGAAAAATCGATTTGCCTTGTGTCTTTATTTATATGGCACTTGTGTTTGCGTAATATGTATGTATATTTGATGTATTTTACAGCACGTCACTAGTGTTTTTGACAATGTAATGATATTTTTTATTTAATAATATTATAGCACTGATTAAATTAGATGTTTTGAGTGAAAAAGTTATAGACGATAGAGCGCAATTGGTGACGGGGTACCCTACGATGACTGTGAGTTCGATTCCTAAGCAGGCACATAACTTTAAAAACTATATATTTAACTTTTTGTGGAATTAGCCTTTCCACTTGCAATTTGAGCTGGTCTCTGCTTTTTTAACGCTAATTTCTTTCTGAATTCTTACTTTGCGGGAAAAGTGTGTAGATGTTTTTTAGCTCTTTTGTTTCAGTCAAATAAAATACGACGTCATTTAGAAAAATAATTCTTTACTTTTTTAAATGACGTCGTATTTTATTATTTTGTCAAGTTTTGCCCAGTAAAGACTTAAGACATGAGTAGGTAGAAAAGATACCTAAAAAAATGAATGAACACTAAATCTATGAGTCCTGTCCACGCATACTACAAAAAACAAAAAAAAAACCTTTTAAAAGGTAATCCTATTGTAATTTCCATTTTTCGTCACTAAAAAAAGAAAAAAAATCAACCAATGGTTATGCAAAGTTGAACGCTGACACATAACCAGTGTAATGTATTATTACAGTGACATGAAATGCACATATTGACACAGATGCATCGCTGTCATTGACAACTTAAATAAAATTTTAACGGTCTACAATGAATTTTGTATATTCATTACGGTTTCTTCTCAGCGTTTAGAATTTGGAATTCGTAGCCAATCGTTGACAGGAGATTTAGTAACGGTTAGTACCTATTTGAAGACAGTCCATGGGTCTTATAATGTCTATATAATACACAGTAAATGATTTTGGTTAATAACCAAAAATATATTTCAAATTTAATAAAATATAGATAATCATTTACATTTAATGTACAGTAATATTTAAAAGCGTATTAAATTAAATAAATAAAAAATGAAAGGAAAGTAAAAGTTAACAAATATATACCTATTTAATATAGTATATATAACAAATATATACTTTATCAAATATATACTTATGTATAATAGAAATTAAATGGGATTATAACCTCTTGAAAACAACCCAGCCGATGAATCTGTACGTTCTCATCGAGCTGTCTTTTGCTTACTTCTTAATATTTCTTAGTTGCTTCTTAATATTTTTGTAATTTCACCGAATAAGCACTATTTTCTAAATTTCATTTTACTAATTCGATACGGTACGGTAAGAATAATATAATATAACATCGAATTATCGTGTATCGAAATTTGTACGTATTTTTTATTTTTACAATTGATATTAATTACATAATGTAAATAATCTGCACATAACAATCAAAATATTATTTTACTTCCTAGACGCGAAGACTACTAACAGTCGATACGATGTAATCGATAGTCAATAGATAAGATATGATTACTGCGCTACTTTTATGTTACGTTAATACATAAATATACAGTTTAGATATTATCTTACTATATATATGACAATTAATATGTATTGACATAGAAAGAGCACACTAGTAAGTCAGTTATCAAAGTGCGGCGTTAAGTTCCGCCACTTAACACGCATTGCCACAGAATTCGGCGGAAAGTTGGTAACGGAGTGCCTTAACACTAGGTTCCCTCTGCCTACTCTGCTGTGTGCGGGATACAACGTGAAGCTACAAGAAAAAGTGCAAAAGGAAGATTTTTGTTAGATTTTGTCTAACCGAGCTTTGGCTCGGATTGGCATCGGCATGCATAATGCACTATGTGTAAAATGCAAATGCACTGTCCACATTGCTTATATTACTTACTTTTATTTGAAATCAGCCACAAACAATCAGCCAGTGTAAGGCGTGATTGGTTGATAAGTTAACATGCATATTAAACTTATAAAATATTAATAAGTAATCTAATTCAGTTATTTATGTGGTTATTCACATGAACGATAAAAAATATATGTAAAACTCCTTTTAAGAAATATAATACCTTATTTAAATATTATAAAAATAACGAGATACTAGAAAAAAAATAACGAATATAAAAAATATATATATATACATTTTAACAAAATGTAAAAAAATACCTTTCATTCACAATACAAAGTCATTAAGGAATATCTGTCTGTATATCTCTGATATATTCCCCCATTACAGCCATCTTAATATGTTTATTATAGTCGGTTTAATATCGCACTTAGCCGAGTCATAAATATGTATAGCAAAATTTCGCTATAAACGTCCCCTCAGAACGTGTTGTGTTGTATCGCACTCGTAAATCTACACTAGTGACACCATTCAAAGCACGAATTGAAAATTATGTATGGTACATACAAAATTTTGTTAGTAATACATATATATATTAGCGCATCTTCTATATTTCGTTAGGTAGAGTAAACTTTTAAACATTTTTATAGTGTTTTTTCACACTTGGGAAAATTGATAAAGAAAGACATTTAGAAAACGTATAAAAATTTGAATGCAGTGGGATTCGAACCCGCGCCTCTTGAATACCGTCCAGACCGTTCTCACCGCTAAGCCATGGATTCTACTACCAGCTGCGTCGAAATTCTTATACGCTTTATTACAACTTATCTTTGTTGTTAGCAAAATATGTTGTAATAAAGCGAATAAGAGGGTTCGAATCCCGCTGCGATCAAATTCTTATACGTTTTCTAAAAGTTAACTTATTAGGGATTGAGACTTACTTTTAACCTGCATCACGAAGTTTAACGCCGTAACTTGGATTACCGGCACCAGGAAATATATCTAATCATTCTTTTAGTGAGAATCAATCTTACAATAACAGCGTTTAAATCAAACGTGGTACCGCTCTGCCACTCGTTTTATAAACAATATTAAGAATACAACGAATTTCTACATATTTCTAAGTAGTTTCTGTTACAAAATGCAGGAACAAATATTCCTGTTGATTTAGCTTTAGCACACCCTGTACTGATTTATAAATTGTTGTGCATTCGAACTGTCAAAGCTTTTTTCTCTCAGAATTTTAATTTTGAAAACTTATAATTCTTAAGCCATACCTCCTAAATTACTGTAAATATAAAATAATTTAGTAAAACATATAAAAAAAAAATTCTAAACCAAAAGTCACTTCTCGCCACCTCTTAACACTGAAACCACACAACAATACACATGCTTTCACAAAACGTTTTCGCAAAATGATCTCACTAGGCCTTGGAGATGCATCCTTTATTACGAATACGCAAGAGGCAATAAAGCAAACCGTTTCGGTGGACAATGCCATAGTGACCTTCTATCACCTGCTCGTGGCTATATTGCACCCGATGCCCGTATATGTATGAAGTATTTATTAAGAATAGCTTATGAAATTGAGTAGGAAGATCGTATTGTAATATTTTTTTAAATATTTACACGAAAAGGAGTTTTGTTAATTAAATTTGAATACAATATATTTAAATTTATATTGCGGCCAGTCGTGGCGCAGTGGCACGAACGTCGTTTACAGTCAACGACTTGTTGGTGGGTTCGATTTCCACTCGAGGAGTGGATATATTAAATATTTACGTTTTTTTCGCTCTGGTATCAGAGATAAAAATCGCGGCGTTAAGTTCCGCCATTAAACACGCAATGCCCTCCCGTTGCTCCCTCTGTTCCCTCTGCCTGTGTGCGAGATACAGAGCTAAGCTAAAAAAAAGTCATTTCATGTTTTTAAAAAAAATACTTAAACGATCTCTAATGATTTTTAGTAAACATACTTCCATATTTATATTTCCTTATGTAAAATAACAATGACAGCATGCCGTAATGTAACTAAATGTTTCTCAACTATGCGATAATGCGTTAATTCAATATTTTTAAGGATTAATTTAATAGTCATAAAATCTATTGGGACTACAGTACTATAGTAAGAACTGCATAACGCAAGCGATAAGTCAAAAATACAAGTCTGTTTTCTCAAATTTAGAGCAAGAATTTGCACAACACGTGGCCCGTTTAATACTGTTATTCGGCCCACCAAAAACTTTTATATTATAAATGTTACTTATATATTAAAAGTATTACAAATGTTTTCACATTTAGAAAGAATTACAATTAAGAAACGTGGTTTCACTCGCCAAAAAGAATAAAAAATTGAATGGGTCCGTTACTAAGGAGGTTAAAACATGGTGCCTCACTCCCGATCTAGAGGCGTAAGAAAGATCTTCTTACTTTAAGTAACAATAAACATAGTAAACGATAGGTGTTCCATTGTTATTAGGGTTGCCTCCCGCACTTATTATGTTATTTCGGTTAATAGTTCTGTATAATTTATTAGAATAATAAAGTATATGAAAATACATGATTAATTTGTCTGGGATTTCTGTAACATTTTTTTATTAATAATTATAATCATCATCATGATGCTTTACATCATATAAAAAAGAAATACAAGAGAATTGTAAAGATACTGTGCATTTTTTTTAAATAATTTTATACATATATGCGAAAAACGTATGTTTTAAAAATATTTCTAGAAACAAAAATCAAATTTTCTATGTAGCTTTTACTTTGCGTGTGACAAAAATAATATTTCAAATTTATAATATAAAGGTGGCAACCCTGACTGTTGTCGAAAATTAAATCAATTCATTCATATTCACGAATGATGACCTCTGCACTCTGTATTATGTATAATTAGATTGTTATATTTCTAAACAATTTAGCTGTAATTTCTTAAATATGTGTATAATTTTTGAACCCAGTTGGGACTGAACGCAAATTTAAAATCTATTAAATTTTTTAAAGAGAATTAAAATAAAATTAAAGGTTATTTTCCCCGTATAGCAAGCTTTGGCTTCTTATCAAAGAGAAGCAAAGAAAATCTTTAAAATATAATAATTAGCTCGAGTGGGAATCGAACCCACAAACCACTGCAACACGATGACTTCCAAGCAGTTACCTTAATTCTTAAACATTATTATTTAGTTAATAATCTTAGCGTCCTTCACTATACTTTTATATTCTTATAGATATTTATGATCTCTTAGTTCTTAGGTTAAAAGGTGTTTCATTTAAATAGTGTTATCGTATACATTATCGTCAATATTAAAAACTTACTTAGTAACTAACTTATTACATACACCAGTCTATTTTGAAGCGAGTTTTTTTAAAAACATTAACTTCATTTATAAAATAAAAATAAAAAAAAAATAAAAAAAAATAAAAAAGCCTTTTATTTCTTGCAAACTTACATGTACCTACATTTATACAACTTACATTTAGTGAGATAACATAAATTTATACTATGTACTAGTTATATATAACACACACACACACAAACACACACACTCACACATACAAATAATACATACTCATATTTATATACTTATATTATATTATAATTATTTTTTATTATTATCTCTTAAATTTTATTAACTTCATTTAAGAAATTGTATGTTATAGAAATTACTACGAACGAACGAAACAACCGCACAAATTTATTTATGTAATAATGATTATATATTTATATTATGTTAATTTCTACACATAATGTTTCAAAATCGTGCAGAAAGAGGGGAACAAAGTGTCTTTACTTCACTTCTGCTAGGTTCGTTAGGGTCTCTGGACTGAAAGACCTAAATTTGAAAATACTATTTTAAAGGATAGAACGTGAAGTTGAAAGTAAATAATAGTTGTATAGATTTTCCTATCAATTCTTAGTATAAAATGCGGCCTTGAGTTCCTTCACAAAACATACAATATAGGTACTTTTAACACTTTTAAAGTGTTATTCCACACTTAGGAAAATTGAAAAAGATATTTAGAAAACGTTCAAAAATTTTAACGCACAGCGGGATTCGAATCCGCGCCATGTGAATACCGTTCAGTCGCTCTTACCACTGAGTCATGTAGTAGTATAGTATATACTACTACATGACTCATAGTAGTACACTATCCACTGCGTCGAAATATCGCTTCTCTATATTTATACGCATAAATAAATATCTTATACGCTTTATTACAACTTATTTATATGGCTATATAGGTCTTAAAATTATAGAACAAGTGACATACCCTTAAGAAGTCATGAATCACCTGATTACAGCGTAACCGCACTGATCGCAAGCGTACATTAAACGATAAGATTGTATCAGAAAGATAAAAATATAATACCTATATAAGAAAATCGCGTACATCATTAAAATTATAGGTCAGTGTCGATCGATAATCTGATATATTTTATCATGCAATACTTGTTAAAGCGAAATGTCAAAGTGATCGATTATTGTTACATAATGTATCACACCCTCAGTATGTAAATGACTTAAGTCTAGAAAATTGCAATTTGTGTGAAATAATCATAAATTAAACTTCTTTTTTTCAGGTTTAAGCTTTTTTCCGCAGCAGGGTAGTCAGAGGATACCTAGTGTCGGAACAGTCTGTTCTCCACTTTCCGCCTAAAATCGGGATACTGCATATGTAGAGTGGAACTCAACGACGCGCTTTGCATTAGGCACGAGAGTGGAAAATGATTTTTTTGTAAATATAATATGTACGCACATGGGGAATCGAACTCACAACTTCGACTTTATAGGTCTTGATAGCGATACTTATTCCTAAAAGTAAAAATGCAAGCATTACGTGGCTGCTTCAGAGGGTGTCGACAGCCCCTTGCGTGATTCGAAATGGCTACTATCATTCTAAGGATGCCTTAGGTATCCTCTTAATACAAATATCCTCTTAACACAAAAGTCTCAACTTTACGCTCTAAATATCGTTTTAAATTTTTAGTCACATCTAAATTGCTTTTAATTTAATAGAAACATTTACAAAGAATAGGTATCAAATATAAATTTGATAACTTTTGAATATTGAATATTTTATGTAAATATTTTATATCTTATTTTATATTTAAATAGTGTAGCAACAAATCGTTTATGCTAGTAATCGTAAAAAATATATAAAAAATATTAGTAAATTTAAACTTAAAGATAAGCAAGCAGGATACAATAAAATAGTATTTAATATAAATAGTTTTTTTTATATTTTTATTTAATAAAAATGGTTTTTGAAATTTAACATTTTAAAATAAAACAGTCGTAAAACGCATAAAATAAATTCAACTTCACAGTTATATAGTGTAACTAAATATTTAAAAGAAGATGTTTATATCTAAAAATAAATTTCTACTAGCACCTATTAAAATAAATTCCATCATATGTAGCAAATACAAAAACAATACTATGAACTACAAATTTGAAAACTTTTTTGAGATTTTTTTTCTTACATAACAAAACTTTTTTGATATTTTTTTTAATTATATTATAAAATAAATGAAATGGAGCTATTTTTAAAACTAGTATCAATTATAATATTGATTAGTACCAATTTATATTGTTTGACTAAGCATACAGTATCCATACTAATATTATAAACGTGAAAGTCGGTCTGTTTGTCTATTTGATACGTTTTCACGGTTAATGTGACGGCCTGATTGGGAGTGAAATAAGTTGAAGACCCAGTCAAACATAGTCTACGCTTTTCTCAAAAATCAACCCATAAAGAGAAATGAAATTTGGGTATCCAAAAAAATCCAAAATTTCAGATTTTCTTAGGAAAATAACTTATGACGCAAGGTCAGACATAGGATATCTTTTATTTTTTTAAAAACTAACTTCTAGGGGATTAAAATAAGTTGGTATGAAAAATATAAGCCGCTTAACTTAAGCGAGAACACGGGGCATAAAAAATGCGAAACAGCAGTACCATAATAGCTCAAAACAGCGAGAGGCTAGTTATTTAAGCTAAATTTTCTTAATATATTTTTTTATTACTAAAGGTAGGTCAACTCGCGACCACGGTATTGAAGGAAGCCTATAATTTTTAAAATCTTAAGCAAAAAGCATTTAAAATTATCCACATTCCCATTTTTAGAACTGTATTTTTCACTAAAATTTCGAATTAAATCATTACTAAAGACTTTTTTAATCACAAATGCCATGTCTTCAGCTATTTAAATACCACCTTGTTGACTTTTAGAAGCGCCATATTAGCCTGATGAAGTATATTTTTAATTAATGTTATCAAACTTCTTTACATAACTATTTTTTAACTTGTTTTTGTTATTATAATCATTTTTCAATAAAGATATTTAAACAATAACAAAAATTATATGGATTGACATACCTAAAGTCAGTACAAAAATAGACTTGGCCTAATCTACAATTCGCACCCAATTAAAGCTCGACGTACGTACAATTATTACACGCGAGATACATCAATGAAATTCTATACGGTCAAAAATAACTTTAATAAAGATGAAAGTCGCTCCGTTAACACACATTGCGTACTAAAATAGCGCATAATGTCTTCAACTGACACCTGCAAAATAATTAGCTATATAAATTCTACTTTTTCGAGTTTTTTCAGTAATTTTTAATTTACTTACAAGTTTTTTTATATAGTAAGAATATTTTAATCGGTTAGAGGCCCTGGTGCAGTTAAACAACGTCTGAATACTAACACGATTAGTTGTGGGTTCGATTCCCACTCGGGAGGATTAATAGAATATTTCAATTATTTTTATTTTTTCACTTTGGTACCTAAGACAAAGCGCGGCTTTGAATTCCGCCATTTTGACACGCAATTATGACTACCATGCTATGTAAAAATAAAGCGTGAAAGCATAAATTGCAAAAATCAAATAAAATCATTTCATTTCGAAACTTAAATATAAATAGTAAATTTTGCATTAATTAAATATTTGGAAAGCGCGCTTAATAAAGCCACAGGGGGATAATTAAAAAAGCTTTATAAGCTCTAAATATAATATTAACGGGCTTTACTTAACCGGAAGTTACGATTTTATTGCCACAAGAGACAAATATTTGCATTTGCATCACAAATATTTAATGTAGGCGGGATTTTAAAGCGGAAACGCGATATTTGCGGCCCTGTGCAATATTTGTTGACGCAGTATTAACGTACATATTATGTCTACAGTCTACATATACATGAATTACTTATATAATTATAAAAAAATACATACTTAGGACGCTTTTGGCTATAGAATAGTATCGAAAAGGAATTGTCCACCAGTTTTGCGTTATAATCAAAGAATCGAAGAGAAATGTGACCCAACATCTATACCGAGATCGATATATAGATATAAAATATATTATTTTGTGATTATTTATTTTTACAGCTTAGCTTTTACAGTTAACGAGAGAGAATTTTGTAACAGATTGAGGTGAATTTGGACACTCCGTTGAGTGGTGGAACTCGACGCCGCACTTTGTCTTAGGTACCAAAATGATAATCATAAAAAAAAAATAGCTTCACGCTATATCCCGCACACAGCAGGGTAGGCAGAGGGAACCTAGTGTTAAGACACTCCGTTCCCCACTTTCCGCCGAATTCGGAGGCTTGCGTGTTAAGTGGCGGAACTTAACGCCGCGCTTTACCTCGACACCAGAGCGAAGAAAATGGAAATATAATTTCCACTCCTCGAGTGGGAATCGAACCCACAACCAGTCGTTTACAGTCACACTCTTGTGCCACTGGGCCACGACTGGCCACAGAAAATCATATACGTTATTATTTTCAATTATTTACATTGTGATACTAATATGTTCAATAAGAAAAATGCAAAAGGAAATATTGAATTCAATTCTGTCATTTTCAATTAAATAAATATAACGCCATCTATTTTTAAACAAGAGCTCTAAGCAAAAGGAAACCGCGTATCTGAAATCGACAGCTGTCAAAGTTAGTGAGAGAAACTTCGGCCTAAAAAGCTGAAAATGCTTACCGTTTTCATATTGTGTTGAAAATTATAAGAGTTTTTGTTTTTTGATATAATGAATTTAAATATTTCATGTAAATATATATTTTTTGGCAGAAATTTATGCCATATTATGCCTCGACTGATACTAGAGGAATAATAAATATTTTCATTCTTCAAGTGGGAAGTCAACCTACAACCAGTCGTGTTTACAGTCACACTTTGTGATCCTGTAGCACGAATAGCTATATTCATTTATATAACTAAAATTGAAAATTTTCGAGAAAGAATATTTATTACTAAGCTTCATCTTGTAATTTCAATTGTAAAAATACAATATACTTTTGAAAAATATTATTAAGTAAATGTTTAAAATTGCCTATAATATGGGAACATATTAAAAATATGCTCGATATATTACCGCAGCGACATTGGTGTTACCGCAAAAATTACATTTTAAACATTTTTTTTTGCATTTTATCCAATAACCCAACCCAAAATGCATCAATGATTTTCATCATTCAAGATGCAATGTCTCTATTTCGGAAAGTGGAAAACAGTGTGTCTTAACACTGTTTCAAGTTCTCTATCTATTTTTTTAACAAATTCTACAATAAATGTAACAATAAATTGTTTACACGCAAATTTCAATTTTACACGTTCTAGCTGGCTAAAAACAGTTTTTTTAAGAATTTTATAGTGTTCTGAAAATATCTTGAATGTCAATCCTAACCACGAGAATACGCATGACACGTGTATACTTAAAGCCCCTGAAAAACATCAAACGGTTTCCTTGAAAGCTTGTTAACATGACGCTAGCACTATTCTAAGCTGAATTATTGAATAGACAGAGTAAAATAATAAATGTTAAAATGTATTAAATATATTTAACTATGTTAAATAAATATTATTAATCAGGCCATTGTGGCGCAGTTATAATTCTGAATGTAAAGGTGATTATTTGTGGATTCGATGCTCGCTCGGTGAATTATATTTTAATTATTTTCATTTGTACCTTTCTTTCTGGTACTTAAGATAAAGCAGGGCGTTTAGTTGGGTGTTGAGTACACGCAAAATCTCGATTTCGGATGGAAAGACGAGAACAGAGTTTTTTAAGATTAGGTTCTCTTTGACTATGCCGGGAAAAGAATGAAGTTAATTTAATATATTATTATGAATATTAAGTAAATGTTATTAAAAAGAAATTCAAGCTAGCAATTCTTTAAAGTTCTATTAGCGCTATATGTACAAATACATACATATATTTACAAATATCTCAATTAAAATACCTTATTCAATTTACTTCATCACTGTAGGTTATCGACTATAGAAATTTGCAGTTACCTGAAAAGAAATAAAAACAATCGTTAAAATTAAATACAATACAAGTAAAAAAATCATTATAATTACAATTATATAATGGCATAGTAGCTACGTAAAGGTTTAGCATTTGTAAAATTCCCCTAACCGCTATACTAGTTATAGAAATTCAAAAAAAGTGCCTTTTGACTGACTTCTCTCTCTCTCTCGCTGTAAATTTATAATGAAAATAAAAGAGTTTTATTTAAATATCATGAAGGTAACTTCTAGTTTTATATATGAACAAACAAAATTTTTCAACCAAGTGCCAGCAAAAGCAATGCTGTGAAAAAATAAACAATATTTACATTAAAATCCTTACATTCCATGAATTCAGAAAGGGCATCAAAGCATACCAGAAGACCAAGTGGCACATAGCCGTCCCTTTGAAGTTCAGTTACAATGTAAGTCGTGACTATACAAATACCGTTGTATTCTTAACGAGCCCATAATGTTTCTAAAGAATCCAAATTTGGTGTTACGCGGTCGCTAAATGAGTATCCTGTTCGCGGCTAGCCGAATACGAGAGATCAAAGATAGTTGATAGTTGTATCCATAAAAGAAGTTTAAAATTTTGGTTAAATAATTAACTGGACCGGATATTTTTTTGGATGATATAAAAATACTGTTTTTGTTTTTACTGTTATAGAAATAAAGGGCGATAAAGTTTTAATTAGGCGGTGTTAGGTGAAGAAACGAGGAGCAGCGAGACAACGTCTGAGAGTAAATACAAAGGTTGTGGGTTCGATTTCCATTCGGAGGTATGACAGAGCGCAGAGTTCTGTAACTTAAAACGCAATGTCTCAATCTCGAGTGGAAAATGAAACACTAGATTCCCTTTCCCTAGTGGCCAGTCGTGGCCCAGTGGCACAAACGCGTAACTGTCAACGACTGGTTGTGGGTTCCTTTCCTACTCACTTTGTTCGCTCTGGTGTCGAGGTAAAGCGCGGCGTTAAGTTCCGCTACTTAATACGCAAGCCTCCGAATTCGGCGGAAATTGGGGAACGGAGTGTCTTAATACTAGGTTTCCTCTGCCTCCCCTGCTGCGGGATACAGCGTGAAGCTACAAAAAAAAAAGATTCCCTTTGACTACCTCGACCTTATGGGATGGAAGCATGAAACTGTAATTTTTGTTACATTTTTTTAGAAATACAAATATGAGAGGGACACAAACCCACAACCATTGCGCAATTTGCTGAACGTCACTTCATGCACTGTAAGTTGCAGCCAATTGAAATTAACAGTTAATAAACAAATAAGTAGTACAGCTATAATAGAAATTGCTGAAAGCCACCAATAATTGCAAGAATTTCTACTGCACAAATATAAAACAATTGAAAATGAAACATGGAGCATAACTTTTAAACAACATTAAACAATCAGGGATACTTAAATTTTATCATTGGACTTACAGTTACGAGGAATTTGACAATTAAAAAAGAACCTTAACTCCTAGACCTAAGGTTGAATATTAGTTTCACCAAATCAATTGGCAGAATCGTTTTATGAAAAAGAAATTGGTTTGCAGACGTACGCAATTGATTTACAGCTTGTATTGTTGCTCGTAATAGTGATCGATATTGGTGGTGTGAAAAGGCAATCATTATTCTATTTTAGGTCTTCTGGCAGAGTGAAAGTGAAAATATGTATTGTAAACTGCACTAAAAGGCTATTTTTATTTGGCTCCCACTCGGTGGAATGGTCACATTTTAATTATATTCAATTTTTTGGCTAACATGATAAAGCGACGTATTAAGGTCAGACATTGCACACAATGATCAAGACATTGCAGTTCCATGTTCGGGCAGTAAGTAAAACACGGAGGATCTTGACACTAAGTTCTCTCTGAATCATCGTGAATAATCGTGTAGTTGAAAAACTAGTTACATCATAATTTTCTATTTACTTAATACTTTGCTATTTTTAATTTATAAAATAAAAAAGCAATGTTACTTTTACGGCTTTATTTTTCAGTTTCAAGCTTTACCCACATAGCAGCGTAAGCAAATAAAATCCAGAATCAAAACACAGCGTTTTCTGTTTTGTGTTAATGCACGTTGCATAGCTTAATAATTATAACTTAATAACTATAACTTAATAATTATAACTTAATAATTGTAACTTAATAATTATAACTTAATAATTTTAACTTATTAATTATAACTTAATAATAAATTATAGCTTAATAATTATTTTCAATTTACCGCATATAAAACAAAAACAATTTTAAAATAATTATTTTCCAACATCATAATCGAACCGACAACCACCTTACTCACAGCTAAACGCTGTCCCACTCCGCCATAACGACCTCAAGTTTTACACAAACAGAAAAAATACAAGATAACAAAAAAATTACACATCTAGAACTAAGCTTGGTCCATCATAATCACAGATGCATCTGCTCTTAGTGTGAGTGTCATTCACAAAAGATGAATGGCCATGCGTCGGATTTACGATCGATAGAAAAACAGACATGTGTATTCGTAGTATGACGTGTCGTTTATACAACTTTTTGTAATATCCACGTAGTACATATGGCGACAACGGTATTTGACTATTGTTAAGGCAAATCGTTTATTTTTAATGTCTGTTCGTAAAAGCTATTGGTCGTGGATTCGATTCTTGCTCGGAGAAATGATGATCCATACTTATATTATAAACGCGAAAGTCTGTGTGTTTGTCTGTCACGCTTTCACGGCTAATTTACCGGTCCTATTTGGATGAAATTTAGAATAAAAGTAGTGAAACTATGGGTCTAACATAGGCTACTTATTTTTTCAAAAATTAACCGCTAAAAGATAAGGTCAAAGATAGGCTACATTATTTTTCCCGAGGGTTTGCAACATAACGAAACAATTAGGCAGTTCACCCGGCGAAAATATCTTCATTTCTTAGTTTTGGTAAGGCATAGTGCGGCGCTAAGTTACGCTACTCTACATGAAAGTCTCGTATTCGGTAGAAAATTGGAGAACGGAATGATGTTGCCTCTGTCTAGTTACTATATGGGAAAAATGCGAACCTAATAATTTATTCTTAGATAACCTATATAAAACTATTTATAGAGTTTACATAAAATGTAATATGCACCTACCTAACTTTTGTTAGCCAGATATCAGGATTAAAGTAAAAGGTGACTTTTAGTTAACACAATTTATTGTTTCAGTTTACACACCCTTACCTCTATACTCACTTGTACAGTTTTGTACTTACGCAACTTTTGCACTCTTAACAAATTTACACTTATTTATTAATACACACACAACTTCTCTATTAAAACACGTAAATTTATACACTTAAACACTTTTTAGTTTAATAACACGATTACCAACTATTACACTTTACACGTTTAACACAATGCCTTCGTCAGGCAGCAAGACGGCGTACTACTTTTGAGAGCAAAAAGTACCCTTTATATAGTAAATCTGTCACTCTTTTAAAACAATTATGTGGGTATTATTATTTTATTTATTAGTTAATTACCCTCATATTAACAGTAACCTAACAGTTCGGCCGTCCTGCGCCGAAACACGACCCCGTGTTTCCAAAACAAAAAAACAAAAAAACAAAAAAAAAAAAGAAAAGTAAGTAGTAGTAAAAGTAGAAAAATATACAAGATAACGCGTACAATAATATAAACTTTTATAAACAAAACATTCTAGGGGCCATCTGCCCATCTTTTAAACTGGGGCAATCTGCCCATCTTTTAAACTGGGGCAATCTGCCCATCTTTAAACTGGGGCAATCTGCCCATCTTTTAAACTGGGGCAATCTGCCCATCTTTTAAACTGGGGCAATCTGCCCATCTTTTAAACTGGGGCAATCTGCCCATACTTAGGCAATCTGCCCATACTTAGGCAATCTGCCCATACTTAAGCAATCTGCCCATACTTAGGCAATCTGCCCATACTTAGGCAATCTGCCCATACTTAGGCAATCTGCCCATACTTAGGCAATCTGCCCAACCAAACTGGGGCAATCTGCCCAACCAAACTGGGGCAATCTGCCCAACCAAACTGGGGCAATCTGCCCAACCAAACTGGGGCAATCTGCCCAAACTGAGGCAATCTGCCCATCCTAAAATAGATTCTACATAAAGTATTACACTATGTATGGATAATTCATTTATTAATACAACAATTTATATATACTATGCATATTATCTATGTGACAAATATCGACTGAATCATTATCAATGTAACAATTTTATGATACTACAAAGCATTTTCCATGCAAAATTAAATTAGTTATTACGTTGTCTGGAAATTCAGAATGTATAGATTCTTGTTCACTGTACCTATAAGATTGACTAGAGGATACACTGCACGCTTTAGTATAGCCAGTATCTGTCATGACCGAAAACGTTACTTATTTTATAATATAAGGGCCTTGAAACTTAGGTAAAACCTTTCGGCTTTGACTCATTAACTGTTAATAATGAAAAACCCTAACAAGATCTCCTATTTTGTATACACGCGGAGGTTTTCTACGTTTACCGTATTGCCGTTTTAGTGCCGTGTGATTTTTACTTACGCGACTACAACTTTATCACAAATCGAATCCCTATTTTCAGTTTTGTTCTCTAAATTACCATTTACCGAGTTATGTATATGACTATTAGATATGCTAACTATTTTGAACCCAGATAGTATCTCAGCCAGCGTAAATCTGATTCCTTAATTTAAAGTATTGTAAAAAAAAACCATTGAATTTTTGATACCATTGATTTTCGGAACATTTGTTATTTAATTAATATTGGAGCACTCTGGAGTGACAAAGTCAGTATGTTTACTTGAACGGATCGCGCCAGAGGCGAACTCGCCTCAAGATTATAGTAGTAGTATATATCTTAATGAATAAAGTCTAAAGTAGTAAAATACCTAAGTAATTAAGTCTGAGTTGCAAAATATCTTAATAAATAAAGCAATAATAAATAAGTAGAAAAATATTTAAAAACTGATAAACAATCTTATTGATCTTCTAAATAACATGATAAACAATCTAATTGATCTTCACAATATAAATAACAACTAATCATGTATTCGTATATAATGTTTGACTCGCTTACAATTTCCGCATTCATCATTTAATTGAATATTTCTCTTACATCTATTTTTAATTAAACTATAATCGATACGGTCTATGTACAATACATATATATGAAATACTTGCCAGTAATATTATTGCTAATTCTCCAATTTTTGTACAACCTAACTCAATTAAAACCAAAACAACATATATATTTATTTATATACCTAATTGACTTTTTCTTTCATGAATTTCCCCACTAAGTACTACCTCTAACAATCAAAACCGCTTAATCATTACTATTCGAATTCGTTGTTTTCGGTTACACTATGTTTTAATTTGGTTCCATGAATTTCAATATTGCATTCGTTAGCTATGTGTCCCATTAATAACGTAAGGTCACTATCTGTACGGCTGCTATGTGTACGGCTGCTATGTGTGCGGGTGCTATGTGTACGGCTGCTATGCGTACGGCTGCTATCTGTAAGGCTACTATCTGTAAGGCTACTACGTGTACGGCTACTACGTGTACGGCTACTACGTGTACGGCTACTATCTGTACCGCTACTAAATGCATCACTACCGTCTGTATCACTACCGTCTGTATCACTACTATATGTATCACTACTATATGTATCACTACTACATGTATCACTACTACATGTATCACTACTACATGTATCACTACTACATGTATCACTACTACATGTATCACTACTATATGTACTACTATATGTATCACTACTATATGTTCTGCTACTCTCTTTATCAATACTGTCTGTATCGATACTGTTTGCATCACTACTATATGTATCACTACTTTATATATCAATACTATACGTATCACTACTATACGTATCACTGCTATACGTATCAATACTATATGTATCACTACTGAATGTACGACTACTGTCTGTATAACTACTGTCTGTATCACTATTCTCTGTATCACTACTATATGTAACAATGCTATATGTACGACTACTGTCTGTATGACTACCGTCTGTATCACTATTCTCTGTATCACTACCATATTTATCAATACTGTCTGTATCAATACTGTCTGTATCACTACTGTCTGTATCACTACTATATGTATAACTACTAATCACTACCATATGTATGACTACCGTCTGTATGACTACTGTCTGTATCACTACTATATGTGTAACTACTATATGTATCACTACTATATGTATGACTAATGTTTGTATCACTACTCTCTTTATCAATACTGTCTGTATCGATACTGTCTGCATCACTATTATATGTATCACTACTTTATATATCAATACTATACGTATCACTACTATACGTATCACTGCTATACGTATCAATACTATATGTATCACTACTGAATGTATGACTACTATAGCTATCACTACTATATAAACCACTACTATACGTATCACTACTATATGTATCACTATGAATGTACGACTACTATATGTATCATTACCACTGTATCACTATTCTCTGTATCACTACTCTCATTATCAATACCGTCTGTATCACTACCATATGTATGACTAACGTCTGTATGACTACTGTCTGTAACTACTATATGTATCACTACTATATGTATGACTACTGTTTGTATCAATACCGTCTGTATGACTACTGTCTGTATCACTTTTCTCTGTATCACTACCCTCTGTGACTACTGTCTGTATCACTACTATATGTGTCACTACTATATGTATCACTACTATATGTATGACTATTATATGTATGACTACTGTCTGTATCACTACTATCTGTATGACTACTGTTTGTATCACTACTCTCTTTATCAATACCGTCTGTATCGATACTGTCTGTAGCACTACTGTCTGTATCACTACTATATGTATAACTACTACATGTGTCATTACTATATGTATCACTACTGTCTGTATCGATACTGTCTGTATCGATACTGTCTGTATCACTACTATATGTATAACTACTATATGTATCACTACTATACGTATCACTACTGTCTGTATGACTACTGTTTCTATCACAGTTCTCTTTATCAATACTATCTGTATCGATACTGTCTGTATCACTACTATATGAATAACTACTATATGTGTCACTACTATATTTATCACTACTTTTTATACCACTACTTTCTATATCACTACTTTCTGTATTACTATTCACTTTGTCAATACTGTCTGTATCACTATTCTCTATATCACTGTTCATTTTATCAATACTGTCTGTATCGATACTGTCTGCATAGATACTGTCTGTATCAATACTGTCTGCATAGATACTGTCTGTATCAATACTGTCTGTATTATTACTATGTTTATTATCGTTACTGTTAAAGTTACCTTATTCATGGCGACGCCTTGATCACCTCGCACCGCTGCAACGGTGACGCCTCGATCGCCTCGCCCCGCTGCGACAGCGACACCTCGATCGCCTCGCCCTGCTGCGACGGCGACGCCTGGATCGCCTCACCCTGCTGCGACGGCGACGCCTGGATCGCCTCGCGCTGCTGCGCAGGCGATGCCTCGATCGCCTCGCGCCGCTGCGCCGGCGACGCCTCGATCGCCTCGCCCTGCTGCGACGGCGACGCCTGGATCGCCTCGCCCTGCTGCGACGGCGACGCCTGGATCGCCTCGCCCTGCTGCGACGGCGACGCCTGGATCGCCTCGCGCCGCTGCGCAGGCGATGCCTCGATCGCCTCGCGCCGCTGCGCCTCGCCCTGCTGCGATGGCGACGCCTGGATCGCCTCGCCCTGCTGCGACGGCGACGCCTGGATCGCCTCGCCCTGCTGCGACGGCGACGCCTGGATCGCCTCGCCCTGCTGCGACGGCGACGCCTGGATGGCCTCGCCCTGCTGCGACGGCGACGCCTGGATCGCCTCGCGCTGCTGCGCCGGCGACGCCTCGATCGCCTCGCGCCGCTGCGCCTCGCCCTGCTGTGACGGCGACACCTGGATCGCCTCGCCCTGCTGCGACGGCGACGCCTGGATCGCCTCGCGCCGCTGCGCAAGCGATGCCTCGATCGCCTCGCGCCGCTACGCCTCGCCCTGCTGCGACGGCGACACCTGGATCGCCTCGCCCTGCTGCGACGGCGACGCCTGGATTGCCTGGCACCACTGCAACAGTGAGTACAAACCAGCGACGAGTCTCTCTCGATAAATTGAGTCCTTTCCACTCATTTAAGACATCTCTTGTCTCTTGACGTAATGTGGGCAGACCGGGATTACACCGAAGCGTAAAAAAAAAACTTCGGTGGAATCCCACTTCTGATATTTGTTAGACAGATATCAGGATTAAAGTAAAAGGTGACTTTTAGTTAACACAATTTATTGTTTCAGTTTATACACCCTTACCTCTATACTCACTTGTACAGTTTTGTACTTACGCAACTTTTGCACTCTTAACAAATTTACACTTATTTATTAATACACACACGACTTCTCTATTAAAACACGTAAATTTATACACTTAAACACTTTTTAGTTTAATAACACGATTACCAACTATTACACTTTACACGTTTAACACGATGCCTTCGTCAGGCAGCAAGACGGCGTACTAACTTTGAGAGCAAAAAGTACCCTTTATATAGTAAATCTGTCACTCTTTTAAAACAATTATGTGGGTATTATTATTTTATTTATTAGTTAATTACCCTCATATTAACAGTAACCTAACACATAGGAGGAAGTAGTGATGTGATGCAAAATTAAGAATAAACTATAATCTTTTAATAAATATCACAATACTGGCTTTCCCTTAAATTCCACGCTAATTACTACAATACTATTACGATAATTATTTTTAATTTGTATTTTGCAGTTTCTAACACGCGTAAGGATAAGGATGGTAACAAGATGGGGGAAACCTGGAATAATTAATGATTTTGGTAACTATTTTTATTGTTAATAACTATATGATGTGTTCCAGTTCGATGGCATGTAAGCCAGCTCTCCCTATTCCCACCATTCCCATCCTTCCTCCCTCCTTCTGTCCTACATCCCCGAGGCTGGCAACGCATCAATAACTCTAATGTTGTGGATGTCTATGGGCGAAGGTAACCACTTAACACCAGGTGGGCCTTCTGCTCGTTTGCCTACTTTATTCCATTAAAAATAACTATTGAATATTTGATAAGGCCATCGTGGCGCAGTGGAACAGTGCCTGATTGTTATCGTTATTGGTCGTGGGTTCCATTCCTATTCGGTGAAATTATTTAAATATTTTCATTTCTCCACTCTGGTGAACAAGACGAATGTTGCGTTCCACCGTTCAACACTCAATGACGGAGTATTTTGACACTAGCTTCTCTCTTGCTTTTCATTTATGTGGTAAAAAGAGTAAATTAAAAGTAAACCGGAACAAAGTTACTAAATCATTAATTGAAAAAAAAACTCATTCATGAATTATTATAGCACTTTGACACTAATATCAAAAGTTATCACTTGTTTTAAGTACTCCACGTAACATTATTTATCTTAATTTTTATACATGACTTAGTATTTTTACGTTTTAGCAATATAACTTTGTGTGGTCTAGATTATTACACATTTTTTTTTTAATTAAAGTATGTCTATTTAAAGAGTTATTTCAAAAATAACTATTTCCTGAAATCCTTTTTTTTAAACATTTCCAGTTTATATCCAAAATTCAACCCATAATTTCGTTATCGACTGTACAAAAATATAATTTTGTTATTGTTTACTCTAGTTTTTCTGCTATAACGCACAGTAGGGGAGGCGTGTTGAAATACGACGCTGTTGGTATTACCGCTGTTGTCTGTAAAAGCTGTCGTTATCTATCACCAGTTCGAATTACATCGTCGATCACATTTTTTGTACATGATTCAAATGAGATAAGTCAATTTTCAATTTTTATTTCCGATCAATATATTTGTTTGTTTTTTGTTCAGTTTAAGTTTTATAAGATTTTAAGTTGAGGTGAGGTTGAGTGCAGTTGTTGACTGTATATGCGATGATTGTGGATTCGATTCCCATTCAAGAGAGTGGTTAAACTCTCCGGAATCAAAATCTTAGTTTTTTTCACGCTTTAGTGAAGAAAAAATGCGTTTCAAATTCGGGAAAAGTGGAGAATGGAATATCTTGGCACTTTGTCTACTCGGTTACAAGGCTGTGAAACCGATTAAAAAATCTTGTGTTATATATTTTTTGGTTATAGTAAAGTTTCTGAATGTAGATGCGATAATAATTGTAAACTTGATAACTATTCGGAAGAATGATTTCATTTAAATTAACTTACTTCTAATAACTTTAAAAACGAGGCAAAATTATGCAAATTTTATTATTACCATCTACAATTTAATATTACCAGCAAAACGGGCCGTGTGTATTATCAAATTATTTATCACTAAATAATTCTTCTAATTTGTCGTTGTATGTGGGCGGAAGTGTTTTTACCTTATTAAGATTACGTCATTTATCAGCATGCTTCTATAAACTGACATCACTTGTGCAAATGATGAAATATTTTAAAATAATAGCTTTAAATATATGCCGCTTATAGAATAGTAGTCTGACATAACGTAGAGTTAGGTCACTCCGTTCTACTCCTCCGAAATCGAGATATATTCTATTTAGTAGCGGAACTTAACACTTCAGGCCGCTTAACAGGCCAGTCAGTGCCAATCGTGGCGCAGTGGCACGAACGTGTGACTGTAAACGACTGGTTGTGGGTTCAATTCCCACTCGAGGAGTGGAAATCGGCTCTGATATCGGGAAAAAGCGCGGCGTTAAGTTCTGCCACTTAACATGCAATGCCTTCAAAATGGAGAACGGAGTGTCTTAACACTAGGCTACTGCGTGTGTGGGGGATACAGAGCGAAGCTTAAAAAAAATTAACACTTCTCTTATACATTTTATTATGTTTATTTTTTTGTAATGTATGCAATAATGAATTTTTATCTTACCACAGCCAACCAGCGAGCACAATTTTAAACATAAATCCACAACCTGTACGTATAATATCGCTATATAACTACGTCGCGATAGCTTTCTAATGATGTAATATCGCTTAAAATATTTTGCTAGAAGTAAAAATACAGATTTCAGTAAATCGGTTCCACAAACATCCGATCGACAAGCAGACAACCGATTCCGGTTAACATAACATTTTTATGTTATTTTTGTAATATATTTATATTATTTTATTTCCTTGTTTTAAAGAAATAAACCAGCTGAAATAACTATTTATTTTCTAGTCAATAATTTTAAAGCTCAGAGGTATACGAAGTATATTTGACCTTTGACTTATAACTTTAAAATATATATAACTTTTTTTACAACAAGATATCGACGAGATTATCGACGTATATTCGAAAGTGCCGAAATAGTGTATTGAGAGAGAGAGAGAGAGAGACAGAGAGAGACAGAGAGACAGAACTCAATCTTGCATTTTATCTTACTGGACCAGGGAAATGCAATTAATTTATAAGGATAAGGAGAATGAGGATTTCCCAAGGATATCGAACACATAACTAACAATTAAATAATATTAATGGTCATAATAATACATCACAATAATAAAATAAACAGAGTTCCAGTGACCAGAAAAGTTTTAATTAACGATAATGGGGTTTTCACAAAGTTGAAAAACCCTATTATTCCAATTGTAGCATTGCACATGGACCGAGCGTAGCGTTCCCGCATACGGCGTACATCGTGATAAGAATGTGGCGAAATACTATTTTTACTTTTTTTCTTAATTTTGTGTTGACGAGATAACAATTTCAACTCATTTTAACATTTTACTAAATATCTTTTATTTAAGAATTTTTTAAAGAATAAACATGACAGCCAGTCAGTCGGGTTCGATTCCCATTCGAGAAATATTTAATATCTCATTTTCTTCATTCTAATATAGATGCAAAGCGCGGCGTTCTAATCCGCTACATAACAGGCAATGCCTGCAGAATTCGGCGGTAAATGGCGAACGAACAGTCTTGACTAGGGTGAAACCTAGGTAATTTATTGTGCTTTCTGACTAGGTTCACTATGACCCTACTATCCGGGGGAAAAGTGTGAATATATAAATAAATAAGCTTTTTGAAATAACCTAAATAACACAATATTTTAAATCAATAATAAATCATTAATAAATCATTGAATCATTAAATACAGAAAGTGTCTAATACAATCATATCATTGCATCAAACATGATCAATCACCCACAAACAATACGTAAACTAAACTGAAACCATCAATAATAATTTTGGTTCCTTCATATAATTTACAGCTATATAAACTTGCTGACATCACGAGAGGAATAAATAGGGATTTATTGAATGATGTAGCTAATTTGTGTCACGGATGGACATCCCAATATAAATCAATGTCACGCTTGCGACATGTTCGTGAAATCTATGGCCCTTTACACATTGGCCCGATGTCTGTTTCAGATGGTATTAGGTAATGAAAGTTATAGCTTTGTTGTTCTGATAGATATTTTTAATGTATTTTTTTATTTATTTTGTTTTATAAGTTATATAATATAAAATAGTATAATTTTAGTGACAGAAAAAGAAAGAATCTAGTATCAAGTCTATCCGGAAATTGAGAACGAACATACAATATGTTAAGTAGAACATAACGTCATTGTTAAAGAAAACGTATAAAAATTTGAACGCAGCGGGATAAAAAATTTTTATACGTTTTATTTAAAAAAAATTATACGTTTTCTTTAAAATGTCTTTTTCAATTTTCCAAAGTGTGGAATAACACTTTAAAAATGTTTAAAAAGAACATAACGTCATTTAGAAATTTTCCTTGTAAATAAATCTAAAATTCGAATTTGACTCTCATTGAGGTACATTATAAGTGTCCACGTGAAATATATGACATACATTCTGAATTTATATTTGATATTCTTATAATATATTGGATTTTTTTGCCAAGTATCTATCACTATTGATTAACGAAGATTTAAAGAAGTACCTATTCTAGTTTTTTATTTATGTAAAATGCTTTCTTTCATATCAATGCCTTGAAGAATAAATACCTTTTTTAATAATACATTAGTATAATAATGTTTTGACTTTTTCATTTTTATAGCTTGAGAGAGAAGCTCGAAAGTCAGCGGCACTGTGCATTTTAAATGACATACTCTTGACTTACTCTCTTATAATTCCCAAACACTGCATAAAGCCCTCTCTCTGCAATTTGATTAGCGCCCGTCTAATGAATTCATGGAAAACTAAGTAGTTTCTTCTCATATATTATACAATGTTTATTGCATAACATATCCTAATTGTCATAATGGCGTTGACTCTCCTACAAATCTACATTTTTTTTAAATATTTTTTTTTATATAGAAATATGTTTGCTTACGATATCTTCAATACATTTACACTTCTAACTGTTAAGCAAATAGCCACTTTAATTCCCAATTTATTGACATTTATAAATAAAGAAAAGTGTAACAACTTAAGGTACATCAGAAGAATGGGTGGGCGCTGAATTTGCTCTCAATAAAAATGATGACTGACATAAATATGAAAACAAAGCGTAAAGGCGTAAAGACATAAATCATCTCACAATTTCTGTATACAGCACGTAACACGAATTTTGGTATGCATAGTAAACCTAGTTAGTGCATTTGCCAAAATATTGTTTACTGAAGAAACACCTGTTGGGAGTGACATGATTAGTCTTCTAGCTTGAAAGTAATATATTATTGCTTGTTCTCGCATATTATTTATTATTATTTATGTATTTCTTTGCATCGTGAGGCCGTTGTGGCACAATGCCACCGAAGGTTGTGGCTTCGATTCCCTTTCGTGGGAATGATCTTGTTAAAATTTTCATTTCTTTGCTTTAGTAACAAAGACAAAACGCGCTGATTTCCAACACTCAACAAGCAATGTCTCGATTTGGGAACGAAGTGGAGGACGGAGTGTCTCGGCACTTGAACATTTCTGACTACACCGCTATGCAGAAAAAAGCGAACAATTATTAAAGTGTGCCGCAGCAATTATAGGCGATGACGGCATATATATCTCACACAAATCTAATTAACTTAAATGAATTATATTATTTCAATGAATTATGTGTACTTACATAAATTGAATATAATTATGAATAAATACAAAAAACCACAAAGTCGACAGAATTTAAAAAAAAACATATGAATAGTATAATGAATCTACAATTTAAATGATTTTATTTACAATCAGTCACGTTAATATGATAAATAATTATAATAAATCTGCGGCCCCTTGAGACATATGTAGTCGCTTCGATTTCAAGGAATCTACTATTAAAATGCGAAGTTAGTGGTTTGTATGAAAGTAAATATCAACACCTTCCTGGACATAGAATTAACATAAGTACGTAAAAATCTGGTTGTATAAAGGTAATTTGCCTTAATCAGTTGAAGCCATGTTTGAAATGAAGAGGTCAACATTACTAAGCCTAGGTACCTTGCTCGGGACTGACAGTTTAAAATCTGTGGACAGTCAATACTTCCATTTACTAACTCATGGAAAAGTAGAAGTAACTTAGTTATCCTATATAACCTAAGTTCTATTGTATTGTCAAACTAAATTAACAAAAGACAGTCTATTTGCACAGCTTACTAACATTTTACTTAGATTGCACTGGTAAGATAAATGCCAAAGGATTCTTTTGTGCGCCTTCTATTCTTTTTATATGAATGTTGTAATTTGGATTCCATACCACGTAGTATTCGAGGCTGCTGCGAACTATAGTATTAAATTCTTTTGTATCTAGCTTACTAAATTTTAGCCGTTTAGCCCAAATTTTCGAGCGCTTTATTGACTGTGATGTCAATATGTGCGGTCTGGAGTAAAACGCCCAATTAAGAATTGGGTATTTCAAAGTCTACTAAACTGAAATCAGAAATTTCTTCGTGTATAAACGTGACAGTAGGCATTTCTGTAAATGGCTTCTATAGTTTTTACACCTAATTATACTTTGAACGTAATGTAAATGACTACATTTAAACTATGTATATTTATTTATGCCACTACAATTAAGAAGTTTTCTTGAAGTTAAGAATATAGATTGAACATAGTGTCAAAACACTTTGCTTTTCATTTTCCGCCCAATTTCGAGACATTTCGTGTGAACTGGCGGAACTCAACGCCATGTCTGATCTTGCCCCAAAGGGGTAAAACGAAAAAAATATATATAAAATAATTTAAATATATATTTTTTTTATATAGCTTCACGCTGTATCCCCCACACAGCAGGGTAGGCAGAGGGAACCTAGTATTAAGATACTCCGTTTCCCACTTTCCGCACAATTCGGAGGCATTGCGTGTTACGTAGCGGAACTTAACGCCGCGCTTTACCTCGACACCAGAGCGAAGAAAATGGAAATATTAAATATTTTCACTCCTTGAGTGGGAATCGAACCCACAACCAATCGTTTACAGTCACACGCTTGTGCCACAGGGCCACGACTGGCCATAAATAAATATTTAAAAATTCATTATTAAAAAATGGAAAATGAAATATGTATTGTTTCACTAGAACATCTCTATATACTACTTTATGTTGAAAATGTGTCAACTTGACAAGATTTATAAGACTAGAATATAATACTTCGTAAGTGAAATAATGAACCAATTTATTCTCAGTAGTTTCATATCATTTCTAACTTGTTACACGGAATCTAGTCTAAGCACATGTTATAAAGATAACGAGATATTAGTTGTAGGTACCTATTATGAACAGAATAACGATAACGAGTGGTTTATAATAGTCAGTTTTTCATTTTTCTACCAAAATTTTAATAGGGCATGGACTAAATATGAATAATAATGGAAAGAAAATTGAATATTTGAAAATTTTCAAGGGGTTATTCACACACTTTAACGAAAAAAATTGAACACCACTGTGATGGTTGTTTTTTAAAGTTAGACGCTGCTTTACCGCAATGAATGGTGTTTTACCTCTTATAATGAAAAAAAGAATTTAAATTGGGTTAACAAAAATTGTTCAAATGGAGGAGTATGGAATTTGGCATACTTAAACTTATTAGCTATATAGCAGAGAGCTAATGTCTCTTTTTTTAGCTTCACGCCATATTCCGCATACGAAACCAACAACCGGCCGTGTTTACAGTCACACTTTGTGTCTCTGCTCCACGTCTAGCCTCTATCAATCAATCTGGCCAATTTCTTCCATTAAAAATTGGACAACCATTAAATTAATAGAATAAGATATATACTGTAAGAGATTAAATTAATGAAATATATATCATATAAACTGTAAGAGATCACTTGTGGTGATAAGGCCGCCATTGCACATAACATTAACGATTATTCTTTTATGTACTCCTGTAAGCTTTTATGTGCAATAAAGTATTTATTATTATTATTTATATACTTTTGAGTAAAATTCATAACCGTTGCTAAGGTAACGCGTATTTTGTGTCGTCAACGTTAACAGTCAATGGATTGTGTAACTCATGTTATTCAGGCCGTTGTGGCATAGTGGGTCATTTGACTCTGATCTGCGATGGTTATGGGTTTAATTCCTACTCTAGGTAACGATTATATATAAATAATGTTATTTATTCGCTCTGGTATCTTAGATAAGCGCGGCGTTGAGTTCCGCAATTCAAAACGCAATGACTCGATTTCGGCCGGAAATTGGACGAAGGTGCGTCTTAGGTTGTCACTAGGTTCTCTCCACTAGCATGCTATACGGTAAAAAATCTCGAGCTGTTTCTTTATATAACTCAGTTCGTTGACAATAGTGATGACAATAAAATTAAGAAAACAAAATCACATGGACCATAAAATTATTTAGATATTGAAAGTCCCTACAAAATGCGCGATATTGTTACATAAAGATTATAAAAAAATTATAAACAAAAACGTAACAATACATAAAAAGTAATTCATTGACTTTTTAAAAAGGTTTTTATTTATATAACAATTCTTTACTTAGTTTTCTATGATTACTGTCACGTACGCGGTTTTTCTGACTGGTGACATCACTTCTAATAAGGCTAGGGTTGCCATCACAAAATCTGTAAACAGACTGACGGACAGGGATCTTGAAAACCAAACCGAAATTTGTTTCAATAAAGTATATATCCAATTAACTTTTTTTTAGCTTCACGCTGTATCCCGCGCACAGCAGGGTAGACAGAGGGAACCTTAGTGTTAAGACTCTCTGTTTCCCACTTTTTGCCACATTCAGAGGAATTGCGTGTTAAGTGGCAGAACGTAACGCCGCGCTTTGTCTCGACACCAGAGCGACGAAAATGGAAATACTAAATATTTCCACTCCTCGATTTGGAATTGAACCCTCGAGGAATCAAACCCACAACCAGTCACAATTATAACATTTATAAGAGGCGCAGCAGGAGAGGTAAATATATATTTTTTATTTCTTCCTTCTTTATTTTATTTCTTATGTTATGTCTCAATTTTGGGCAGAAAATGGAGTATAGAGTGTTTTGAGACTAGGTCCACTCTAACTACTATACGGGAAAGTTGATAAAAAGTACAATTTTAAACGTAAACTTTTCGACATTTATTATTCTTTCACTTATTTTTTAATGAAGACCAAATTTATGTTATTCATCCATAAACTAGGACAAATCCGATGAAATCCGAGCGAATGGCAACCCTAAATAAGACTTAGGTTCTGTAATATCACAATTGAATATAAAATGTATATAATAAAATATATTTATATTATGACGCTATAATGACTCATTGGGAAAGTTATTGAATCAGCGATATTTTTATGAGTTCGAATCTGTCTTAAGGAATATGTATCTATATATAAGGGGCTGTTCAAGTATTCCGTAAGCAGATTTATTATAATTATTTACCCCCCCATCCCCCTTGTCAGCAAAAGTAAGCAAAGCACTTACCCCCCATGCTTACGTAAACCTTTTTCAATTAATGTATTAATTTTTTATATTATAATTATAATACTATAAGAGTTTCAAATGACGTAATCATCATTTAGACTCCCTTACCCCCCACGTCATCCAAAATAAGCAAAGCACAGATTGTGGTGAAAGAAGTGGTTATACCTAGAAATAACTTTCTTTATATCGTAGATACTTAATTTTATTTTTTTCTTTCTTTTTTTTTAAGTTCCCGCCGAATCCGAAGGCATTGCGTGTTACGTGGCGGAACTTAACGCCGCGCTTTGCCTCTGATACCAGAGCGGAGTTAATGGAAACATTAAATATATCCACTCTTCGAGTGGGAATCGAATCCACAACCAGTCGTTTACAGTCACACGTTCGTGCCATTGCGCCACAGCTGGCCCCGTATTTAATCTAATAGGAAAAATGCAAGATAACCATACATAATTAAAACATGGGCCACGTTTGGTTTAAAAGTATGTATGTAAAAGTATGTATAGCAAAAAATATAGGTTTGAATAATTTCAATTACAGTTTAAATTTCACTCAGATTAAAAATAACAAAAAAACACCGTTTATAACCTTTCATTCTATGAAAATGCATTTAAAGTCATAAATAGCTTTCTCTCAGTTAACATAAGTGTTGGTATTGAAATGTAAAATACACTTTATAATTTAAATTTAACTGCATATTTACAAAATAACTGCAAAAACGTTTATAATCATAACCTTCCTACTGCGTTTGTATAATAACATTTGATGTTAAAATTTTAAAGGCCTAACGGTATAAAATAATTTTGTTTACTAGCAACCCGAGTAAAATATATTAAATTTTAAACTGGTAATTTTATACTGTTTGTAGCTTCACGCTGGTGCCAGTCGTAGCGCAGTGGCATGTACGTGCGAGTGCAAACGACTGGTTGTGGGTTCGATTTCCACTCGAGGAGTGAAAATATTTAATATATTCATTTTCTTCGCTCTACTGGTGGAAATTTTTAATATTTCCATTTTCTACGCTCTAGTGGTGGAAATATTTAATATTTCCATTTTCTTCGCTCTAGTGGTGGTAATATTTAATATTTCCATTTTCTTCGCTCTGGTGTCGAGGCAAAGCGCGGCGTTAAGTTCCGCCACCTAACACGCAATGCCTCCGAATTCGGCAGAAAGTGGGGAACGGAGTGTCATAACACTAGGTTCCCTCTGCCTACCCTACAGTGGGATACTGCGGGATACTGCGTAAAGCTAAATAAAAAAGCTATAGCTTTAATCTAATAATGTCAAGATTTAGTAAACACTTGTAATGTTAGATAATCTTTAAAACCCTAACGTTATATAACGAGTACTCTTGTTTTCGTTTTATTGGTGCACTCGCTGGAAAATTGACTTTTGACCCAAATTATGTTTAAATTTATTCTGAGATCCATTTTTGACGTAATTTAATATTGTTTTAGAGGGTTAAATGAATTTTGTTAATATTTATTCTTGTTTTTCAGCTCCTTGCTTTATTCTGCAAGGCAGAAGCAGAGAGTTTTTTTTTGCTTCACGCTGAATCCCGCACGCAACAGGGTAGATAGAAAGAACCTAGTGTTAAGACACTCCGTTTCCCACTTTCCGCCAAATTTCGAAGACAGGAGGAGGCAGTGAACCAGCCACTTTACAGTCACAGTTTGTGCATCTGCGCCACGACTGGCCCCGAGAATACTCCTAGATTTTAGTTAGGAGTCAGAAAGAATCTATAAGTGTAGAAAGGCCGCTTACACTTTTCATTTAAACACGAGGGATTACGATCTAAGTGGCTGAACACAACACCGCCAATTGTCTTACAAGAACGGAGAAAGGAAAACAATTTTAGTATAATCATTTCTCCGAAAGGAAATCGAACTTATAACTATCACGTTCTATCACGTAAGTGTGACTCTAAGCGCGATTCGTTGTGGGTTCGATTCCCACTCGAGGAGTGGAAATATTTAATGTTTCCATTTCCTTTGATCTGGTGTCAAGGCATAAGAGCGGCGTTATGTTCCACCACTTAACACGAAATGCCTCAAAATTCGGCGGAAAGTGAGGAACGGAGTGTCTTAACACTAGGTTCCCTCTGCCTACCCTGTTGTGTGCGGGATACAGCGTGAAGCTAAAAAAAAAAACACATTAACAGTCAGACACTGTACCACTGCGCCACGATGGCTTCATTGCCCATCACCTTCATTTATTCATCCGTATGAATATATAATATATTATAATGATTTTAAGTGATAGTGTTCCAGTTACATAATTCCCTGCTCTATATTGTACGAGATTTCTTCAATTTAATAAAGTAATTGAAACTAAGTAAGCTTGTATAATTTTAATGAACGTAAAATAAATTTAGTTGAAACGGTAAAATCATATTTTTTAATTTCTTGACTTCTGGCGAAAAGTGGACACTGGGAGTGTCTTGCCATTAGATTCTCCCCGAATACTCCGCTATGTGGAAAAAACCGCGGTATAAAAAAATGTTGCATTTCTTTTATTCTAATTATATTACAATTATAGTAGATATAGGGCCAGTCATGGCGCAGTCGCACAAAGTGTGACTGTAATGCGACGATCCCCACTCGAAGAGTGGAAATATTTAGTATTTCAATTTTCTTCGCTCTAGTGTCGTGGCAAGGCGAGGCTTTAAGTTCCGCCACTTAATACGCAATGCCTCAAAATTCGGCGGAAAGTGGGGAACGGAGTGTCTTAACACTAGGTTCCCTCTGCCTACCCTGCTGTGTGCGGGATACAGCGTGAAGCTAAAGAAAAAATGTCTAAAGTAATTTTAATTTCTCTAAAATAATGAAAAATAACTCACATATTATTTTAAATTATTTTAGAAACAATAAAAGATATAATCGATAGTGTTTTATAGAAGCCAACGATTTTGTTTTCTGTGTCGTTAATTGAAAATTAAAAAAAAAAAAACAGCAAGCCACAAGTATTTTGCATTAATAAATCTTTGAAAATAAACAATGGGATGTATCGGAACGAGTTCGTAACTTAGGAAATTTAAATAACTAAAGCCTCGAATATTTCCGAGAAGTGTTTGGCTTATGTTTGGCTTGATTAAATTCGAATCCATACTGTTATTAATGCGATTGTCAGTCTGTTTGTTTGTTGCGCATTTAAGGCTAAACCACAGGCATGATTTGAGTAGAATTCGAAGAGAAAATTGTTGAAACCCCAGGATAAAAACAAGGTTACTTTTTTGAAATGAATCTCTAAAGGGTTGAAAAATAAGGGATGAAAGTGTGTACGAAAAATCTAAACTACTAGACCGATTACAATAATTTTCTCAGGAATTTACTTTATTTGAAAACAAACCCTCTGAAATATAAACCTGGAGTAAGGTATGAAAATTAATTGGAAAATATAAGCCTAACTAAGCCAGAATACAAAAACTGTTGAAATTTCGAAATAGCTGAAATAGAAGAAGCCGCGAGCGGGCCGCTAGTTACATTATAAATATTATTATTTCCGTTTAATTCTATAAGAAACGTTCACGCCTTGTTTACTCAGTAGGCATAAAGGCCTGGGCCTTCAATTAACTTTAACAAAAACATTGTTACTTTGAGATAGCTCTTGTATTTAAATATACACTAGAAATGCCTGTGACTTTGTTCACCTGAAAATTAATAAAAATGCTATAACTTTAAAATAAAAGTAGGGTTAGTTACTCCTTATTACATCAGCTATCTGCCAGTAAAAGTCCCGTCAAAATCGGTGCGACCGTTCTGGAGATTAGCAGAAACAAATAAAGAAACAAAAATTGTAAAATGCGATTATTTTAATATTACAAACGGACACGCAAACTTTATTGATTTGTATAGTTATATAAGCATTAATCAGTATCTTATTCTATATACACAGATAATAATTAATATCCTCATAATCCGTATTTATAACGAACAAAAACTAATTAATATAAAAATTCTAAGAAAAGAATTAATGCCATGATAGGGTAATTTTAAATATGACGTCATATCGGCACGTTTGTAAAGGGTACCTGATTGTATACGCGATTAGTACTAGATCGACTCTCGCTTAGCTTGTACACTTTTTGTTAGACTAAATGCGGCGTTAAGTTCCGCCACCCAATCAATCTGTTATATCTATATACGAGTACATGTTAATATTAGACCAGCTAATATCATAGCATAGCATTGATTCTTATACATACCTATATGAACATACTAAACTATTTATCACTTTAAGCGATATTTAATATTTATTGCGTGTTAAGCGGCGGAACTTAACGCCGCGCTTTACCTCGGCACCAGAGCGAAGAAAATGGAAATATTAAATATTTCCACTCCTCTAGTGGGAATCGAACCCACAACCAGTCGTTTACAGTCACACGCTTGTGCCACTGCGCCACGACTGGCCACTAAAATAAAATATAAATTTAATTATTACAAATACAAATTCGGTTATACATGTACTAAATGAATGTGAAATCTTAACTATATACTTATTTCAGGATACTGTATTAACTAAGCATATATCACAAATTATGGATTTTGGGAAAATTAAAGGTTGAATTAAATGTTGTTAGATTAGGAGTTTCCAGTCCTAGTAGACCATAATTAAGGAATGAAAATTAAAATATAATTATTCCCACGAATGAGAATCGAACCCACATTCATTGCGTTTAGTGATAGTGTACACTCTGTCCTCTAGTAAAAAAAAAAATAAATAGCTTCACGCTATAACCCGCACACAGCAGGGTAGGCAGAGGGAACCTAGTGTTAAGACACTCCGTTCCCCACTTTCCGCCGAATTCGGAGGCTTGCGTGTTAAGTGGCGGAACTTAACGCCGCGCTTTACCTCGACACCAGAGCGAAGAAAATGGAAATATAATTTCCACTCCTCGAGTGGGAATCGAACCCACAACCAGTCGTTTACAGTCACACTCTTGTGCCACTGGGCCACGACTGGCCACTTAAGAAATGAATTTTTAAATATAATTATTTCCCCGAGTGGGAATTGAACCCATAACATTCGAGTTTATAGTCAGACGCTATCTCACTGCATCACGACAGCCTTAAAATAATATAAATATAGGTAATAATTATTCTAAATCGAACCTTCAACAAATCACGATTATAGTCAGAAGTTGTTACTGCGCCACGATGGCTATTGAAGTGATGGAAGACTTTATAGTAATAGTATAACGAAGACTTAAAAATTTTAAACACAACGTATGTATTTCCAAAAAATATAACGACCTTCATCTACGCATTTCTTAGTTGGTCAAGTTACAAAACGTTCAATATATATATATATATATTTTTTTTTAGCTTCACGCTGTATCCCGCACACAGCAGCGTAGGCAGAGGGAACCTAGTGTTATGACACTCCTTTCCTCACTATTTGTATAATTCATTTTCATCATGAAATAAATGTTTTAAAAAAGCGGAGCTTTAACACTGCCAATTTTATATTTTTTATAAAATACAGCAATCAATTCCCGAATTTTACGAAAGTTCTAAATTACTAGCATCTCTCAGAATACAGTTTACGCTGAAAAATGTAGAAATAAAAAAAAACAACTTGAAATAGAAATACCTAATCTCTATTTCTATTTTACAAAAACTTTTTGGATTTGGAGAAAGGTTATATTTCAAATTATATTTATATCCAAAAAAAAATTGTGTCATTTCTTAATACATTTTCACGTTATTTCCCACAAAACAGGGTAGTCAGATAATTTAATGTCGTCACACTCTGTTTTCTACATACTTATATATATTAAAATAACTCAAATACTAACATCTAGTCATTAATATTTTTAGGACATTTAACAGGCAAAATCACGATATTTAATATGTCAATCAAAAAAATAATAAAACAATTTATCATCCATATCTCCTTTATCTATTGTTCCAAGAAAACAATCTTGCATATAGATACATATAATACTAAAAAAACAACAAATCTATATTTAAAACACAATTCTCATACTAAAAAATCTTAAACATTTAAAAATTTGCAAGTTGTTTTCATTTTTTGATAAGATTACCGGTACCGGTATTTACCTTGGATCACGTGGCGGCCGTTGAATTTCTTATATTCGTCCCACTATATTACAAAACACTATTTTTATAGCTATCTTATGATAGAATAAACTTGATTTTAATACAGAAATGCGTTTAATTAACAGATTTTGATGGAGCACGGTCGACACGCGAGTTCCCCTCGCGAAAGCTAGGCACCGACTGATTGAGATGGGAGTCGAACGGTAATCGCTTTTCACTTCAGTTGATTGTTGAATCGAGTTGTATTACGTATATACTATGTGTCATCTACGTAATATTTTTATACTGTAATGTACGTAATCGGCAAATAGGTAATATTTTTTTTTAGCTTCCCACTGTATCCCGCACACAGCAGGGTAGGCAGGGGGAACATGGTGCTTTTTTTTATAATAAAGGAACTCTGTCCATGGGCTCACAGGTGCCCATGTCGTTAGTTAGTGTTAAGTTGTATATAGTGTGACAATTCAAAACCACTGAGACTTATATTTAATCTTATTATCTAGTGGTGATGTCCATCACTGACCACATGTGTAAAAATTTTTTTTTATAGGATTGTTTAGTTGTATGTAGTAAATATATGTTATATATATAATTTAAATGAAAACAGACACTCAGCTCACGCTTTATTTCCTCTTTGGTCTTGTAGTTTTGCGAGCACAGCCTCGGTGACAGTGACGTCACGCTCGTAAATAGCTGTTTTGCGGTTGTGCTCCACGATTTGTTTTGGTAAGGCCGTCATCGCTCGGTTGATGAAAGTGGAGTGGCCGGGGAACCTGGTGATAAGACACTCCGTTCCCCACTTTCCGCCGAATTCGGAGGCGTTGCATGTTACGTGGCGGAACTTAACGCCGCGCTTTACCTCTTATACCAGAGCAAATAAATGGAAATATTAAATATTTCCACTCCTCGAATGGAAATCGAACCCACAACCAGTCGTTTACAGTCACTCGGTCGTGCCACTGCGCCACGACTGGCCCCTGGATTATAAAATAATTATATATATCATCATAAGACCGAATGAGGCAGTTATGGCGCAGTGTGTGACTGAAAACGCGATGGCTGTAGGTTCAGAGCGCCTTGACGGTATTCAGGAGGCGCAGGTTCGAATCCCACTGCGTTCAAATTTTTATACGTTTTCTAAATGTCTTTTTTAATATTTACATTTTATTTTTTTTGTTTCATTATCTAAGACAAAGCGCGGCGTTGAGTTACGTCACTCAAAACGTAATGTCTCAATTTCAGGCGGTAAGTGGGGGACGGAGTGTCTTGACGCTATTAAACTATCCGACTATTCCCTCGCCAATAAAAATATAATATCTTAAGGGATTACGATTATTATACATTAATAATTAGTGTTGAGGGAATAGTTTAGGAATATTGATTGTCATTATAAATTATTCTGTGCTAACTGCTTTTCTATTACTAAAATATATATACCAGGCGTGAGCAGCGCAAGTTTGGTGGCCCGCCAAGCGTTTTAAATTTTTAAAATATACGTATAATTATACTGATATAAACTATTTTTTTAATTTATGTGGCCCGCCAGCCATTGTTAAAATTTAAATGTACGAATTTTGTAGTTAAAAGTGGCCCGCCGCCTGAAAAGGTTGCTCACCCCTGATATATATTAACTATATATGAAGTCGTCGTGGCGCAGTGGAACAGCGACTGACTGGAAAGCGGTGTATGTGGGTTCGATTCCTGCTCGGGTAACGATTATATTAAAATTTTCTCTCGCCCTAGTACCTAAGGCAAAGCGCGGTGTTGAGTTCCGTTAGTCAACACGCAATGTCTCGATTTCGGACAGAAAGTGGAGGGCAGAGTGGCAGAGTCTTGACACTAGGTCCCCTTTGGCTCGGCCAGAGGGCGATCAGCTTGGGAAAGCTGGTCGCCTAGTCACCTGGCCCGAGTCTTGCTCCTCTCGCCTCCGGGGTACGCGGAAGATTGGGGTACCGGTTGCCCCGGATAGGAGCGGTCGAGAGAAGCACCGTGAGGTTTTAGTGGGTATACGGACGGCTCAGTCTGGAGTCCCACATAACCACGTTCCGAATCGGGCTGCTATCCGTAACTAATTTCCTCACATAAAATAAAAATGTCCTCATAGGCTAACCCTACAGTCTTTAAAGCTGTTCAAAATTATATATTGAAGTATACATATATGTTTATATATGTTTTTCGGCTTTACGCTATTTCCCGCAAGGAAAAAGTAGTTACAAAAAATTTGGTGTTCATGACACGAAATTTTCTCAATTTTCCGCTCGAATTAGATATATTGCATGTGGCGGAACTCAACGCTGTACCTTGTTTTGTTCACTAGAACAATAAAATGAAAATAAATTTAGTATAATCGAATTGATTATTACATCGAGTGGGAATCGAACTTATGACCAGACGTTGTCCCATTGCGCTTAGGATAGTATACAGCCTCCGTAGTATAATACGAAATTACTTTTCTATATCAAAATATATTCAAAATTTAATATTAAATGAAGAATGTAGAAGGAAAAGATAAATTAATAATTTATCGCACGCTTAATCTATGTATGAAATGAGATAAAATTCGGCATCTTGACAGTTATTAAGATAAAAGCAGTATCAGTATTTTTTTATTAAATATTTAATTAAGAGTATGATGTTCAAATTCTGTATATTATAATATTTTTAAAATATATATTATATGGAATTTAAATAAATAATATCTTTGCTTCTTCTTTTTTTTCTAAAAAAATAAAATTTATTTTTCGAAAAATTATACGATTTTACATTTTGACGTGCTACGTAAATTAGTCGCCCCAGTTGCCCCGTTTGACTGTTAACTCCCCTCGCATTATGGGTTCAATTTCAACTCGAGGAAATGATAATATTTTAAATTTTATGATTATTTTTTAATTTGATTATATTTTAATTCTTCGCTCGGGTATCAAAGACAAAGCGCGGCGTTAAGTTCCGCCACTCAAAACGCAGTTTCTGTATTTCAGACCGAACGTGAAGAACGGAGTATCTAGACAGTATCTAGACTCTTTGACTATTATATTATTATTTCGCAGGAAAAAGTTTGAAGCTAAAAATGGCTAAGCCGGTGGTAATAGTTCGCCTCGCCTCGTGTATACAGTGAAGTACACGTTCCTAAGGCAAAGCGTATTTTATACTTCAAGAAGACTAGTTACAATACATATGTATAATGAATTTTTGATAAGGGATCCACCGGAAATCTAGCTAGAGTCGAATGATAAGATAGTAAATATATATATTATTCTGCTCTAACAAAACGAAATGTTATAAAAGCTACGTAATTTAGCAAGACGAGGTTGTTTAAATATTATAAGTATTTTATTGCGATTACTAATTCGTCACGGTCACGATAAAGTAAGTTATGAATATTTTGTTTATGAATTGACTGTACCCGTGAACTGTGTATAAATATAGATATATCCATACTTATATTATAAATGCGATGTCTGTCTGTGTGTTTGTTACACTTTCATGGCCAATCTACCGGTCCGAAACCACTTGACCGATTGTAATAAATTTTGGAATATATTTAGTTGATAGTCCAAGGTTATTATACATAGGCTACTTTATTTTTCAAAAATCCACCTCCGAGGGTTGCAATATAACGAAACATTTACAGTAATACCCCGCTTTACGCGACCCCGTTATACGCAGTTTCAATATGACGCGGATGCAAATTTCGCGCTCAAATTCCTCGAATTACGTGAAAGAGTGTGTATAAATATCATCAGTCATCAACTTCTCTATGCACTTTCAAAAATGTATTCAGGTTTGGACATATTGCAGAGTATAGACAATAATGATGACCGTGTCTTGACCATCTGTCAAACAATTAAAAACAGTGTTGGATGTTATGAACGTATTTTACAAGAACGTAAACAAAACGTTACCCAAAAGACAATAGATGATTTTTTCCGTAAAAAATAAGAGTATGCATTGCATAAAGTGTTTCTAGTATTAAAGTGATTGATTAAAATGATTTGTATTTTTTTTGTAATAATTTTTGACTATGTTTAATCATAAACCTCGTTATACTCGAATTTCAGTTAATACGATTTTTTTTGGAACGTATCCCTCGCGTAAAGCGGGGTATTACTGTATGTAGGTTAATACAGTAGTGTACTAGTGTATATACATATTATAACAAAACAGTAAAAAAATGTTTGTACCTTCGGAACTACAGGAAGGAATTGAATGAAACCTTTTTTTGTTGTTCCGCCGAACTAGGAGGCATTGCGTGTTAAGTAGCGGAAGTTAACGCCGCGCTTTACCTCTGATACTGATGTGATGAACCTCATCCAGAGCGAAGGAAAGAAAATATTAAATTTGTCCACTCCTCGACTGGAAATCGACCTACATTCAGTCGTTTACAGTCATTTTTATATTTGTTGTTGTATAGCTTATTCTTAGACAGGACTTAGACTATAATTGATTTGAAAAAGTGGCATGACTGATGTAGAAACATAACAGATCGGTCATACTACTAGATATAAAAAAAGTCTTAACTAATTTGTTCAAAAGTATGTGAAAAATCTATTGTGTGGAAAAGGTCCAGGTCCAGGCCAACAAAATAAGCGGCAAAAGAGCAGCTACTAATACCTAATAATTCAAACTTCAATTTTTTGTGGGAATAAGAAAGGTTTTCCGTTTTCCGTTTCCTTAAAAATGAAATTGTGGGTGACAACTAGCGTATTTATATTCATTTGTCCACTATAAATATGGAATCTGTACTTTTAACACACTTTTGATTTGCTTCAGCTGTACTTTCTAAGGATTGATTTTAAGAAAAATGAAACCTTGACATATTATTAACGAGAAGACAGCTCAAATCGTTTTTCGCTTCCATTTTCCGCACTAATTCCAGACAAGCAAAAGCAAGCAAAGGTGAGTGGTAAGAGAGGCAGGGGGAGACCTCGGTTGACCTTCGAAATGACAGTATCGACGATACCGGAGGAACGTCACGTAAAAAGTATGAGGACACCCCGGAGGGCTTGTATGAAGAGGTTGACGACAGTGGATGAAGCGAAAGAAGTATGCAGGGACCGTAGCGTTTGGCGCTTCGTTCTGTCTGACTACTCCGCAAGGCATACAGCGTGAGTGATGAACCTCAACGCTTCACTTTAACTTACCAGAGCGGGAAAATGAAAATAATTTTAATATAATCATTTCGAGCAGTGATCACACACACAACTATCGCGTATACAGTCAGCCGATGTAACACACACCACGATTACCTCCTTTGTGGTGTAGCCGTTCAACATGTATTACGGGAAGTGAAGAACGTAGTGTTTTGACACTAGATTCTATCTGATTTATATGCGGAATAACAAAAAATCTAATACAATAACAAAAAACCAAAAGAAAATAGAGGTCAGTCGTGGCTTGTAGTCCTTGTGACTTTAAATACGACTGGTTATGGGTTCGATCCTACTCGAGGAATTGAGATATTATAATGTAATATTAATAATATTTCATTTTCTTCAACAAGCGCCAAGGCAAAGTACGGTGTTGAGCTCCACCACATAACACGTAATATGGAGGTATTACGTGTTATAAGCTGGAACATAACGCCGGCAGAAAGTGGGAACAGAGTGTCTTAACATTAGGTTCCCTCTGCGTATCCTGCTGTGTGCGGGATACAGCGTGAAGCTACAAAAAAAAAACAAACGTCCATGTAGATTCCATAATATGCCATTTACATACTCGTTTACATATATCTTAGAAATTTCATTAACTTACTAGAGGATCTGGCGCAAAGCTCACTAAGCTTCTGTATAATTTTATAATAAGAATGCTTACTTTACAAGGTACCTTGCATAAGATTACGTTACAATGTTCGCAGGGTATGCATGTGATGCTTTATCCAATCTTTTTATTTGACTCGGATATTTATGCGTTATGTTCAAATGTACCTGTGTACGTTTGCATTAATTAAAAGAAATAAGTAAAAAGTTAAATTAAAAATTAATGCAATTTATAAATGGTGTTCCGGGATGTGGGAAAACCAGTTGGATAGTGGAAAAATTTGACTTGGATAGAGACGCGGTAGTTACATATACTAAAGAAGCGGCCAGTGAACTAAGAGAGAGGTTATCGGTACGTATAGGGAATCTGGTTAGGAGTAAAATCCGTACTATGGCTTCAATATTGGCAAACGGGGCGCCAAGAGAATCAGAAAAGTGTAAACGGCTGATAGTGGACGAAGCCCTGATGAACCACTTTGGAGCAATAGTAATGGCAGGAAGAATCTCAGGAGCCCAGGAAATTATTTTGATTGGAGATGTAAACCAGATACCCTATATAGACAGGGACAACCTCTTTGAGATGTTCTATCATAGACCATCACAAATCCTCAACATCGACCAAGATCTCCCGTGTACTCACAGCAGTCCCATGGACGTAGCTTACGCCCTAAGAGAGGTATATCCCGGTATATACTCTTCGAGAAGGGTAGTGCACTCCCTTTATATGAAAAATATTAAATCTACGCCAGTTCCAAAAGATCTAAAGAATACCCTCTACCTCACTTTTACTCAGGAAGAGAAAGAATCCCTGACCAGCCAGGGATGTGGAGGACAGGATGGCTCGAGGGTGCTCACAATCCACGAAGCTCAGGGTCTTACCAGCACAACCGTTGTAGTAGTAAATCTTAAAACAGTGAAAATGCAGTTACACGATAGCGTACCACACGCTGTGGTAGCTATTTCGCGACACACCGACAACTGCACATACTACTACAGCGATGACAAAGATGATGCCGTCAAAAGGCTAATCCGGAACGGGACGGGGGCAACAAATAGAATAATCGTGGAATACAACATTAAGATGGCCATAAAAGACCGAAATGAAACGGTCACGTCCTCGTCCATAGCAGTCATGCCCATTTCCCGCCAACAAATTTTATGATATAGCTAATTTTGTAAATTGTATATTGTGTTAATTAATAGTTCATTTAAATGTAGACATAAGTAGTAAATGTAATACTCGCTTAGGTTAATTTAAAACATCAGTTTAGTTTTGAGTAGTATGTAATTTAAGATTTGTAACCAAAAAACAATTAAGGAAAAAAAGGATACGAGACCGAGTGTCTGTAGAGCTTCAATATTTAATAAAAAAAAAAAAAAAATAATAAATTAAAAATTAAATTAAATAGCTTCACGCTATATCCCGCACACAGCAGGGTAGGCAGAGGGAACCTAGTGTTAAGACACTCCGTTCCCCACTTTCCGCCGAATTCGGAGGCTTGCGTGTTAAGTGACGGAACTTAACGCCGCGCTTTACCTCGACACCAGAGCGAAGAAAATGGAAATATAATTTCCACTCCTCGAGTTGGAATCGAACCCACAACCAGTCGTTTATAGTCGCTTGTGCCACTACGCTACGACTGGTCCCTTTTTTTGTTGTATAGCTTTAAACCTTAGACAGGACTTAGACCCAATTGATTTGAAAGAGTGGCATGACTGATGTAGAAACATAACAGATAGGTCATACTACTAGATATTATGAAATTTTGCCTTAACTAATTTGTTCAAATGTATATGAAAAATCTATTGTGTGGAAAAGATCCAGGTCCAGACCAATGAAGTTGAGAGCAACTACTAGTACCTAATAATTCAAACTTCAAATTTTTGTGGGAAGAAGATAGGATTTTCTGTTTCCGTGTTCTTAAAAATGAAATTGTGGGTGACAACTAGCGTGTTTATATTCATTTGTCCACTATAAATATGGAATCTGTACTTTTAACACACTTTTGATTTGCTTCAGCTGTACTTTCTAAGGATTGATTTTAAGAAAAATGAAACCTTGACATATTATTAACGAGAAAACGGCTCAAATCGTTTTTCGTTTCCATTTTCCGCACTAATTCCAGACAAGCAAAAACAAACAAGCCAAGGTGAGTGGTAAGAGAGGCAGGGGGAGACCTCGGTTGACCTTCGAAAACACAGTATCGACGATACTGGAGGAAGGTCACGTAAAAAGCATGAGGACACCCCGGAGGGCGTGTATGAAGAGGTTGATGACAGTGGACGAGGCGAAAGAAGTATGCAGGGACCCCGCAAGGGATACAGCGTGAAGCTAAAAAAAAAAAAGAACCTTAACGTTTCACTTTGACTTACCAGAGCGGGAAAATGAAGATAATTTTAATCATTTCGAGCAGTGATCACACACACAACTATCGCGTATACAGTCAGCCGATGTAACACACACCACGATTACCTCCTTTGTGGTGTAGCCGTTCAACATGTAATACGAGAAGTGAAGAACGTAGTGTTTTGACACTAGATTCTCTCTGACTTATATGCGGAATAATAAAAAATCTAATACAATAACAAAAAACCAAGAGAAAATAGAGGTCAGTCGTCGCTTGTGGTCACAAGTGTGACTGTAAATACGACTGGTTGTGGGTTTGATCCCTACTCGAGGAATTGAAATATTATAATGTAATATTAATAATATTTATTTTTATTTAACAAGCGTCAAGGCAAAGCACGGTGTTGAGCTCCACCACATAACACTTAATGTGGAGGTATTACGTGTTATATGCTGGAACATAACGCCGGCAGAAAGTGGGGACGGAGTGTCTTAACATTAGGTTCCCTCTGCGTATCCTGCTGTGTGCGGGATACAGCGTGAAGCTACAAAAAAAAACAAATGTCCATTTAGATTCCATAATATACCATTTACATACTCGTTTACATATATCTTAGAAATTTCATTAACTTACTAGAGGATCTGGCGCAAAGCTCACTAAGCTTCTGTATAATTTTATAATAAGAATGCTTACTTTACAAGGTACCTTGCATAAGATTACGTTACAATGTTCGCTGGGTATGAATGTAATGCTTTATCCAATCTTTTTATTTCTCTCAGATATTTATGTGGTATGTTTAAATGTATATATGTACGTTTGCATTAATTAAAAGAAATAAGTAAAAAGTAAGTGTTTTAATTTCGGATGAGAAATATCTATATATAAGATTCCTTAAAAAATAAAAGTATCTGGCGAGTTGCAAGTAATATAAACAAAAAAAAATAATGATAAAACTAAATTGATAAGTCGAAAATTGTTAATTGAAAAAAATATGTAATCGGCATTTCTTTCATTTCGCGCATATTTCGCGATATTTTGAAATTTTGAATTATTGTCAAAAAGGTCGATTTTTTTTGCTAATATATTTAATATACAACTTATTCTTCAACTTGTTATAAATTCTACCTTATATTTATCAAAAATAATGGAGTTATCAGCATTATAAGCTTTAATATGGGATAGTAATGATGTTCTCATTACCATCATACATTAATCTTAATAATAATAGAAAAGTATCGGGACAGATGTGCGAAGGTAATGAAGACATAGAGAAAGAAATGAAAAAAGTTATGTTTAAAGATAAAAAACACCAAATATTTATACAAATTCAAAGTAACTTATCTTTTTTAAATGACTTTAAAAATATTTCCTCATATTATCATAAATATTTGGGGAAATTATAAGATCTTAATTTAAACACACTTAAAACTTAACATAACAAATCTTAATTCTCACTACGCAATCAGAAAGTAATATGTTCATCTTAATATTATAACATTAAATGAGATCACAAAATAAAAACATTTAAACATAGTAAATAGATGCTATAGTAAAATCAGCAGAGGTCTGCATTTACCTTTTCATAATACTACATATCATCATTATATATTTTTTTAGCTTTATGTTTTTTTTGATTATTAGACATTACAAAAAATTGAAGTCGTCTTCATCATCGTCACTCCAAAAATTTGTCAGTTTTATTTCTCGTTTTCATTACATATTTCGTCTTTATTTTCTTTACTATAATCTTCACTCGTAATGATTTTTTCAAAAATACTTCGATACGTATTAGAAAGTAATTTTGTTGTGGTCTGACGATCTCTTTATTTTCATAACACTTTCTGTTCCCCCAATCGGCTACATTAATATCATAAAGAATTTTTACTTTTGGTGAGACTGACATATTAAAATGTTGATTTTCAAAGCTGAGGGAAGGATTAAGACGAGTACTAGAAAACTGTGTCATTCAATTGTTTTGTAAACTCTGGTGTGGTATTTTCGTCAAGAAATGTGTAAATCTGGCTAGTGTTTTCAACATCGTCCCAACAGGATATATCATAATATTCAGTATATTTGTATATAACTACACATAACTTCATTGCCACATTGTTTTCCGAGACTAGTTTTGGAGCTTCCAAGTGACCAAGGAACTAGGTGGACTTGATTAGTACCTTAGCTGCTTTTAGATTTGTTGCAAAATGTCTTGCTTTAATATCGCTTCCAAACAGCAATGCGAATCTCAATGTTCACTCTATTTCATTTTTTTTATTGTTCCTTTCAAAACCAGCGTAACATAAATTTTTAATCATTTATTATTCTGTAAAGTATTTTTTTTATAACGCCATTCTGTTTCTTAATCTTTTCTAGTTGTTGCTTTAACAGACCAATTTCTTTTTTATTTCGATACCAAACCTTCCTCAAAAGAGTATCCTTTTTTGCACACTTTTCTGCACATTTAAGAGGGAAACTAGCGAGAGGATCTCGTTCTTGTGGATATATCTCGTTCTCGCGCTCTGGCGGAGAGCTATCTAACAACACCTGTTGTATAGCTTTTTCTATGGTTTTCCTTTCGCAATGACGTTTTGAATTAGCTCGTCAAAATTTTCTTTGAACTCTCAATTGTCTAGGAGATATGAATCTCCCGTGTTTTTAATTTTCTGTTCTTCTTTTCTTTTGAGATATCTCGCTCTTTCTTTTGTCTTCTGTTATGCATACTTTTGTAGTCAATCGCCCTCTCGTATCTGTCCTAATCTCTGCATTTTATCCTGTAAAAATACATGGCGTAAAGTATGCTCACAACAAATAACATTCATTCATTTGTTATATATTCGATAGTAAATAATAAAGTAATAAACAAAAAGTTATCCTCATTACCTTCGTTATGGCCTCATTGCCGTCGCTCAAAAAAACGACGGTAAACGAAGGTAATGAGGTAGAGGGTTATGAGATTTTAACAGTTATTCCGTTGTTTTGCTAATATTGTTAAAATTGCAAATATCTCGAATATATTAAACTGTAAGTAAACTTATAAGAATTCATGACAAGGTATATATTAAACAAAATAATAAACACTTGCATATAAATATCGCCGAAAGAAATGAGACCATTTTCAGAATAATCACTCAACACGGTACTTTAAGCAAACGTAATTTCGTCTCAGAAACTAGCATGTTCTTCCTTTGAAGTTAACTTGCTGGCTGAGATGAGTATGCAGAGCATAGTAGCGATCAGCAGCGTTTATAATCAATATACAGTTTTTTATTGAAAATTTCCTCTCGACCGCGGGTAATTAGAGAAAATTCGTGACAAAACTTTATGTCAAAATTTTTTATTTAATACGTGGAGTAAATGGTGTTATTTTGTATGGAAATAAATTGTGTATTCATATACTTTTTTAGTATCGATACTTTATTTACATAAAATTTAATATATCTAGAAAAAAAGTAAAATGTAGTCAGAAAAGTAGGAAATGGACACCGAAGGATATGAGAATTACGACTGTTTTTTATCTAAATTCTGTTGATCCCATCATTTCAAATCAAAATATAGTTAATGCAGGTAAGCGTAAGAGCATAATGTTTTATATTTTCGATACAAACAATAATTATGTAATGGTTAAGTTATTATTTTCCTACTGGACGCATAATATGCACGAAAAAAAAGAATCACCCTTATATGTCTCAAAAATGAAATAATATCCGTAGCCGGCGTCATCTGAAATTAACGGATTATCCGAAATAATTTCATATCCGTAACCGAAATCGATATAGTATTCTTCCTACATCCTTCTTGAATTCATCTACATTGTGTAGATAAATTCAAGAAGGTTACATCCGTAACATTCTCAATAAAAACTGAATTTTGCAAGATTCTATAAAGTATTCGGCTGTACAAACGGTGTCGTCACGCGAATTAGCGAAAATACTTAATAAAATATCAAATCGTTATCCATCGAATATTGAAAAATAAATAATGTTATAGAGAACGAATAAAAAATTTGAACGCAGGGGGATTCGAACCAGACACTCTGACCGGTAAGCCATGCGTTCTACACTCCCGAAGTACACTTACAAATAATTTACAAATTTTACTTCTTTATTATATATATTTGTATAGTATAAGGCCGTCGTGGCGTAATGGGACAGCGCCTGACTGTAAAACAATGGTTGAGACAAAAAACTGTGGGAATTATATTGAAATTTTCATTTCATCCATAGAATCTAAGACATAAGCGCGGCGTAGAGTTCCGCCACTCAGAAATGTCTCGATTTTGGGTGGAAAGTGGAAGACTAATTGTCTTGACCCAAGGTCCTACCTAACTACCCCACTTTGCCAAAAGAAATTGAAGCTGCAAAAAAAAATTTACACATATATGCATACATATAATTAGAGATCAACTGTTATAAGTTGTTAGTCACTCCGAAACCTATATAAATAATACAATAAAACGTGCTAAAACGTGTCAATGTCAGCAGCATGATGTAATATTAAAATTCGGACCAAATTGAGCCATGTAGAGAAGATTGTGCCTAATAAAAAGCAATATAACTTTGACAATGACTACATTTGATAAATATTAAATGCAAATTGACGGGTAACGAGCAAATGGGAATAAACTTACAAGAAGTTTATTCCCATTTGAGTTTATATTAAGTAACTTTATATTAAATTTCAAAAACAATTAGGTTTTTTTTTTAGCTTCACGCTGTATCCCGCACACAGCATGGTAGGCAGAGGGAACCTAGTGTTAAGACACTCCGTTCCCCATTTTCCGCCGAATTCGGAGGCTTGCGTGTTAAGTGGCGGAACTTAACGCCGCGCTTTACCTCGACACCAGAGCGAACCGCTCCGCCACTGGGCCACGACTGGTACTAGAAATTATGCTGGAAATAAATTACGGGAAAAAAATAAGTTACTGTTAGTGTTATTTTTCTTATTTTGTTCACAAATTGAACGTACAAATAACGTAACGGAACGGAATGCAGCTTAAGTTATTCGATGTATGTAGAAATAATAAATATTTTCTAAGGCAAAAACTTCAATCAGTTTGGATAAAAAGATTTCTTTTATATATTATTAATATTATTTTGTGTATAGTACTTAATGTTAATATATATAGTGAGCTCTTATAAGAAGCTGATAAGCTTTCCTCATTCCCTGTGTAAAGGAATGAATCTGATGTGATGACACTCCTTTCTTCACTTTCCGCCTGGATTCGTGATATTACGTTTTAAGTGACGGAAATAAATCATTAACCTGGGTGGGAACTGAACCCACAACCAAGACGACGACGGCTGACGAACATGCAAAACGGTCTCACTACTTATCCTTTATCATTGTAAAGTGTCTAATATCTTTAATGAATAAATAATACCCAGATTTCTTTGTTCCGGTAAGTCAGAGAGCAGGGTTAAACTCCGGCATTTAACACGCAATTTAGATTTTACGATTTCTCGGTAGAAAATGGAGAACATAATGTTACATAAACAAGCTAGAACACCGGACACAATTTCTATTTATCTAATAAGCTATATCACGCATAGCAGGGTAGCTGCTATGCGCGGTAGAGCTTGAAACTGAAAAAATAATTTATTAGAAATTTTTGATCTTCAATGGTTTAACATCGATATTCTTCATCTTTAAGATCTATTAATAACGAATCAAATCTTATTATTCCGTATTCCATTATACGTTTATTAAGAGATATTGCGTATTGTAATAGTAGAAGTGATTTAGTATAAACATAGTAAGTGCGAGATTTGAATTCGCAGCTGCCTGCAGTAGGAAGTGTTAGTTAAACATGACCTAAGTAGGCCGTATCGATATAATTTTGTATTTTCGTACTTGCTGTCCATTTATAATATGTCAGAGTTATAAAGTATAGCGGTCATAATGGCGCCGTGGGATCGTGTCTGATTATAAAGTCGATAGTTGTGTGTTCTATTCCTTTTGGGGAAAAGATCGTCTACAAGTATATTATATACGTTTATACGTTAGCGCAGTATTAACGTTTGTAACTCAACACGTTATATATCAAATTGTGGTAAAAATTTACGAACGGAACCATCTCTGACGAAAAAAATATTTTTTTGTTTTAATATAAAAAGGTATTTGTCACTTTTGTACTGGTTATTTAACGAAAACGCATGTTTCTTCGTGTTACAAATTAGTTTTTATTAAAGTTTTTAATGTTATATTGTATTACACTAAGCCTTTAAGTTTTAAATTAATTATGGAAGTACTCAATATTATTATGAATTACAGTAGAATTTCTTAGATGTATACACAATAACGCCATCTAGCCCCTTTTTAAGTAACGACTGGTAATGCTACTCACCGCTAGATGGCACTCCTTAAATAGATTATGAAATTAGTTTCTGATGTTTTGTAGATGGCGCTGTAATCGTTTGGCCGATATATCATAATATAAAGAATTGGATAAAATTGATTTACGCATTAAATTTAGTTTTTTGGACCTTAAATTAATTTTGATGTCAAAGTCAACTTGAAGCTACCGTGGCGTTATGGTCCAGGGTCGAACTTTGATCACATACATACATATGTCTGTCTATAGGTTTGATTCCCATTTGCTGGAACAATAATAATTTATTTTAATTCATGGATAAAACCAAACGGTCATATGTATAATCGACCTCTTAACTTAGATATAGGTATATGAACTGGAGAACTGACCACTATGCTCAAGTAAAAACGTGAAGCTACAAAGATATACCTAACCTACCAGTCAGATTTTATAAATTGAGAAGAAACGCGCGAACACATACTTTAAAGGGAATTCTCTCTAGGGACCAATTCACATGCTATTGCGTTATTGGTCAGATATTGCCATACCGCCGCAATGGCTAATTTTACTTAGTACAATTTTCATTATATATTAATTACTTAAATAAACTGTCCTCTGTTTCGAAATTATTAGAAATATAATAAATCAATTATTTATTTGCGATCTGAACAGTGTTAAACTTACTTGGCTGCTTTGACAAAGCCTGATGTTATCAATTCTTAAGTTTGACAGTAATATTGTTATCAGAGATTGTTTATTACTCTGCAAACCGAGCATAAAGTAACTAGGTAAAATCGATAATAATCAACAGTTAACTAAATTATATTGAAATATCTTTTTAATTTATTTTATTTTTATATACGAGTACTTTGGTAGGACGAAGCGTTGTTGACTGTGTAGCTACGCGACTCAACAGGTAAGGTCATGTATTCCGCCGTAAAGTGGAGAACGGAGTGTCCTTACACTAAGATTGTAACGACCTTGCTATATTAGAAAAGGCACCCTTTTCTAAGCTGGGGAATATAATATATTTTTATATAAAAGGATAAAACTGCAACTATAAGCAATGACTACGAAAATTAGGTGGGAAGTGGAAAATATATCTTAATATCCTTTTTTACTCTGTTGTGTATAACAAATTAACTTTTCTCAAGAGTAAATTATGTTGTTTAATAAAAAATTAAAGAAATATTCAGTCAGAAAAATAACGTTACGTGAATCAAAAATGCTTACCAGATTCGTACTTAACAAACATTTAAATAATATATGTATGTTAAATATCTTAATATATAACAAAAGTAAATACTTTTTTTTTCGAACGAAATTGAATCGAACCCGCAACCAGTCGTTTACAGTCACACGCTTGTGCCACTGGGCCACGACTGGCCACTTGAAGACTTTATGCCAAAAGTAAATACTTTTGGCATAAATTAAGGCGAATATACAGTGCAATGGTTACAGACGTATAAAAAAACAGCTTTAGACTTTTTCCCGCATACCAGAGCATTCAGAGATAATCTAATATCAAGATATTTCGTTGTTCACTTTCCACCAGAAATAGAGACGTTGTGTGTAAGTAGCGGAACTCAACGCCACGCTTTGTCTTACAGAGAGGGTTGAAAATCGAAAACAATTTAATTATAAATACTATCCGAATGACAATCAAACCCACAATCCATCTTTACAGTCAAACCTGACATTGCATCATCACGTATTCCTTCGAAAATGGACGAATTCTTTCGAATTCACTATAAAAAATAAAGAACAAAAAAATTAAAAATAAAGAACAGCTTCGCGCTTTTTCTCGTACAGCGTATTAGTTACAGACTAGTCACTCCGTCCTTCACTTTACAAAAGTTACATAAAACTTAAAAGACGTGTTATATCGTAAACTGATAATGCATACAATTTATTTTATCTTCACGCTATTTTGAAGGCATTGCGTGTTAAGTGGAGGAACTTAACACCGCGCTATGCCTCTATACCAGAGCGAAGAAAATGGAAACATTAAATATTTCCACCCCTCGAGTGGGAATTGAACCCACAACCAGTCGGTTTACAGTCGCACTTTGTGCCCATGCATGCATATAAAATAATTATCGATTACTAATATTAGGTAATTGATACCGTTGTGCCTAATATTGCGTATCGGATTCATTGAAGCCCTTCATGCTGAAATTAATCCAGTTAGCCGATTGCTAAGGAAGTGGCGGATATTCTATAGGTATATTATATACGATTGCACTTGAACTTTACATGACATTTCCCCTTTTGATACCTTTCAATACGTCTATCTTTAATCTATATAAATAAATAAAATTATTATGTTTGTTTGTAATATTAAAATAACTGCTTTTTGAAATGTATATATTTATGTATACACCGTGCGTATACCAAAATAACTATTTTTTAGTCATTTTAGTGCGTCTGTCAGTTTGTTTTTGCTAATCTCTGGAAAGGTTAGACCAATTTTGATGAGACTTTTACTAGCAGATAGCCTGATGGCTACTTTTTGTTAGGAATTATATTTTTTTTAATTAAATTTCATATGGGAGAAATCGCAGGCTCAGCCAGTTTAGGTATAAAACAATTAATTTTAAATTTGAGGTATTTCTTTGAATTAACTTTATCAAATCATCACGCATTTTCACATAGCAGATAGGCAGAAAAAAAACTTATGTATTTGAAAGTTGACTGCTGAGTGGTGGAACTCAACGCCGCGCTTTGTCTTAGAGTAGAGAACAAAAAATGATATAAATACATACATACAATTATTTACTAGGAATGTTTAAAATTAAAATTAAAAATTAAATAGCTTCACGCTATATCCCGCACACAGCAGGGTAGGCAGAGGGAACCTAGTGTTAAGACACTTCGTTCCCCACTTTCCGCCGAATTCGGAGGCTTTGCGTGTTAAGTTGCGGAACTTAACGCCGCGCTTTACCTCGACACCAGAGCGAAGAAAATGGAAATATAATTTCCACTCCTCGAGTGGGAATCGAACCCACAACCAGTCGTTTACAGTCACACTCTTGTTTTTTATTTTTTTTATTTTAAACTGTGGCCACGACTGGCCACAGTTTAAAATTAAAAAAATAATCATCAAACGTTCAACAACACTTACAAGAACAGATTATTTTACATCGCTTTATGTAGATGTGGGAACTTTAGCTCTGGATTATTGTATTATTGTTTGTTTATGAACATACAACACTACGAGCATTCGTATCAGCATATAGATGGGTCAATTACGAAGAGCGAATTAATGCAGCGAAAGATATGGACGGATATTATTATGTTATTTTAAACATTTGTATTACAAAAATATAGTTTATTTTTTAATTAAATTAAAATAAAAATATTATATTCCTTTTATTTATTTTTTTAGCATTATAGCAAGTGTCATGCGACTAATATGGTCATGAAGCTGATATTCTTTCAAAACAATAGTTCTTATAAAAAGTATGTAATCTACCCAATATTTTTAATACAAACTTTCACTTTTATAGAAAAGTTATAAAAAAATAAACGCAGCAGGATTCGAATTTTCTTTCCGGCGTCTCTTGGAAACTGTGAAAGAGTAAGAATTTTCGCTTTAAAAACTAATCAGTTTTAAAGCAATACTCTTTAGAATCACTGTGTTAAAAAGTCGATTAAACGAAAAAGTGGTCATAGAAACCCACTTATACGTTCTATAGAATGCTGCTTGTGTAAGATAGGGGTAGTATATATTCCCCGTTATATTACTATTTCATTTTTTTCCGTTACTAGTTTATTTATTCCCCGTTATGTTACTAGTTTATTTTTTTCCGCGTAGCAGGGTAGGCAACGAGTTCCTGGTGTCAAGACACTCTGATCACAACTTGCCTCCTGAAATATTAAGTTAAGTGGCGGAGCTCAACGCTGCGCTTTGTTTACATCAGAGCGAGAAAATTAAATTGCTTTAAATATCATTCTCTGAGTAGGAATCAAACCAAAACCCACTGGGCCGCACTGGGCCGCAATGGGTATTTTCATATAAATTTTATAAAATAACTGCTTACATAATACTTTAGATAAAACTGAATATGTAGAAAAAAATACACGAGGTGTACTAAAAAATAATGTATCTATAAAAATAAATAAAATTAAGAGAGTCTGTTTGCAATATTAAAATAATAATTTTATTATGACATATAGGTATAAAGACTCTCTAACTTCATTAAAAGCTTTTTATTAAATGTACATATATGTACACAGTATATATTAAAATTATATTATTTACAATTTTTTTCTGTCTGTCTTTTTTTGTATAGTTAATCGGAACGATTTGACTGATCCCGACGAAACCTTCATTTGATAGCTTAGGTAACAAGGAGTAAATTAGGCTACTTCTATTATAAAGTATCTTAAAAACTGCGCTATCTAAAACTTTTATATTAAATTTTACGCGAACGAAGTCGCAGGCACAGCTAGTAACATATAAAAAATTACACTAGAAATAGATAAGATAATATTATTGTTAAATAATTTCAAGTTATATAAAATGTGATTAAAATTTAGACTGGAAAATAAGTTTTATTCGTTTATGTTTCCCGAGACAGTTGTTCTAGCTGTAAGTAGTTTTCTATAATAAAATTTTACATATTCGCTCCATATTTATGGAACCCATGTATGCTTTTAAAATATTCTTTAAATATAAAAGTTATTTTAAAAGAATTTTGATGCTTTTATTTTTATTTTTAGCTTCACGCTGTATCCCGCACACAGCAGGGTAGGCAGAGGGAACCTAGTGATAAGACACTCCGTTCCCCACTTTCCGCCGAATTCGGAGGCTTGTGTGTTAAGTGGCGGAACTTAACGCCGCCCTTTACCTCGGCACCAGAGCGAAGAAAATCGAAATATTAAATATTTCCACTCCACGAGTGGGAATCGAACCCACAACCAGTCGTTACAGTCACAAGCTTGTGCCACTGGGCCACGACTGGCCACATTATACTTCCATCGACATGTAATAAAAACTTTTTGAACGACCACTTTAACTACTTCCAAGAACAGTCGGCATAGGGTCGCGGGTTCAAGTACTTCACAAATAAGAAATATATTGTTTGACTCATGTCGTATTCTTATTCTAAATAGTTTTTTTTTAAATAAGACAAAATTTAATATCATTTAATAATTAAAGAAATATGTAGCGGTTCATATAGGTATGTCATCATCATATTATGCCTCATCATGTCTTATTCACGTTTATTTTATTTTTTATTAATATTTTATCTAATTTCTCCAGAATTTGGCGGAAAATGGGGAACGGAGTGTCTTAACACTAGGTTTCCTCTGCCTACCCTGCTGTGTTCAGGGTACAGCGTGAAGCTAAAAAAATAAAAAAAAATATCTAAATCAAAGGAATTTAAAAAAGTCGATATTTAAAAATAATCTACTTGTTTTTTTGGCATTACATTTGCCATTACACTTTATTTTACGCTTTTTTATGAATCCAAGAAATAATTTTGAATAACTCGCAATGACGTTCATGTTAACACGTAACCGTTTTACCAGAATCGCAAAATAAAAATGTATTGAATATTTCTTTCCTCGCATTGGAATCGAACCTACAACCATAGCTTACAGTTTATTCGTAGCTTACAGTTTATTTATATTTATAGTAGGTACCATAGTTAACAATCAGACTTTAGTATATTCAATGGTAAGTTGATAAAGTTTCCTCTGTTACATGTGAAAAAAATTGGAAAAATAAATAAAACGTAAAAATTAAATCAATAAATACATATTTTACTATTTTATAATTTTATATTTTATTACTATTTTATATTATAATACTATTTTATATTTTATAGTATAATTTTATATTACAAGCTTTTTTGTATGTATACGCTGCATAATACTAAAAGAAGAATGTTGTGTAATTTAAGTAAAGCTTGTGTGTTAATATTTGATCCTTTGTTCTGTAAAGCTATGCATACATTTTTTTATATATCCTTACATGCCAATACCATAAAGTTACAATGCAAGGTGATATTGTGAGGATGGAATGAAAATTAGTTGGCAGGGTTGCCATCCTTAACAATTTATAATAAAAATAAACTTTTTCAAAAGAAGTATTAATTTTTTTTTATGTTCCTGCAAATTTCGTTTAAGTATTAATACTTAATCGAAATTTGACGTCATTCAGCCACCTTTTTTCCACAAAGCGGGATAGTTAAAGAGAACTTAGTGTCAAAACACTCCGTTCTCCACTTTCTTCTTTTTTTTTGTGAGTGAATGACTGATATATTGATTTATTTATTTGTGATATTGATTTATTTGTCATAAATTTACCAGCGATTCTCTAAAATCATTGCCTCAGACCTGAAAAGAACCGACGAAGGAAACTCGGTGGGACTTTTTTTAAAAGTAAGTAATTTACAGGTACAATAATTCACGAGAATGATACCTTTGACATAGCGAGTATGGCAGCGTCGAACTATAATCGCGACCGGTTATGTGTTTGATTCATAACCAACGGAAGGATCATGATTTACTTATTTTCATTACTCTGCTCTGATGAACAAGAATAATGCAGCGTTAAGTTCCTTCGCTCAACACGAAATGTCTGAAATTTGAGCAAAAAATAGAGATCGAAGTGTCCTAACACTAGGTTCTCTCTGACTATTTTTATATATAAATTTCTTAAATACCAGAATTTAATAAAACTGCAGTATAATTGCTAACCCTAAGCAAATAACATTGTACAGTGAATGCACCTCAACAGTGCAGTGTGTTGCATAATTTCTTTCAATTTAAGCGTCTAATGATGTATGTGTGGATCATTAAAGCAAGGTTATATTCAAGTGTGATGATGTGTGATACTCTTACGCGATGAAAAATTCATGCGATATGAATTTCAACCTTTGCACGTGCTAAGTTTTCAATTTGAATATGCTCCAAATACATATTTGTATCAGCTATGCTTTGTTATTCCTTTCTTTAGCTTTACTCTGTATCTCGCACACAGCAGGGTAGACAGAGGGAACCTAGTGTTAAGACACTCCGTTCCCCACTTTCCGCCGAATTCGTAGGCATTGCGTATTAAGTGGAGTGGCGGAACTTACGCCGCGCTTTGCCTCGATAGTTAAGAAAATGGAAATATTAAACATTTCCACTCCTCGAGTGGGAATCGAACCCACAACCAGTCGTTTTCAGCCACACGCTTGTGCCACTGCGCCACGACTGGCCCCACTATTATTTTTTTCTGTGGTAGTATAATTTGAATTGTATTTGTTGGACTTTATTTATTTTTTTAGTTTGATGATTTTTTTTATAACAAGATAGGCAGAGAGACCGTAGTGTCAAGACACTGTTCTCCACTTTTCGTCTTAATCCGAGTTTAGAAACGGAACTCAACCCCGCGCCTCATCTTATCACCAGAGCGGAGAAATGTAAATAATTTAAATACAATCTTTCCCCGAATGGGAATCGAACATGAAACCACCGCGTGTACAGTCAGACGCTATTCCAATGCGCCACGATAACCCCTTAGTAATTCTTATAATACACGAATAAACCACGATCGGCCGCCATAAATACCTGGGCCCACGCGCGCCAGCTTATAACTTATTACTGACTTAATGCAAATACCTATGCTGGTAACAGTGTACAATATGGAAAATGTGACAAAGATTAATCTGTGCGTATATAAAATATACAATTTATAAGTACATTTATACAAATAAATTAAATTGTAATGTCTGCTTAAATTAGTAAAAGTAAATTAGTGTGGCCAGTCGTGGCCCAGTGACACAAGCGTGTGACTGTAAACGACTGGTTGTGGTTCGATTCCCACTCGAGGAGTGGAAATTATGTTTCCATTTTCTTCGCTCTGGTGCCGAGGTAAAGCGCGGCGTTAAGTTCCGCCACTTAACACGCAATGCCTCCGAATTCGGCGGAAAGTGGGGAACGGAGTGTCTTAACACTAGGTTCCCTCTGCCTACCCTGCTGTTTGCGGGATATAGCGTGAAGCTTAAATTAGTAAAATAACTGCTTTTTACTAAATGCACATGTATATATATATATGCTAAACAGACCAAATTAACATTTTTTTTTTACATTTACTGCTTGTGTGTCTGTCTGTCTGTTTGTTTCGGCTAATCTGTAGAATGGCTGGACTGATTTTGATTTGACTTTTACTGGCAGTCCGCTTATGTTAATAGGGGGAACTTGCGCCTACTTTTGTTTTAGAATTATAACTTTTTTGCTAAATTTCGTTTTATATTGTATGTTTGATGTAATCCATAAAATTATATTGTTATAAACCTTTTTTTAACCAAACTATTGAATAACTTTTATTTAACTATAAAGTTTTTCCAATACTAACAAATAAATGTTAGTATTGGAAAAACGATACAATTTAGGTACGAACTACTCTACTGTACCGTGTTTGAAATGTCGGATTTTTTACAATGTATTTTTGAATATCAAAAAATACACGATAAATCCGGTTAAAATAGTTACGTTGAAAGTATGTAAAAATCGCGATATCCAAAGATTTTATTACTTTTTTTTTAATTGAAGAAAAGGGGGCAAACGAGCAGAAGGACAACCTGATGGTAAGTAGTTGCCTTCGCCCATGGACATTCACAATTTTAGAAAGGTTGTGGATGCGTTGCCGACCTTAAGGGGAGTGCAGGAAAGGAGGGAAGAAGAATAGGAATGGTGGAAGTTGGGAAAGAGAGCTGGCTTACATGCATCGAACCGGAACACATCACCAGATGTTTGTCGGTTCGTCTTTGACATGATAGTGGTCGCGAGCCAGTCGGAGAACGAATCTCCTACCACCAAGCAAAAGACATATATCTCATTTCGAGCAGGTAGTGGGAACTTAGAGTCAAAAGACTTTTCGCCTGCGTTGCAAAAAATGCTTGTTGAGTGGCGCTTTTTGTTTTAATAAAAAGGATTTAAATCTAAAATCATTCCATATTAGCAATATCCTAATATAAATTAAACATAAATACCGAATTAGCTATTAAATATCTAAATTGAATCATAAAATGAAAATTATGGTTCGCTTATAATTATCTTATAGATATATAATTATCTTATAGGTAGTACATCAATTAATAAGCAGAAAGTCTTGTCTTCAATAGTATTTCAAGGGTATAAAATACCGGAATCCATCATATCCCCTTTAACTACCAGAAACGCGGCGGAGAAACGATAATTTTGAAAAATACATTTTTAGAAAACGTTTGAAAATTTTAACGCAGTGGGATTCGAACTTATGTCTCTTGAAAAGCGTCCAATCGCTCTGACCACTAAGCCATACGTTCAAATGTATGGCATACACATATGTATATGTGTTTGGGGTGAGAGGTTGTTTGTTTGTTTGTTTGTGCAAATTACTATGTCAATTATTTCCAAAACTATAAGTCCGATTTTGATACGGTTTTCTATGACAGGTTTAGGTTCAATTGGCGTATGTTCTTAGCCCCCAACGAAGTCGTCCCCATCATCTCATTACATATATTTTTTTAGGCGGGGGCTTTCTAGTTATTTTATCCTTTTTCAATTACAATTTAACCGTCGTGGGTTTTTTCAAAATTTTTATTTTTGCTTTTTTGTATGAACGCATAGCTTAGCATTCAGAACGCTTGGACGGTTACCATAAGGTGTGGGTTTGAATCCCGTTGCGTTCAAATTTATAAATGTACATGATATATATGATTTAATACATCTATTTCAATTCCTTAAGCGTGTAAATAACATTTTAAAATCAGTTATTTAAACAAAATATAATTTTATTAGTAAAAACATGTCCTTCACTAACAGAATCGTTGGGTTCGATTCTACTATTACGAATAGTCAAACAACTACTAACTGAACTAATATGGCATGCAATGGATTATAGAGTATTGATTAATCTTTGTATTATGCAGTAATGATGTAATCATACTACAAAATTGAATTTTAGCCGGTGAATAGTCTCTAATATTGACACAAATACTCATATATATCCTGTACCTTTATAAGTATTAAAATGAATATTAGAGTGAGACCAGTCGTGGTGCAGTGGCACAAGGTGTGACTGTAAACGTGACTGGTTCTGGGTTCGATTCCCACTGTAAATTGAAATATTTAATATTTCAACTTTTTCGTTCTGGTGTTGAGGCAAACCACGGAGTTGATTTCGCCACTTAACACGTAGTGCCTCCAGAATTCGACGGAAAATGGGGAACGGAGTGTCTTAAGACTAGGTAGACCCTCTGCCTACCCTGCTGTGTGCGGGATACAGCGTGAAGCTAAAAAAAAGTATTATATATCAAAGGTCATTTAAAAATATGTTCTTTTTTGTCAACATAGTATGTATATTGTAATATTTCTTTTATTATGCTATAAAGTAACGACACGTGTCGTATTAGTATTCAGAACGGAACGCGAAGTTCCCAGCAAAGTTAGTCGTTTAAAAAGTAAAACTCTTTAGGTGATGTGACTGCATGTCTTTTATTCTAGCATTTTTAATTTAAATTTTGTAAAGAGATTAGCATCTTCATACTTTTATTTTCATTACTTGATATTTTTTTTTTTTATAATTTGCAAACTTAAATTATTTTTCATAATATATGTTTTAAAATATTTTTCATAATATTTTAAGAAAAATCACAGAAATATAATCCATGCTTGATAATAATTAAGTGCTTAAAGATAAACTAGCGACGATAATTATTTTTTAATTATCTTTATTACCTTCATTTGTTAAATAATAGCTTCACGCTCAATTTTCAATAGCCCACAAAGAAGAATAGGCAGAGGAAACCTAGTGTTAAGTATATAAGCTCCATTCCCTCGACACCAGAGCAAAGAAAATGGAAATATGAAATATTTTCACTTCTCGAATAGGAATCGCACAACCACAGACTTACAGTCACTCTTGGTGCCCCTGCGCTGCGACTGGCATCCAGTAAAAAAATAAAGCCTTGAATGCCGATATTCAACACGAAGTGTCATGAATTTGGGCCATTTAGGTATGGAAGACCAAAGCTTTAAGCTTTTTTATGCTACTTATTACTTCTTTGAAAGTTATCGTTAAATTAATTAAACCGAACTCAATAGTATATTGAAAAATCATCGCGACATCGGTACAATGACCAAATTTCTCAGTAACTCACAGAAACAGTATTTCGCGTTAGCAAGTTACACTACAGTCAATAAAAACATAGTATAAATTGTTCCTCTAATACTCAAAAACATATACTTTGTCTTAAAACAACACTATAATATATATATATATATATATATATATATATATATATATATATATATATATATATATATATATATATATATATATATATATATATATATATATATATATATATATATATATATATATATATATATATATATATATTTTTTGTTTTTTTCTAGCATAGCATGACAATCAAAAAGAACCTAGTGTCGGAGCTGTTTACTTCAATTTCCACCAGAAATTGACACATTACGAGGTGAGTGGCGGAACTCAACGCCGCGCTTTGTCTTGGGTACTAGCTTCACGCTGTATCCCGCACACAGTAGGTTAGAGGGAACCTAGTGTTAAGACAATCCGTTCCCCACTTTCCGCTGAATTCGGACTCTGACTGACTGACTGTTGCTCGATAATAGAGCGAAGAAACAGGAAATAATAAATATTTCTACTCTACCAGAGGGTACCAAAGAGAATATTTAATAATCATTCCCACAACTTGACATCGAACTCATAACCAATCACACTTAGCCAGACGTATAAAATATAGATGCTAAATATTTTTATGATTTAATAGGTAACTCAGTTGGATATGTTTCAAAGTATGGCCTGTGACCACAAAACAGTCGTTTTCGTGATTCACGCCGTTTTTTGCCTCAGAATAGGAGAAGCTGCACGAGTTACCATTCGTGGTCATTTACACCGATTTTTTGTTGAACTATTGTATCGTTACAAAGCGTTAACTGGCTCATAGAATCTTAAATTTTAGTTTTTATGTTACTTTTCAACGGAAATGTACAAAAAATAGTTAAGAATTTATTTATTCAAATCCTGCAATCGAATCGTTTGAATTTTCTGTTCAGTTTACCTACAAAAATAGTATGGCAGATCATTGTCTTATTGAAGGCACAAAAAATTTCTTGTTGAAAAAGTTGTCTTTTTATCTTTTTGATCTTTTAATATATTCTATTAAATATTTTCACTCCTCGAGTGGCAATCGAACCCACAACCAGTCGTTTACAGTCACACATTCGTGCCACTCCGCCACGACTGGCCCAAACCGAAACCGAAACAAAATTTTATTTTCAAATTCTGAAAACGAAATTCTGCTTATTTTATATGAACATGTCACACAATATTCTAAGCACAGTTGAAAACATACAACAAAATTTAAACTTCACGTAGGTGCTAAATATTATAGTTAAAACTTTTATATAACAGTACTATCTGTACAGTTATAATTTAGTAGTAGTTAGTTTGAAGTTGGTTAATAACTTGACTTTTCAGTTAGTCAACTTGTGGGCTATTTTGGATTTTGACCTAATGTGAAAAAATTTAAAGCTTCTTGCTTCTTTCCCCATAGAAGAGTCAGAGAGAGCCTAGTTAGACGACACTCCGTTCTCCACTTTCAGTCTGAACCTGAGACATAACGTTTTGAGTGGCGGTACTCAACGCCGCTCTATGTGTTAGGTACCAGCTTCACAATGTATCTCGCGCACAGCAGGGTAGAGGGAACCTACTGTTAAGACACTCTATGTGTTGACTACAGTAGAAAATAAAAAATATTTTAAATATAATAATTATAATATATTTTACAAATCATCTCTCTGTAAACATAAGATTCTAATACATTCACAACTAAGAATAAAATTTAATATATGAAAAAAAGAAAATTTAAAAACATATAAAAATTTGAACGCAGCTGGATTCGAACCCGCGCCTTATAGATATCGTCCAGGCGTACGTCCGTCCGTTTTATATTTTAAATAATAATAGAACATTAAAAGTTATAGAATATATCTTTAAATATATTCGTTTTCTCCGCTCTGATAAAGCGAAGCGCAGCGTTAAGTTCCGCATCTCAACACACAACGCTTGCAACCGAATGTTTTAACACTAGATTTTCTCAGACACTAGATTTTCTCAGACTACCCAACTAAGAAGAAAAAGCGTAAAGCTGCAAAAAAACGCAAATAGATCATATTTTACAAATAAATATATCACAATAAAGTATTGACATATAGTTCAATACATTATTGTATAACAGGATCAAACAATACGTCGTTCTAAAGTAAACAACTTAGTTCATATTGCTATGCAAAGTTCTGAAAGCCCTTGAACTTAACGTTTTATGGAAGAAAATGGCTTGTGAAGTATGTCATATGTCTTTAATATTGATAAAAATAAAATTTTACTAAAAAGATTCTATATTTAATCTTAGCTAAGTTATATAAGATATTTATGCATATTACGAAATCGTATTGAAAACGTCGTGGTGCAATGGGACAGTGTTTGACTGTAAAGCAATGGTAATTAGTGGGTTCGATTTCCAATGAGGGAAATATTTTATTTAAATTTTTATTATTTTTTTGCTTTGCGCCTTGTCGAGTTCCGCCATTTTACGCGCGTTGTCTTCATTTTTGGGCGAAAAGTGGAAGACGGAGTGTCTTGACACAAGGTTCTTATCCTCACTTAATACAGAAAGGATATTGTTTATATCCGTGAAGGCTGTAGCTACGATTATTTATCATTTTTTTTAATTTTATATTCTGTTAATCATATTTTAATTTTTTAATGTGCAATCACTATTACTAAAAAAAAATGTTAACTTATGCAAGCAATAATAAAATAAAATTAATTTAATTAATCCTACATAATTAATAAAACTTAAAAAAATATTCTTACAAGCAAAAAAATTCTGAATCACCAATCTAGCTATATTTCAACAGTATTTACATTTAATTACACCACATCATAAGTATCGCAATTTTGAAGTATGCACGCTGTAGGTAGCACTCGTGCGGTCAAATTAACGGTACAGGAGTAGTTTGTTAGCCATATTTTATAAAGGTGAGGTCACACTAAATTTAATAGGCCAGAGATATTTTTTTGCTAATTCACGCTTTTTCACACATAATAGTAGTTAGTCGTCATAGAGAATGTAATATCAAGAAGATCTATTTTCCGCCCAAAATCTAGAAGTTGTGTGTTTAGTGGTGGAACTTAACGCTGCGCTATGTCTTACTAGAGTGAGAGACGGAGAAACACTCTTTAACCCCTCTGGTGACAAGACAAAGCGGGGCGTTAAGTTCCACCACTATTTAGTGGTATTATGCAGCGTGTCATATTCAAGTGAAAGAAGAAGTAGAGAACGCAGTCTTGAGTTTCTCCCTGACTACCCTGCTAAGGGAAAAAAGACAAGAATCTGTATATTATTGCAATATTAATAATGAACTTGGCTTAAAATGTACGGTAAATAGCTTAAGGAAAAAACAAGGCTTGACTCAATCATTTCTAAATTTGTTAGTGAATTACTAAGATGTAACAAAAAAGGAATTGTGGTTAATATTTTAGTTGATTTTCGCTTAAGAAGGAAACATCGTATAATGATTATAAATTTACATGATATTTGACGTGACATGTAAGACGTGTCGGAATGCATGTCACTTCTAGTATGAAATATTTTTTTTAACTTCACACTGTATCCCGCACATCGCATGGTAGGCAGAGAGAACCTAGTGATAAGACACTCCGTTCCGCACGCACCGCCGAATTCGAACGCATTGCGTGTTAAGTGGCGGAACAAAACGCCACGACCCCAGAGCGAAGAAAATGAATGTATTAAATATTTCCAATCTTCGAGTGGAAACCGAACCCACAACCAGTCGCTTTACAGTCACACTTTGTGCCACTGCGCCACGACTGGCCCCTGTATTAAATATGTTTAAGAAAATGGTTAAACGGAACATAGAAATATTCTCCTGTTTTCATATATATTTTTTCGAATGAGAGAGAGCTTATTTATATACACTTTATCAAAAAGTTTTTATTATTTATTATTTAAGCCTTTATTGCTGAATTAACTACTGAAATAATATTATTAGTTTAGTAAAGTTCTCTGCCTGTTTAGCGTGTCAGTTGACACATAGGCCTCTTCCAGCTGCTTCTAGTCCTCTCTATTGTGGGCTTTTCTTGGCCAAGTTGCTCCTCCTATCACTTTGATATCGTCCATCCACCGTTTCACTTGTCTGCCTCTTTTTCTTATACCATCGCGCGGTTGACATTCTGTTACTAATTTGGACCATTTCACTTTGCTGTCTCTTGTCATGTGCCCGGTCCATCGCCATTTTATTTCTTTTACTTTCTCAACGATGTCCTCCACTTTTGTAATTGATCTTATATCTTCTGCTCTTTTTCGGTCTTTCAATGTAACCCCCATCATACTTCTTTCTATTCCTCTTTGGCAGGTTCTCAGCTTCAGGAGTTGTTTGTGTGATAATAAAATTATTTACTCTATACTTATTAATATTGTTTTGTTTCGCTGGTAAGGCTACTTTCGGTGCCAAAATTTCTAATTAGTCTATTAAAAAAGGAAATTGCCAGTTGTACTATTGGTAAGAGTGCTGGTGCATAGGCTATAATATATTGATGGGTCCTAATTAAAAAAAAAATAACTTTAAAAATTCTCCGATTTCCGCGTCTTATAAGTTAAGTACCTAAAATCATTCCGTGCTAAATGACGTACACTAACGTCGCGCTTTGACTTACTAGAGTGGGGAAAATAATATATTTTAAATATAATCCGTAATAAATAAGGGTAGTAGCACAAACGTGTGGCTGTAAACGACGGATTCTGAGTTCGATTCCCACTAGAGAAGTGGAAATATTTAATATTTACATTTTCTTCGCTCTGGTGTCCAGGAAAAACGCGGCGTTAAGTTCTGCCACTTATCACGCAATGCCTCTGAATTCGGCGGAAAGTGGAGAACGGAATGTCTCAACACTAGGTTCCCTCTACCTACCCTGCTGTGTGTGGGATACAGCGTGAAGATATAGTCCCTAAGTGGGAATCGAACCTATAACCATCGTGTTTACAATACGATACGATTCCAATGCACCGCGACGGCCTCTTAATTAAAATTCTATAAATAACGGTTCGATGGATCCTACTCCCACATCAATATAAATGCAACGGACGCTTGATATTATTTTCTAGTAACAGTTTCACTCTGCTTGAATAAAAGCTATATTCGTGTATTTTGATCCAAAAAAAGAAAGCAATTAAAAATGTTTTTTAATTTTCAATATATTTTTATGCTAAAATATTTTCCCGGACTGTTTGATTATTAACGAAATGATTGTGGGTTCGATTCCCACTTATGGAAATAATTATATTTTAATTTTTTTTTTTTTCCACTGTGGTAGCTAATACGAAGGGCCGCGTTGTGCTCCACCAATACTACGTGATGTCGCGTTTTCGGACGAAAACTGAAAAAATGATACGAATAAAATTAAAGTTATATATTTTTTTTTATTATTTAATAGTTATTATTTACTTGAAATATGCAAAAAAAAACGATCTGATTTTCTTAAATATTCAACTAATGAAGGTACAAGTTAAAAGTTTGTGATTCTGACATAATAAGGGTAATTCTATTTTAATGATGATTATGGTAACTTCTACGGATTTTATGATTTTTTTTTTATATATCGATGTAATAATACTTTTTTTACACCTATGTTTGCTTCTATTTATTTAAAATATGTTTAAAATGACCTACTGCATATTAAAGAACAAAGTAAGTTATTTGTTACTAAATTCTTCTACTCAGTTTAAATTAAAAAAAATAAAAAGTTAGATAATTTTGGTGCATAGATAGTATAAGCAAGTCCATATTTTTGTTTTTTCATGTTAGTATTTTTCTAGCTTTTCCTATACCCATCCTTTTCCCTCCTTCACCCTCAAGGCCAGCAACACATCCACAATACTTCTAATGTTGTAGATGTTCCGACCTTTTGCATGGCTTGCTCCATTTTATCAATAAAAACAAAAAACATATATTTTATCAATAAAAATAAAGAAATATATATTTTTCCAATAAAAAAATATATTTTTCCCATCATCTGACTGTTATACTTGACTTGGTTTTGAGTTGGATTCTCTCTCGAGGGAATGATTAGATTTAAAATATTTTCACTTTTGCTCTGACGTGATCAGTATTTAAATCAAGGAATTACTTTTAATATTTTAAAGTGTTATTCATACATTTAGAAAATTGAAAAATATTTTTAAAAAATGTATTAGATTTAAACGCAGCGGGATTTGAATCCGCGTTTAGTGGCCAGAAAGCTGGGACGATGTCGACTAGAACGACTCGAATTCCGTTACGTCCAAATTTTTACACCATTTCAAAAATGATTTTTTCCTGAAGTCATATAAAGTTTTGTGGCCAGTCGTGGCCCAGTGGCACAAGCGTGTGACTGTAAACGACTGGTTGTGGGTTCGATTCCCACTCGAGGAGTGGAAATATTTAATACTAGCGACCCGCTCGCGGCTTCGCCACGTGAACTGCCACTTTCATCCTCTATTACTCTTTGGGATTGTTTTTTTTATAGAAAGTAGTAGGTTAGTCTATATTTGACCTTGCGTCACTAATTATGTTCTTGAGAAAATCATCGAACATCTAGTACAATGTCTATACTATTTGATAACATATAGCGATAACTGTTATAGTAAGAAAACGTACGAAATAACCTGATTTCGTGCATGTATATGGTATATATGTAGGAAATATGTAGATTACCCGTGAAAACATAAAAGATATAGATATAGATTTTTGCATTTTTATAATAATAATATTAATGAGTACGGATATATCTAATACAATGTCAACTATATAATAACAGATGGCGCTACCCGTTTTATAGACCGGTCAAATGTATCTTTAATAAATGTTATGCTTATTTTATTTTATATTTATTTTAATTAGTGATATTGAAACAAATTTAGCTTCACTCGTGAACTATCGACATAATTTGAATGTTTTTTTTTTAATTTTATTTTTCTGCGGGAGTTGTATTGAATACCAGGATGAAAACTATCCCATATGTTGCTCTAATCTCTTAGCTAACTCCATACAAAAAATCATTAATTTCTACCCGGTAGATATCAGTATACAAATAATTTACTTATATCGGTTTTTTATTTTTTCCAAAAAAACTACATGGAAAACCGGGATAAAAACTATCCTATATGTACCTTTGGACTGTAAGCTATCACCATACCAAAATTCATCCATTTCTATCCAGTAGTTTTTGCGTGATTGACGAACAAATTAACAGACAGACAGACAGACAGACAGACAGACAGACAGACAGACAAAAATTGTACTGAGTGGATTTTTGGCCTCTGTTATCGAAATATTAACGCACGCAATTAAATTTTTTCTGAAATTTTTCATGTACAGAATTGACTTTTCTACTCTTTTATTATATATAGAGATAGAGATTTCCATTTTCTTCGCTCTGGTGCCGAGGTAAAGCGCGGCGTTAAGTTCCGCCACTTAACACGCAATGCCTCCGAATTCGGCGAAAAGTGAGGAACGGAGTGTCTTAACACTAGGTTCCCTCTGCCTACCCTGCTGTGTGCGGGATACAGCGTGAAGCTAAAAAAAAAATATAAATTTTTGGCGGCAACAAGAATTATTTATAAGCATCAAATATAATATATGAAGGACAAAAAATACTTTGTTCACAATAAATTGAAATGTAATTTGGTATAACGCAAATATTCTGCTATTGACAGGTCAAAACTCAATGCAATTTGCCATGAACGCTATTTAACGTTTATTGAAATTGTTATTTAACTTACTGTCATGTACTCATTATTTTCATGTACTATGCGGACCCTTTTTTTCGAACTAACTGTGTTGTATATATTTTTTTATTAAAGAAAGGGGGCAAACGAGCGGAAGTGTACCTGATGGTAAGCAGTTACCTTCGCACATGGGTATCCACAAGATTAGAAAGGTTGTGGATGGCTTACTGATCTTAAGAAGGAGGAAAGAGAGCTGGCTTACATGCCATCGAACCGGAACACATCACCAGATGTTTGGCGGTTCGTCTTTGACATGATAGTGGTCGCGAGCCAGTCGGAGAACGAATCTCCTACCACCAAGCTTCTGGGTTACTCGCCTTTTACGGGACGCTGGAAACGGGACACGGAAATTGTATTGTCCCGAGGGACGGGTAAAGTATTATTTTCGTGTTAATTAATTATTTCAGAAATCATCGTGGCGTACGCGATTGTTGTAGGTTCGATGCCTACTTAGGGAAGTGTTTTAATTTAAAAAAACTTTTTTCTCTGCTGTAGTATGTAAGGCAAACCGTGACTTTGGATTTCGCCAATCAACACGTAAACTCTCGATTCTGCACGGAAAGTGAAGAATTAAGTTTCTTGGGATAACACTAGGTTCTATCTGACTCTGCTAGGTTAGGGATTTTTTATTAAAAAATAAGTTATTTAGTTGTTAGATTAAAGTATAAAGGTCAAGATGATTAATTACTTTATGTAAAAGAAAAACAAAGAATTACAATACGTACATACAAATTATGTTGATATCGAAAAAGGCTCATATTCTGATCGTGCATAAAATTGAACCTACGTACTAACAAGATGTGAATTTCATTCCGTAAGAATTGAATCTTTGTCCATAGTTAAAGTAGGAAGTGCATACAGTACGCATGAAGTGATTTATTACCCGCGACGGAACGGCGACTGTATATGTGTTTGGGGTGAGAGGTTGTTTGTTTGTTTGTTTGTTTGTTTGTTTGTTTGTTTGTGTGTTTGTGCAAATTACTATGTCAATTATTTCCAAAACTATAAGTCCGATTTTGATACGGTTTTCTATGATAGGTTTAGGTTCGATCGACGTATGTTCTTAGATATGTCTTATTGCCTTAACTCACCAGGGGGCGCTGCAATAAGCATTTTACGTGAAAACGAATGTTTTCAATTATCTCAAAAATAGTAGTCTGATTTCGATAGATTTTCAGTGATAGATTCAGGTTTAATTGGTGAATGTTCTTAGATATGTTTTATCGTGTCAAGCCACCAGGGGGCGCTGCAGTAAGCATTTGTTTGTACTTTTTTTGTATTTATTTGTCTAAAACCGAAACTACTGCTCCGATTAAAAAGAGTTTTCATAAAAAGATTTATCTTTGCTTGGTGCATATTTTAAGATTTTTCTTTTTTTGTTACGGGGAAATCTCACCAGGGGGCGCTGCACTAAACATTTGTTTATGCAGAGCAAAAACTACTAGTCCAATTTAGATGAAACTTTCAAGGATAGGTTCAGGCTTAATTGATTCGTCTTTCCATATATATGTTATGGTGACCACTCATCAGGGGGCGCTGTAGTAAGCATTTGTTTGAGTTTTTTTGTGTAAAACCAAAATTTTTCTTGTATTTGTCTGTCTAAAACCGAAATTACTAATCCGATTGGATAGAGTTTTCAGAACTAGATTCAGCTTTGCTTAATGTATATTTTAAGATTTTTGTTTTTTTATTACGGTGAAAATTCACCAGGGGGCGCTGCAGTAAACATTTGTTTATGCAGAGTAAAAACTACAAGTCCGATTTAGATGAAACTTTCAATCATAGGTTCAAGTTTAATTGGTGCATCTTTTCATATATGTGTTACGGTGATCACTCACCAGGGGGGCGCTGCAGTAAGTACATTTGTTTGTGCAAAACTAAAACTACGAATCCGATTTGAATGCAGTTTTCAATGATAGATTCAAGTTTACTTAGTGCATATTTTCATATATGTGTTATGTATGTTTACTTAGTGCATATTTTCAAGTATGTGTCAACTCTCTAGGGGGCGCTGCAGTAAGTAGCTGCTTCCATTTTTTGTGTATAACAAAAACGACTAGTACGATTGGAAAGAGTTTTCAGTATTAGATTCCGCTTTGCTTAGTACATGTTTTTAAATTTATATTACGGTGACAAGTCACCAGGGGGCGCTGCAGTAAAATATTGTTTGTGCAAAGCTAAAATGACGAATTCGATTTGGATGCAGTTTCAGTGATAAGCTCAAGTTTAATTAGTGCATGTTCTTGGATATGCTTTATCGTGTTAACTCACCAGGGGGGCGCTGCAGTAAACATTTGTTTGTAATATTTAATGTAAAACCACAACTACTAGTCCGATTGGACAGAGTTTTCAGTATTAGATTTACCTTTACTTGGTGTATGTTTTTAGTTTTTTTTTACGTTAAGAACTCACCAGGGGGCGCTTCATTAAACATTTGATGGTGCAAAGTTAAAAACTACGAGTCTGAATTTGATGCAGTTTTCAACGATAGGATCAGGCTCAATTAGCGCTTGTTCTCGTATATGTGTCGTGGTGACACCTCACCAGGGGGCGCTGTAGTAAGCATTTGCTTGTATTTTTGTGTGGAACCTATTTAGATGCGGTTTTCTGTGATAGGTTCAGGTTTAATTGTTGCGTGTTTTTATATGCCATATCACAAACTACCACGGGGCGCTCCAGTATAAATTAGTTTGTTCAAAATCAAAACTACTAGTGGGTTTTGTGATTTTCACTGATTTGGTTAGACTTAAGTTTCCTAAAAATGTTACGGTGACAATCTGCCAGGCGCTGCAATAAGTATTTGATAACCAGAAAGCATTGGGTTTATAATTTCTTTTGGATTTGCATGAAGATTAATATAAAGTATTTCGAAATTATGTAATAATATATAATGTGTATCTATTCACTTTAAAAAGTTTAAAATAAAAAACAAAATTAAAAATTTTGAAAAAACCCACGACGGTTTAATTGTATTTGAAAAAGGATAAAATAACTAGAAATCCCCCGCCTAAAAGAATATATGTAACGAGATGATGGGGACAACTTCGTCGGGGGCTGCAGTTGCAACCTCTATTTTAAATATAGTAGCTAACAGTATAGATTTCGTTCTTAAAGTTTTTAAAAGGAATACCAGTCCAACATCCAACCATCAAAACTGTAAATTCATATTAATATTTTAATTTTTTCCTAAACCTGTTTTAACAGCAAGAAAACCTAGGAGAAGTTAGCAAACTTAAAGTAATGGCAGCTCCGACGAAGTCGTCCCCATCATCTCGTTACATATATTCTTTTAGGCGGGGGATTTCTAGTTATTTTATCCTTTTTCAAATACAATTAAACCGTCGTGGGTTTTTTTCAAAATTTTTAATTTGTTTTTTTTAGTATGAAAATTATGTGTGACATTCGAATGTCATATGGTTAATTCGTATTGTAGACACGACGCATCATGTGAACGTTTGTTCGAGGTTGAAAATTCGATAATTATTGATTATATTTTAAAACAGCTTACCAGTTTTTCCTAGTGTGTTAAGACACTCCGTTCTCCACTTCTCGCCTAAAGTTGATACATGTTCGGGACGTTTGTGTTCCTGTATGACACATAATGTCTATGTAGCAAAAAAAAAATACCGGAGTAGTCACAGATAACCTAGTGTCGAAACACTACGTTCTCCAAATTCGAGATTACAAGTATGTTATGTACTTTTTTTTTTTAGCTTCACGCTGTGTCCCGCACACAGCAGGGTAGGCAAAGGGAACCTAGTGTTAAGACACTCCGTTTCCCACTTTCCGCCGAATTTGGAGGCTTGCGTGTTAAGTGGCGAAACTTAACGCCGCGCTTTACTTCGGCACCAGAGCGAAGGAAATGGAAATATTAAATATTTTTACTATTCGAGTGGGAAATCGAACCCACAACCAGTCGTTTACAGTCACAAGCTTGTGCCACTGGGCAACGACTGGCTACCATCTTATGTACTGAAGCAGAAAAACGAAAATTTAAATACTGTCGTTCATCCGAGAGGAAATTAAACCCACAATCAAATGCGTTTACAGTCAGGCGTTATCCTGCTACACCATGATGACCTCGGTCGTTTATTTTAAATTGCACCCGAACTACGAATTGTACATGTAATCTTGATATGATCTTAGATCTTAGCCAAAGAGAACCTAGTGTTTAAAGACCTCAGTCCATCATCCATGTCCACTATATCAAATCATAATACTAGTTGTTCAACTGTACTAATACATGCATAATTATACTGTACTAATAGTCAATTAACACAATGTCAGTATTGTCTGTCCTACCAAAAGAGACCGGGTCAGTAGGCACTACTGTTGTGAAGAGTCGGTCAAAAATTGAACAGTTGCTTTTTTATTATTATTTTTTCATTTTCATGTTGTATCCACATAGTAGAATAGATACAGGGCAGCAAGTGTTAAAACGCTCCGTTCACCACTTTCCGCTGAATTCTGGAGGCAATTCGTGTTAAGTGGCGGAACTTAACGCCGCGTCGTTCCTCGACATCAGTGCGAAGAAATGGGAAATTTTGAATATTTCCATTTCTCGAGTGAAAATTGAACCCATAATCTGTCGTGTTACAGTCACACTTTGTGCCTCTATTCCACGACTGGCTTTAAATTTCAATGTTAAATTGAAACACCATATATTAAAGAATAACATCTGAGAGTATCCTACGTTGCATTATCTAGTATGCGGTCATACCAGAACTCGTCTCTCCCAGCGGTAAGCGGTTTTATAATATAAATAACCTTTTAATATTATCTCTGCTATTCATATTACATTATGATATTTCAGCCATGTTATTTGAAACAGATTATTTAATGCTAGTGTGTAATAATTTTAATTATGAAATCATTTATTTAAACAGAAGCCATAATGGCACAGTGGAATAGTGTAAGACTGTAAACCGTGATTAGATGTGGGTTCGATCCCTACTCGGGATGGAAAAAAAAATAAATGACGTGTTTGACTGATATCAAGTCTTTTTTTTTATTTTTTTTTATTTTTTTTTATAGCTTCACGCTGTATCCCGCACACAGCAGGGTAGGCAGAGGGAACCTAGTGTTAAGACACTCCGTTCCCTACTTTCCGCCGAATTCGGAGGCTTGCGTGTTAAGTGGCGGAACTTAAGGCCGCGCTTTACCTCGACACCAGAGCGAAGAAAATGGAAATATAATGTCCACTCCTCGAGTGGGAATCGAACCCACAACCAGTCGTTTACAGTCACACGCTTGTGCCACTGGGCCACGACTGGCCATATAGACTGGATTATATAGATAAATTTACTGTACTGATATCAAGTCAGTACAGTAAATTTATCTATATAATCTTTGAAGTACAGAATCTGACTGTACACGTAATCGAAGATCACATGGGGATGTGGGGATCAATGGGGATTACACCCCATTCGGGAAAGCTGACAGTAGAGTGTGATGACACTTTGTTCTATCTGCCTACCATGCTAAGCGAGATGAACCGGAAGGCTGTCAAGAAACACTTAAAAGTTATTTCACATGTTCGCATATGGTATAACCTGGGGGGACACCCCCATGGTATCCCCATTTTAAAATATAAAATGACTATTCTAATAGCAACAGACATACAGATCTATATCACTTTGATTATAATCTGATTATAATATTGCCTACTGTTGTACTGGTGGTTCAAAAGTCTGTTTCGTTGTGGTTTAACTCTTCCTGAGCTATTTGTAGTAGACCTTTGAAATTTGGCAGGGCATTATCGAGCACAGTGTCTTGTGTGCTGTGAAGTTTTTTGGTGACAATTGTAATTGTAGGTTTTGAATAAATGGTAATTAAATGGTCAAAAAGAGCCCATAGACTTAGGCTGTGGAACGTTAAGTTAAGTGTTATGTTGGTCTTAAGTGTTTGCTTTTCAAACTTTTTTAACATGTAATAACATTAAATATGTACTTCGCTCAGCTCTTCCCGCCATGCAGAGCAAAGAGGCGGTTCCTAGTAAGTATTACGCTTGGATAGCCAGATCTTATTGTACCGCTTACATACATTCTAAGATGTGCAGAAGCGCGGCTTAGTGATCTGAACACATATACGAGCGCCATAGATTCTATTCAAAATTGCTTCTGAAGCCAGTAAATTTGTTTCCCAGAGTATTTTAAAGCAATTTTTAGTAGCTGATATGAATTATTCGTATATATACCTAACATAACTGTGAATATATGAACCACAAAGTAATTTAAAAATCATTTTCACATACATCTTTTTTTATTAATTACATATTTTTGAAAAATACATTCAGGGCGAACACAATACGTTGCTATCGTAGCGTAATTTAGCTTTTAACATTTTTAGATGCAATCTATTAAAATATTTTGATGAAAACAATTTTAGTATACGAAAATGGTGACAACAGCTAAATCTTATATCGAAAATTAGGGCAATCTAAAAAGCTTTAGTAAACGCTATATTGGCTGGACACTAGAAACTAGAAGCCAGTTGGAAATATGTTTATTATAAACAGTTTTATAAAAATTTTACTAAATAATTCTAGCATTGACAATGCTGTAGCCTTTTGTGATCTAAAATTACATGTATAGAAGAACAATAATGATTTTTGTCAATAGAACATTCTTGATTGGGGTAAAATGCTAGGGAGGCAGCGTCTGACTGTAAACATATTATTTGGATGTAAGTTTGATTCCCACTCCGGGGAAAGATTGATTTAAATCATATTCACTTAACATAAGGTAATAGAGGCCAGTCGTGGCGCAATGGCACGAACGTGTGACTGTAAACGACTGGTTGTTGTATCGGTTCCCACTCGAGGAGTGGAAATATTTAATATGTATTTCCATTTCCTTCGCTCTGGTATTAGAGGCAAAGCGCGGCGTTAATTTCCGCCACTTAACACGCAGTGCCTCCGAACAAGGCAGAAGGTGGGGAACGGAGTGTCTTAACACTATGTTCCCTCTGCCTACCCTGCTGTGTGCAGGATACAGCGTGAGGCTAAAAAAAAACTTAACATAAGTAGCAATATATAATCGTAGTGGTCGTTATCGTCTCAACCGTACGACGCCCACTACTGGACATAGGCCTCCCCCAAGGATCTCCACGACGACCGGTCCTGCGCTTCTCGCATCCAATATTTAGTACGATTACTTAACACACAATTCAGGCGGAAATTACAATCTGTCTAGCCCGCTGCGAGAAATGCATGAGTCTGTAATAAAATAAAAATATATTATTTTAATACATTATTGCTTTTATTTTTAAACATCAATAAGAATATCAATTTCATAACTAATTTTTAATGACTAGCAGACTAGCTTTTTTTTTGGTATGTGCTAATTTGATCAAGCAATTGCTAAATAAAATTACGAGCAATATATCTTCTCTACATCTAACTACACCTTTTCACATAGCAGAAAGAACATAGTTGCAAGACACTCCGCCCTTCACAACCAACTACAAAATTAAAAAAAAATCTCTTCCCAAACTTTCTATTTCGCGTACACAACATTAATTTAAGATAAGCCCAGCATCACCATTATCCATTACACAAGTACAACATGTACTGATAAATTAAACCAACTTTCTATGACTCAGAAAGTAGCAAATGTATATCGACTTTGTGGACCAAGCAAGCTTCCAATAGATAGTTCAGATGTAAGCACAAACTAGTTCTGACGGTGAAAGTCGAGCTTTCTTCGCTGCCTTATGCTACTGTCTAGCTGTGTTTAGGCTCCAATGATTTAATATAACTGCATTGGATAGAAATGCACTATGTTTTTGTTATTGCAAGCGTTTTGAAAGGTAAATGGATAAAAAATGGTGGAAGTTTTTTTGAAAATACTTGAGTTCTGTGTAATTAGTTTGATGTGTATTATATTCTTCAGTATAATTAATTTGTTCAAAATAATTGTTGAAAAATAATAAAAGCGGGTTGATTTCTTTACATTAATTTTATGACAAAAACATTTTTCACGAAGAAGCCATAGTGACGCATTGAGGCAGTGTGTGTAAAGGCAATTTATTGGTTATATCGTTGGATCTACATTTGCAGGAATATTTAAAATATATTTAATTTATTTTCATTTCTTCTCCGTCCTTGTACGACTAAGCGCGATGTTGATTTCCGCCATTATGAAGTTGCGGAAATACTTATACGTATTACATAGAATTTAGGCTGAAAATAGGGGAAGGAGTGTCTTACTTAACGTTAAGTTTTCTCGGAATGGCGATGCATCGATCGATAAAATCGTGTATATTTTTGTTACACAAAAACTACAATATTTTTTTTGAAAACAAGACTTTTGAATATATTACAGTAGTCTGTGGAGTAGAGTTCTCATCGTCTCTCCACATACATTTTTTTATTTCCTTTTATGGAAAAATGGAGGAAATGGAGACAAGGCAAAAAGCAGAAAAAAAACTATTCATTTACTTAAAATACAATATATTTTGATCCTCTACTTGCATTAATTGATATCAAATTTATTACAAATATATCTTAATTTTACATAAGTTCATAGATATTTGGATGTAATCACACGTCGTTGGATACACGTCACTTGTCTTATCATGCAGCCCTCGTGTCAGTTGGCGCCAGGTGACTAATTTAGCATTCTCTCTACTCACTTGGAATTCCTCTCATTCAGAAACACGTTTGGTTATATCAGCTTATACGTACATACATATGTATATAATACGCATACTGTAATGATTCACGGATTACATTGTATATTCGAAAATAATACATTTTCTTAGAAGAAATTGGCGATTCATCGATACTTTTTTCTTTTTTTTTGTTGAAATGATATGCTGTGTTAAAAGATCCTGTTTCTAAGTAAATCAAAGCTTGTCAGACGTTTATACATTCATATATACAAATATATTAAATAGAAAAGTACGTTTATTTGTTTGTTTGTCCTTCTTTCATGTCGAATTGAAGCGAGTTTATGTTATTTTTTTATTAGGTAGACATAGTTAAGAGGTGGATTTCTAAGAGACGCAGGTTCAAATCTTGCCTTCATACTTTACATTTCCTAAATATTTTTTCCAAACTCATTTTTACTTTAAAGATGGAGTGATTCTTAAACCCATCACAAAATAGAGAGTGACGTAGTATACCTTTAACCGCGGTAAATCATGTCATTCCTATAGTCAGATATTTTGTGATGGGTTTAAGAATCACTCCATCTTTAAAGTAAAAATGAGTTTGGAAAAAATATTTAGGAAATGTAAAGTATGAAAGCAGGATTTGAACCTGCGTCTCTTAGAAATCGAACATGCGTTCTGACTTCTCTGCCATGCACTCTACATCCGGCTGTGTCGAAATTCTTATATGCTTATTACAATTTACTTTTGTTGTTCGCGTCACTGTAAAGAGGTCTTACAAATTTCTACTACCCAAAGATGCTTCCACGAAGAATCGTTTGGCGCGGGTTCGAAACCCGCTGCGTTCTATTTTTTTACGTTTCCGAAAAGTCATTTTTAACCTAAATATGAGAAAAACTTTTTATAAATGTAAAAAACTATTTAATATAACATTTATTTAAAACGTATTCAAAGATGTAGGTTATTTTTAATTCCTATTAACTATGGGAGTAACGCCGCAGATAACAGCTAGTTATCTTTATAAATAATTTGAGCTCGGATATAAAATGTCACATCCCAGCGAGCTCATACAGCCATTCGTCTTGAGCTTGATCTCTCTCCATCCATGTCAGTCCACCGTCCGTCCCATAATAGAAAGTAAAATATATATGTTTTCAGTAATATTATAAAGGAAAAGATTTTTTGTGCGTTTGTTTATTAGGAATAAGCCTATTCTAATTTTATTCAAAGTCAAAGTCCAAGTCCAATAATTTTATTCAAAATAAGAAGTTACAAGCTTCATTTTTTGAACGTCAAATAGTTTACCACCTTTCCTTTCAGAGTTTTTTTTCTGTTTTTTTTTTCACAGATTTCGTTTCATCTAAAAACATCCTGATAATTTGAGTTACGTTAGCAACTTGTAGGCTGATGCCGTCTTGGCTCAGTGGAGTAGCGTCTAAATGTAAACATGATGGTTACAGGTTCAATGGGGATTGGTTATATATTATTGTTATTCCTTTTGTCTGATACCTAAGACATATTGCGGGGTTGTGTTCCGCCAATGAAGATGAAAGTGTCTCCATTCTGTAGTTTCAACAGAGTACCTCGGCAGGGTCTCGCTAACTATGGTGCTAAGCGGATAAAACATGTGAAATTGTGATTGCTACCAATATACAATTCATTTTATTTTAAAAAATACATCTTTTTTTAAAATATTATAACCCAAAAAATAAAAAAATCATGATTATTTAATAATGACTGAGAAAATTACTGATGATTCGCAAAAGTAACTACAGATTTATTTTACTCATCGTTCCCTCGCAGTAGTTTGAAGCTATCCAACGACTCAGGACGATATTTTTGAAAACAAAACACATTTAAATATTTTATTACGCTTATATATTTCACAATATATTGTTAGTATTGTATTTAAGAAACTGTGTCATACAGATTATAAATTTATTCCGTAATAACCTTGTCCTTATATGGAAATGCACGTAGCTGATTGATACAATTGAAAATAAACATATATTTTTATTATTTATATTGAAAGTTTACTAGCACTTTTCCAGTAGTCTAGTGAAACGTATATTAGTCTTATTACAAATGATCTATTCATTGTAATAGTATAATTTTACATTTAACAAATTTTACTCGAGGCAGCTAACTTACAAAAAAGTGGTCTTTCTTATTGTGTATTTATGAATCTTATAAACTCTAGTACTAAAATTGTACGAAAAAAAGTCATTTATACTAAAAAAACAATATTTAAAAAAAAATACGGGCCATAAATTCATAATGTGTTAAAAAATATACTAAATAACGAAATTTTTAACACACTATGAGTAAAGTATACTAAATTAGGATCTTCTATCAAATAATTATATAAACATTTGTATGTATATCTCGATATCTGCCACATACAACATATGTACATACAAAGACGCCATCGTGGCATTCGACAACCTACGATGAAGGTAAATCGAGAGATTTATGACTATAAAAATTTTTTTATATTGGTAAATACACAAAAGTATATCTATATTTCATTCGTTAAATGTAACGAGTATTATTCTAACGTTGCTATACGCGGAGGAATGTAATATCAATGCTACGTGCGATTCCTTTTATGGCTTACTATTTCCATCGGGAATCGCTGACCTTATTGATATGCGGTTTTCACTGCCCTATAAATCTAGAATTATGTATATAGAGACACATAGAGACACTTATAAAAGCTTTTAACATTAGTTTAATATATTTTTACACTAGTGGCCCGCTCGCGGCTTTTCCGCGTGGACTGCCTGATTGTTTTGTTATGTTACTGACCTCGGTGGTGGATTATTGAAAAATAAAGTAGCCTATGATTGACCTTCAATTATTAATTATATTTATTCCGAAATTCATTACAATCGGTCAAGCGGTTCAGTTTTTTCATATAAACTTTGATCTCCTATTTCAACCCTTTAGCGGTTAATTTTGAAAAAATAAGTAGCCTATGTTAGACCCATGGTTATTTACTACTTTCATTCTAAATTTCATCCAAATCGAACCGGTAGATTAACTGTGGAAGCGTGACAGACAAACACACAGACTTTCGCATTTATAATATAAGTATGGATTCACAAACTACAAAAATATCTTGAAATTAAATAAATTTCTTACAAACTCAAGTATTTTAATCTTACAACGTAAGATTCTATCTTCGTTGTTTGTATATTTATCATGTTAATGAACCACTTTTTCAATGTCTGTCCTTAACCGCTTATCTCATCAACTACGTAACGATAACATACTGATACAGTAATTGTACACGTTTATATTTATAAAGAAGGCTGTGATAGCTGTAACTTACGCTAACATCCACAGTAATTGCGATCCTCTATCAGTTTGATAAAATATCGACTTGGAATGACGTCACCGTCGCAGGCGCAAAGAGATCAAGCAACCGCCTAAATATAGAACGTAAACATCTTAAGTGAATCATTGTATAATGTTAAATAAGCTAACAATGCTGTAATTGTTCCTCAATAGGTGGACTAAAGTAGTAAAAAAATTTGGTATCACAAAAAAAGGCGCGTCAAAATTAGGGTGAGGGGGTCGGTACAAAACATAACCTCCAAATGTTAGGCTATTGTCCGTAAAAAATGCAGGCATGGCGTGAGCCGGAACGCTGGCCGGCTGAGCGAGTGCGAACGAACCGTCCAACTTCGAGTCAGTCTGCATCCAACCGAGCCAGAGCCCGCGTGCCACGCCGGCTCCCAACACTCGATAACTTAACAAAATATAATTGCATGAAGTCATCGATTAAATTAAGTGCCGTGAAACCTTTCCGTTGTTATTATATTTATGCCGCACAAAGGATAGATAGAGTTGCCAAATTCAAATTGTTTATGTCCAAGTTTGACAGTGAACTCTACAAGTGTCCGTGAAAAAGTTTGGTGCGATCTTATTGGCTGATTTTGTTTTGATTTTTGTGTAACTTAAGGATGAACGGGACGCCAGCTAGAAGGCCGAAGAGCGCCTTTTCTGAAACGGTCAGTTTTATAATATATATATTTATGTTATCTATATAAATAATACACCAGGTGAGATAGAGCGATAAGTTTATCTTTATAGCAATAATTGTGTCACATACGTACATATGAATATCAATAACATAAATTTATGTAATGAAATAAAATCTAAAACATGTGTTATGTGGAATTTTAAAATAAAAAAAAAAAATAATATAGAATAGTAGTCAAAGTTAGCAGAGAGCGAGACGACTTACACGAGCAGGACAACACAAAGGTGATTTGACCGCGTGAAACGTATCAGTCGTTGCAACCGTAAACAAGTATACTACTGCCTGTATGTTGTAGAGAACGGGTATAACTCATAGAAGCGATATCATTAGAACTCTACATTACTACATAAAAACTTTACTCTTTAAATTGCACTAAGTAATTCTTCTATTGTAATTATTTTAATATATTATAATATGATAATTTTAATATATAACAATATATATTTTAATATATTATTTTAATATATTATAATATATATTATTATATATTAAAATTATCAAATTTTAATATATAATAATATATATTTTATTTTTATTTTTTTTAGCTTATATATAGGTCTAATACTGGTATAAAAAAAATATATAATTTATTTTTTAGTTTTACGCTGTATCCCGCACCCAGCAGTGTAGGTAGAGGGAACCTAGTGTTGAGACACTCCGTTCCCCACTTTCTCCTAAATTCGAATAATATATATAGTATAATATTAAATACCACTATTAATATATTATACTCAATTCATAACTCGACATGTAGTGTCTCTAATTCGGGCGGAAAGTGGAGAACGAAGTGTCTTAACACTAGGTTCTCTGATAACCTTGTTATAAAGGAAATTGCGTGAATCTATATATAAATTGTATTAGATGTATTAAATGTAATTGCTGTTCCCGACAAACTACTTGACGTTTACCGAGAGCTCTCGGTCACCTCTTGATTAAACTGTTTTGCTTCGCTTCGAAAATGTATGTTGATGATTACAATAGTTTTATACTATATATGTATAGTTTTAATACAAAACATATAAATCGTTTTTATTACTCAGTATATATAACTCTCGCAGTGGCACAAGCGTGTGACTGCAATCGACTGCTTGTAGGTTCGATTCCCACTCGAGGGGTGAAAATATTTAATATTTCCATTTTTTTTGCTTTGGTGCCGAGGTAAAGCGCGGCGTTAAGTTCCGCCACTTAACACGCAATGCCTCTGAATTCGGCGGAAAGTGCGGAACGGAGTGTCTTAACACTAGGTTCCCTCTGTCTACACTGCTGTGTGCGGGATACAGCGTGAAGCTATTAATTTTAATAGAGGTTTGTCTTTTATAATAGAGTATAGAAGCCGAATTATACTATGAACTTAATGTTAAAAAACCCATTAAAATAAACACATAAATTATTATTTTAATAGATTTTTTAAAGTATAAATTAAGTTCAAATTTCTTACCTAAAAATGTATGTTGACAGTTGCAACATTATACTATGTATGTTTTTAAAAAGTAATTAGTATATTTTAATGCAAAATATAACGTATTTTGTTATAATTACTACATATAACATTAAAAAAATAATAGTTGTATTAAAAAAAGAATAATATTTTCCCAAACCGGTTATATGAAGCAATATACTTATTTTGGAATGTGACTCTGTTATAATATACCTACTAAAGCTTAAATATCTTTTATGAAAAAAAATAATAACTAGGAAAGCGATGAACGGAGTGTCTTAACACTAGTTCCCCTGTGACTACCCTGCTATGTGCAGAATCAAGAGTCAAATAATATAATGAAAATAAATCGAGGTATCAAAGAGTTCAAATTTCGTTCCTAATGTTTATTTTCAACCTATTTGAAGTACGATTTCTAATTTAAAAATAAATTTAAAAAAATGTTGTTGAACAACCACTTATATTACAATTGAGGCTAATCGAACTATCTTGTCCCGCTAGAAAGGATCACATGCTCAGCTACTTGACTATCAACTAGAATACAGTAAGATTTGAATAACACTTGGCAACAGAATAATGACTTAAAAACTGTGATATAGACAAAAAATTTCTTAAACCGGATTAGTCGTGGGGCTAGTTCTGGGGCAGTGGCACAAATTGTGACTGTAAAGTGACTGGTTGTGGGTTCGATTCAAACTGGAGGAGTAGAGATATTTAATATTTCCATTTTCTTCACTCTGGTGTCGAGGCAAAGCGCGGCGTTAAGTTCCGCCACTTAACACGCAATGCCTCCGAATTCGGCGGAAATTGGGAAACGAAATGTCTTAACACAAGATTCCCTCTGTTTACCCTGCTGTGTGCGGGATACAGCGTGAAGCTAAATAAAAAAAAATAGTCGTGAATATTTAGGTACAAAAAACATTTTACAAAAACATGACGTTTTGAACTTTTAAAAATAGGTCGTGGTCGCAGGTGGACTGATTAAATATTGCTAAATTCACATATCTTATTATTATATCTGAGGTTCTTAAACATACAATATTTATAATATAGAAATCAATTTTCACAATACAATATTTATAATATAGAGATCACTTGTACGTAAAAGAAGTGAAATTCGTTTGCGAAATTAACAATGATTTTTGACAATTTAATAAAAACAGAATTATCAAATATTTTAAATAAATTTTGCAATCAAACTATTTTCAACCGGAATAATCATGTGTAGTGTATTTGGTATTCGAAAATATATTTGTTAGAAAACCCGACGTTTTCAATATCCGGTCAAAATAGTTACATTTCAAATAGTAATATCTCTTTAAAAATTTAAACAATATTTAAAAAATCTTTTAATTTTTTTGTAAATGCTACGAATTACACACCAACGCTTCGAATTTCGAACGCCAAGTGGAAAACGGAGTGTCTTGTCACTAGGCTTTCTGTATATGTCGAACGTAAAGCTAAAACGCGACTTACATAGTTTGACCATTAATGTAAATTTATTATGTATATATTTACTTAAAATAGTGTTGAATACTAAAAATAGTCCCTTTGTGGTGTTTATAGGTCAAGTGCTTCGGTCAAGTTGATTTTGAGTCGATATTTTATTTACCTTGAACCTTGCAAATGTCACGCTTAAGTTTGCATACATTTGAAAAATTAAAAAATATAATATATTTCGTATAATATGTTTGCATAATTAATTAAGAATGTGTAATCTTTTTTTTAATTTGGTAACATTTTTAATATTATACACTATGTAATTACTACAACCGCTTCTGACCAAGGTAAGTGGAGCTTTTATACAAATTTACATTTAATAACTAACAGACAGTCATATGTCTCAACTGCCGTTTATCTTAAAGTGGCGGAACTAACGCCGCGCTTTACCTCGACACCAGAGCAAAGAAAAACAAAATATTAAATATTTCCACTCCTCGAGTGGGAGTCAAACCCACAACTAGTCGCTTCACAGTCACACTTTGTGCTTCTGCGCCACGACTTGCCCCTTTCATTTTACTGTTACTCTTTTTTTTCATTACTCATAATGAGTAAACTTTAGTAAAATATATCATTCCTATCTTAGCTTCGTTTCTAGGTTCTTATTTAACTGACACTTTGTGTTTCACTTTACCGCCGTGCTTTGTCTCTTACCAGAGTAGAGAAATAAGTCCCCTGAGAAGGAATCGAACACACGACCAATCGTATTTACAGTCAGACGCTGTCCCATTGTGCCAAGATAGCCTCAAATATTACTTGTAAATATACACATAGAATAAAGTTACCCTCGCACGCTTCTAAGGTTATTGATTAAAAAAATGAAATAATTAAATTTTGCACATCTCACAAAAAGGTAACACTGATAACCAAAAAATAAACAAACATCGAGAAACGGTTTAAAATAAACCAATGAAAATTGACCGTCACCCGCTTAATACCTCGTTAAAATTCACACCACACCGGCCGTATTAAATTATACGATTTTACGTTATCATGTTGAAAAATTGTCTATATTTTAGCATTAATTATAAATTAAATATGAAATATGTTATCAAGTGTGTGGTAATGTAATGATTTTATTGATAAAAGCATTATAACATTAGTTTATAAAAAGCTAAAATTGTAATATTCCTATTTCTGTAGGAATTTCGAAAAAAAATAGTGCTACCTTCTTTGCTAAGAAACAAAACTAAGGCACATACTTTTCAACCTTTTATTCCTAAAGACATTTAAAGAAGAAAACGTATAAAAATTTAAACTCAGCGAAATTCGAACCCGCGCCTTCCGATACCGTCCAGGCGCTCTCACCACTGAACATCCATTGTTTCGAATCCCGCTGCGTTCAAAATTTTTATACGTTTTCTTTAAATGTCTTTTCCAATTTTCTTAAGTGTGGAAAAACACTTTAAACATGTTTAAAAGTACTTCTATTTCTATTTTATATGCCTATATATCGTTTTTATATGGGTTATATCTATATACGTATTATATTTTATATCTCTATTTTCTTCGCTCTGTCGTGGCAGTAAGGTCCGCCACTTAACCCGCAGTGCCTCCAAAATTCGGCGAAAAATGAGAAAATCAGTAATGGGAGTGTCTTAACACTATGTCATATAACATAAGTAGATTATTTACTTCAACTTTTCTTTTATTTTAAACTTTTTCAACTATTTAACAAAGCGAAATTGTTAATTATTTAATAACAAAATTTAAAAAAGCAAAACTTATTTTTCAATTTATGAAAAGCAAATAGCATTTCCAACTAATTTTGATGATTCATTAGTTATTTTAAAGTATAAGTTTAAATTCATCAAATCTGGCAGTCATGGTTTTTAATTAGTTCATTCTTTTACAATAACACCTTTTAGGCCTTATGAAGTGAAGCTAAACATAAAAATTAACAGCTCACTTCCTGTCTATTTTCTAAACATTCGATTGCAAAAGAGGAACTATATATACTTAACGCATTGTAGAATTCAGCAATGGTGTATAAATATAATTTATATTAAATATTCAAAATACGTAATTTCAATCTTCTCAACAATTTAAGAAAATGGTAAAGAAATATGTACCGATATACATAATCATGTACCTAATTGAAAGGAACAAGTGAAGACGAGATTTTGTGAACAAAGAAATTTGTCTTACCTAGCCGTCACGAAAGATTTTAATAATACCACTGTTAAAAAAAATAATTAAAAAACCACAATTAGCAGTTTTTTTTTAGCTTCACGCTGTATCCCGCACACAGTTGGGTAGGCAGAGGGAACCTAGTGTTAAGACACTCCGTTCCCCACTTTCCGCCGAATTCGGAGGCTTGCGTGTTAAGTGGCGGAACTTAACGCCGCGCTTTACCTCGACACCAGAGCGATGAAAATGGAAATATAATTTCCACTCCCCGAATGGGAATCGAACCCACAACCAGTCGTTAATAGTCACACGCTTGTGCCACTGGGCCAGGACTGGCCACTATTAGCATTTATTTTATACAATTTCTAAGGAAATCACACACGGGATGACAAAGTTATCTGATTACGTCAGAGGAATATATACAAAAAGCATAGGATATATACAAAAAAAAGGACATACTCATGTAGTAAAATAAACATTGCCGTAGTAACTTTACACGAACGTACAAGAATGTGCCATAATTGATAATTGATGAAGTGAAGTGATAGTGTGTACTGCTTATTTTATTAATTTGATGTGCTTCGACCTTATAAATAATATTAGGTTCTACTTCTCCATATAAACTTATTACTTTCAACTCCTAATTTCAACTTCTTCGTCCTTATAGCAGATTTTTTTTCGCTATTAATATAATAACTAGTAACCTTGACTGTGCGGAACGCATTGCTTCAGCAACGTATGTCACTTTATATAAAAGTACTTGTAAGTCAAACATATGTTAGTATTCTAATACTTAGATCATTAATTTAATGTGTTTTTAATGCAATTTTGGACTTCTAAAATTATTCTCCATATAAATTTTAATTATACCAAATTTCATACTTTTCGGATCGCATAAAATAATATCAAAGATTTTTTTTCACAAATGAATACAAAGATGCTTATCTTAAATACTCACTTAAGGCATTTTAAATAAAGGATAAAGGATAAATATGGAACTTGCAAAGGTCATCGGTATAAAATAGTTATAGGTGTCTCTCATCAACGTATTTACGATCACCTTTACCATAAATAGATGTTATTAGCATTTATAGATTTTCTAAATCAGTAAATACATGTGTATTTTATATAGTTTTTACTTGAATTAATTTAAAATTTAAATCTAAGCTAATTTTCCTTATACTCTGAAGACTGAGTCAACAAATAGACGATAATTATGACTGTCTTTTTAATTGAAAAAGGCATTTAGAAAACGTATAAAAATCAATTCGAACCCGCGCCTCCTGAATACCGTCCAGGTGCTCTCACCGCTGAGCCATGTGTTTTACCACCAGCTGCGTCGAAATTCTTATACTCTTTATCACAACTTATTTTTGTTGTTAGCATAACTCAATTTTTTATACGTTTGCTAAATGTCTTTTTCAATTTTCTTAAGTGTGGAATAACACTTTAAAAATATTTACTGACTGATTTTTTAATTACTTTACAATTAATTGCTTCACATTTTTTCAAAGGTTTTTTTTAGAGTCAAGGAACACTATTTTCTGCTTTCCGCTTGAAATCAAGGCATTGCGTATTGACGCCCGCTTTTTCGTCTAGAGGGGAGCAATAAATGTAATTTAAATATAACCATTCCTCCGAGTTGGAATTGTACCCAGAATCTACCATATTGACTGTGCTATTCCAAGATGCAATAGGAACTCTTATTCCTTTATCACTCATAAGAAATAACTATTTTTATTGCCGTTCTTGAATTCATATTGTTTATTTTTTATTTTCATGCAATTCCAGTATTTTTTGGAATAGAATATATTACACCACCTTAACTTCAATATATTTACTATTTTACTTGGAAGTGGGGAACAGAGTGTCTTAACACTAGGTTCCTTCTGCCTACCCTGCTGTGTACGGGATACAGCGTGAAGCTAACTTGAAAAGCGTGAACGCTCATCCTTTCTTCACGTCTTTAGTCAGAGAGAGCCCAGTCAAGACACTCCATTCTCCGCTACAAATTAGTTATTTTCCTAACAAAAATTTATATATTTCAAGAGTTACTTATTTTAAAATATATAAACTTAGATATTTCCACCGTCATAAACGTTGTCAAGGCTTTTACTTTCATAAAATCTAACCATATTGCTTCAGAACGTACGATATATTCTTAATGAACTATAAAACATTTAGCTTATGTAAATATGTATATCTAGTCTTAATGATATCTCGTGAAAGCTGCTTTTCTACTTCAGTTTGTTAAGAAACCTATTTAAAATTGATGTATACAAATTTTAATACATATGGCTTACTAAGAAATTTCAAAGGTTACTGTGACTGAGTGGGACCTCATTTGGCTAATAACGTGGGTAAACTTGTGGGTTCGATTCCCACTCTGGGGAATATTGAGAATTCTCATTTTTCTCATCTCTGTTAAGACAAATTATGGTATTTCGGTAGTAAAGTAAGAAACGAAAAGTCTTGATACTAGATTCGTTCTGATAACACTGCAATGTGAGGAAAGCGAAAATCTAGGAGAAGAAGAAATGGTGTTCAATTTCAAACATGTTTAAGTAGTTCATAAATCACTCTTTAAAAAAGAAAATACATAAAATCTTATATATATTTTTTCTTTCTTTTTTTTATTATTATTTTATCTTCACGCTGTATCACGCACACAGCAGGCTAGCCAGAGAGAACCTAGTGTTAAGACACTCGGTTCCCCACTTTCCCTCGCGCTTTACCTCGATACCAGGGGAAGAAATTGGAAATATTAAATATTTCCACCCCTCGAGTGGGAATTGAACCCACAACCAGTTGCTTAACAGTCGCATTTTGTGCCTCTCCACCACGACTGGCCCAATCTTATATGTAACGTATGATTACATATATTTTACTGCTACCGGCTTTGTATGCGGATAGTACTGCGGCATATAATCAAATTTGAAGTCAAATAATTAACTTGACCGCTTTGGGCAAAGTAGCTTTGTTATATCAACGTCATTGAACAGTTCGGTTGTTACGACCAACATTACCTACTTTACGCTTTTACGGCTTACATAGTTTTAATGTATTCAAAGTTTAAATGTATTCATTTTTACTTTTGAAAAGTCTTTTATTCTTCAAAATATATAGTAGAAATTATAATTACAAAATTTTAGGAGTGTGTTTTATACTTCGTACAATATATGTAAAAATCATGCAATAGTAATAAAACTGGTTTTTTTCGTGATTTTTACACAATTAAAGTGTTCGAATCTATTTTCTTAACATATATTTTCGAATACCAAAACTATACGAGATTAATCCTGTTAAAGATAGTTCTATTTCAAAATGTATTAGGATTTTTTTTGTATTAAAAAAAATGTTTTAGTTCTCCCGTATATCGTCCTAACAAGAACATCAGGTTAAAGTTATAAAAATATAATATAACTGGACGCAAATTTACAAAGGATATTGCGTTATAAAAAAGTGCCTATAAAAATAATTATAGAACAACCTCTACTTGCAGTTCTTTTTACAAATGTATACTGTATACATTAGTAAGTGTTATATACTTAGCATTTCTTTTTTCTTAGACATTACATTACGTAGTATTTTGTAGTCAGAATCAAAACACTCCCACTTGCCGCCCAAAATATCTCCACTTTCCACACCAGACAGTGGTTGTATCATCTGATCGGAGAAATGGAAATAATTTAAATATTCTACTTAGTTAGGGCCTGTCGTGGCGCAGTGGCACGAACGTGTGACTGTAAACGACTGATTGTGGGTTTGATTTCCACTCGAAGAGTGGGAATATTTAATATTGCCATTTCCTACGCTCTGGTATCAGAGGTAAACCGCGGTGTTAATTTCCGCCACTTAACACGCAATGCCTCCGAATTCGGCGGAAACTGGGGGACGGAGTGTCATAACACTAGGTTTCCTCTGCCTGCCCTACTGTGTGCGGGGTACAGCGTGAAGATAAAAAAAATCTACTAAGTGAGAATTGAATCAACAACTATCGTACATACAATCAGACTTACTACTACTGCACCACAATGACTTCATTTATTTTTCAAGAACAAACAGGCAGGAAATCTGACTTCAGTGTTCTCTTTATATCCATTTATATTGTTTATATTTTAAACAATGTCAAGGTGGTATGAATCCACAACCTTTAACTGAGAGAGGAACTACGCCAAGATAGCATCATAAAATGGTTGCAATTTTTTATATTTATTTATTCTGATAAAAAAATAATAAATTATGAGCCGCTAGCAATTTCCTGTCTAAGCATAAGTCGTCTGAGAAATGCGTAGAATTTTAATTACTACATTTACAATATTTATGTTATAAATATTGTATTTTTTCAGTTTCTCATTTTTTTCCACAAAGTCAGGGAGAACCTAGTGTCAAGACACTTCGGTCTAGAATTTCTGCTGGAATTTAAGATATTAAGTGTTAAATGACAGAATTGCTACGCTTTGTCTTAATTACCAGATCAGAGAAATTAAAATAATTTAAATATAATCATTACCCTGACTGGGAATCTAATCCACAACTGTCGCATTTACAATCAGACGCCTCGACGGCATCCATAAATATATATATTTTTTTCTTTCCTTTTTAGCTAGCAGTAGTATGGGCAAAGGGAACCTAGTGTCTCCTCCTCCTCAAGTGGGAATGGAACCCACAACCAGTCGTTTACAGTCACACGTTCGTCCCACTGCGCCGCAACTGGCCCCAAAAAATAAATTTTAATTGGAAAATTAAAAATGTTGGCTCATAAATCACATTTTTAACAATCTGTCACAGTCAGAGGCTCGTTTACGATGCAGGTGTTATGTAAAGTCGTTATATAACCAGCATTCCCAAATAAATTGAGATAGATCTTCATATGCCAAACCGCAGTGGAGTGTATCGAAACCTTTTAATACAGAAGAATTGAAAGATCAAATAAATCTTTTAAAACTTATACCAATATTGCCAACTATCTTAAATTGTTAGTTGTCGGATGTGAACTTATTAAGGTTAGACAACGATATATATCTGTCTGTAAAGACTAAATACTAAAGTAGTAAATAATCGAGGGTCAAATTTCAAAAATCAACCTTTAAAGGGTTGAAAGGCGGGACGAAATTTAATATGAAAAATCTAAACCACTTGGCTGATTGTAATGAATTTTGGAATAAATTTGATATAGTTGATAATCGAAAGTTAAATAAACGCTAATGTATTTTTCAAAAATCCACCCCCGATGCAATTGCAATATAACTAAACAGTTATTTAGTTCGCATGGCGAAGTCGCGAGCGAGTCGCGAATTGAAAATAAAATAGGAAAAAACGCTGCTTCACGTTTTTTCCTGCATTGCACCTTTCTATCTTCTTCTTTACACTATGATGTCTTTATCTGCGGGAATAAAGATGATAATGTTTTTTTTTTAAGTTTATATTATATTGAGGTAATCGGGGCGCAATGGCGCAATTTATCTGTAAACACCATTAGTTATGGTTTCGATGCTCACACCACGAAATGATTATATTTATTATTATTTTCACATCTTCATAAGTGTAAAATAAATCACAGTGTTAAATTTTGTCACTCAACACGTTTATACATCTTATTCTACTGGAAAGTTGAGAATGGAGTGACATTAAGTTTTCTCTGAATTTCTCCCATTGTGCGGGAAAAAGAGTGAACCTGCAAAAAAAATCCAAAAAAAATTTTCTCGAAAAAAATGATTAAAATAATCAATAGTATACACAAATAATACTATTCTAAGTGCTTGTATAAAATATGGTTATCGAAGCGGTAATATTTAGAGAAATATTAATTTGAAACATTCCCGCAAACTGAAAACAGTTCCAATGAATTGATCAAACGCGGTTTTCAACGTAGTCTTGCATTGATACTATTGTGTAAATAATATAAATACTGTTCTTAGCTTTAACTTTGAGTAGTTTACTTCTAATTAATAAGTTACATTTATATAAAAATGTATAAGCGCCATCTTTGCTCAGTTAAAAGTTCTCGAGAATGTAAGCGCTACGGCTAGGAAATGAAGACGTAGAATAATTTTCCTCATATTGTTTTCATTATTTCCTTTGCTTAATTAACTTAATTTTAACATTTTTCTGCATATGAGAGTGGCATCAATGTTTAAGACAAAACTTATCACTTAGATTTTTAGCATAGATAGGTCTTTATTATGATACTGACTAGTTGTAAGTCGCAATTAAGGAAATTTGCATAAACTACAAGATGTAAAATTTAGTTTTAACTTGTTCTCCTTTGAATTTAATGACATTTTCCCTTAGATCTCCCTTTTTTTCCCCCAAGGATCTTATGATATATTAGTTAGATCAGAAAAGATATGAATAACTTGAGCGTTTTATATGGGTAAAACATTATAAACAATAGTCAATAAAGTAAGAATGGGTAAAAAATGAATCACTAAGTACTCTTTGCCTACGTATATCTGTTAATAGAGATAAAGAAATGACATTATAATGCTCGAACGCTAGAGTATTATCCACATTATAATTGTACTATTCAAAATAATATTAAAAGTTCCGCCATTATTAACAAAAGTTGAAAACTGTATAAAAAAGACCTGATATCTTTCTCATGCATAGCTTAAAGCAAAATGGCTTTTGTTGAAACTGACATTAAAGTTATGGAATCTCATCTGTCTAGTAAAAAAATTAACTCTAAGTAATGCAGTGGAAAACTCTCAATAAAAAGTGTCGTTTTTTTGAGCTTCACGCTTTTTTCTGCAAAACAGGGTAGTCAGGGAGAATGTATTGTCAAAGCGTTCCGACATTCTATCTGAATTCGACTTTGCGTGTTAAATAGCTTAACTTATTGTTATTGTTCTCCAGAGTGTAGAAATTAAAATAAGTAAATTATGATCATTCTTCTTCTTAAAATAAGTTAACTATGATCAAGTGGGGAACGGAGTGTCTTAACACTAGGTTCCCTTTGCCTACTCTGCTGTGTGCGGGATACTGCGTGAAGTTAAAAAAAAAAGATCATTCTTCGAGAAATGCTGACGCCGTCGTGGCACAGTGGGACACTGTCTACCTGTAAGAATTCAACGACGCGCTTTGCCTTAGGTACCAGACCGAAGAAATAAAAATTTAAATTTAATTATTCCCCAAGTGGGAATCGAACCCATAACAATCGCAATTAATACTGCTTTATTGCACCACAATGGTCACATAATTTATTTAAATCATATGACCAGCTAATTCTTAAGTACATATATAAATATTCAGGAAAATGACTTAAACATGAAACCTTTGATATCTTTAGCCGCCACTAGAATACTTCTGTATTCGTATTTTTGCAATTGAAATTCGACGACATTATTAAGTCAGGAGCGAGAATGGTGCAATCGGAATGCAGTGAATCACCCCGCGTTGTCTGCAGAAATAGTTTTAGAACAACCTCTACACGTAGTCCTTTTTAGAAATTCTGTGGATAGTATAGTATAGTATACTTAATATGAATATTTATCATTATAATTCTTTTTTTATTTTTTATCATAATTTAAATTTTTCACTGTCTACCCTGCTAGAAATGTATATATAAATGTATATATCTGCATCCATGTAGATATGTATACATATATATAATTTAAATTTTATTTTGAATTATGATTTAAATAGAGTATCATTTCTTTTTCCCGTACATATACCTACGTTTTAACGTGTATTTATTTTATTCCTGCAACATACGTATAGTAATATTTTTTAGTACTTTTTATATGTTTTTTAAAAATATTTTTCGAATCTGTTAATAAATTCAATTTAACCCCATTGTTAATTGCGTAAATTAAATATAATTAATTTCTTTAGAGCTCGTACAAAAAATATAAATCTATACTTACAAGTATATTATAAATGCTAAAGTCCATACCGGTTCGATCTGGATAAAATTTAAAATGAAAGTAGTAAAACATCCAGGGTCAAACATAGGCCACAAATTTATTCAAAACTCAATAGAGGATGAAAGTTTATATGAAAAATCAAACCGCTTGGCCGATTGTAATGATTTTTGGCATAAATATAGTTGATAACCCAACCTAACACCTTGGGTTACCAACTATATAGGCTACTTTATTTTTCAAAAGTCCACCACCGGGTTGCAATATAACGAAACAGTTATGTAATTCATGCGGCAAAGCCACGGGCGGGCCGCTAGTAATAAAATATATAATACATATTGTGTATGTTTTAGCAACTTCCCGCTTTTACCAATACATTTTCCCCTTTCTCGTGGTATTATGCGTAGGGTATTCAAAAAAGAACCTAGTATCAACATACTTTATTCTCCATTTTCCTCCCAAAATCGAAAAATTGCGTGTTGAGTGGCGGAACTTAACACAGTATCTTAGGTCGCTGAGCAGAAAAATGAAAAAAGAATTAAATACAATCATTCCTAGCTGAGTTCGAAACCACAACCAATCACGTTTACAGTCCAACATCCCACGCAGCGATGACCACAGTATATTTATCATATTCCATATATTGAATTTAAAACTTAAAATAAGGTTTAGACAAATATAAGATACTTGTACACAGATTGTATAATTGCTGACCATTTTACGTAACAGCTTGGCAACAACAAGAACATACAAAACTTTTCTTTTAAAACTGATGAGAGACAAAAGTGTCAAGTATTTTGACAATAATATTTTAGCTGTCATATATTTTTATACTGTACCATCTCAAATACAATAACAGGGTATACATAAAGACATATAGATCTATGTATTATCCCATGTCTTATATCTTATCTTATATAGATTTGGTTTTAACTACCTGCATAAATTATTAGAAAAAATGGCATTTCTTAAGAAGGATTTTAAAAAAATAAATGTGTGTTAAAAAGTACAATCACAAACCGACAATTTTTTTACATAAATTATACATTAGAAATATAGTAAATTATTAAAACAAAAATTATATACAACCATGTGTTTGATATGAGCAAAATTGTACTTTTACTCAAAATTACAAACACGTTATTATCGCTTATTTTACATAGCAATATATCGTACACTATTTTGTTATTCCCAAATAGCAGGTTAAGCAGAGACAGCCTAATTTCACATATATAACTTAAATACATGTGAAATTATACATAACACACAATGCCTCCGAATTCGGCGGAAAGTGGGGAATGGAGTGTCTAGACCCTAGGTTCCCTCTGCCTACCCCGCTGTGCGCGGGAGACAGCGTGAAGCTAAAAAAAAATATAATAATAGCTCCGAATGCATATAGAAGCCATCTGGTATGAGAAAATTGAAGAAATTAAGATAAACAGTAAAAAAATGACGAATGATAATGAAGTCACAATTACTTCGATACTTCTTGTTATATAGAGCGGAAACAGCGGACGAAACTCCAAGCATTCCGTTTGCCTCACTTAGCTACTCGTATCTCTCTGATAATAATCCAAAGACACGATAGCGATTCTACTTTAAGAAACAGCATTGAAAGTTGATTTGAAGAAAAATAATTATTTTAGAGGCCAGTCGTGGCGCAGGGGCGCAAAGTGTAACTAAACGCGTTTGGTTATGGATACGATTCCTGCTCGAGGAATGGAAATAATTAATATTTCAAATCATTTGAAAGCGCGGTGTTAAGTTCCGCCACTTAAGACGCAATGCCTCCAAAATTCGGCGGAAAATGGAGAACAGAGTGTCTCAATACTAGGTTCTCTCTGTTTACCCTGCTGTGTGCTGGCACATACAGCGTGAGGCTAAGAAAAAGAAAGAATAATATTCCACGCTTTATATTAAGTGATTTCAGCCTTTTTCTCAAAGTTAATTGATGTTAACACTTTCCGCAAGGAATTGAAACTTTTCGGATTATTAAGCGGAACTCAACGCTGCAAATTGACATATATTCGGGATTTTTAAACTTCTACAGTAACAAGAAATTGCTGAAATTTAAGGTTAATAATATACGCAAAAAAATTATTAAACTGTTACCGCCCGTATATTATAATTTTATTTAATGTCACTTTGTGTTAAAAATATAATATTCAAATTAAATATCATATTTTATAAATAAAATATAACCTTATTATAAAAGTTTCCGCGTACTTTTTGCAAATATTAATTCTATATGTCATTAATAGTATTATTTTTTTATGTTTTACGTAAAGACTTTGTCCGTATAATTATTTTAATAGATGTAATAAAATAAGTAGTTTACCTACGGTTTATATTTAACAAGCCACTTGAGTCACAATAACGTCATTTCTTTAACATTTTTTTTTAAATTAAACGATTTCAACCAGATTAGTCGCGTATATTTTTGACATTTAAAAATATATATTTTATACAAAACCCGACGTTTTGAACAGTACAGTAGTTCGTGGTCACAGGAGACCGTTGCCTACCTACCGCGATAAATTCGTTAAAATACTCTTATTTCAAAATATATAAAGACCTGGAAAACAAAAACCTTATAACGACATATTTATTAAAAAAACCTAAATGTATAACAAGCTAAGTAATAATTGAGTTCAAAATATTATTAAAATATTATTCACAAAACGCTCACATATACGTCCAGATTGACTCAAAACCTCTGTTTTTAACTAAACTATATAATCTTTGCGAGTTAATTATCTATGAAGAGGACAATGAACCAAGTTTAATACCGCTTTCGACCTTGTATTAATCTACGTAGAAATACTATCGAAAAATACTATTAGAGGCCGTCTTAGCGCAGTGGGTTAGTTTTTGACTGTAAATGCGACTGTTTGAGGTTCAATTCCCACTCGGGGGAACGATATGTCTTAATAAAGCGCAGCGTTAAGTTCCTTCACTCAATACGAACAAATAACGGAGTGTTCTGACTCTCTATCCTATCCCAGGCTATGTGGGATAAAGAATGAAGCTGTTAAAAAATATTATTTATTTTTATTTACCTTAAGATTTTGAATAATTATTTATAATTTTAATTAGCACAGCTCTATATTAGTAGCATCAATGCCAAAGGACTCGCGTCTCTCTTTCCTGTAAACAGAACAATAACAGTGTGTTATATTCAAAATATATATTAATCCAGACACTTATAAAATGTTGATTAATTATTTTTTTTTTCATCTTATATAACTTAGTCAGTTCTTTTTACAGTAAAACTAAAAATTGTTTTGTTTTTTATTTTTTTTTTAAATCTTTTGTTCAATTTGTTTGTTGCGTGGCGTAACTTAATGCTGCAATTGCCATGGAAGGCAAACTAAAACCAAGATGACAACCTTTATGACTGTAGTAAATACAGTCGTGTAGAATTAGCGTCATCATACCCGCCGTGGAACAGCGTGTGACTGCGAACTTGAAGGTCGTGTTTTCGAGAGGAATATATTATATAATCTCGGAGGAATGATTATATAATATTTTCATTTTTCCGCTCTGGTTTCTAGACAAAGTACTGAGCTAAGTACCACCAATCACCATGCAGTGTCTCGGTTTCTTGCGAAAAATGGAGAATGGAGTGTGACGACACTAGGTCTCTAACCATTCTGCTATGCGGAAAAAAGCTTAAAGGTTTATTTTTAGAACTACCGGGAATTGAACCTACGATATCTCTTAAAACGTTAAGCACCTTCAAAAATTGCAAAAAGAATTCAAATATTAACTACCATTGAACACAAAGTATTTGCGCTACGTCCTCATAGATTACGTCAAATGATCCCCGCATAAATATTGACGTTCCGCTGAAATCCGGTGGACTGTTATTGAATAACCCGAATGACACTATTTTACACTGAATATTGCATACGACAATTGTAAATAAAACGTGCAATTTCCTTCTACAAATAAACGTTTCGCGTTTTGTAAATTGTATGAAGGAAGGTAAGTTATACTCGTATAGCTATTTATAGATTTTTCAATATAGTGCCATGAGAATAAGACTTCTGTTTTATTGGTGCAGTGGGACTGCGTATGAATGTAAACATGTTGGGTTGTGGATTCGATTCTGGGTCGAGGGCATAAAGATATTTGACATATATTTTTTAAAGCTTCACGCTGTATACCGCACACAACATGGTAGGCAGAGGGAACCTAGTGTTAAGTCACTCCGTTCCCCACTTTCCACCGTAGTCGGAGGCATTGCATGTTAAATGGCGGAACTTAACGCCGCTCTTTACCTCTGAAACCAGAGCGAAGGAAATGGAAATATTAAATATTTCCACGACTGGCCCCTGATACCTGAGTATAAGTTCTAATTCTGCTGCAATTTGTTGACATCGGATGAATAGCGCACAGTTAATACTCATTAAAAATGAACCTGTTGTCATTATTTTGACTTGTCGATTTTTCCGCTAAGCAGGGTGGTCACAAAGAACTTAGTGTCAAGACACTCCGTATTCCACTTATAACTTATATAATATAGGTTATATTACCACTTTACCATTAATACTAAATTTATTATATAAAAGATTTTTTGTTATCTATTTAAAAAGGTCTACATGTATCCATATACATAAAAACAGGTTATGTTAGATTTTTAGCCAGCTGTTCCAAAATAGAATACTCGCTCGTAAACGGCTTTAAAGCTTAACATATCGAAGACAGGTCTTTTAGGAAATTGTTGAACACAACTCGTTCACTTTTCAAGAAAATGAGAAGGTTAAATTTCAGTCAGCATGATTCTGGCAAGTGTTTCGAAAGCGGCATTAGCAGGATCTTCAAATTTGGTTTGGTATTTAATTTGTTTTTTCGTTTCTCCGCTCTACAATATCTCGGACTCCGGCAGAAAGTGTTTTGACACTAGAGAACAAAGTGTCCTGACACTAAGTTATCTGTGACCACCCTGCTATACTATTTTGTTTTGAAACCAGCAGAAAGCAGAAGTTATTTTTTTCACTTTGCATAAATTACATTACAGTTATTTACTTTAGTAATATTAGTATATAATAAATTTTGACCAATGGTGGATGGGTTATGAATATAATTCCCCTCCGCTGCTGGGTGGTAGTGTACCGTAAAAGGTGCGTAGCCAGTAACTTGGTGGTAGAACATTCGTTCTCCGACTGGCTTGCGATCACTATTATGTCAAAAACGAACCGCTAAACATCTGATGATATGTTCCGGTTCGACGACATGTAATCCAGCTCTCACCATCCGGGTGAAGGATGGTCAAGGCGGGCAACGCATCGACAACTTCTTTAATGTTGCAGATGTCGATGGGCGAAGGTAACCATTTACCATTAAGTGGGCCTGCTTATTTGCCCCCTTTTAGAAATTATCAATAATAATAATAATTTTGCAGAATAGAGGTGATGCAAAGCGTAGGACTATTTTCATAAAAAAATATGACATAAATATTCTAAAACAAAAGTTTCCTCAATTGTTTATTGGAAATCACATTGCTATTATACATATTTCTCGCTATAATGAATCATTACTTTAACCTCTGACAGCGTTATCAATATGGCCGTGCGTGTCAATAACATTTAAGTAACTTCCCAGATTTTGCCTCGTTCATCAATTCTTAGGTAGGTATGATTAAATTAATTATTTGTACTTTTACTACTGTACGAACATATGTATTTACATTACATATATTATGAAGTCATTGTGGTGCAGGGTGCTGTATATGTGATGCTTATGTGTTCGATACCATTTGGTGGGATTTATTATATCCGAATTATTAATTTTCATTTTAACAAAACGGTTGGATCCTGGAGGAAAATGTCTTGGATTCTGGAAAGTAAAGAAACGAGTGCGTTGACACTAAATTCTCTCTAAAAAAACGTGAAGCTACAATAAAACTTTTTCCTTAAATAATATAACTCAAAATATATTGAAGGATAATTCGTAATTTTATATACAATCTTGTTTGCATATTCTAAATAGCCACAGTTGTCATAACAGGATGTTTGAGTTTTTATTTCAATAATTCTTACCTAAACCTGTATTTGTAAATTACCTCATAGAGTTTTAAACACTTCAACTAAAGAATATACTATAAAAGATCTACTGTTTTTGAACGTTTTAAGTATTTTGAAATTAAACTATTTTATAATCTGGATTAAACAAATCTGGATAAATCGCCAGCATTAACAATGAAGAAGTACTTGCGGTAAGAGAGGTAGTGGGAGACTTCGGTTGACCTTTGAGAACACAATATGGATGATACCAGAGAAAGGTCACGTAAAATAAAATGAGGGCTGCCTGGATATGTATGAAGAGGTTGATGACAGTCGACGAGGCGAAAGAAGTATGCAGGGGCCGTAGCGTTTGGCGCTCCATTCTCAATAACTACAATGCCCACCGATATATTGATATTTGGATTCGATTTTGAATACTACAAAGGATAGTTTGGTATTAGACCATATTCGTGAGCAAATATGTGACCACTGTAAAGTATTTAAAATATATTTATGAAAAATATTTTTTCATATACCATAAACAAGAGATTAATGCATTCATTTTAAAATAGTCTCATTTCCAAATAACCATAAGATTTAGAAAATATATTCAAGTCCATACTTCCCTTTTTAAACTCGCAATGCACTTTATTGCATCATTACACGTGCAATTAGTGACTACGAACGCTTAAACACTGAATTAGTGGACAGAAATAGAACACTTAAACAACGGCTATATGTACTACTAATCTTTTTTATCTTTAGGAAGAATGGAGGTAGCCTTTCAATTAAACTTTAGTTTCGCTTTTAATTATATTCTCGTTGAAATCAGGTTCATTCTATGAAAGCATAACAAAATTTTATTTTGATCATGTATGATCTGGTCTGGAGACGTGTGGTAGCAATACCTAGTATCAAGACCCTTCACGTTGCACTCAAAGTCGATATATTGCGCCGCGGAACCTAATACCGCGTTATGTCTAATTAAAACGAAGAATTTTTTTTTTAGCTTCACGCTGTATTCCGCATACAGCAGGGTAGGCAGAGGGAACCTAGTGTTAAGACACTCCGTTCCCCACTTTCCGCTGAATTCGGAGGCATTGTGTGTTAAGTGGCGGAACTTAACGCTGCAATTAGAGAATTAAAAATAATATAATATATCCTACTCAAAAGCAATCAATCGGTTTTTGCAGTTAGACGTTGTCGCACTGCGCCACAATGCCTCCAAATGATCTCAAAAACCCTTCATTAAATATAGTATAATAAAAATATAAAAAATAAGAGACACTCGTTATTTTCGTTTTTATATAAAATGACAAAGCACATTTAAAACCTTATTTACAATATTTTTTAACAACAGGTATCCGCCATATTTAAAAATGGCTTAGCAACCGGTCCATTTTATTAACATTCACCGAATTTAGATTATAAATTTTATTATATTAGGGCCATCGTGGTGCAGTGGGATAGCATATGACTATAAAGCCGATATGAGTTCGATTCCCATTCAAAGGAACGATTTTATTTAAGTTTGAATTTCGACTATATATGGATAAATAACGGCGTTGGGTTCTGCCATTTTACGCACAATGTCTTGATATCGAGCGGATCTTGTAAAATGGATTATTTTGACACTAGGTCCTCTCTGACTGCTAAAGAGCAACTGTTGAATTTCTTGGCGCCTCGTCTCAGCAGAACTGCCTTCCGAGTCGGTGGTAGCTTTGTGTTCATCCGACGATTCAAAAGTGCTTGCAAAAGTCTATTTGAAAGATATTTTCATTTGTTTTTACCCCGCTATGCGTGAGAAGCGTAAATCTAAAAATATATATAAAATATATATTTAAACTACAAAAGAATATAAAACTTAATATTTTCGCACCAAATAACGAGGGTCCCAGCTTTAAGAGATAATGAGCATTACCGTCCGTAGCCCATATGCCCGTTATACACACAAAGCCCTCCAATATCAACTGGATTCACATTTTACACCTGTTCAATATATGAATAGGTAGGTAATGTGTATACGAGCAGTTGTCGACAATAATAAATTATTACAAGGACAAGTTATAAATAGCTAACGTTAATTAAAAAAACAGCTTCACGCTCTATCACGCATAACACACAAGAGAGAACCTCCAGATACTTCGTTATTCGAAATCGGAATATTGCGTGTTAAGTGGCGGAAATCAACGCTGCGTGAGCGTCTTAAATACCAGAACTATTAATTGAAAATAATATGTAATCGTTCCCGTAAGTGGGGTACGAACCCACTACAATCGGTATGTCATGTCAGGTCATGTCGTCAACTGTGTCACAACAGCCTCAACGTGAAGTTAACTGATGTTATATAAACCAAGTGCTAGATTTCTCTGTTAGTGTGTATTCGCTTCTTTTCAAAATTAATTTTTACATTGGTAATAGATTATAAGATTTATTTTTCCTTATTATTTAGTAGGAAGCCAACGTTATGTTCTAAGTTTAATATTGCTGGGCAAGACATTAAATTTATTATTATGTAGTATGTCTTAATTATACGTTAACTCTACAGACGATAAAAAGAACAAAAAAAAAGAGAAAAAATTTAAAAAAAAAAGACACAAATATCTGTAGAAATTGAATAAAGTAAATAATTTAGTCATGCTTCGACAAAAAAAATAATAAAAAATGATCTAGCATATAAAAAAATATAAGAAATCACAGTGAATTGAACTGCATGCGATAAAAATATTCATAAATATTATACACAGTACGTTAGAGGCCATAGTGAAGAGCTCTAGCCGGGGCGAGGGCTGAATTTATTAAGCGGCATATGGCAGATAGCATTTCTTAAGCCACGGACGTATCAGCCACTATGTAAAAGATTATAGCGATAAAGTTAAGTATATAAACACTTGTTGTTCCAATAGTTCAATTTTGTAGGTAAATATTATGCTGATATTTAGGACCTTTACACTGTTTACTCACATAGAAATGTGGGCAGAGGGAGACTAGTGTCTAGACACTCCGTTTCCTGCTTTTCAATCGATTTTATGATAGAAATCAATGCCGAATTTTGTCTTATCAGAGTGGGGAAATGGAAATAATACAATATTCAATCATTCATCCGAGTGGACATCGAACCCAAAACCAAAGCTGTCGCTTAAGTTTATACCAACCCACTGTAAAATATATCAAAAAAATACATATATTATAACTATTTTCTGTTATAAGAGGTAGGATACTACATGAAATACAACTTTATCCATGTTTATACATGACAGGTTTATAAATAAAGTAATTAATTATAAGTAGGTACATAAGTACGAGTATATATTGAGGCAATCGTGGCGTAGTGATGCAGTGATTGACTGTAGCCGCGATTCGTTGCAAGTTCGATTCACACTCATGGCAATGGCGTATGTGTTAAAAATAGTTGAAAAAATATTGAAATATTTAACTTAAGATGAGTCAAAATTAGTCACTTTCCTCGACTAAAAAAGAAACAAAATTAAGTGACCCCGATGACGCTATACATGTCGTCTTAGCAACGTATACGTCATTTAATACAAACATATACATCATATTTTAAACAAATAATACAGTGTGTAATATTTATTTTTATAATTTAAAGTATGCATTGTAATGACAAATCTTATATATTGCACTTCTTGTACATATAAACCTCAGTAGCGGCCCGCTCGCGGCCTCGCCACGTGAACTACATAAATATATAGACGTATTACAACCCCTTCAGGGGTGGATTTTTAAAAAATAAAGTAGCCTATGTTTAAGCTTGGATTATTAACTATATTTATGCTAAAATTCATAACAAGTAGTTTAGATTTTCCATATAAATTTTCTTCCCTTATATCAACCTACTAAAGGTTGACTTTTTAAAAAATAAGCTGCCTCTGTTTGACCTAGTAATTTTTACTACTTTCATTGTAAATTTCATCCAAATCAGGTCGGTAGATTAGCCGTGAAAGCGTGACAGACAAACAGACAGACTTTCGCATTTATAATACATATATGGACAAGTATGAATATATGCAAAATGTATGCATTTTCCGCATAATTTTCATAAAAAGAGGTCCAAAGTTCTTTCTTCACTTATGTATAATAATAATAAAAAAAATATGTATATACATTTAATACAACAAATAAAACCTTGAAAAGGCGATTGCATAAGAATCCTGTACTTAATGTGACGTATTAAAAATAAATAAAACGAGTTTGATTGGCCTCAGAGCAGCGAGCCCACGCGGCTTTTTGCTAAGCTTGTGAAGTCATATCCGCCCACACTTTATTATATAGTGACATAATTTTAAATAAACATGAAAATTACGACTATTGGATATATTTAAGTGTAAATGACCACCTTCATAGAAATATATACATGTAAAATAATACCTACTTACTGACATCGTGAAGCAGGATATGAAAGCCAATAGACTTACCACCGAGGATGCCTAAGACCGTACAAAGTGGAGGAGGTCAAGCAGGAAGGCAGATCCTGGCTAAATCTGAGATAGTTGTGAAGGAGAAGTAAAATAAAACTTATAGCTCCAGCATAGCAAGATCAAAGAGAACCAATAATGCTAACTGGTACAAAATGCGGCGTTGAGTTCCGCCATTCAATTCACAATGTTTCAAAATTGGGAGGAATGTAACAAGGGGAGTGTCTTGTCTACTCTTTTTGAAATTTTTGCTATACTGGAAAATGTTACTTTAAAAAATAAATGAGTACTTTGACAAATTTCACTTACTGCAAATTTTACTTTATTTTTTACATATTTGATGTTTTTTCGTAAAGATAATGACTCAGTCATTGCTTTTTCTGTAGATTACAATTTAGCTTGCAAGTTTAAATAAGCAAAAGTAGACTATAGTGTTATATTACATGTAATCGTTTATTTATTTTTATAGGTCTTCATTTGATAGCAGCTTTTTTTTACTTGCATATGCAATAGCTATTACTTAATCACTTAAACGATACAAGCTTATTACGGATTATTCGGATTTTGTTACTAACTATAACAACGTATAAATATTTAAACATAGCGGGACACGAATCCGCACCTCTTGGAAACCGTCGCAGTGCTGTATCCCATTAGGCCATCCGTTCTTATCCAGCCACATTTAAAGTACATATATAGAGAAGATACTTAGTACAAGTTACTTTTACTGTTAAAGACTCTTTAGAGAGATTTTTAAGAAAGAAGTTGCCGTCTATTATTTTATACTTCCTCTAAAAATAGATTTCTCGTCGTTCGTAACTAATACTTTAAACATAATACACATATAGTAATAGCTTAATTGAATTAATTTTATAACTTAGTTTTTATTAACATTCGATTCCTGGTGGAGAGAGGAGAACGGAATGTCGTGACACTAGGTTCTCTCTGACTATGCAGAAAAAGCCTCAAGCTAAATATATGATTATATTTACGACCTTGCGATGACTTCATTTCCCTGAATTCATATATATTACAGTTATTTAAACATTTAACAAGCAGAGGGTGTCATGTAGGTGATATGAGTAACTGTAATTCAGTAGAAATTGTTGTGTAGGATTTTGGCAATTTTTAAATTATTTATATAAATTTGAATTACGTCATCTTTTAATAGATATTATTTGGTTCGTTCGAGTTGCTTCCGTTTAATTTTAGTTTATAAGAAGTAATATTTACTAAGTATACTACATCTTAATCTATGAAAGTTTGATATGAAGGATAAGTGTTCTTGTTCTGAACAAAAAAAATTTTACATGTCCTGGACTAAAGTTATGACTCTAATAGAGTGACTTAAATACTTTTACCGCCATCGCAGCGCAGTGGGACTGCAACTAATTGTAAACGTATGTGCTGTTTGTCCGATTACCACTCGTGTTTTTATGTTTGTTTAAATTATTTTTGTATGTTTAAATTATTTTTGGCCTATAAGACAAAAAACAAATGTGCAGAATGGAGTATCTTGTAACTAAGTTTTCTTTGACTACACTGCTGAAAAAGTGTAAAGATGAAAAGAATTACTTTTAAATACATTTTATAGTAACAATATATGAAGAAATGCCTTTTAATTTACTTTGTGATGATTGTACAATGAAATAATTTCCCGCCGAATTTTCCCTATCTATAACACTGGGTATGGCTTTGTAAACGTTAATATATTTACATAAATTCAAGTAAGGTTGAAACCAAATATCCAGACACTCTGTTCTGAACTTCAGACATTGCATTGCATACTAAGTGGCAGAATTTAACGTTGGGGCCAGTTGTGGCCCAGTGGCACGACCGTGTGACTGTAAACGACTGATTGTGGGTTCGATTACCACTCGAAGAGTGAAAGTATTTGATATTTCCATTTCCTTATTCATTCGCTCGCGAATATCATTCATAGATATTCGCTCTAGTATCAGAGGCAAGTTCTGCCGTTAAGTTCCGCCACTTAACACGCAATGAATCCGAATTCGGCGGAAAGTGGGGAACGGAGTGTCTTAGCACTAGGTTCCCTCTGCCTCTACCCTGCTGTATGCGGGATACAGCGTGAAGCTATAAAAATATATATAACGTTATGCTTTACCAGCTCGTGGAAATAAAAATAATTTAGATATAATAATTTACTTAAGGGAAAATCGAACCCACAACAATCGCATTTACGGTCAGATGCTGTTCTATATAAATATATCTTTACAAAAATAATTAAGATTCTACTAGTTAATGAAATTACCTCTTCATTTATTTATTTATTCAAGAAAATACTATAGAATAAAAATATATAGTCATTGGTCATAAATAGCACATTTTATATTATTCACTGTGTGTTTTTTATTTACGTCGCTATACTGAGTATAAAAACTCGTCAATATTTCATACTTGTAATTAATTAACATGCCAATAATAAAAAAGTAAAATTCAGCATATTTTAACCCATTCTTATTTACTTGAAATACGAGTACATTTTAATTAATTTAATTGTTAAAATGTGCTAGTAAGGTATTATGTTTGAAAATAAAATGTTTTTATTTTTATATATAGAAAAACCAGATATTTAAAGGAATTTTTAAAAAGTGAATTTTATATTTTGTTTATAAAAACATAAATCATGTTACTAGAATCATAAAATATTTCCGGCCATACGTCCATTGACGTGTGTGTACCGATCATAAGATTCTATCGCTTCTCGCTTATTTGTATAAATTTTATGAATATTTTCTTGTATGTATATGTCTAAGTTATTGATTAAAAATTTTAATAAGGCTATCTACTAATTTAAAAATTCATCTTTTGTATTAATAAGCATATCAACTTCATTTTTCTCCGCTTAAGAGAGAGAGAACCAAGCGTCAAGATCTAATTCTCCGCTTTTACCTAAATTCCAGACATTACGTATTTAGTTGCATAACTAAACCCGTGCTCTGACTTACTAGAACGGAAAAATGAAAATAATATAAATATAGTCCTTTCCTGAGTGGTAATTGTATCTACAACCGTTCTTTTTACAGACAGACACTGTTTCAACTCTAATAACATGACAAACGGCACGTAGACCAAAGTGGTTTCATCTTGTACTTAATAAATATTGTTAATTAATTAATGTTAGATGTTAATATATCTACGAATTTAACGATTCTATAAATATATAAAATTTAGTGTATTATTTGCTTCTACATAAGTAGACAACCTACCATTCCAAGGAGTGCGTTGCAAAGAGAAAATTTTGAGATTGGAGCAGTAGAACTAGAACTTGCGACCCGCATGTCTAAAAGGCCCTTTTAAAATACATTTACGCTTGCCTCCATATATATATATATATATATATATATATATATATATATATATATATATATATATATATATATATATATATATATATATATATATATATATATATATATATATATATATATATATATATAAAAAAAAAAATATACATATATAAATAGTTTTGGTTCCCGAACGCCGGACTAACAACGCACAGCCAAAACTACTGGGCGTAAAAAGCTGAATTGTCATGTTAGTTTCATTGATGAGTGCATGTAACACAAAAAGATTTTCCTGAAATTCCTACGAGCACGGCAAAACAGGATTTTATGTTTGAAAATTGAAACTGTGCAAGAAAGAAATGTACATAGTGAAGCAAGGGACGGGGCCAGTCGTGGCGCAAAGGCACAAGCGTGTGACTGTAAACGACTGGTTGTGGGTTCGATTCCCACTTGAAGAATGGAAATATTTAATATTCTAGTTTTTTCGCTCTAGTGTTGAGGCTAAGCGCAGCGTTTAGTCCCGCCACTTAACACGCAATATCTCCGAGTTTGACGGAAAGTGGGAACGGAGTGTCTTAACACTAGGTTCCCTCTGCCTACCAGCAGGGTTGCTGTGTGCGGGACACAACGTGAAGCTATAAAAAACATTACTTATCAAACACTATTTATCATCTATATACACATGTCAAGCCGTGGCTTTTAGGGTTATTACGATCTAAGGTTAGCATTGACATAGCCTTGACCGCTGCGAACAATTCTCTATTCTCTAGACAATACTATGCCTATAGTCTCTAAGTATGAAAGAACGAATGATGGTAAACGATATATGCCAGAGAAATCGGTCTGGCATTTCTATTGGTAATATAAATTATTTCTACAGTCAATAACGTTACTGGTTATACTTATATTATGTGTATATGAAGGAGTTTTTAATAGCGATATTTAAAAATTTCAATTATAAATTGTAGCATATGATTATTAATAAATAAACTGTAAGGGTATTAAAAATTAACGTCTTTGTATATTTTGAAATAATCGCATTATTGTTCTTAAAGTCACTGATATTCTACGTTTTGAAAACACTATATTTTTATAAGCTGAACTATAAGTTCCCCAGACATATGGCCTACTTAAAAATATATACTCCCTATATTCGCTAACTAGCGGCCCGTTCGCGTCTTCGCCGCATGAACTTCATAACTGTTTCGTTGTATTGCAACGCTCGGGGTTGATTTTTAAATGATAACGTAACCTATGTTTAACCTTGAATTATCAACTATATTTATGCCAAAATTCGTTACAATCGGTCAAGTGGTTTAGATTTTCCATATAAAATTTCATCCCCTATTTCAACCCTTTAGAGATTGGTTTTAGTAAAAATAAGTATATTATATTAGACCCTGGATAATTTACTACTTTCATTACAAATGTCATCTAAATCGGTCCAGTAGATTAGCCGTGAAAACATGACAGACAAACAGACAGACTTTCGCATTTATTATATAAGTATGGCTAGTCATAACTTGAAGAAAACTTATTAACACACCAAGGATAAAAACATATTAAGATTCGATATAACATTTTGGACGAAGCAGAATTAGAATTCTAATTACTTAGACACCGTTGGAGGTCCTATTAATATAATAGTTACTAAGTACAAAATAAACTGAGTAAAAAATGTAATATATATAATGTTAGCAAAAAGTATAGACGTGTCTGAGCTGAAATAAAAACCTAAAAATAGCTACCATCGACGCTGAAGCTAAAATATGGCTTGCATAAAATATCCACGTACATGCATGCAGGTAGTACTTGTCTAGGCTATATTCAAACTTAAAATAAAGTATGAGGAGATGTAGACTATGTTATTACGTGCAGTGGGTTCGATATCCGATCGGAGGAATTTAATTTATTTAAATTTATATTTCAATTTAATAAGTCGGGGCCAGTTGTGGCGCAGGGGCACAAAGTGTAAACGAATGGTTGTAGGTTCGATTTCCACACGAGGGGTGGAAATATTTAATATTTCAATTTTCTTCGCTCTGGTATCGAGGCAAAGCGCGGCTTTAAGTTCCGCCAATTAACACGTAATGCCTCCGAATTCGGCGGAAAGTGAAGAACGGAGTGTCTTAACACTAAGCTCCTTCTGCTTACCCTGCAGTGTGCGGGATACACTGTGACGCTAAAAAAAAATATTTCTATTTCTCAAAGTCGTGGCACAAGTTCTCTATCACTACACTATTTTTACGAGGAAAAGTGTAAAATCCAAAGAGAAAACAATTTAAGCCCTCTATTAGTTCAGCTTAAGGTGCAAGAAATACATAATTTAAGAATATGCTCATATAAAATATATTACATTCAGAATGCTAGTGATTAATTAGCTCCAGAGGTGTTTGATCTCTGCTGCTGGCGCTGTAATTATAATATAATAGAGCTTTCTTATATTAACCTTCATATTTTAAGGTAACTAAGTAAAAGTAAAGGAATATTACGTTTTGAAAGCATAAAAAAAAGCTTTTAAGCTTTTAATTTACTTTTGTAATATTGTGGTATTTTTTTAGGATATTTATAAGGAATATTCAGAGAACGAAGTTGTTCATAAATTTGGTTTGGTAGTAGTGTAAAGGCGTGTGATAATGTGAATTTTAAAGGAATATTCTAGAGTTCTCTATTCTAGAGTCACAAAGTCAAAGACACAAGTCTCTTCGCTTAGAATTTTATGATCAAATCTGATCTCACGCGTCATCCAATCAAATTTTCAAAATACTTAATATATACCATACTGTGATGGAGTGGCCAGTCGTGGCTCAGTGGCACAAGCGTGTGACTGTAAACGACTGGTTGTGGGTTTGATTCCCACTCGAGGAGTGGAAATATTTAATATTTCCATTTTCTTCGCTCTGTCTGCTTCCGAATTCGGCGGAAAGTGGGAAACGGAGTGTCTTGACACTAGGTTCCCTCTGCCTACCCTGCTGCGTACGGGATACAGCGTGAAGCTAAAAAAAAAGTATTAAAATGTATTAATATATATCTAAATAATATGTAGATATACTCTATGACATGTAAAGAATATTAGTTTTGCTTCGGCCTTAAGGCATACAATGTTGCCATGTTATTACTAATCCTTATAAAGCTAAACTATATTAAAACTTGTTCTATGTTATTGTTCGTGATTAGATATATCTCTCGAATATACTAACAATATGTATTTATTTCATTCATTTTCCATTTTTATATATTTTTTTATATATTAAGTGTTTGTCGCTCATTTCGTTCTATCATGGCTCTCGCCATATTGTTTCTTTCCTCTATTATCAAAAAAATAGGCTACTTAACTACATGTTATTTATTTAGTTTAGGAATAGAACCTACAACCATCACGTTTACAGTCATACGATGTGCCATTGCGCCACGATGGCTTATATGTGGGTATATCCATCATTTATATAAAAGGCAATATTAACGACCTGCACAAGCCACTAATGCAGATTAGTTAAGTGATTTTACAATATAATGCTTAGAAAAAAAACAACTTAAGTTAAAAATAATATAACTTCCGTTATAGTTTCGTTTACTTTGTTCTCTCTCGGCCCGATTTCGTGACATTGGAGCTGGGAAATGTAAATAGTTGAAATATAACCTGCCCTCAAAAGCTGGATCTGAATCCACAATCACTGAGGTTACAGTAAGACCTACGCGCCATAATAGAATATTTTTTTTTTTAGCTTCACGCTGTATCCCGCACACAGCAGGGTAGGCAGAGGGAACCTAGTGTTAAGACACTCCATTCCCCACTTTCCGCCGAATTCGGAGGCTTGCGTGTTAAGTGGCGGAACTCAACGCCGCGTTATTAATATTTAAAGCTACAAAAGATAAAGGACTGACTTTACTATAAAAAAATAACGACAAAATTTTGCATTCCTCGAGACACCGACATTGACCTTCAAAAATCATTTACATAATACATCTTAAAGTGCTCGAGTCACAATATAAAATTGTTTTAATGCTCAATGCTGTGTTACTCGCAACTGTTATGGCCTGATTAAGCATAGCACGTACAAGGATACTTGGAGAAATTCTTATAACAGGACCTAGCTGCAGGGAAATTTATATTACAACTGAATGTATAATATAAAATTATTAAAAAAATATATTAAATAGTTAACATATTTATATTTATGCTTGTTTCGTGTAGGTAGAACTTTTTTGAGGTTAACAAAACCGCCTAGTTCGCAGGTAGTGGGTTCAAATCTCATTTTGGGTAATGATTACACTTAAACTATTTTTATTTCGTCGCTCTGGTGCCTACGAAATGCGTATTTTCGTAGGCATTAGAGCCAAGCGTAAGCCAAGTTTCGCCACTCAACACGTATTGTCTCTATTTCGAACTGAAGATAAAGGGAGTGTCTGGGTACCAAGCTCTCTCTGCCTACCCTGCAAGGGGCAAAAAGCGTAAAACTGCAGCTTACTATGTCTAAAAATTCAAAAATATCCAACATTTCAAATATATGGAATTGAATTTATTGTCAATTACAACAGCTGTTACCCGTTGAGATCTAACTACGCCACAATGCAGCGGTTTATTTTCAAACCTATAACGAGTGGTCTCGTAGCGCAATGGTAATGGTAATGAAAAAAGTGTATCACTGTAAAGACGATGATTATGGGTTCGATTACCACTTGGGGGATATTAAAATTATTTTAATTTCTTTGCTCGTTGCTGCGTTTTGTCCCCCCTGAGAACTCTACAAAGTGGTTCGCCACAATATTTTGATAAGTGGAGAGCAGAATTAGATATTCTGCTCGTGACCGAAGATGAAAAAAAAATCTTATTTTAAATATTACTTACATAGTATTTAAAAAGAACTATAAAATAACACAATGTAAATTAAAAAGAAAAGCTATCTTACTTAAGTGAAATAAAGTACAAGTACAAACTCCTCTTAAACTTATTCATTCTATTAAAAACTCAATCTGTGTATAACTCGTTCCTATAACTTTATGCAGATTTTAATGAAACCTTTTTCTTATATTAGTAAATTAGTAAAAAGTAAGAACCAACTTTAATTTTTTTTAAGCAGTTGCACGCTTCCCGCATAACAGGGTTAGCAAAGAGAAGTTAGTGACAAAACACTCTACCGTCAACTTTTTAATTTGTAACATAAATGTACACGATTAGTAGGTAAACAGAGTGTAGAAATAGAAACAATTTAAATACAATCACTTCCTCGAGCAGGAATCGAACCCCCATCGCATATACAGATAGATGCTGGTCTCGGAACTTGGTTGCCTCGGAATTAGATGCTGACTTCGAAACTGCTTGACGAGTTTCAATGAAATCTTTTTCGTTGTATAGCTTTGAACCTACTGGACAGGGTATATATTATAATTTTTTATTAATTAGACTCACCAGTAGCAATTACGTTTGACAATATACTTTTTATATATTTCTTTGATCTTATATCTAAATACCTTACCTTTTAAGGTGAGTACCACATGCATTAATGTGTTCATTTAACTTACATATATACACATACATGGTAACAATATTTAAAATTTAAACAAGGAAAAAAAATCAAATTAAATCTAAGAGTAAATTGAAGTGAAAATTAAAATGATAATAATTGAAAAATACTATCTATCATGAAAAATTATAATATAAACGAAAAATAATAACATAAAATGTGAAAAATAATATATGGCCAGTCATGGCCAGTGGTACAAGAGTGTGACTGTAAACGACTGGTTGTGGGTTCGATTCCCACTCGAGGAGTGGAAATTATATTTCCATTTTCTTCGTTCTGGTGTCGAGGTAAAGCCTAAAGTGGGGAAAGGAGTGTTTTAACACTAAGTTCCCTCTGCCTACCCTGCTGTGTGCGGGATATAGCGTACATAATAATAACGATAATTATTTAATTAATTAGTTAAGTAATTCATTAATTAGTTTTAGTAACTACTTATATCGTTTTCCAACATTTTTTCGATATATAGTATTCGATTATAATTTCGAAGAGTAGAATACCTGATGAAGAATCATAATAAACCAGCCAAAGCACAACAAATAGGAAAATTGCATCTTATCAAAAGTTATATAGCTTGATTGAAGGTATTTTAGCTTGAAAGTTTATTAAACTACTGGTTAATAAATAAATTATGAGGCTTATTGTAATTTAAAATAAATAAATTCATAATATAACTTAGTGAGGCCGCCGTGGAGTAGTGGGACAGCGTGTGTAGTAAAGCGATGGTTGTGGATTCGATTTCCAGTCAGGGATTGATTATTATATATAAAATTTAATTTCAGACAAATCGCGGCATTGAGTTCCGCCACTTAACACGCATTATGTCGATTGCCGGCGGAAAGTGTAGGACGGAGTATCTTAATACTATGCCTTCAGACTACCCTATTAAGCGGAAAGCATGAAAAAAGATGAAGCTAGTGCTAGCTATAGTGAACAATAACATGGTTTTTTACAATTACATAAATTAATAACATGTCTTATAACCGACATATTACATATAAGCTTCAGGTGATTTTGTCAACATATGTTTGTACATATTTACATTACACATGCTCTCTCCTTACTGTTGTATTTTGAATATAAATCGTTGCAGTGTTAATTAAAATTTGCTATGAAAGTCTCGAAACAGTAGTTTCATTTTCTCTCAAAATAGTTTAGATGCCCTCGAGAGCTAGTTTACTTGGCAATAACCATTAACGTTTAACGTAGTTACTTAATTCCTTACCGTAAAGTGTAGTTCAAGTAATTAAAATCCGTCATTTTAAATTCAAATGTGTTTTACTTTTCTTGATAAAATCGATTAATTGGTGTGCTGGAACACGTATGTAAGCTTTTGACCTCTTTTTTAAGATAATTTTGCTTACTAAGTAGTACAAAATTTGATATAAGTGTAAGTTTATATGAAGAATTTATGCAGAAAAGTTTATGTTTATAAAACTATGTATTAACTATGCCTACTGTTAATAAATCTTTTTTTTTTTGCAATTATTAAGCATTTTAAAATAAAACTATTTTAGTTGGATTAATCGTGTATATTTTTGGTATTCAAAAATACATTTTTAGAAACACACATCTGTTTATTGATACAATAAGAATATCAAATCACCGCCAACGATTTCTTAGTTAACTCGCGTACTTCTCTGGATTCTTGCTAGAAGGTTAGGATACGATCAGCTTATTTTCACTCTGATTACTTTGCTTGTGAAGCTGAAAACGAAATATTTCCAATCTTTACACTTATTCTTTTTTTGTAGCTTCACACTGTGTCCCGCTCACAGCAGAGTAGGCAGAGGGAACCTAATGTTAAGACACTCCATTACCCCCTTTCCGCCGAATTCGGAGGCATGGCGTGTTAAGTGGCAGAGCTTAACGCCGCGCTTTGCCTCTACGCAAGAGCGAAGAAAATGGAAATATTTAATATTTCCACTTCTCGAGTGGGAATCGAACCCACAACCAGTCGTTTACAGTCACACGACAGTGCCACTGCGCCACGACTGGTCCCTATTCTAATATGAAAATTATGAGAAAATGACAGATTTTCGGTACTCTAAGTTCTTCTACATGACATATAGCGATATCGACACATTTTAAGGTTTCCAAAGCGAATGTGTGACATATTTTTTTATTATTATATTTGTATCGCCTGAGGCACATTTGGTTTCAATAGTTTTTTGTTCCGACCTCCACATTGGAGCTACAGCACATGGCTTCAATTCTAGTTACATAACAATATAAACGCTGTTATATTCTATCTTTCTATATACGAACCTAGCATAGCGCAGTACGGTTATCTAATTGTATACACGATTGTAGTGAATTCGATTCCCACTCAGGGGAATGTTTATTTTTAATATATTTACTTCACTTGTTCATTCTTTGAATTGATTAGATAAAGCGCAGCGTTAAAATCCATCAATCAATACAGTTTGTTAGTAATTTAAAATAATAAAAACATCAGTATTGTAACTATAGATTTTCCATTCGATCCTGCAAAATGCGGGACATATACTTTTTCGTTAGAGGGAATCTAATGACGAGATATTGCGCTCACTACGTTTTATCCGAATCGCGTATTAATTTGGTATTATACCAAAGAGCGACTGTGAATTAAGCCCAAAACCAACAGCGATTACAGTCAAAAATGCCTTTAATCGTTCCTTGAAAATAATTCAAATCTTAGATAAAGTATTTATTTCACAACAAAAAACAAATCAAATAAACCAAAATAAAATATTCATTTAAGCAATCATTTTTAAATTCTTAAATCTACACCTAATTTAAATTTTCCATAGGAGAATAGGTATCAAGAGCGAGGCTAATAACTTCATTTATTCAAACCACCGCTAATGTTCTCAGCGAAAATATTACCTTTTTATGTTAATAATAACGAATATAATGATCGTTACGCCGCAGACGAAACATGCTGAAGTAATAAAAAACACGGCAAATCTGTCTGCCTAGTCTATTTTAAATTCACACAATGTTGATGTGAGCCGTCCTAAGTGAGAGTCCTAGAGACAGTTACACCGATGTGTAATGTCCATAATATTATCTGAATGTAAGGATATTTTTTTATTGAAGAAAGGGGGGCTAACGAACAGAAGGACTACCTGATGGTAAGTAGTTACCTTCGCCCATGGACATCCACAAGATTAGAAAGGTTGTGGATGCGTTGCCGACCTTAAGTGGGATGGAGGAAAGGTGGGAAGAAGAATAGGGATGTTGGGAGTAGGGAAAGAGAGCTGGCTTACATGCCATCGAACCGGAACACATCACCAGATGTTTGGCGATTCGTCTTAGACATGATAGTGGTCGCGAGCTAGTCGGAGAACGTATCTCCTACCACCAAGCAAAGGAATAAGCGGAATTACCTTGCTTTCAAATAAGTTTAACAAAACTAAGTACAGATTACTTTTAAAAAAGCGGTTTTAAATTCCGGCAGTTCGTGGAGTTAAGTTACGCCACTCAACACTCAATGTCTCCGATTCAAAAATAGTTTTTAATTAAATACTTAAACCTCGTCTCGTATCTTTAATATCATATTCGGTAAGTTAAAAACGGTGTGTCTTGCCAGGATGTCCAAGATGATAAAAAATACCTTCAAGCATGTGTTTTAATATATTAACACCTATTTTGTGATCATTTAAATGTAAATAAAATTAGAAAGCCAAATGACGTAACATTATTTTTCGATTTATATACCATATATGTTATGATTTCCTGATTTTAACATGTTGTTTTCTTACAATTTCAGGTACTTTATAAGAATATTCCTACAATATTTGAGTGCACTGAGCTGCGCACAGACACTACACACATCAGCAAGTCAGTTTTAGAATAAGATCTAACATAATGTAATTATACAATAATTCGATTTTTGCAAGTTTTACATAATTTAATTGTTTTTTTTTGAAAAACCGACGTTTCGCACACTTTACAGTCCCTGTAGCTTAATAACAAGAATCAAACGTTCAACATCGATATACCCGTATATAAAAAACATTTGCAAATATCAAAATATACATAGATATTCCATATATGGTAATAAAATGAAAAACTCTACGTTTTTTTTAACTCAATATAAAAATGACTAACAGAAAAAAGAAGACTGTAATTAAAATTTAAATAATTAAGTACTGCCACGTATGATGATTTTGTCTGTTTTGCTAAAAAAAAGTAAATAAATAATATTTTAGCATTTTTTTGGATATATTAATTATTTAATGATATTCAAGTAGGTAATTGTTAAATGAATGACATTTACTGACACTACATACACAAAACAAACACGCTATTTAAATGGACTAAGACTAAGCTTTAATTTTTTTTCTTCATTCAGACAATCATCTCCAGCTATTTTAAAAGAGCTTAGTACCATATTATGCAACAAAACGTTCTTAAAATGATATTTGCACCTCACGATACGAAACCGTAGCAAAAATCTCTGTATTAATACGAGGAAGAGTAAGTTAGAAATATAACCTAGTTAAAGATTATAAAGAGTATATAAGGTCAATATTTTTATAGTAATGCATTAGAAATACATTGCAAGTGAATAAAAACATAAGTGAAGATAAATGCTTCTTTATAAAGTGTCATATTCGTCGTTAAGGCAAAGCAGAGTAATCAGAAAGAACCGAGTGTCAAGATACTCTTACCATCACTCCACTTTCCGCCTTAAATCAAAACAATTAGCATTAAATGGTGAAATCGCCGGGTTTTCTCCTTGATATCAGAGCGAAGAAATTTATATATTTTTTTTTTGTTAGCTTCACGCTGTATCCCGCGCCAGCAGGGTAGGCAGATGGAACCTAGTGTGTGGAAAGTGGGGAACGGAGTGTCTTAACACTCCGTTCCCCACTTTCCGCCAAATTCGAAGGCATTGTGTGTTAAGTGACGGAAATATTAAATATTTCCACTCGACTGGAATTCGAGCCCCCAATCAGTCGTTTACAGTCACACGTTCATGCCACTGCGCCACGACTGGCCCCCTTTTACTGGCCTTTAATAATAATAATAAAATGCTATATCTAAAATAATATCTAAATATAGTCTTAACAGTGTAATAGAAGAGGTTTATATGTATGTATATGTATGTATTTGAATTGTGGTCATGGCGTAATGTTTTACGAACGTGTGCGGTGTACTAATATTTGTTCTGGCAATCTCTATATTTCTCACGCTACTGATTTTTCTTAGTATTAAATAAGTGGTTAAGTATTTTTATGTATGAAAGTTAAATGCTTATATGTATTTAGATGTTAATGATGATGTCATATTAATTATTTTTTTATATATATTAGAAAACAACTTTATTGTGGGTACTCATGTGGGGCCGTCGTAACCCAGTGGGACTAAGTCTGCCTGTAAATTCGATGGTTGTAGGTTCAATTTCCACTTGAGTGAATACTTATTTGAATTTACATTTCTTCACTTTAATATTATAGACTAAGCGCGTCGTTGAGTTCCGCCACTCAACACACAATATCTAGATTTTCAGGCGGAAAGTGAGTATCAGAGTGTCTTAACACTAGGTCATCTCTGACTACCCAAAAACCGTGAAGCTAAGCGTGAAAAGTTGTAACTTATAGGTAATTTTAACAAAATGGTTATCATAGTTCAGGTCATTTTTTTTATTTAAAGACGCTTTTTGCTACATAATATGCTAGGTAGAGAATCTGGTGCCAAAACACTTAATTAGGTAAAATTTAAACGGCTACTACAAAATATGGTAATATATGAATTTAATATTTCCATTTTCCTCGCTCTGGTGTCGAGGTAAAGCGCGGCGTTGAGTTCGGCCAATGCCTCCGATTTCGGCGGAAAGGGGGGAACGGAGTGTCTTGACGCTAGGTTCCCTCTGCCTACTCTGCTGTATGCGGAATACAGCGTGAACGTAAAAAAATATATATTTTCATTTTGTAGTTCTCGTAAGAAACTCTGGAAAGCGGGCGTTTGAGTTCCGCCTCTAGCCACAGAATGTTTCGAATTTAGTGGAAAGTTAGGGAACTAAATGTTTTGACACTATGTTCCCTCTGACTACCTCAGTTGGCTCTGCGGGTAAAAGATTTTGGTAACTTTTTTTTTTTTTTAGCTTCACGCTGTATCCGGAACACAGCATTGTAGGCAGAGGGAAACTAGTGTTAAAACACTCCGTTGCCTACTTTCCGCCGAATTCGGAGGCATTGCGTGTTAAGTGACAGAACTTAACGCCGCGCTTTGCCTCGACACTAGAGCGAAGAAAATGGAAATATTAAATATTTCCACCCCTCGAGTAAGAATTGAATCCACAACCAGGCGCTTTACAGTCACACTTTTTGCCACTGTGCTACGACTGGCCACAATAAATTTTACTACTGTTAAATTATTTAACTTAGCGATATGTAGTATTTATGGACGAGTAAATTTGTCATATGTTGAGTTACAACTTTTAAACAAACATCTAGTGTGAAAACCAGTAGATTCTGAGACGTATATATAAATATTAATGAATTTGCCTAACAGATTTAGCAATGTCATGTGAAAATATTATTAGGTATGTCAACTAATAATTTCTTAAGAGTTAGTTGTATCAATAATCTTCTTTTGTGAAAATAATTAATTTGCTTAATAATTTATTAATTCAATATTATGTTTGCTTGTGATTTAATAAAGTTCGTTGATACTTGTAACATGGATATGGTTAAAAAAATATGGGATACGTTAAAATTGTTATGTACTTAGTTTTTTAGTAGTTGAACTTTTTGTTCAAGTAATCACGAAGAATTATAATTCAAAGACTATTAGAAATTTTGAATAAATAATATTGCATTTGGACTTTTTGGTTAACAGGTCATTAGACAACCGGATCCAAAAATCGAATGAAAAAAAGAAGTCTTGTAATTTTCATGTATTTGACTTTTATTATTAGAATATGCTTGTACGCGATAAACAATAACCACATATCAGTCATATCAATTCAATTCAATGAATAAACATTATTATATTTACACAACTAAAATTAAAGACACTATTAATATTTTGTAGAACAGGCTGAACTTAATGTTACCTGACTAAGTAGCCCTAAGCTCAAGGCATTTTAGTGGGAAATGCTGAAAGCGAAATCCTAGCTCTGCACTTTGCCTTTGTTTTCCTAATCGGGTTAGAACCTACATTCACCTTTGTTAGTTAGACGTGTCTCTGTTGTCATGATACTGTCAAAATTTTAAGCATTCCGAATACTATGTATATAAAGGACGTAGCTTCACGATTTTTGATGGCTAGTAAGTGAACACCTAATGGCATGTCACTCCATTCTCCATTTTTCGCCTCTTTTTTTTGTATTGAATAAAGGGGGCAAACGAACAGAAGGTCTACCTGATGGTAGGTGGTTACCTTCGCCCATAGACCCACACAACATTAGGGTTGTGGACGCGTTACCAGCCTTGGAACTGAAGGAAAGAGGGAGGGAGGATGGATGGGAATGATGGGAATAGGGAGAGCTGGCTTACATGCCATCGAACCGGAACACATCATAAGATATTTGGCGGTTCGTCGATAGTGATCGCGAGCCAGATGGAGAACGAGTCTCCTACCTGCAAACTACTGGGTTACCCGACTTTTACGTCACGCTACCCAGCTGCGAAAGGGAATTGTATTCTTAACCCGTCCCCCCACGGATCAAAAAGAGGGTCATTTGAGATATTCCATGTTGCATATCGTACCTTAGCCAGATTTTTTTGTTCGCCAGAGCCGAAAAATTATAATAATTATATTATGTTCCCTGCACCGTGTGGAAATCGAACCCACAACCAGTCACGATTTTAGTCAGATATTATTCTGCGCCACGATGGCTTCTAAAAACTAGATAAATAGTGTATTTCCTAATAAATCCTATAAAACCTTTGATAGTTTTATTACATAAATAAATTCATAAACAAATGTATATGTCACAGGAAGAAATAAAAAAATATATTATAATAGAAATATGATTATAGCTATGAGCGAAGGTAACGTAATTCGAGGTGGGTCCGCTTAAGGAATGTTGTCGAACAATACTTTTCCGTGAGCCTTATTTGGCGAGGCAACTTATAGTAGGGTTTTCAAATACTTTTAAAATGTAAAATATAATATTATGATAAATTGGATAACGCCATTATGTGAGACAGTAGAAGGTTGTAAGTTCGATTTCCAGTTGAGAAAATATTTATGTTTTAATTCTTTAAGCTAAAGCGTTAATAATTCATTTTGTTTCTCAAAATGTATGTGTAAATTATGGTAATGTGTATTCATTTTATGAATGTATGTATGTATGTACAATTATTATACATATAATAATACCCTCTTCGATATAAACGTTAAATATGTAAAATGATTTGTTTATGCTAAACATATATATTTTAAAAATAAGTGCGGAGATTTTAACGTGTTAATATAATGATAATTATTTTATACCTAAGGATTGCAACTAATAGAAGGCGAACAATTAAGTAGTCGCAGTACATTGTATGTATAAAATATGTATACAATACAATATTTTTAAACATTTTTAAAGTGTTATTCCACACTTAAGAAATTGAAAAAGAAATTTAAAGAAAACGTATAAAAAATTGAACGCAGCGGGATTCGAACCCGCGCCTCCTGAACACCGTCCACTCTAACCACTGAGTCATGAGTTCGCTTACCCGCTGAATCGAAATTCTTATACGCTTTATTACAACTTATTTTTGTTGTTAGCAGTTGTTCTTCAAATGTCTTTTACAATACAATTTACCTGTTTATACTATACTATAGATGTTTTGCTTATTATTTGTTTTTGAACCGTTAACTTACATAAATGGTTTCTCAGAACTAAAGCTAAGTAATGTCTAAGCAAAAATGTTACTTTTTTTACACATTAACATTATAAATAACAATATAATTTACAAATCTAAAACTATTTTTACTTCATACATTTTACAAGATTGACATTCAGTTTTAGGTGTAAGGGACTTCGCCCCGTACATATATTTTAAACTTACGTACCGGTGTTGTTACAGTAAAGTGAGGCGTTTGAAATGTAAGGAAGCATACAATGCAGTCTACATTTTTGTCAATGCCTTTTATATGAAGTCCTTACGTCATGGGTACATGAAAATGTTTAGTGTATGAAGGCACACGTACAATCTTTAGTATATTTTTGCTTTTTCCGTAGCTTCACACTTTTCCTGATTAGCAGAGTAGTCGGAGAAGAATAGTGTCAAGACACTCCATTCTAACCTTTCACCTAAAATCAAATCGAAACTATATTAGAAGAAAAATATATTAGAAATAAACAAATAATTATATTTTGTGTTGCCCAATAATCATTTAAAGCTTTTTTAGAAAATTTTTAGTACATTATATTGATTTATAATTTTCTATTGTTCAGTCTAGGACTACGAGGGAAATAAGTAATTTTATTAAAGTGTATTTTATTTTGTTTCAATAAATATATATTTGTAGTTTATAATCTCAATTACTATATTCAGGGGCCAGCCAGTAGTGGCACGAAGTGTAACTGTAAATGTGACTGGTCGTGGGTTCGATTGCCACTCAAAGAATGGAAATATTTAATATTTCCATTTTCCATCTTTGATCTGGTGTCGTGGCAAAGCGCAGCGTTAAGTTCCGCTACTTAACACGCATAGCCTCCAGAATTCGGCGGTAATAGATTACGGACTGTCTTAACACTAGGTTCACTCTGCACATCCTGCGGTGTGCGGAATACAAAAAAAATATAACTACTCTTAAAAATTTTTAAACTGTTATTCCACACTTAGGAAAATTGAAAAGACATTTAAAGAAAACGTATAAAAATTTGAACGCAGCGGGATTCGAAGCCGCACCTCCTAAATACCGTCCAGGCGCTCTCACCACTGAGCCATGCGTTCTACTATCCGCTGCGTCGAAATTGTTATACGCTTTATTACAACTTATTTTTGTTGTTAAAATATAACTATATAAAGTGCTCCTTATATGTAAATAGTTTAGTTTCACCATATTACCTCTTAAATAAGAAATCAACTTTTTTCTAAGACAATAGTCACACTATACGAGAAATAAACAGCTGCCAACCCTAAATAAGGCCGTTCGACCGGCTATTAGTGGGTGTATGACCTAAGTGAACCTACTTACAGCCTATCTAGTACTTGTTCCTTATCTCACTAAACGGCCTTTAACGTGTACCGTGAAATGATTACCTAACTTAGCAGATACGAGATTTCTGAGATATATCTCAAGTATTAATTTATGTCATTCATTTATGTGTAGCCAGTCGTGGCCCAGTGGCACAAGCGTGTGACTAAACGACTGGTTGTGGGTTCGATTCCCACTCGAGGAGTGGAAATTATATTTCCATTTTGTTAGCTCTGGTGTCGAGGTAAAGCGCGGCGTTAAGTTTCGCCACTTAACACGCAAGCCTCCGAATTCGGCAGAAAGTGGGGAACGAAGTGTCTTAACACCAGGTTCCCTCTGCCTACCCTGCTGTGTGCGGGATACAGCGTGAAGCTAAAAAAAAAAAGAAAAAAAATTATAGGACTTTACCCAATTTGACATTTCGCACCCTCACAATTAAACTGACCTAACTCAAAATTTCCACACCTTTACTTTTGTTAAAAAAAACAACCATAAAATCGAAACCTAATCGAAAATTCCATTGTAATTTAGAGCAAAATACAAGTTTTTGAGAGAGGCCACTTTAGTTCTTGGGGTGCGATTTCACGTCTGATGTATTATTTCTTTTATTTCTCCGCTCTGGTAAGACAAAACGCGGCGTTAAGTTACGCTACTCTAAACTCTATGTCTCGACTTTAAGCAGAAAACTTAGACAGGAGAACTACCACTAGATTCTCCCTGCCTTCTCTGGGGCTATCTCATTTTAAAATTTATATTTCATATAATTTTTACATACATGCAATATTTATACAAATATATATAATACTAAGTATTTTATAATTTCAAGAATATTATTAAAACGGGGTAACTTAGCACAAAACAGCGAAGAGGCAACCAGGAATAAAACATGTAAAGAGTGCTTTTGACCTAAAAAGCTTAAACCTTCTCAGTATAGCAACTAGAGTATACAAGTATACGTTCGTCTATTGTATATTTACTACACCAATGGACGGTCCATATAGGTTTTTTTTTTTTTATATTAGTAAAATATCACGGAGAACGGAATGTCTTGACACTAGGATCTCTCTGCTTACCTGTTATTTAACCTTAACAAATTATTTAAAAAATAGTTATTTATATTTTTAATAAAACCCACGACGGTTTAATTGTAATTGTAAAAGGATAAAATAACTATAAATCCCCTGCCTAAAAGAATATATGTAACGAGATGATAGGGACGGCTTCGTCGGGGCTGCCATTACTTTAAGTTTGCAAAAACCTTCTCATAGGTTTTCTTGCTTTTAAAACAGGTATGGCAAAAAAATTAAACATTAATATGGATTTACAGTTTTGATAACTGGTATTTTAAAGACTTTAAAACGAAATCTATACTGTTAGCTACTATATTTAAAATAGAGGTTGCAACTGGCAGCCCCCGACGAAGTCGTCCCTATCATCTCGTTACATATATTCTTTTAGGCGGGGGATTTATAGTTATTTTATCCTTTTACAATTACAATTAAACCGTCGTGGGTTTTTTCAAAATTTTTAATTTTGCTTTTTATTTTAAACTTTTTAAAGTGAATAGATACACATTATATATTATTACATAATATCGAAATACTTTATATTAATCTTCATGCAAATCCAAAAGAAATTATAAACCCAATGCTTTCTGGTTAATTTGATGACCAGAAAGCATTGGGTTTATAATTTCTGCTTATTGCAGCGCCTGGCAGATTATCACTGTAACATTTCCACGAAACTTAAGTCTAACCAAATCAGTGAAAATCACAAAACCCAGTAGTAGTTTTGATTTTGAACAAACTAATATATACTGGAGCGCCCCGTGGTAGTTCGTGATATGGCATATAAAAACACGCAGCAATTAAACCAGAACCTATCTCAGAAAACTGCATCTAAATAGGTTTCACACAAAAAATAAAAGCTAATGCTTACTGCAGCGCCCCCTGGTGAGGTGTCACCATGACACATATACGAGAACACGCACTAATTAAGCCTGATCCTATCTTTGATAACTGCATCCAAATTGGACTTGTAGTTTTAGCTTTGCATAATTAAATGTTTAATGCAGCACCCCCCGGCGTGTTCATAACGTAAAAAAAATACCTAAAAACTTACACCAAGTAAAGGTAACTCTAATACTAAAAACTCTGCGCAATCGGACTAGTAGTTGTAGCTTTGCATTAAATATTACAAACAAATGTTTACTGCAGCGCCCCCTGGTGAGTTAACACGATAAAACATATCCAAGAACATGCAGTAATTAAACTTGAACTTATCATTGACACTGCATCCAAATCAAATTCGTCATTTTATCTTTGCACAAACAATATTTGACTGCAGCGCCCCCTGGTGACTTGTCACTGTAATATAAATTTAAAAACATGCTATAAGCAAAGCAGAATCTAATACTGAAAACTCTTTTCAATCGTACTAGTCGTTTTGGTTTTACACAAAAAAATAGAAGCAGCTACTTAATGCAGCGCCCCCTAGAGAGTTAACACATACATGAAAATATGCACTAAGTAAACATACATGACACATATATGAAAATATACACTAAGTAAACTTGAATCTATCATTGAAAACTGCATTCAAATCGGACTCGTAGTTTTAGTTTCGCACAAACAAGTGTACTCACTGCAGCGCCCCCTGGTGAGTAGTCACCATATATGAAAAGAAACACCAATTAAACCTGAACCTGTCGTTGGAAGTTTCATCTAAATCGGACAAGTAGTTTTTGCTCAGCATTAGCAAATGTTTACTGCAGCGCCCCCTGGTGAATTTTCACCGTAACCAAAAAACAAAAATCTTAAAATATGCACAAAGCAAAGCTCAATCTAGTTCTGAAAACTCTATCTAATCGAATTAGTATTTTCGGTTTTAGACAAACAAATACAACAAAAATTTTGGTTTTACACAAAAAAGTACAAACAAATGCTTACTGCAGCGCCCCCTGATGAGTGGTCACTGTAGCACATATATAAAAAGATGCACCAATTAAGCCTGAACCTATCCTTGAAAGTTACATGTAAATCGGACCAGTAGTTTTTGATTTGCATAAACAAATGTTTACTGCTGCGCCCCCTGGTGAGTTTTCCCCGTAACAAAAAAAGAAAAATCTTAAAATATGCATCAAGCAAAGATGAATCTTTTTATGAAAACTCTTTTCAATCAGAGCAGTAGTTTCGGTTTTAGACAAATAAATACAAAAAAAGTACAAACAAATGCTTACTGCAGCGCCCCCTGGTGGTTTGACATGATAAAACATATCCAAGAACATCCACCAATTAAACCTGAATCTATCACTGAAAATCTATTGAAATCAGACTATTATTTTTTGAGATAATTGAAAACATTCGTTTTCACGTAAAATGCTTACTGCAGCGCCCCCTGGTGAGTTAAGGCAATAAGTCCTATCTAAGAACATACGTCAATTGAACCTTAACCTATCATAGAAAACCGTATCAAAATCGGACTTATAGTTTTGGAAATAATTGACATAATAATTTGCACAAACACACAAACAAACAAACAAACAAACAAACAAACAAACAAACAACCTCTCACCCCAAACACATATACAGTCGCCGTTCCGTCGCGGGTAAAAAATAGTTATTTATATTTTTAATAATTTATTAAAGATAAAAATAAGATATAATATTAGATAATATTTAATCTACTTAAGAAATAAAGCTATGAAAATTAATACTTGTACATCCAGATCTGTCTATAAAACACGGCGTTAAGTTCCGCCAACTAACACGCAATGTCAAATTCAGAAAGAAAATAGGTGATTGTCTTGACACTAAAATTTGCTCTGCCCCTGCGGGAAACGCGTGAAACAAAAAAAAAAAAATTGAAAAATGAAAATTATCTATTGCATACACGCAATGCCTCCGATTTCGGCGGAAAGTGAGGAACAGAGTGTCTAAACACTAGGTTCCCTCTGCCTACCCTGCTGAGTGCGGGATACAGCGTGAAGCTAAAAAATCTATTGCAATAGGTAGCTATGTACATACATAGAATCAACGTAGAAGTACATATATAAAATTTTTAAAAGCACTATTGATCCAGTCAAAGTGCTTAGGTAATATAGTACGTTGAATGTCCGCCATACGGGAAGCGAGCCTTTTGTTATCTCTTGTCACTTCATAGGTGCACTTCCTTATAATTAAAATCGTTGGGGTTTTTTGCAGGTATTTTTTTCTATTTATACACATATCTAGATTATTCTAGAAAATGAAAAACGTGTAAATAATAATATGATCAAATAAATAAATCATTGGCGGCGTAGAGTTCCGCCACTTAACACGCAATGTCTCGTTTCCAGCGGAAAGGGAATGGGGTGTCTTGATACTAGGTCTCTCTGATTACCTCGCTGTGCGGGAAAAAGTGTTAAACTACTTAAATGATCATATTAATAATAAATCATTATAACCTTGATAATAACGCATAAACTCTAATAATGGCCTCTTTGTATATTTTGCTGGTTGTTTATTTATTTTTTTTACTTCACGCTGCATCCCGCAAACAGCGGGGTAGACAGAACGAACACGTCAGGCACTTTCCGCCGACTTTGGAGGTATTACGTGTTAAGTGACAGAACTTAACGTCGCGCTTTGGCTCTGATACCAGAGCGAGGGAAATGGTAATATGAAATATGTTCACTCCTCGAGTGGGAATCGAATCCACAACCTGTCGTTAACAGTCACGTTCGTGCCCCTGCGCCACGATTGGCCTCATTTGTGTGATGAATAAGCTTTATATAAATTAATTGCACTTAAAATAAATAAAGTAAATATAAAACTTCAAAAACTCTTAACATAAGGAGCCCTCCTTATAGTTCAATATCACTACTTCAAAAAATATTTGCACAAAGTGTCTACTACTAATTCTTGAAAACAGCCTTGCGGTTAATTTGGGATTATTTTTTTTGAAGTGATAAATAAAATAAAATTTAAATGTGTTAAATAAAATTAAAAAAAAAATTAACGCAGCGGGATTCGAACCCGCACCTTATTTCTCTATATATACACATACATTTGACAAAAATATATGTACCTAAAAAAAAAAGAAATTAAAGACTGTGTTAGCTTGCAACCTGAGTAGATTGCTTCGAGGCCAAACAATAAAGCTTCAAGTAACACTAAAAAGCACTCGTAAACCGGTTAAACGCCTAAAGTGTTCAAAGGATTTAACTTCAGCTTTTTCATATATTAAATTTTTGTCATATATTTTACTTATATAATATAAGGACTGAATCTGACTGTAATCGTTAGTTGTTTGGTTGTTTTGGGTTCGATACCTAATCGGTGGAATGATTTTTTTTTAGCTTCACGCTGTATCCCGCCCACAGCAGGGTAGGCAGAGGGAACCTGTGATAAGACACTCCGTTCCCCACTTTCCACTGAATTCGCAGGCATTCCGTGTTAAGTGGCGGAACTTAACGCCGCGCTTTGCCTCGAAACCAGAGCGAAGAAAATGGAAATAATAAATATTTCCACTCCTCAAGTGGGAATCGAACCCACAACCAGTTGCTTTACAGCCACACTTTGTGCCTCTGCGCCACGACTGGCCCCGATCATAATTTCATCTTTTTTATTTCTTCCCTCTGATAGACAATACATAACGTGGTGCTAAGTTTCGTCTCTCAATACGCGATATCTCAAATTCAGGCGAAAAGTGGAGTGTATTGACTTTTAAGTTAGTCAGAGAGTTAGTGCCAAGACACTCTGTTCTCCCGAACCCTCCGCCCGAAATCAACACTATGTTTTAAACGTACATTATATACCTATAATGTTGATATATTACTATTGATATTACATTTGTTTAATTATACAAATATTTAATAAAGTCTCTTCTTGTACATTTAAGAATAAAATTTAAATCAAATAAAAATATTATACAGATACTTCCCATTTAATTGTGAATAACATTTCTTTTAACGAAATACGTTAAATATTTATATAGTTATTCATTAAAAACATTAAAGTACTGAACAGAGCTTTAATATCAGGTCAATTGAGGAGAAAATTAAAATATTTTTTTCTAGTTCCACGCTGTATTCCGCACACAGCAGGGTAGGCAGAGGGAACCTAGTGGTAAGACACTTCGTTCCCTACTTTCTGCGTTTCTACATTGCGTGTTAAGTAGCAGAACTTTACGCTACGCTTTGCCTCGACAACAGAGCGAAGAAAATGGAAATATTAAATATTTCCACTCCTCGAGTGGGCATCGAACTCACAACCAGTCGTTTACAGTCACATGTTTGTGCCACTGCGCCACGACTGGCCCCAATAATAAGTATATCTAAATTATTTTTATTTTTCACCACTTAACATAATGTCTTAATTTCAGAAAGTGGAAAACGAAGAGTCTTGTTTTCTCCACTTTCCCAGCTATTTTGTAAATAGCGTAAAGCTAAAAAAAGCATTAAAACATTGAAAAAAACTTTAATATAAGGTCAATTGCGGCATAACTCAAGTAAGAAAATGAAAACATTTTTCAATTTTCACGTGCCCTTCTTTTTTTCTTTATTAAAAAATATATAATTAGACCATTTCATAAACAGCATTAATTATACTTTACAAATTCTTTTAACATTCATAATAAAGATTTCAGTGTATTACGAAGTCGTGTTATGAATACATTTCTAATTTTATGTAACTGGAGTAATATTCGTTTAAACAGGCTACTTAAGTGAACGTTTGAATAAACATCAAAGCGATAAAATGGTTGTTATTAACATAAATCTTTATGTGCTCTAAAATCGACTTTAATTCTGAGGAATAAATACTAGAAATATATGTTTGAGGCGAGCGACAAGTGGCCAGGGGTTGTAAAACATAGATACGCAAGTATCAGATTACCACCGTATTATTGATATTAAATAGATTTTTTTAGCTTCTTCCTGTTTAGCAGGACAGTCAGAGAGAATCTCGTGTCAAGACACTCCGCTCTCCGCCTTCCGCCCAAAGTCGAGACATTGTGTGTTGAGTGGTTGAACTCAATGCCGCGTTTTGTCTTAAGTACCAGAGTGAAAAAGAAACTAAATAGAATGTAATAAATAAAAAAGAAATAGTATCCATACTTATATTATAAATGCGAAAGTCTGTGTGTTTGTCTGTCATGTTTTCACGGCTAATCTACCGGTCCGATTTGGATGAAGTTTAGAATGAAAATAGTTAAAGTTACTGGGTCTAACATAGGCGACTTAGTTTGTCAAAAACCAACCGTTAAAGGGCTGAAATAGGGGATGAAAGTTTATATGAAAAATCTAAACCGCTTGACCGAATATAATGAGTTTTGGCATAAATATAGTTTATAATCTAAGCTTAAAAACATAGGCTTCTTTATTTTTCAAAAACCTTCCCCTGAGAGTTGCAATATAACGAAGCAGTTGTGTAGTTCACGCGGCGAAGCTGCGAGCGGGCCGCTAGTAACGTTATAAATTAACGCCATTATGGTGAAATGGTACAGCAACTGACTGTGATTGTGCTTGTGGGTTTGATTCCTGCTTTAGGAATATATTTATTTAAATTATTGTCATTCCTATTCTTTCCTGACCAAGATAAAATATGATTTTGATTTCCGTCACTTTATACGCAATGTCTCGAATACAGGTGAACTACTTGATACTAGGTTACTAGGGTACTGTCTTGATACTAGGTTTTCTCTGTGTACCCTAATAAGTAGTAAAAATGTGATGATAATAATAATTCAATATGTCACCAAACTTTGATCACCATATGTGGAAGAAATGATTATTTTTTAATTCCATAGTCCCCATGTTGTAGTCCCCATTAAGTCCCCATTTTAAGACATTTCGTACTTGTTATATAATGTGATTGAAATGTTAACTTTATTAATATTTTTTTATTCATTTTATATTCTTAGTAATTATACTTACTGTGACAATCGTGGCACAGTGTGACAGCGTCTGATCGTAAAAGTAATGGGTTTGTTACCCATTCGATGAAATGACTATATTTATTTATTTATTTTATTCCTTGACCATGATAAGACAATGCGCGGCATTAATGTCTTAAAGTTGGGCCTAAAGTGGAAGCAAAAACCATATTTTAAAAAATATGGAAATCAAATTACTGAAAAATTAACATTTGACAGAAAAAGCCTCATCAACGTTTGATATCCCCTGAATCACAATAAGTGACTAAGACGATTGTCGTACGAGATCTCACATTTCACTAGTATTTGCATTGCAAATGACATCATGATGTGTAATATCACGAGTGTACAGCGTTTGTTAACACCTTTATTGATGTTTTATTTAAATGTTTTTTTTTATTTTTTATTCATAACAAAATTACTGAATTAATGGAATTTTTAAATTATGTACGTATATATGTATGTATGTACATAAGGCTACAGTGGCACAGTGTCTGACTAAACGCGATTGTTATGAGTTCGATTTCCATTTGGGGTAATAATTATGCATCTTTTGTAACTTCACTGCTCTCGTATCTAAGATAAGGCGTCGACTTAAGTTCTGCCATTAAACGCAATATCACGATAACTGACGTAAAATGGACAACGAAGTGTCTTAGTACTTAGGTTCTCTCGGACTGCCCTGCTATGTGAGATACATGTGAAGGTTTAACATGTACTTACACGCGATATGAAGCGAAGTTAGATCTGTCAATACGTAACTTTAAGTTGTAAGATGGCTTCCAAGGGGACATTGTTTACTTAATACGCACAGAAAAAATAATGTATTTCTTTTTTCAAACTATATAAACGATGGAGTAAAAAGAGTGGAAAAGCATTTTTTTACTATAAAGTACTAGAACACATTTTATTAATAAATTAAATATTACATACACAACATGTGTTTAACATACAATTTTGATAAAGTCGTAAGAACGTACACGTCGCTAAGGCAAGGCGTATTTTATGATGTTATTGGTGATCTTTAATAACTTAAGTTTATATTTCGGTTCCCTTTAAGTAGAATTCTAATAAGTATGTAAATTATTATATTCTGTTTTTTTTAAAACAACACAATCTTATAATTACACTTTATCAGTTACAATTTTAAAGTTTAAAATTTCTGTAAAACGTATGTTGCTTACGTAAAGAAAATATATTTTCTAAGTTTTCAACCACAATTTACACCATTTTAGAAATAAATTGCTTCCCTCATTCTAAAATGAAAAATGATTATTTGGTAACTTCGTGGAATCGAAGTTTTAACTTTGAGTGCCATTTTTTGTAATAGCTTCACGCTATATCCTGCACACAGCAGGGTAGGCAGAGGGAACCTAGTGTTAAGACGTTCCCCACTTTCCGCCGAATTCGGAGGCTTGCGTGTTAAGTGGCGAAACTTAACGCCGCGCTTTACCTCGACACCAGAGCGAAGAAAATGGAAATATAATTTCCACTCCTCGAGTCGGAATCGAACCCACAACCAGTCGTTTACAGTCACACTCTTGTGCCACTGGGCCACGACTGGCCACAAATGCCAATTTTTGTATAAAACATAAAACGTAAACACTCAAATTTCAAAATTTCCCCTCCTATTAGTTATGTACGTACTTTTTCTATCAGTCAAGAAGTTAGTAAGTTAAGATTTTTCCCCTAACGTTCACTTTCCCCGAATTCAAAACTTGGCACGTTGTATGGCGGATATTAACGCCGCGCTTAATCCTCTCCAACAGAATAAAAAAAATGAAAATAATTTTAATATATTCACACCCACCAAGCGCGTTGACAGTTTTCGTAGTTAAATTTGCAAAGGTACAGTGAAATTACTATATAAAAAAGATCAAATGTCTACTGTTTAATAATTAAAAAATATATAATTAATCTAAAAATTGCATATAAAAGCTATTTCTCCACATATTAAGTGGTTAGAGCTCAACTTGCATTATCTTAAGACTAATAGTCTAGTAGTAACTAAGCATTTCGGTTACTACTATTTAGAACCACAATTACGTCTTTGACATAAGGCTTTATTATACGCTTAATGTGTGATATATTTATAAAATAAATACCTTATTTTTCCTTTTATATAAGAACCCTTACCTTTTTCCCCATATAGGAGGGTAATCGGAGAGAACCCAATGTCAAGACACTTCGTTCTTCATTTTCTACCTGAAATAGAGACGTTGGATGTTCATTGGCGGAACTCACACATGCACTTTGTCTTAAAGTTGCCAGAAAATAAAATAATTTCAAACGATCTTAATCATAGGGTCAGCCGTGGCGCAGTGGCAAAGCGTGTGACTGTAAATGACTGGTAGTAGGTTCAATTCCCACTTGAGGTGTGGTAATATTTAATATTTTCATTTTCTCCGCTCTGGTGTTGAGGCAAAGCGTGGCGTTAAGTTCCGCCACTTAACACGCAATGCCTCCAAATTCGGCGGAAAAGTGGGGAACAGAGTGTCTTAACACTAGTTTCCCTCTGCCTACCTTGCTGTGTGCGGGATAGAGCGTGAAGCTAAATAAAAGATAAGCATCATCAACACTTAAAACAAAGTAAAAGATAAAGATCGGAAAAGATAACAGTTTTCTTTTAGTTTTTTACTAAAATGGAAATCGTGTTGGACTACAAACCAAGTTCTTAACAAAACAAACTCGAGCTTTTCTTACCTGAACTACATAAATTACGAACAAGAAGTGTTTTATGGTTAAAAAAGTGAATGCAAAAAAATATTTTTGGTCTTAAATTTTTGAAAGCTGTAGTGTTTGATTTACGGGTTATTTTTCTTTAGATAATGTATGAACGTATGCACCTAAATGTCATTTTTTATAAAAGGATGTATAACAAACAATGAAGTGTTTTCTTTCAGCTTCACAATATTCCCCACATTCCGCTGTATTAAGAGAAAACCTGAGACATGTTACTCTGTTCTTCGCTTTGCAAATAATAATATTTAAAATAATATAATCTTAGTAACAATGAAGAAGGGCATACTCAGGTGGTTTTGGGCACGTCGAGAGGATAAGTGATGGAAGAATGATAAGAAAGCTATATGAAGCAGAGGTGAATGGTAAGAGATGCAGGGGGAGACCTCGATTGACTTTCGAAAACAAAATGTCGACGATACTGGAGGAAAGTCACGTAAAAAACATGAGGACTCCCCGGAGGGTGTCTATGAAAAGGTTGATGATAGTGGACGAGACGAAAGAAGTATGTTATACTGTTATATATAACCGTAGCGTTTGGCGCCCCGTTCTCTCTGAATACCCCGCAAGGAATACAGCGTGAAGCTAAAAAAATATAATGTTATTCGGCAAATAAAAACAATTTAAATATAATTACTACCCCGAGTGTGAATCGAACCCACAACAGACACTGTCCACTGTGAAATGATAGCCACCTAATGTTAACCGTTTGATTAAGCTATAGGAAAAATGAAAGCAGTTATTACCGCTTATCAGTTATTACCAATTGTGTATCGAACTCGTTAATAAATGTATTAAAATATGATTTCATGTGTGCATAAAGGATTTGTCAGCGATACAATTAATTTGAGATGTAAAAACTTTGTTTAATATTTTTTACATTTTTTTATATTTTTGCTTAAAACTAAGATATTAAAAGGAAATAAATTTATTTCTGCAATTTTTTTTTTTTTTTTGGAATTCAACGTTTAATGCTTTAGTATGAAACTTGTTTGTCATTTAGCTTTTATCTGTTTATATAATTTTATAATACCAAAACGGCATACATTTTTTATTTTTATTTTTAAACTGGTAACTTTTTAGTTTTTTATTTAGTGTTATATTATATATATATATTTATTGAACAAGGTTTTTAAAAGAGGTTATTAAAATATTAGTCCCCGTATACTTAGGCTTATAGTAGTAGCTTAAAGCTATTTCAATTGCAAAGAGAGAATCAGCTTTCTTTCTCCTTATCCCCTGTCATCAATCTCCTTTATGGTTATATTTGTTGGTTATATTATATTAATACCCTACCCTACCCTACCCTAAAATGTTAACTGAGAAAGTCGGAGGAGATCTACGACTTCTCTTACCGTAAATTTCTACACTAATAAATTACAAATGAAATAAAAAAAGAAGACCCGCTAAGGATTTTTCGCCGGTTCTTCTTAAATTTGGGGCATTAACTATGGTGAACCGGTGGTAAATTATTTGACGTCCAAAAAATTAAGCATGTAACTTCTTATTTTAAATACAATCATATGTCTATAAATCATCCCTTCGACGTATTCAAACCCTGAGCACGCTAACCAAACCACCTTGAAATCAAATTAATCTAATAAAAAACTGTCACTGCTATTAACAAACTTCTAAATCCAATTATAAAAAAACGAACAAAATTATCGACACGATATTAAATCTGTTAAACTAAACGCGATTATATTTTTCCTATATTAAAAGAAAAATCGTTCCAGCGCGTTCTCGCGTTACAAACAAAATAGTAAAAGGGGAAAGTTTTTTAAAATGTCACGGTCGTATGGAACGCCGCCCCGCGCTTCGACTACTTTGATATCGAATAGAGTGTTTTGTTCGTTAATTGCTGTAAATATAGTATTACATCATTAAAACTCTTGACTCTTGGATGGCTTAGCGTCTGTAGGATAATGTTACTTGGACAAATAATTAAAAAATACTTTTAAAAAATCGTCAAAGTCAAAGTGTCGCAGTGTGAACAGGATCGCGTCTGACTGCAAATGCGATTGGTTAATTCTTTCTTTATTTCTTTTTTTTATCTTCACGCTGTATCCCGCTCACAGCAGGGTAGGCAGAGGGAACCTAGTGTTAAGACACTCCGTTCCCCACTTTCCGCCGAAATCGGAGGCATTGCATGTTAAGTGGCGGAACATAACGCCGCGCTTTGCCTCTGATACCAGAGCGAAGGAAACGGAAGTATTAAATATTTTCACTCCTTGAGTAGGAGTGAACCCACAACCAGTCGTTTACAGTCACACGTTCGTGCCACTGCGCCACGACTGGCCTCATATTTAATTCTTAGTCGGAGGAATGATTATACTTTAAATACTTTAATTTTTTGCATGGAGTCCCACCACTGGAGAATGGAGTGTCTTGACACTAGATACACTCTGACTATATTGCTAAAAATGAGGGATCAACGCGTGAAATTTTAAAACAACAATTTATAACGGCTTTGTAAACAGCCTTGTGTAATGGTCTTACAAATGTTATTCGCTTAAAGTTTTAGCCTTTGTATGTTCCCGCTATTAGATCTAATATTTTTTTCAATTGTCCTTTCTTCAATTTTTTTACATTCAATATTTTTTATTTGTTAGTAATTAAAATTCCAACTTTTTATAGCTCTTTTAAGACAAAATGCGGGGTAGAGATCTACTACTCTATTATTATTATCTCGTATTCAGTTGGAAAACGGAGTGATTTTATATTTATGTGCTAACTTTACTAAAAGAGAAAAAAAAACGTGAAGCTATAATGAAAATTAAAAGCTATGACTTTGTAACTTTTTTATATCTAAAGTAAACGTAAACGTTAAATCTACATAAAACATTTATTCAGTATCAGGTTAGTATTAAACACGGAAATTGAACATACTCTGTAGCAGGGATCCATCCCAACTTTTTTTTTTAACAATGGACTATTCAAATTTCGTTTTTTTTGGCGGTAAAAATGATACTTCTTTGTTGCATTTGTATAATAAACATTACATTAGAAAAAAAATCAAATTCAAAAAAAAATGGTGTCGAGAACGGAGTGTCTTAACACTAGGGTCCGTCTGCCTACCCTGACGTGTGCAGGATACAGCGTGAAGCTAAAAAAAAAAAAACAAAAAAAAAAAAATTACATAAACTTCGCAATTATACTGCATATACAATTAGCATAAATTTAATATATTAACAGGAGAATACAGATAAACTTACTGAGCGGGCTGCATTTATTTTTTAAGCAGGCCACAGGCTGCTCACCCCTGTTCTATAAATAGAACTTGCGCAGAAGCCACGTGTAAATGGCACCTAAAATTGTGACACAATAATCGACATGTGAAGAGTACAGTGAAGTGAAGTTCTTTGATCTATTTACTTTGAAACACAAGGGGAAGGGGTTCAGCTATAAATAGGACCTGCTTAAAGGTTACATACATTTTGTATAAAAAAATAGTTAAAAATATTAAAAGAAATCTAAAAACATATACCTAGTACTTATTATGATGCATGTCCAACATCGTCTGACTACAAACTGGTGACTGGCTGTGAGTTCGATTCTCACTCACGGGAATTATTAATCCTAAAATATTTAGAATTTTAATTTTTAAAATATTCTGAATTTAATATTGCCATTTTTTTCGCCCTGATGTCGAGGTAAAGCGCGGTGTTAAGTACCGCCACTTAACACGCAACTCTTCCAAATTCGGCGGAAAGTGGGGAACAGGGGGTATCTTAATACTAGGTTCCCTCAAAGGAAAAAATATTCTGATACCTCCGCTCTATCTGTACGTATCATTAAAATTATTATCATTTCTGTTAAAAGAAGCGTTGGGCTCTACTGTCACTACTCCTTATTTTCGAGTTAGTTATTTCAAAAGTATCACTGTCAGCAATAAATCTGGCATTAAAAACATTACAATTGGCTTAAAAAAAAAGTCCCGCTGAGTTTCTTGCACCGGTTCCATTCAGGCCTGAGGTGACTTTAGTACACCGGTGGTAAATTGTTTATCGTTCAAAAAATGAAGTATGTAACTTTTTTTAAATAAAATTGTTTGACTTTGACATTAATTTTAACGAAATTTAGAAAAAGTGAGAAGTCTCTTTCTGCCCTGATACAAACGGGAAAAGCACTACGATAGAGTCTTATTCAATCTAATAGTTGTGGATCCGACTTCCTGAGTAGAATGATTAATAATTACAGTTACGTGCACTTCCCCTCTCAAAACAATTATTTTACAATAGTTTAATACTCAATTATTTCATATTCGTAGTTAAAAGCATTAAATAAAGTACTTTAAAAAGTTTCACATAGTTGATTTAAAAAGTAGCATTATTTAACTCTTCAAACACTGAAAACTACTGTTGCTTTAATAGTTTTATTGAATTAAAATGGGCATGTTTTTGGTAACAGCTGATATTTTTTCCCTTTATTTTATTCCTTTTTTTATTTACGCTGTGTTGCATTCGCACTAGTACAGATGATGCTATGAAAATTTTAAATAAACAATTTATTTCTATAGAGAATAACAGAAAAAAATAATGAATTAATCCATCAACGTTATTCGTCTTTTTTATTTAAATTTAAATAGGTAAATGTTTAAATTAAGTATTTATGAGCACAGTCGTGGCGCAGTGGCAGAGAGTGTGACTGTAAACGCAATTAGTTGTGGGTTCGATTCCCACACGACAAATGGTAAAATTCAATATTTTATTTTTCTTCACTGTGGTGTCGCAAAGCGCACGCTTAACACGCAATGCCGCCGAAATTCGGCAGAAAATGGAAAAAGGAGTGTTTTAACATTAGGTTCCCTCTACATACCCTGTTATGTGCGGAATACAGCGTGAACCTACAAAAAACTCATTCTTAATTCTTAAATCTTTAATAATATATCACAAGTATATTTTAGACATTATGACATGTACGCTGAAAGTTTGATAACAACTTGGTAAGAGCGATACTACATACATATGTACATAGTGTTAATGTGATTTAAGATACTAAGGAACATTTCCATAGTTTCTTGTGTTGAGGATCGTCTTGAAATGAAAATAAGATATATAGGTTCAAATATTCAAATACAACTTCAACTGTACTTTTCTGATTCAAAACAATTAATTTGGAATAATTAATAGTGTATTTGGGTCTAGTCGTGGCGCAGTGGCAGATACGTGTGTTTGTAAACGACTGGTTGTGGGTTCGATTCCGACTCGAGGAGTGGAAATATTTAATATTTCCGTTTTCTTCGCTCTGGTATCGAGGCAAAGCGCGGCGTTGAGTTCCGCCATTTAACACGCAATGCATCCGAATTTGAAGAAAAGTGGTGAACGGAGAGTCTTAACACCAGGTTCCCTCTGCCTACCCTTATGAGTGCGGGATACAGCATAAAGCTATAATAGTGTATTTAAAACTGAAAAAGGCAACTTAATGTACCAGATATAAAAAAACATCATTTTTTTTTAATGAAGAAAATAATACATAATCATTACTCCCAGTGGGAATCGAACCCACATAGATCGTACTGTCATTTTTTTATTTTTAAATTATATTAAAAATATATTTAAAAAAATTAAGTTTTATTTACTTTCGTAAAAACATGTTTTTATTACAACAAGAACTTTAATTAATTAACTTTCTAACATAAAATTGAAAACCTAAAACTTTGCAATAACACATTTTAAAAATGAAAATATGTTGAGTTGTTTTCGTCCATTTCTGTCACAAAATTTCACATAGCAGAAGCTGTTCAGCTTTTAAGTTTTCACTAATCGCTAGTGACACTTTTTGCTTCTTAACACAAAATAACATTCGAAAATATTTCTGTACTAACTTAAATTTAATATTTTATTTTTTAGTTTCACGCTGTATCCCGCACACAGCAAGGTAGGCAGAGGGAACCTAGTGTTAAGACACTCGGTTTCCCACTTTCCACCGAATTCGGATGCATTGCATGTTAAATATCAAGACTAAACGCCACACTTTTGCCTCGGCACCAGAATGAAAGAAATGGAAATATTTAATATTTCCATTCCTCGAGTGGGAATCGAACCCACAACCAGTCGTTTATAGACACACGCTTATGCCACTGCGCAACAACCGGCCACTAACTAACTTGTAAGTAAGTAATGTACATATATATACAGAAATGTGTTTATACCAAAATTTAAATTATTAGTACACTAGACTCTCTAAATGCTTTGAAGCGTAAACCGTAGTACACTTTACTCCATTGAGATTATTACGAATATTAAAGTTTCATACGAAAATTTCGAACGTGGCGGGACTTGAACCCACTTATCTTGGATACCGTCCAAGGCCAAGCGCTCTAACTAGCTAAGCTTTACCTCTTTCTATCTTGCAATTTTCATTCTAAATACTAATTAAGTTAGAAGCGAAGCTATTTTCTCTTATTTAATATAATAATTATTCAAATTAAAGGCTATTATGGCGTAGTGGGAAAACTGTAAACGTGATAGTCTTTGGTTCGATTTTCACTCGCAGTAATTATTATTTATTTACATTCCTCCGGTGCGGTGTTGAATTCCATCAGTTAACAAGTAATATCTTGAATTCAGGTGATTACGAGATTACTGATCGCTTTTAAACTAGTTTCTCTTTGACTGAATGGGAAAAAATGTGCAGTTGTAAAAAATATACTTAATTTAACATATTCCTATTAGGCGATTAAAATATATATATTTTTTTTAATCTTTATTTATTTATAGAGGGTTTGTTCAAAATGAATATGCCACCCTCATGGGAGCATTATTATATTATCGACGTCTTAGTGCTAATTTATACAATTTGTAAAACATCATAGCTTCTAGTGACAATGTAGGCGATTAAAATATACTCTAAACTATTGTCAAGTTAATCTGTTCTCGATTGTCATATTTGGTGTTGAAAGGTGGAACTTAACGCCGTATTTTGTCTCGCACTAGAGTGAATTAATCAGCATAATTTAAATAAAACAATCCTCTCAGTGGGGATCGAACCGACAGCCTCTTTTGTTGACAGTTTGCAGTTAAACAGTGTTGCACTACGCCACGATGGCTCGACCTCGATTATATAACAAGTAATTAAATAAATAATAAAATATAGAAGATCAATGTGTCAAATTTGAACATAAAGGTCATACAAGTCAGGCTATCGTGATGCAGTGGACGTGATTGCAAATCACGATAGTTGTCAGTTCGATCCTCTATTGATCCTCTATTGGTGATTATATTTAACCTGTTTTCATTTTCTTACATTGGTAAAATAAAGCGCGGTGTTAAGTTCCGCTATCCTTATACACTTAACACTCTATGCCGCCAAATTCAGAGGCATTGCTTGTTCAGTGGCGGAAATTAACGCCGCGAAAAATGGGAATATTAAATATTTCCACTCCTCGAGTGGAAATCGAATCGACAACCAATCGTTTACAAAACGAAAGTGGGGAACGGAGTGTCTTAACACTAGGTTCTCTCTGCCTACCCTGCTGTGTGCGGGATACAGCGTGAAGCTAAAAATAAAAAAGAATATTATATTTATAAATTATAAATATATATTTGAGTTAATTACTTATACAATTTCAGCCACGCCTCGAACGGGTCAGGTGGTTTAGCGTGACAAAAATCGCTTAATTAATTAAACGGGAGGTGCGGCTAATTCTTCATCGCGTTAAAATCTGTAATATTCACGCTTTTCCTTGTAACTATATCACATATTTAATATAATAAATATTTTTATTTAAATAACTCTCTTTTTACCGAATAATTTACTTAAATTAATAAATAATTTACTTTTAATATGAAAATTGTGAAATAATTAAAGTAAGAGTTTTGGGCCCAGTCATGGCGCAGTGGCACAAGCGTGTGACTGTAAACGATAGGATGTGGGTACACAATGCGTGGCACAACGACAGGCAAAGGCACAATGCGTGTTAAGTGGCGAAACTTAACGGCGCGGCTTGCCTCGACACTAGAGCAAAGAAAATGGAAATATTAAATATTTCCACTCCTCGATTGGGAATCGAACCTACAACTAGTCGCTTTACAGCCACACGACTGATCGCACTTAATAATATAATATATCTAATAAATTTTACAATTTAAACGCGTGAATAAATAACATACGTTATTCCCCACAGTGTCAATTTGACGCCAAAAAGCCAATATTAATTATTCATTTTAAACCAATTCGTAGTTTTGGATAATGAAATGATTAAATTTTCATACACAGACTTCGCTACAAGTTCCCACTGCCCGACCACTATGTCCCTTTCCCTAATATATTTGGCAGAGAATAATATTAAGTTACCTCTAGTTGTAAGTTTAACTTAGCGCTTAATGTTAAAACAAGTGGCGCAGTGGGATAGTCATTAACGTCGCGATTGATTGTGAGTTCGATTCCTACTGGAGGGAATGATGACAATTTTATTATTTTAATTTCTTCGTTCTGCATTTACCCGCAAAGATCCCGGGTTAAGATATAAGAGAGAACTTTGTGCCAAGACACTCTGTTCTCTACTTTCCCGAATTCGAAAAATTGTTTGTTAAATGACGGAACTCAACACCGCGCCTTGTACTGGATGAAGCTGGAAGAAAAATCATTCCCCCAAAGCCCATTGAAATCGAATCACAACAATTAGATTTACAGGCAGATGTCGTCACACTGCGCCACAATAGGTATTTGTATTTAAAATATTACACATATATTACAGTTTGTTATTGTCCAGAAATTATATTTCTATTAATACCTTGTGGCCAGTCGTGACCCTGTGGCACAAGCGTGTGACTGTAAACGACTGGTTATGGGTTCGATTCCCACTCGAGGGGTGGAAATTATATTTCCATTTTCTTCGCTCTGGTGTCGAGGTAAAGCGCGGCGTTAAGTTCCGCCACTTAACACGCAAGCATCCGAATTCGGCGGAAAATGGGGAACGGAGTGTCTTAACACTAGGTTCCCTCTGCCTACCCTGTGTGCGGGATACAGCGTGAAGCTAAAAAAAAAAAAATTAATACCTTAAAGCCCAACCAATAGATCGAAAAGAAAACATATTTTAACGTGAAAATTATATTTAATTATTTTAAAAACATATACATATATTAATTCACACTTTAATTTAAAATTTGTAGCAAGTTTATTTAATCTATGGCCCCCACTTGCATTCTAATTGGATCAGGAGAATATAAAAGTGCATCTGCACTTCAGCATTTCTGATGAAGCTTTTACTCGACGTTAAATTCGCTATACCTGAAATATTAAATGAAAATTGTTCATTTAATGCTGAAAAAGCTATGAATATTTTTTATCAAATACCGGGCTTATCGGGTTTTAGTAATAAAATTATATTTTATATACAAATAACCAATAGGGGCTTTTGTGGCACAGTGGGACAGTGTCTGAATATAAACGCGATGGTTGGGGGTTCAGTTCCCATTTGAGGGTTGATTATATTATTTTTTTCATTTCTTAGCTTGGATACCAAAAGACAAACTCCGCCACCAAAGTTCGGCGTTGAGTTCCGCCACTCAACATCAAGTTTTCTCTGTTTACGCTACTGTGTATATGGTATACAGCAGGAAGCTAAAAAAATAAGGTGAAAGTTGAGAATTTTAGATATCTTATCTTAATAAAAATAAATTATTTATTTCTTTACACGTTATACAATGTATATTAATTCTTAACTATATAAAGCTGAATACAGATGTAAATTTAGGTACATTGGGTCCTACTTTCAAGCTTCTCCTATGAGTATAAACGAAGAAAAAGGTTTGTTAAAAAGCATATACATATATTAATAAAATAATTATTTCAATTTCTCGAGTGGGAATCGAACCCACAACCAGTCGTTTACAGTCACATTTCACGCCTCAGCGCCACGACTGGCCTCACATTATTATTGGTATAAAAAATACATTATCGCACTATCCTTGACTTTTTAGTTATATGTAAGGTAATGATAATAATTACGGCAAAAAGTTTATAGTTATTACTCAAAGGACAAAAAAATAATTTACTAGCTTAATTGTTTTCTGAGAAAACACCTTTCTCGAAATTGTATAATCCATACTTATATTATAAATGTCATGTAAAGTCTGTGTGTTTGTGTGTCATGCTTTCACGGCTAATCTGCCGGTCCGATTTGGATGAAATTTAGAATGAAAGTAGTAAAATTTATTGGGTCTAATATAGACTACTTATTTTTTCAAAAATCAACCCCTAAAGGGTTAAAATAGGGGATGAAAGTTTATATGAAAAATCTAAACCGCTTTACCGATTATAATAAATTTTGGCATAAATATAGTTCATAATGTAAGCTAATCTTAAAAAACGTAGGCTACTTTATTTTCCAAAAACCCACCCCCGAGGGTTGTAAAATAATGAAGCAGCCATGTAGTTCACGCGGCGAAGCCGCGAGCGAGCCGCTTAACGCGCAATGCCTCCGAATTCGGCGGAAAGTGGAGAACGGAGTGTCTTAATACTAGGTTCCCTCTGCCTACTCTGCTGTGTGCGGGATACAGCGTGAAGCTAAAAAAACATATCACATTTAAATTTCTACAGAGGCTTAGTACATTAGCCATACGATTTCTCTTTAATAGCTCTTATCGGCTTAACAGGCCAATAGAATTTATTGCGGTAGTTGTCGTTGACTATTTAATATCATATGTTCATATTTATTTAATACTTAGTAAAAGTTGGTTGTTATTTCTAAACTTCATCATTAATTAAGCTCGATGGTTGTGTGTTAGATTCCCACTCGGGGAATTATTATATTTAAATATTCATTTTTCGCTCTGGTACCAAGACAAAGCGCGGCGTTGGGTTCCGCCATCCAACACGCAATGTTTTGATTTTGATTGAAGTGTCTTGACACTAGTGCCTCTCTGACTACCCCGCTCTACTGGATTCACGTGACGCTGTAAAAGTACATGACATGTGCAATATTATTAGAAAACTTATAGAAGTTTGAACGTAGTGACGAAGCCCCTATTCCCACCATCCCCATGCTAGCCCTCCTTCATCACCAAGGTTGGTAACGCATCCACAACTCCTCTGGCGTTGTGGATGTCCATGGTCGAAGGCAACCACTAACCATCAGGTGGTCCTTCTGCTTGTCTGCCTCCTTTACTCAACAAAAAAGCACTCTGGTTGCTAAGCCATACCTACTTAAGGTTGTACACGGTACAACCCTAAGTAGGTAAATATCGAGAAATTAAAATTAAGCTGAATCATTTTTAAAACGGTTAAAATGCATTTTTAAATCGTCACTTTATAAAAATACAAATAAGTATTTAAGATTTTTAATTTCTGCTAACACTCGTGTTAACGTCGATCGCCTTTGAAATAATAAAGAGTAATTCCTTTGAGACCGTTCGTTCGTTATTCCTTTCATGAACAGAAAGTGTACTTAGATATTATATGTATATATATTAACGGTTACTTTAAGCGCTTGCATTAATTTAATTTTTAGCTAAGTTACTTTATAATAAATTTTATCGGACAAAATATAAATGATTGAAAATTTAAGCCAGTTGAAATGAAATGATTACTAAAATATAATAATAGTTAAAACTGCATTTAAATTGATTAAGCCGTTTCTGAAGTTACAGTGCACATGCGCAGAGACAAACGGTAAAAAATTAAAATCATTGTTTTGAGTTCTATTACATTGATAATCGCCACCAATAATAATTTTCTTGTATATCTTGTATGAGCGGACGGCGATCAGGTACTTTTTTTATTATATATAGATTACTATCAAAATCCATTGCAAATAAAATTTAAATTTTACTACATTTAATAATCACAATAAACATATAATATATAACCATAATTTTAAACATAATCATTTTAAACATAATCATAATAAATAATCGATTATACTGAACATTAAGTTCAGAATCAAAAACCCAAAACTAAGTAATTTAGTGTGCTAGACAGCGATACTCAACACATAGTGTCACAAATTCAAGAGGAAGACAGAGAACCAAGACACTAGCTTCTCCTGCTACGTGGGATAAAGTGTGAATCTAAAAAAACATTTAGCTTATCAGACAAAACAACGAATGAACGAGTAAGAAAATATGAACCACTAATGAATTCTAATCTCTAATAATTAATTATGGCAGTTTCAAATAATGCAATTATAACCTCGCGTCATACTGGCAACTGCCTACAGCTCGCTACTGAATATCGGGTGACCGACAATATTGGATGCAAGTAATTAATGACCTTGAAAATCCAATCTACGGGGAAACCGTGTGCGGGACATGAGTAATTTTATAAAATGTGATTTTATATTATGTGATGTTTTCATATTTTTTAACATTTTAAAGTGTTATTAGTTAATAATGCTTAGGAAATTGAAAAACATTTTTAGAAAACGTATTAAAATGTATCAAAAGCAAGAATAAGTTTTAATAAGCGTATAAGAATTTCCGTGTAATCGGATGTAGAACGCATGGTTTAGCGGTTATTCTGACCACTTGGACGGTTTCCAAGAGACGCGGATTAATTCTGCTGTACGCTGTATCCCGCACACAGCAGGGTAGGCAGAGGGAACCTAGTGTTAAGACACTCCGTTCCCCACTTTCCGCCGAATTTGGAGGCATTGCGTGTTAAGTACGTGTTAATTAATCATTAATCGAGTATATTTTTGGTATTCGAAAATATATTTTTAGAAATCCCGACGTTTTTAAAGTGTTCGACTTTACAGTACACCGTGGTCACAGTCAATCGGGTTTTCTAAATATGTATTTCCGAATACAAAAAATATACGCGATTAACCCGGTTAAAAATAGTTTCATTTCAAAATACCTAAATATTAATAAAATAAAAAAGTCACATAATCTTAAAACAAAAAAAAATAATAATTTTATCTGTTAATAAAATATAAAAACTTCTTGCTTAAAAAATAAATTCACAATTCACTTTTTTAAAAACACATTTTAAAAAGGCAGAGAAGTATGTACTTGTTAATAGCATAAATTTAAAAGTGCTTGAGATCGATGTTTCAACGATAACGAGCTACGATACGCCAATCAGAACCTCCTACGTAATTACTACTTACTATTGTTCCATTAAAATTATATAATTCGTTTAAGATAACAGAAATAAACATTGTTATCGAAATAAACATGCAAATAATTAATAATAATGTATATATGTTGTGATACTTTTATATTGAATTGATAAACATTTCCTCTTTGTTCCCTGTTTATAGTGTAAGAAGGAAAGTTGTTTTGGAATTATTTAAATAATTCTTCTATAATTATTGGCGAACGGAGTAAAATATGACTAAAATAGGCATTGTCACTGGCAGAATCTGACACTGCTTACAGTACACAAAAAAAAGTCTCACTTTTTCCCGCCAAAAATGGCCAGTCTCACTTTTTCCCAACAAAAGAATAGTCAGAGAGAACCTACGGCCTTGAGACACTCCGTTCTCCACTTTCCACCCGAAATCAGCACATTACGTGTTGAGTATTTCAAGTAGGTACTCAGTATTAGCGAAGTAAATATAATTTAAGTATTCATTCATTGGGTAAGACAACTATCACACCTACAATCATAGTTTTAAGCACTGGCCCACTACGCTACGATAGACTAAAAGTAACATATTGACTTTGACTTTGGCTTTATATATAGAAATACTAGTGGCCCGCTCGCGGCTTAGCCGCATGAACTACAATAACTGTTTCGTTGCAATTGCAACCCTCGGGAGTGGATTTTTGAAAATGTATGCTGTATATAAATTCCAAAATTCCTTACAATTGGTCAAGCCGTTTAGATCTTTCATTTAAATTTTCATTACCTATTTTAACTCTTTAGAGGTGGATATTTGAAAAAATAACTAGCCTATGTTTCGCCCTGGATTTGTTACTAATTTCATTTTGAATTTCATCCAAATCGGACCGGTTGATTATATTAACCGTGAAGCGTGACAAACAGACAGACTTTCGCATTTATAATATAAGTATTGATAGACGATAACAAAACTATACCCACTTTTGACGTATATTCGGTTTTTTAGGAAAATAACCACTTAGCAAGTAATTAGCGTATTCATGTTTGCACGAATCATTTAAAGATCATTTATTTTCACACACCTCTATTTCTGATTTCAGCCAGCAAACATGGGGCTATTTAGTTGCCGTTTTTTTTTTTTTTTTATTTGTCGTCAGGAAAATCCGTTACGGATACCCGCCCTGGATGGGGACCCGGACGCGGTTATGTGGGACTCCGGTTCGTTCCTCCGTTTACCCACTAAAAACCTGACGGTGCTCCTTACCCGCCACTAGCCCAGGTCTCGGGCACTGCCCCAATCGCCCGCGGACCTGGGCGGCAATGACTTATATAACCTGCAATATAGAATGGAAGTAGGCTGTTGAAAATATATTTATTTAGCTATTAATGTGATATTTTTATACGATTTCACAAAATAATTTAGAAATTTTAGTTATGAATAATTATTTTCATTCGTAGAAAGGACGTAAATAAATATTACCTGCTTATTGCTACCGTCGCCTTTGGGGTGTTGGAGATGGTCCTCTGGAGCTATTTTCCTTTCTAATATCAGAGAAAACCTAATGTTAAGACACTTTGTTATTTAAATAAAAATAAGCGCAAGTTCTAATAACTATTTTTTGCAGCTTCACTATTTTTCCCACATGGCAGGGAAGCCAAAGAGAACCTAGTGTCAAGGCACTCCGTTCTCCACCTTCTGCCCGAAATCAAGACATTGCGTGTTGACTTAACGCCTCATTTTGTCCCGTCACTAGAGCGAAGCAATGAACAAAAATAATATATAATCCCCCACGTGAGCATCGAACCCACAACCAATCCTGTATACAATCACGCTGTCCCACTGCGCTACAATAGCCTATTACAACTTGTAAGTCAATAATCGAGTTACACGAATGCTATGAGTAATTTTGTTTGTAAAAACGCAATGAATGGAAAAACATATGTTTTGAAGTGTAAGACCCTCACTTCATTATTACTCATTGTTTGATTAAACATGTATATTATATTATATTATTTTATATTATATGATATCATTATTTGAGCGATCTTAACATAATAAAGGCAATTTAGTTTGAACTAATTTTATTTGGTTTTGTTTCAAGGTGATTGATATAAACGGCTTGAAATGGTTGTAAATTAATTATTTTAATTGTCGGATATGTAAGTTTGACAGTAAATAAGATGGTTCTAAGTTCGATCCCCACTGAGGGGAATGACTTTAACTTCATTTCTCTTATAAGACAAAGCGGGCATTAAGTTCCTCCACTCAACACCTAATGTGTCGAATTCGGAAATAAAAATCCTTAATGATTGTTATAAAATGCAGTATCGGAACTACTGGGTGTAGAAAACTGATATTTGTAATCGAGGATATCTCGATACTAAAAAAATCTGAAAAATGAAAAACTTACAAAAAATAGGAAAAAGTATGATAACGTTAAAAAAATACACAAATTTCAAAACTGCTATCTATAATTCGTCAAAAAAAAAATATGTGAAATTCATTTTATTTTGACATTCTGGCTGTCATGGGTTCTTGTGACACACGGAGGTGTTTATTTAAGTCTTAGAAGATTATATATTTTAATCGTATATTCCTTTCTCCACTTGGGTACGTTGTCACGCGTTTTTCCCAAATAGCAGGATAGTATCAAGACACTCAGTCCACTACTTTCAGCCTGAATTCGAATCATTTCTTGTTGAGTGACAGGACAAGACAGCTTGCTTTCTCTCAGGTACCAAAGAAACGGAAAAAAAAAGAATTAAATATTATCAGTCAGTGAGCATCGAACCCACAACCACCGTGACTACAGTCAAGTCCTATTTAATTACAGTATAAATTGCATATTACAAAATTTAATATATATGTATATTGCAACAGATCGGGCTAAAGTGCGGTTAGGAATAAATAACATCACAATATCCTAGGCTTTATTGAAAATATGATAAAAGAGGTAAACCTATGTGATGTACAATTTATTACGTGACCACTTAAAGGATTTTTATATAAAGTAGATAGTACGTACATTGAGTGAGCATTTTTTCTTTTTATTTTCATCTATTCGTTATAAATCTATTAAAAAAACATACATATCTTGTTTTAGATATTTTCTTTATATATTACATTTTGCATTTTAGTTAAGTAAGCAGTCTCGATTTTTACCGCGTAGTAGAGTTAGAGGGACCTAGCTTTGAGACACTCAGTTCCCCACTTTGCTTGAAATGGTGAAGTTGTGTATTTCTTTTTTTAGCTTCAAGCTGTAATCACACAGCAGGGTAGGCAGAAGGAAATTCGGAGGCATTACATGTTAAGTCGCGGAACTTAACGCCACGCTTTGCTTCGACACCAGATCGAAGGAAATGGAAATAATAAATATTTCCACTCTTCGAGTGGGAATCGAACCCACAACCAGTTGTATACAGTCACACACTTGTGCCAGTGGCCACGACTGGCCCCAATTGTGTATTGAGTGACGAAACCCAATACCGCGTTCTGTCTTACCAGAGTGGTGAAGTTACGCTAACGGCAGAAGGAACCTAGTGTCAAGAAATTCCGTTCTCCAATTATTTATTAGAGTATGTTTATTTTATATACAGCTTCACTTTTCATTTCCTATTTTAGGAGATTTCTGTTATTTAAACTACGCGGGTTCATATCTTAATCGGCATATAGTCATGGTACCTCCACTCGCCCATAGATGGCGCTGTACATAAATAAAAGTATTTTAAAACATTATCCATTTTAAATTTTAGTACATATACTTCCTAACAGATGGCAGCTCTATCATACAAATTAACATACAAGCTATAAATAGAAATAGTTAATTAACTACTCATTATTTTGGCGCTGAGGCGTAACAATGAATTTATTCTTAAACATAAAGTCGACGACCGTGCAACAAAATTGCTAACGAAGGGATTTGACATAACAAGCAATTTGCCCAAAGGTTCCCGCGATTTGCCGACTCATTTACTATGAACATATAACACATTTAGCTGTTGTTTGCATGATCGTAAAGAGCCCACACCCTCTCTACGTATACCATGACAGTGCCAATTTAACAAGACCCTCTATATTGTAAATAATTACGACCGGATTGCTACGTGATTGGGGATCACGGTACACTGGTTTAAGCTCCGCACACCCACAGGTGACCATTATCACGTCAATCGTTACCCCCGCAATGGAAAGGTAACAGTAAAAATGTGGACTAGTTCCCCGTGGTCACTGTTGCGTGAAACTACCCTATTGTTTACGCTTATTTGTGTTTTTAAATCGGAAAAACATAACTATATAGAAACGTTCATGTCTTATCGTCCTTCGAATACTTACTTAGGAATCTATTAATTTTGATTTTATTAAGAAAATCGGTTAAAATGTTCAGAAATATACTGAAAAGTTAACATTTTTAAGTATATTAAACAAAATTGGAAACACTCAAAGCCGTAAAAACAATGTATAATCTAAAACGCAGGCGCGAATCCGTTGCATCTGTGTACCGGAAGACAACTAAGTTTCTAACTTGCAACACTGCTAACTTTTTAAGGAAATCCAACGCTAGAAAATACAGCTTACTCGATAAGATAGTAAAGGAATATGCTAATGAGGAAGAACATGAGAACCGTGGAGAAGAAGATGATGAAGACGAAGATGACTTAGGCGAGAGAGACTTAGATTATTATTTGGGAGTGCGTAAAAAAGAAACTTACTGGCGAGACCTAGAAGGTCAGGAGCAAATAAGAAAAGACTTTCTTCTATACCACTGTGGAGTATCCGAAGAGGATTACGAACAACACTACAAAAAACCAACTGTTCCTCACAAAACAAATCCAATCCAACCAAAACTAAAGCAAGTGCCTTTCAAAATTCACAAGAAAAATAAGAAGAATAATAGTTTTAAGGAAGGAATGAACGAATCGTGGGTGGAAAAGAAAGGTATATTCAAGTTGTTTGGCAACAGGCGTGACAGTGACACGTCTGACAGCTACAGCGATTGCGATTCGAATGACGATACGAGAGATGACATGATTCGAAAAATCACGGAGAAATTTGGCGGAATGACTACTATTGATGCGCTAAATAAATTATTGGTAACTGTTTTTGTGTATATATAAGTAAAATATAGGTAGAATGATCCTTTCCTACCTAGAAGTTTTCAGGTCTGAGGCATTAGCTGTAGTGGACCGGTGGTTTGGTTAGGTTATGAATTAATGAAGCATCTAACTTTTTTTGAAAAATGATTTAACGTTGACTTTATAGTAAGTATAAGTGACAGAGTAGATATGTTGTCATTAAAGTGTCGAGACAAAGCGTGCCGTTTAGTCCCGCCACTCACCACAAAGCGTCTCGAATACGGGTAGAAAGTGGAAAACAGAATATTTTGAAACTTGGGACTTTCTTCCTATGAAGTAATAACCCAATTTTTCGATTTTTTATTAATTTGCTTTACTTTATTATATTAATACGCAGACAAAAGACGAAAAATATTCAATATCACAAGATCAAAGTGTCCAATCAATTAACATAAATACGTTAGTATTGTCATTCCTATTATAGAACTAAACTTGGAAGACAAATTCGCTAAAAGCAGCTGAGAAAAGATGAGAATATCAAGAGCCGTTTCAATGTCTTATTCTTACTATCCATATATATATTATAAATGCGAATGTCTGTGTGTTTATCTGTCACGCTTTCACTTCTAATCTACTGGTCTGATTTGGATAAAATTTAGAATGAAAGTAGTAAAAATGACTGGATCTAACATAGCCTATTTAGTTTTTCAAAAATCAACCTCTAAAGAGTTGCAATAGGGGTTGAAAGTTTATATGAAAAATCTAAGCCGACCAATTGTAATGAATTCCCCCCGTGGAGGGACGGGTTAAGAATACAATTCCCCCCCGCCGCTGGGTAGCGTCCCGTAAAAGGCGGGTAACCCAGTAGTTCGGTGGTAGGAGATTCGTTCTCCGACTGGCTCGCGACCACTATCATGTCAAAGACGAACCGCCAAATATCTTATGATGTGTTTCGGTTCGATGGCATGTAAGCCAGCTCTCCCTATTCCCACCAGTCCCATCCTTCCTCTCTCCTTCTGTCCTACATTCCCAAGGCTGGCGCATTCATAACTTTAATGTTGTGGATATCTATGGGCTAAGGTAACCACTTAACACCAGGTGGGCCTTCAGCTCGTTTGCCTCCTTCATTCCATAAAAAAAAAAAAAAAGAATTTTGGTATAAATATAGTGGACAATCTAAGCTTAAACGTAGGTTACTTTATTTTTTAAAAATGCGCCCCCGAGGGTTGCAATATAAAGAAATAGTTCACGCGGCGAAGCCGCGAGCGAGCCGCTAGTTTTTAATATTACGAGTATATCGTTTAAATAAAACAGCAAAAAAAGGAACCCTATATAAATCTAAATTAGAAGTATTTAAACAATGTGGAGTTATAGGTATATAAAATGTAATACCTCCTTTTTTTTTAATATTACATTACAGTTGGGATGTGAAAAACATTTTTAGAACACGTATAAGAACCTGAACACAAAGGAATGCGTTCTATTTGAACGCATGACTTAGCGGTCAGAGAGCTTGGACGGTGTCCAAGAAGCGCGGGTTCGAATACCATTAATTTTTAATTTCTATGTTTTTTAAAAATTATTTATAAATAGTGTTTCTGTTGAAATAGTACATTACGATAAATATAATTAAAACTGTCTACTTAATTGTACAGCATCAATTTATAATAGGCACGTCCTATAATGCCGTCCGTTTTTTTAAACACTTTCTTGAAAAACGAAACTTAAATTAAAATTAAATTAAATTAAAATTAAATTAATAAAATTAAATTAAATAGCTTCACGCTATATCCCGCACACAGCAGGGCAGAGGGAACCTAGTGTTAAGACACTCCGTTCTCCACTTTATTTAATAACGAAACTTAACGCGGTAATTTTCATTTTCAACCTAATCTTCATATAATAACTCTCTTGTACTATTGTGTTAACTGTTAAAACTATAGCATATATACCAACTAATAAATTATTATATACACAAATATGTACACACACATAAGTACATGAAGCCATTGAGGCGCAGTAGGTTAAAGTCGAAATATAATCGTAATTGGTTGTGGCTTTGATTCTTAACATAAATGTGACATCTACCGCCATACAACACGCAATATCTCGATTGCAGACGGAAAATGGAGAACGGAGTGTGTTGACACTAGGTTCTCTCTAACTCTCCTGCTATACTATAAAACGTGAGGTTGCAAAAAAATATATAATATCGATAAAATATTTCCATTTTCTTCACTAGTGTCGAGGCAAAGCGCAGTGTTAAGTTCCGCCACTTAACAGACAATGATTCCGAATTCGGCAGTGCGTGGGGAACGGAGTGTCTTAACACTAGGTGCCCTCTGTCTAACCTGCAGTGTGCGGGATACAGCGTGAAGCTAAAAAAACATACATATATGCTAACAATTTATCAAATGAGGTCACACAAATTATATTTTTGTTAACAGGGCGTGCGGATAAAGGAGGTGTCGGAAGGCAGGCCGTGTGACAACTGTCCTGAGCTTTGTCCCGGCTTCAATTCACACCCTTGGAGGTGAGTCATACTATAAAAATAACTATCTGCCAGCTCTTTGTTGTAGAAGACAATGAAAACTATTAATATGGTATATGTAGGTGATTTGAAATCATTGTTTAATGTTATTAATACCTATATACTTAGCTTTTTAGCACGGGGGTAATCAGGCAGAATGTGGTGTCTTGACACTCCATTTTTCACTTATCGCCCGATATTTAGTGGTGAAACTCGTGTCATAGTGGGGATATGAACTGGGTGTTACTAGATCAAATATAGGCTACTTATTTTTTAAAAATCAACCCTTAAAGCGTTGAAATAGGGGATGAAAGCTTATATGAAAAAAATATACTGACTGACTGAATGTTATGAATTTTGGCATAAGCATAGTGGATAATCTAAACTTAAATATAGGCTATTTTGTTTTTCAAAAAATCACCCCCGAGAGAGGTAATATGACGAAACAGCGATGTAGTTCACGCGGTGAAGCCGTGAGCGGGCCGCTAGTAAGTAATATAGTAGTGGAAATATATAGATGACTTTTTAAAGAACTCTCTCACCCGACTCTTAAAAGCTTCATACAACTGTTGTGAAGTGGCTATGAAGCCAAAAGGAGAAATATAGTACTTAAATATTACTAAACCAGTGGCCAGTCGTGGCCCAGTGGCACAAGCCTGTGACTGTAAACGACTGGTTGTGGGTTCGATTCCCACTCGAGGAGTGGAAATTATATTACCATTTTCTTCGCTCTGGTGTCGAGGTAAAGCGCGGCGTTAAGTTCCGCCACTTAACACGCAAGCCTCCGAATTCGGCGGAAAGTGGGAAACGGAGTGTCTTAACACTAGGTTCCCTCCGCCTACCCTGCTGTGTGCGGGATACAGCGTGAAGCTAAAAAAAATATATATTACCAAACAAAACACAATTCAGATACAATTGCACGTAATGGGTAGTATCATTAGGTTAACAAGCGCTACAAACAATGTGAGTAAACACACGCACTAATAGCCGTTATCGAGTAGGGTCCCCATCCGGGTCACTGATAACTTATCTATGTATTGTTATTTTTTTTTACTAAAGAATACTTCTATGTTACTGTAGAAGTTATTTGTTCACTAACTCAAATAACAATGTATTTTGATTTCAAAGCTTTGTTTTTAATTTTTAAATTACGATTAATTCGAAATGAGATGAGTAGCTCAAAAATTGGAATTTGTTCCTTCACGCTGTATCCTGCACACAGCAGTGTAGGCAGAGGGAACCTAATGTTAAGACTCTCCGGTTCCCACCTTCCACCGAATCTTGTAGGTATTGCGTGTTAAGTGGCCGTACGCCGCGCCTTGCCTCGTCCAGAGCGAAGAAAATAGCAATATTAAATATTTCCACTCCTCGAATGGAAATCAAATCCACAACCAGTCGTATTTATAGTTACTCTTTATCCTCTGCACCACGACTGGCCTTTAGATATTTTTATATTTATAATAAATATTACGAAAGAAAGTCAAAATTATATTTACGGAGAGCACAATGTCTTAACACTAGGTTCTCTTCGCCTAACTTGCTATACGAATAAGCGTGGGTAAGTATTTGTTAGAAGGTAATCTGCATTACTTAAAAAAGTGCATAATTTTAGAAAATTAAATAAAAGATCTTAAATCTTATACTCATATTTTGCTTAAAACACGTGATTTCACATATATTATAAAACGTAACAAGTTATCACATATAAAATTGTAAATTGATAAAAAAAATGGTTACACGAATAAGGAAGAAATAAATACAATAACAATATAGATGCGATATCAAATTATATATATTATATTATAATAAATATTTATATAAATCAGCAAACAGACAACCTTCTGTAGCCGTTTCTAATAATAACCTTGATCAAGAGGTCGCAAGCGCATTACTTAGTTTATTCGTCAATCGGCATTGTCATACGAGAGTTGACTGCGGACAGTCGTGTATCTGACATTTTATATTATATAATCACAAAAATATTATCAAAATGTGTTTATCACTTAAACAATTGGAATGGGCGGAGATATATCGTCGTGTGATCAAAGGCGATAAAGAAGATATAGTTTGTGACAGGAAAATCCAAAAGTTTCCTTCGAGAGAACGAAATCATGCGTTTCGACGTAAAAATAGTAACAACAATTTTCGGTCGCATGCCAATTGTCAAACTTGCGCTAAAGTTATGGAAGAAAGATGATGGTCTTTTTGATATAGTGTTTATTTAATGTGTCAGTGGTTTCTAAGACTGCAAATTGCTCAAGTGTTATAGTTAAACGTGATGTGTGAATCAATGGGACAATATTGAAGATAAGAGACGATTTTACAGAAAAATTATACAGAAAGGCATGCTTATAAACTCTTATGGACTGTGCATTATAATTTAGTTCCATTTTTTTTTATTTTACTCAATTTCTTAAGCATTTATAAAATATAATTGTTATATAAGCGCTAACTAGTGCTCTCTAGACATTTTAAAAGTTATATAAAAATTACTAAATTGAAGCTGATTTTTGAACCACATGTTAAAATATTATTTGAAAAGAACAAGTACTGGTTAAGAAACTTGTAATTTGCATAATGAACCGGTTTGAAATGTTATTAAATTTTATAACGTACATATATAATAGAGACGAAGTGTATTAGTCTTAACAGTATTCATTTTATATTCTTATATGTATAGATATGTAGCTATAGATAATAAAGTTTCTGATTTGATTTTTGAGGTTATAATTTTAGTAATGTGTGCATTTCTGTTGTGTTATGTAAAGAACAATTATTTATACAAAAAATAGTTATTAAAAAAGCTATCCTTGGCAGCAGAAAAATGTTGAAACAGAAGTTTCAAATGTTGAATCTTCCTTTTTTATTTTAAAAATATAGGCGAAACAACGCTTAAACACAGCTACTTTAAATTTTGGAAAGAATTTAAAAAAGTCATTAACTAAACATTATGAAAAAAATCACAGATATCACGAACCATAATAATAAAAATTCTAAAATCATAAACCAGTCAAAATACAATACAAACGTATCTACTAACTACATTCAGCTGATTATCATCCATATTACTATTGGTATTGTTTATAAAACTGTGAAATAACGAAGCGCTCGGTGTCGACATAAAAGAGTTTACGATGCTTTAATTATAATGTGAAAAAATATTAAAAATTCGCAGACAATGCTGTATTATGTACGAAATGTGAATGTTAAGGAGATCATCGTGATATTTTCAAACTTCCTCTATTTAATTTTTCATTGACAATTCCAGATATACTATTGTACGTGTTATTTCAACAAAACGTCGTGATTCTGTTAAAATACATATATTTTTTTTTATTATATACAGCGTGTTTTATGTTATTATGTTGAAATAAATATTTAAATTTATTGTTTAATTCTTTTATTTCACAAAAAAATAAAATAAATAAGATATCAAACTCGTGGCGCAGTGGCACAAACGCGTGACTGTAAACGGCTGGGTTGTGGGTTCGATTTCCACTCGAGTAGTGGATATATTAACATTTTCATTTTCTTTACTGTGGTGTCGAGGCAAAGCGCGGCGTTAAGTTTCGCCACTTAACACGCAATACCTCCTCCGAATTCAGTGGAAAGAGGGGAAAAGAGTGTCTTAACACTAAGTTCCCTCTGCCTATCCTGCTGTGCGCGGGATACAGTGTGAAGCATATCCCACCTAGACTACCTAGTTTTATAACTAGACTATAAAAAACTTTTTTAATAATATCTAAAGAAGACCTAAAATTTCAAGTAATAATACATGATAATATACTATCCACGTAATCCTAACGATAACGTCTAGAAACGCTTTGGGGAATTATTCTTCTCTCGGTGAAATGATTACATATATTTAAATATATTTTTTTATTTCTCTGCTCTGGTACTTAAGAAAAAGTAATCTTTTAGTAAAAAAAATAAAATTTAATATTTTAAGAAAAGAAAAGATGAAATTTTTAAATGTTCATCTCATTTATTTCTTGACTCTCTGCCACTTAACATAAACAAACTATATTATATACATTACATCTGTCATGTACTCGTACAATATCTTGTTATATAAACAAAGTTGTGAAAAACATCTTACTTATATTGTTATCACAAAGCAATCTTACTAGACAGACAGGAACATTTTAAGAATCTGAATATAATATACGGTTTAAATGATTTATAATGTTTTTGCTTAATAAAGATTTAATATTAATAAAGTAAATTTATTTACTGAGGAATATGAAAACACATTATCAATTTGGGGCCAGTTGCGGCGTAAGCGTCTGACTGTAAACGACTGGTTGCAGATTCGATTCCCACTCGAGGTGTGGAAATATTTATTATTTCCATTTTCTCTGATATCGAGGCAAAGCGCGGCGCTAAGTTCTGCCACTTAACACGCAATGCCTCCGAATTTGGTGGAAAGTGGGGAACGGAGTGTCTTAACAATAGGTACCCTGCTGTGTGCGGGATATAGCGTGAAGCTACAAAAAAAAATATTAATAATTTCAAGTGTAATTTTTAAAACGTTTTAATAGTTTCTCGTTTTGCCCCGCACAACAAGATAGACTCAGCAGGAAGGCAGACCCTAGCTAAGTCTGGATTAATGTCAGGTAGAAGAATAAGATAGGCAAAGAAAACTTAGTTTCAAAACACTCAGTTCGTCTCCCCGCCAGAATATAAAACATTATATGTTGAGGTAGCCAAGGGGCGCAGTGGCACGAACGTGTGACTGTAATCGACTGGTTGCGTGTTCGATTCTAAGAAAATAAAAAAAAAATAAAAAAATATTTTGAGGTAACGAAACGGAGCGCTGCGTTTTTCTTACCAGAGCTAATAAGCTAAAATATTTTGGATATAATGTCACTGAGTAGGAATCGAATTCTATACCATCATATTTTTTGCCCAGGCGTCCCACTGCGCCAGAGTGCCCTCTCAAACTTCACTCATAATATTTACATAGACACGTATCTATTGTGGTCACACAATGGTTTTAATACCACATCCGGGAGCTCTTTAAGTGTTAATTATTCAAATATATAATAATAGTTACTTACCCATAATTTTATTTAAAATAATATATAAGGAAGAAAATAATACCTATTTAGAGTTCGTCTATTTAAGATCATTTAAATTTATTACTACAGATAATTTTAATTTTACATAAAGAATTTTAAGTTACCTAAGTATTTAAATTACTTAACTCAACGTTGCGCGTTGTATAGTCAGTACAAGACTTATAAAATTAAAAGATTAAAGAATCCTTTGGGCAAAAAGTAAGTAGGTATAACCAATTTAAGTAACTACGTACAACTAATTTAATTAAATAAACTAACCTTAAAAATGCTGCACCGATTTTTGCCAAAAACAGCTAAGAAGAACAAGAAATATTTCAAAAATAATAATATTAATATGAGCGGGTATCAAACCCACAACCTTCATGAGTATCATACAAGATTTGAATTTGTATCATTTTGTACTATGTAGGCGCCGTCCTAACGCAATAGGATAGTGTGTTGTGGGTTCGATTACCAATCAGTGGAATAATCATTATTTAATTGTTTTCATTTCCGGTCTGATGGATAAGATAAAGCGCGGCGTTGACGTCCTTCACTCAATTCACATTTCTCTAATTCGGGCAGAAAGTGGAGAGAAGAGCTTCTTGACACTAGACTATGGCTACCATACCATGCAGAATAAGCGTGAAGCTAAATTGAAATGTGACATTATCCATACTAATATTATAAATGCGAAGATCTGTCCGTCTGTTACGGTATTACGGCTAATCTACTGATCCGATTTGGATGAAATTCGAAATCATAACTAAATAATAAATTTTAGCACCCAGTGTCAAGTATAGGATATATATTTTTTAAAATCAGCCCCTAAAGGCTTTGAAATAGGGAGTGAACGTTTTAGACCGATTTCGGTTATTTTTCACAAAAATACAGTTTAAGTACAGCTCAGGGGCCAGTCGTGGCGCAGTGGCACAAAGTGTGACTGTAAAGCGACTGGTTGTGGGTTCGATTCCCACTCGAGGAGTAGAATTATTTAATATTTCTATTTCCTTCGCTTTAACAGTTCTAATATTGACTACTTATTTTTCTAAAGCCTAACCTCCAAAGGGCTAAAACAAGTGTTGAAAATTTATATAAATATGTTTTCTTTTGTATTATATTAATATTGTTTCACCAAACTCCATATCGTCACTTCACGTTTATTATTAGAACAGATTGTGTTACATTAAAGTGGTTTTATGCACTTTGTACTACAACAATGAACGTCGACCATTATAATGTAGCATAACTATGATAAATGTATATACCGGAGTCGGTATTTAGTTTTATATTTTAGTTAATAAAAGCTTAATAGATTTGACTTTTAGTGTTTCTTTATAATTATTAATACACGCAATGGTCTATATAAGAAAATCTTCTGAGGCAGGGGTGAGCAAACTGCGGCCCTCAGGTTGCTTAATGTTAATGGGACCCACCAAACATTAAATTATATTACGTATATTGTTACGCTACTTTTTAATATTATTAAGAAGCGTGATTTGGGCTCCCAAAAAAAGTTTAAAATTATGGATAGGCCTGTTGCTAAAAAAAGGTTGCTCATCCCAGATTTACCACTATTATAGGTATTAATACTTCGGTATTTACTACTTTAATTTGTTTAAAAAATTAGAGTAGTTTATTTGTTATTTTTATATGTATATAGAAAAAAAGATATACCTAAGGTTTTTAAGATAATATTATAAATGGAAAAATTGTATTAAGGTATACCTATATATTTACTACTTCAATTTCTTTAAAAATTTAAACTCATGTACTAAATTCAATGACAATACAATACCATTTTACCTAATGTTTAAAATTACTTCTTTTTTTTTGAATCTCTTCTAATAATTAGAATAAAAATGTTTAATACAATTATTGATTATATGAAAGGTGACCCCATTACGTTTGAATGACTTAGTTTCAACTACTGATAACAACCGGATTCATTCAATTAAGTACGTCGAACAATGTTTTATAGGTCACTTCTTCATATACTGTCATAAAATACGCTGAAATATTACTGACTAGTAGATAATAAAACTTACTTATATGAAAAATAAAATAATACTTATATCAAAACAAGGCCTTGTGACGCAGTGGGACGTCTGTACAGTTAAGGTTTCTGGGTTCTATTCCCACTTGAGGGAGCCCTTTTTTAACCCTTTCTTAAACGGACAACAGATTTGACACTAGCAAAAAAGCTGTAAAAAATATAATAAAATTACTTTTTCTTTCTATTAAGAACAAAGGGTTTAGTTCAACCACTCAATACGTAACTTTTGACCAGCTGGGCGGAAAAAGTAGCAAATTTTCTAAGGATAAAAAGTTATAATAAATATAAATAAATAGCTTCACGCTATATCCCGCACACAGCAGGGTAGGCAGAGGGAACCTAGTGTTAAGACACTCCGTTCCCCACTTTCCGCCGAATTCGGAGGCATTGCGTGTTAAGTGGCGGAACTTAACGCCGCGCTTTACCTCGACACCAGAGCGAAGAAAATGGAAATATTAAATATTTCCACTCCTCGAGTGGGAATCGAACCCACAACCAGTCACTTACAGTCACACGCTTGTGCCACTAGGCCACTACTGGCCACAAGCTAATTACTTATTAAATTGTACGCTGTCACACTGCCACAATGGTAATGTGGGAATAATTATAATTTATTTATTTTAAATTTTCCTCTTTGGTGACACGACCACGCGCAATGTCTTAATTTTGGGCATAAAATAGAAAACGGAGAGTTTAAACTGTAGGTTCACTTTGTTTTTACTACTCTTGTTATTTCCTGAGAACGCTTCAATCTTAAGTTTCCATTTTCTATATTTCCAAATTAATTTTAATAATTTTATTAAAATTGCTTGAAATTGAATATTATTCAAACAAATACTTTAAAAAGTCAAGGTAAAACTAATTTCATATTATTTATTGCTAATGACTAATTTTACTAAAGTAAAAATATGTATGATAGACTGTGAGTCATTGAACTGAGCACGTTTTGTGTTTCAATACCACCTATTATATTGTTTCACAACTGATGTTTATACCACACATTATAAAATTTAAAATGAAAAAGATGACTCTCAATTTCAGTTTTAGCATTATTGCTTGTAATAAGATCAAGCCCAATTAAAAAAATAATTATTAACAATTTTTATATGAATTAATTACTTATTTTCGTTTCTCCGCTGAGATGACAAGACGAAGAAGAGAGTTAAGTACCGCCACCTAACTCTTTTCTTTCTAGTGAGACGTATAGTACTGGCGACGTAGCCAGCCTGTATAATATTACAAGAACTACTTAGAGCTACTTTTAAACGCTCTTAACTCGAAAAATGTCACTTTGGAAATGTTGTTTGGTCCTATGTTCTGAACCACCTATTTGAGGTCCTAAAATAATCCTGTATTTAAAAATTAAGATTGTTAAGATTGTAAAAATTAAAACAGATTTTATTAAAGAAGGGGAGCACAGCCATCATCATCATCATCATCACCAGAGTTGTAGGACCTTATGTCATCATCTCGAACTTTAATTATTATTTCGTGTTCATTAAAATTGTCGAAGTGGACGTAGCGCATCATTAACCATCATCTGATAAAACATTGTACATGCGTCTATTACTTTCAGTGTTCCTATTTCAATTTTACTTTGAAGCAATAAAAGTTCTGAAAATTTTCGGATAATGCTTGAATCTTAGGGACTTTTGTGTTATATATGTTCTTTTTAATAGTTTTACAATTTTTTAAACAATTAAAGTAAAAAAATAATATCGCCGTCATTAAAAAGTTATGTCGATCAGAAAAAATAACATGTGTCAAAAAGATCAGGCTATCTTGTACAAGACATAATATAATTTAATATGTTATAAACATCAATCAATTTAATATTAAATATCGTGTACTTATAATTTTAACTCATAACCGTACATATAATCTATCAATACATATTAGCGGTATAATTTATTTTACACCTATATCATTATGTGTAATTGAGATTAGGTATAGAGTAATAGACGCATTAAATAAAAATTCCACGCGGAAGCATCGCATGTAAGTATTTGGTAGATATATACAAACACATATAATCTTTTCGTATGAATTGGTGGGAATGGAAAATTTGTTACTACGGCTTAGTGCAAAAGACATCGTGGTAAAAGGGGTAATGGATTCGATTTCCACTGGGGAAGTGGAGCATTTCCCCACTTTGGTAAGACAAAGCGTGTTGATATGAGTCATTTAACACGCATATTTAAGGCTCGAAAAACGGACTTTAGAGTATTGATTTAGAACTTTGAGGAATAGGAAAATATGTAATAAATAAAATGTTTCAAAATCTCACAAGTTGTTTCGGTATAAAGCACTTTATAAATACAAAATCATGAATCATCAAAACCATTTAAAGTACAAAGATGAAATTTGACAGAAAGGTAGTTCTAGGAACGAATTACGTAACACAGCCATACTAAGAAGCTCTAAGGGTTTTCAACTATTGATACGAAAAACTTACATTTCTATGTTACTTTGAAAAACGTCAGAAAAATACGAAAAATATAATGTTTAAAATTACTCCGTAAGTAAAGATGCGTTAGAAACCATATAAATAACATTTTAAGATAACCACAATAAATATAAGAAATAAATAAAACATTAGGTGTCGTCGTCTATTTAAGGACAGCAAGGACCCATCGTCGACTTCCTTTTCATAGCGTTTAATTAGTATTATAAATGTTTACCCATCTGTCTATTTATATTACGTATGAGCATTGATAAAGTGCATATATATCGAAAAAACTATCGAATTGTATTTTTATAGCTTCTAGCTTCTCCCGCATACAGGGGTCAAAGAGGACCCAGTGTCAAGACACTTTGCTCACCACTTTTTATCCGAAAATCGAGACATTACGTGTTGAGTGGTAGATCAAGGCCGCGTTTTGTCTTTGGTACTAGAGCGAGGAGATGCAAGTTTTAATTAATCAATCCCTCCAATGGGAATCGAATCCACAACTTTCGTGTTCCAGTCAGACGTTGGGCCGCTGCGCCACGACGCCCTCAATTGTAATTATGATTAGCATTTACAACAAAATTAACAATAAGTTTCAATGTTCACGCATTTTTTACTTTATTTGTTGTATGTGTAGATTTTTTTATGATATTTATTTTTTGCTTCTTTTGTGCCAAACAAATCAGCTTAATGCATTAAAGGTTAGACAGGAAGAAGCTAATGTCTGCCAAGACACTCTGTTCTTTACATAATGTCTCCAACATTATATGGCAGAACTCAACGCCGCGCTTTATTATAACAAAGTGGAGAAATAAATTAAAAGCTATTAAAATGCAGTCATTTCTCCAAGCAAGAATTGAATCTACATCATGTTGCAAATGTACATCTAGACATACTGAGCCACGATGGCTTCAACAAGTTTTAACAATAAATAAATTTAAATATTATAGTTCTTATAATACAATAGTACTGCTACGCCATCTATTATCGAGTAGCACAATTAACTCATATGTAGTGTCTTGCATGTAATTTTATAATTTAATATACCTTTATTGTTGACAGATAGATGGCTCTTACATAAAGAAAGTCATTTTATTTAAGTTGACATAATATTTTGAATTAGTAATGAGGAAGTCAATCATTTATTAAATAGCTGCGATTATTAAGCTATTATATATAAAAAAAAACATATTTGAGATTTAAGGAAAATCGCGATTTTGAAATCTTGATATTGCATAATCAAGACTACATGTCTCTCCATGTTTATGCATGTTCAGACAATTCAAAACTGAACCATTTATTCTGTGACAGTATATAATAGTAAAAGTCTGCTTTCTAATTTAGATAATAAAATAATATCAACGTTTACGATCTATAATAAATAAATCTCTTATTGTTTCAAGTTTTATGTACATATTTATATATTAGATAAATAATGTAAGAGGTAGCGTTGTGGCTAGTCGTGGCCCAGTGGCACAAGCGTGTTACTGTAAACGACTGGTTGTGGGTTCGATGCCCACTCGAGGAGTGGAAATATTTAATATTTCCATTTTCTTCGCTTTGCTGTCGAGGTAAAGCGCGGCGTTAAGTTCCGCCACTTAACACGCAATGCCTCCGATTTCGGCAGAACGTGGGGAACGGAGTATCTTAATACTAGGTTCCCTCTGCTTGTCAGCAGGGTTGCTGTGTGCGGGATACAACGTGAAGCTAACGAAAGAAAGATGTAATAAGTAACTACATAGTTCTCCCGAACATCAAAATGCGTTATAGTACGCTCATTCTATCTTGTCCAGTCATATCTACGTTTGCCGAAGTTTCGCGGAGGTACAGTCAACCAGCCAATTAGAGTTATTAAGTGACTGAGACACAACACTCTATGCGTAATCACCAATATTTTCTCTTCCCGTCTCGCTCACTGCCTCTTACAACCAATCACACCTTAAAAGTCGGTTCTGCGACGCCTATTATAGCTAGATTCAGACCTTTCAACTTGAACGGCACGTATTTAAGTGATCTAATGACAACTTATAACTTTTAAGCTCGATGTATCCTTTTAGGCAGCTATACCTACTTCAAATATGTTTAGGATAATTACGATCAGGAGGCCATTATTGATTCCCACCTGGCAGAACGACTATACTTAATGTTATCTTTTCTCTGTTATGACGAAAGACGGCGGCACTAAGTCACTAACATTATACTAATAATTGATCTGAATTCAAAAACTGCAACCTTAGATAGATCTAGCAGTCAATTTTTTGAGTAAATAATTCTTTTGTACAAATTAAAGATTAAATATGCAATTTTCGATTGGTTTTTGGCCATAACTATAATGCTTTTAAACATTTTTAAAGCATCTTTGGGTAGCAGAAATTTGTAAAAATCTCTCTACAGAAATGCTAGCAACAAAAATAAGTTGTAATAAAGCGTATAAGAATTTTGACGCAGCGTGTAGTAGAATGCATGGCTCAGTGGTGAGAGCGCCTGAAAGGTATTCAGGAAGAAAAAGCAGGAAGCTGTTCTTAGATTAATACTTATATTTAAATTTAAAATTAATTTAGCCTTCTAAAAAGATAATAAGTTCAGATGTGCTGCATCTTGTTTAAAAAATGAAATTTAAATATCATTTTAGTGGAAATAGCTGTTTTATATTATTATATATTGTTCTATATATTTTATTTTAATTATTAACTCAATATAATTTATTTTTTTAAATTTTTCAGTATAATTTCCTTTACAATATTTATAAGTTAATATATAACTAGCGCACGTTCGCTGCTTCGCCGAGTGAACTACACAACTAAGTAGGTATAGCTATTTCTTAATAGTGAACCCCCGGGGGTGGATTTTTGAAAAAATTTAGTAGCCTATGTTTGAACTTGGATCTTCAATTATATTTATGCCAAAATTCATTACAATCGGTCAATCAGTTTAGATTATTCGTATAAACTTACATCCCTTATGCCAATCTCTTAGAGGTTGATTTTTGAAAAAAAAATAAGTAGCCTATATTTGACACTGGATTTTTTACTACTTTCATTCTGAATTTCATCGGACTGGTAGATTAGACGAGAAAACGTAACAGACAAACAGACAGACTTTCGCATTTATAATATAACTATAGATGACTACACTCTATTACTCACAGTAAATAAATTTTCATGTCACATTATTTGTGTTTAGTGAAATAGGCAAAGAACTCATCAGCTTAAATCATTTCGTACTGCAATTTCAGCCATTTTAAAGACAATGCATGCTGAGTAGCTGATGTCAAAGCCGCTTTGTCTATTCAGTTCACATGAAATACGTACGTTATACTTATATAATATTTCTATAATAAATATTTAATCCATACTTATATTATAAATGCGAATGTCTGTGTGTTTGTCTGTCACGCTTTCACGGCTAATCTACTGGTACGATTTGGATGAAATTTAGAATGAAGGTAGTAAAAATGACTGGGTCTAACATAGGCAACACAACAGGTAGATCAAAGCCACGAGCGGGCTGAGCGGCAAGTCTTTGTTGGTTTCTATTTTTTTTAATAATGAATAAATAAAATAATTAATAACAAAATAGAACTGCTTTTTACAGTCTCGTGTCACAGGACAGATTCCACTCCATTCTTCCTGTTTCGCGGGAATTTGAATATCATAAAAAAAAACAATTTTATAAATAATTATGTTTACTCACCGAACTTAATATCGCGTTTTGTCTTAATATAACGAAAAAATAATAAAATAATTGAATTGAATTGAAATATAATAATTGGCGCGAGTGAGAATCTAATCCACAACCACCTCGAACACAGTAAGAGGTTGTCACACTGTGCCACTATGGCCTAAATATAAATACATTTAAAAACCTATATTAATTAAGAAGGAATACCCTTACTTTATCTATGGATGATATCTATTTTCCGTTCACTACGTTCGATAAGATAGTACCGTTCCAATTTTAGTACGTGATAATTTTTGTATTATGATAAAATAACTCATACTTAATTACATTTTCAACATATTTTAGTAACATTTTTCTCTTAAATGAATAAACTGTTATTCATTTTTGACAGATAATTACTATAATTTAATATCTTACTGAAAATTATTATACTTTAGACAAAAGTATAATATATATATATATGTACCTATATGTAATTTTCCATGTTAAATTTTATATTTCACCGTTTATATTTATGAATAGGTTCCAAAAATGTAAAACACTAGACAAAAATCCTTTAATACAAGACTCGTGAGTTATTATTTACTTATAACTACAAAAATAAACGCTTAATAGCTTCTAATTGGTTAATTTATAGTTACAATACAATTGATAATATAAAAAATATTTTTGAAGAACAAAGTTAGGATTTACTTCCATACATAACCTAAACTCACAAAACCATTTTTGAATCCATAAAAAATAAATTTACAAAACTATATTCAAATGTGTATAAAAAAAAGTAAATACAATAGATTATTTGAAGCAATAAGATGGCATTTTGTATAGATCTAGTCTTGGTTTATTTATATTTTGTGTACAATATAGATTTTATTCAATTCTACTAACTGCATTTACTTTACTAGTGTGTAAACATTTCTCCATACTTGTAAGTATATGAGAAAGTGACTTAAACCTATTTAACTAATATGTGCAACTAAAGTAAAAATATTTACATTACCTAAGCCCAGGTATTTAAACTAAACGAAACGAGGACAACACTTATTCTGAGTATTGTTGTGATATCACTAGATTTCTCTTATCACGAAGTAAATTTAACATGACATCATAGCTTATATAGCGGCGACCAGTATACAAGACCTGCATCACCTGGCCGAGCTAATGCAAAATATATGCATAAATACGTAATCAGAGTTCATAATAAACTGGTAGTTGCGTTCCATTCCTTGAACTTGAGCGAGCGAAACTGGAGGTAAACAAACGAACAACTCGTTGACGCGCATTTGTCATTTGGTAGCCGGAACGTAAACGCGTCGCTCCAGCGCTTGTACCGCGGTCGCGATTTACGAACGGAACGCAACTGTCAAATTCAAATTGTTTTTTTTTTTCTTTAGTCTATTTCATTTTTTTGATAGTGATCGTTTGTTTTTGTGATTACAGTGATTTTTTTTTATTCTAAATATGGTGTTTATGAAGGAATCGTATTTGAGTTTTGTTTTTGAATAAACGAAATAATTGGATAATTTAACTGTGAACATGTAAAGGTTTGTTAATTTTGATGCAAACAATTTTGTATTTGGTATTTCGTTTATTATTTTTGTAAGTTTTTGCCATTTCAATTTGGAATTAATTTAAAATTATAACGCAGACACACTTAGGTTAGCTCGAAACTGTAATAGAAAAAGTGAATTTTGTAGTAGGTAATTAGATACGTTTTCTCGAAACGTGAAAGTGAAACCAGAAAAAAGGCTATCGTAATCAAAACAACGTTAAGAAGCTTATGTTTTGTCCATACTTATGAACAATCTAAGGCTATCTATATATGTATAATGTATATATATATATATATTCTTTGACAATTAGGTACAAATCTTGTACTTCATAATATCTGCTTTGTTTATACAATACAAAATAAGCATAAAAGCATAAGAATCCTGTTGAAATTAAGTTTTAAAAATTAAGTTAAGCTAAGAAATTTTAAAATTAACTTCCAAAATAATGTTTTTGTGTTAAAAATTACGTTGCAAAATATAAAATAAATAATTTTGTTCCTTATATCAGTAACCCTTCGGCTTCAGAAAGTTCGATACCTATTAAGTTTTAACTTATTTGTGCGTTTAGAACCTGAGTCATATCGAAATGCTGGAGACGATGATGCGTTTCTTTTGGTAAATGCGTAAAGAATGTCGATTCTTAAAACAACATTCATTCGTGTTTAACCATTGTTTTCTAATTCACTACATACATCCTAACAGGCGTTACGGTTTCTTAGTAATTTAAATAATTCATTCAATTTGCAACCACGACTATAATATGCATGATAAATGAAACGTCACTTTATTTATTTTCCTGTAGTTTATAGACAACAAACAAAGACGCTGTGTTTGTTACACATTTGAATCGTAAAAGTAAAATTAAATTATACGACGTTTTAAAGTACCTAATCCTCTTGCAAGCAAATAAATATCAAAGTGATTTAGTGGCTTACGTATGTAGTTCCTATATCAGGATAATGACATAAGTAAATAGCAACCAGAGCAAAATATGATTTGTATATTATATTTTCCCCTAATTTAGTGTAGTGAAACTTCATTTAAAATATTATATTTTTATTTTAATGTTTGTAATAAAAGCTCTTTTGACTACTTTAGTTTAATAAAAAAAATATTATTTCTATCTTTGAAGAATGTGTGTTTGTAGGGTTCTAGCCAGAGTTACCACATTATGGTCAATTTTTATAGGACAAACATTTAAATGAGCAAAACGAAATTTTATTTTTTTATTCAACGTTACAGATATTCCTTTCCTATGAAAGGAATTACTTCTTATGTTATTTATTATAGTAAAAAAAATATAAAAAAAATAAAGAAATAAATTTAAATTCTACTAACACTAAGCTAAGCTATAAAGGACTTCACATGGTTTTCGTACATCAGTCTACATGAACCCCATTAATGAATTTTGAAGTGAAAATTAAAACATTGATTCGGACCCGTCCAAGTTAAAAAGTCCCGACGTTTCAAATGAAATATCTAAGAAAATCGGATAATCCCTTAAAATATCGAATCTATGGTAACACCAGTTCCAGCCCTAACGTATTTACTGGATGAATGCCAGAGCCAAAATCGCATTTATATTAGCAACTTATCATTATTTAGCTATAAATTTTTAAAGTTATCTCAACAGAACTCCAACAATACTTGCCAAATGAAAATGAATTTATCGCTAAAATTATTTTACTTCTAATAGATAAATTACCTTATACCTAATGCACTAAGTACTTAAATAAATTAGAATTAATTAAAAAAAATTATATATTAAAAAAAAATAGTTGTAACTTACGTTTTCGTGGATTTATAGTTGTTAAATTCTATTTCTTACCCATTCTCGTACAAATTTCAGAAAATCGTCTCAGAAGCACTTCTCTTTACTCTTCAAGATCCTTACATGCTAAATTCCTTATTTCTACACCCAGAAGTTTTAATGATGTGTTTTCTGTTCATCAGACAGTAATAATTGCATTATTATATCAATACGTGAAGGAAAAAATTGAACCATTTTACGAAAATTATTTGAACGGAGGAGAATGAAATTTGGCTTATGTACTTAAAATTTATAGACAGTAGAAGTATAGAAAGCCTATATGAAATAAATAAATATCTTTCATTATTATCTATTAGAATTATATTAAAATAATAAAACAAATATTATACACAGCCATATATTTACATATATGTACACACATATTTATAAATTGACGTACACGTTAACTCGTATTTTATACAACGGGGACATTAGTATATGTATAGAAATATGTATGTATAATATACAAGCTACAAGTTGTATTCCCAAACGTGTACTTGACGACATATAAACTATTTTTCTATTCTTAGATCAGAAAAGTTCACAAGCTTTTTATTCTAGTCAGTTATGACAGTAAGTTTAACGTAAAATAAATATCTATTTTTACCTACGGTCTAAGGCCACGTCCTTTTAAGGGTAATGAATTCTGTAAACTGGAATATATATGAAGTGTAGTAAAAAAAATTATATGAATGAGCTCAAGGATTGTAGACATGAAGAGAAATATGTGTGTATAATTTTTGTCATTAATGTATTTTTTTTTATTTTGACAAATAACGGTAAATAAAAGATTATAAAACTTTAACGTCTTTTAACATACTATATAAGGATAGCTGAGTAATTATTGGTAATTATGTGTCAATTAGACTCCTTTTTTTTTAATAAACAATCATTTGACTTATGTATATGAAATTAAAAAAAAAATAAGCCGAATTACAGAACATGAATGATTTTTTTACGAATGTTACAATTTTGTTTTGGTTTGGTATATTTAAAATGCAATATTCACTTAACATATAAAAACTCAATGTAAAGATAAAATCGTTATTAAATTATGGTAGTTAAGTCTGCGAATATCATTTGGTTATAATACTACGCGCTTTAAATCGATTTCCGGAGGTTTCTTATTGCTTATTAATAAAATAACATGAACAAATTTAAACGCTAATATGGCGTAGTAAAACAACTTTTTGCTGCAAACGCGATTAGTTGCGAATTCAAATCAAGGAGTTATAATAAACGGAGCATTATTTTAAAAATTTATATTTTTTCGATCTCATCCCCAATACGCTGCCTCGATTTCGGGCATAGAGGTAACAACAGTGTGTCTGGACACTACGTTCTCTGCCTACCCAGCAATGCGGTAAAAGGCGCAAAGCTTGTTTAGGAAAACAAAACAATTTAAATTATGTAAAACATCTCAATCATACACGATGCATTATTTGTAAATGAAATTTCATTCTCAGAAACAACTTATATATACCTCATCCAATTATAACAAAACGGTTTAAAACTAAATATTGACATAGCATTAGGAACAAACATGTCGTTAGAGTAATAAGTACGCTCGTGACTCGTAGTTTTGCATTACAAAGGCATGTCCATTAAATGAACTTTTCTTTCCGTTGCGTATGAGTATGAGTGTGACTGAAATAGGGATTATTATGATTTGACAACTTAATTAGAAAAGAGGTTTTAACATTGCGTAGTAGTTTATTATTATTATATCTTCTTTGAATTTGACCCAAAATAATTATAAAAAAATATATTTTTAAATCTTAATTTATTCATATTCCTAATAAATGTATCTTACCATTATGTCATTTGTTTGTATGGACATATGAAAATACCGAAAATAAACGTGCTTTTTTCTTAGGTATATCTTGAAAACCTAGAACAAACTGAAAACTTTTATTAATATTTTAAATATTCTCTACCCTTAAACATAACATTAAATTATCATAACAAAACCTAATATTGTAAAGTATTGTACATTTTCAATACCTTTACATTAAAAAAAATATATAAGAAGAATTTAGGGATATTTAAATACAAAGTCTGTTTTAACAATATCGTTCAGTGACGGAATTGTTTACACGCCGCCGTTATGAAGCATTTGCCAGAAATATTTACTTTAATTCAAATTTACAATTTTATATCGGCATTTTTTGGCATAAAAATCTAAAATATCTACATACCTCTCCTTGCAAGATAAGATTAGCTTAACGGCAATTTTAAAATGCATTACTACGTACGTATGCTTTGAAAAGTTTTGGTACTTATTAATTATATTAACTATAAATATATAAGATAAAAATATAAGATAAAAATGAATATTGTAGGGCATTTTTGGTATTATTATCGGTCTTAGTGGTCGGTGTCAGTTTGACAACAGATTATGATCTTCGGAGCATGAAAATCGAGATAAAGTCCATTATAATCTGCTCTTTATATTTAAACGTCTTAATTACAATTTTGGAATAATTGTAATTATAAAGATAAATCATTCAACTGGAAAAGTTAGTTTTAGATAAAAAAACATCTGCATTTTACAACATCAGAGAAAATGACTGAATGAATGTTAACTCATTAAAAACAAAAATATGATTTTTAATTCCAAAAATACTTACTGTATCTCATGTCCATTCGTTATCAGTATTTCATTTATAATTATTATATCAATCACACTTGTCAGACTACTGAAATTTGTATAATGGACCTATACTCAAGTACATTTTATTTTATTTTTACCTCTAACAGTAATGATCTAATTTTTTCTTTATAATTTGATGTATCTATTTGAAGGCGATCAATCAAGTTTACTGTTAACGATCAATTTAAAATTTTAATACTAAAATATTCTTAGAAGCGTTATTTGCAATTTTCATCTTACACAGATTGTTGCAATTGTTACCTTACGCCAAACAATGTTGGTCGGAAATTGCTCGCTTTCACAAATTTAATATAGGCATTGTCTTTAAAAGCCATTGTGCTGTCAAACGTCATAGCTAAAAAGTAATTTGACATGTCAATGTGACGTTATTCCTGGCGCGCCTGAGGGCACAGTGTCAGTTTGACAACAAGTTAACTTTTTAATAAGTTTAGTCTAAACATAATAACGTTATGTCGCATGTGAGGAATATCATGCGTATTATGAATATTATTAGGCTTTTGTGATAATAATTTTAAAAAGTGTATATTTTGTTTTGTGTTACTGTAGTTAGTACTGTATAATATTTCTTTACAATACAACTTTTTATGTCATAAATTTATTTACATTTATATCTTAAAGATATAATATTTTATGAAAGTAATGAATTAAATGAATTGTGTATTAGAAACGCAAGACTTCAAATGAAAGACTTAAAACTAGTTACTGTCATAGATTGCCTCCGTTTTGTAATCACGTCTAGCGAAACATGCCAATATATGTATAGACGGGATTACTAAACAACATCATGATGTTGTATTGTTATATTGTACTACAAGCGAAAATGATTAGAAATACGTAAAGTAATAAAAAGAAATAATCTAATATATATTCGTAAGTAACTCGAAAAAAAGATTATAACTATTACAAATGTATTAAGTATTTCTTTTCTCTAAATTGACCGGCTAAGTTACTCTTTGACATTTTAAATGTAAATGGAAAAATACCTACAGATAATATAATACAAAATGTCACACTACATAAGCATCAGTCACGACCCCTCCCTGATATAAAGCTTTATTCCCTGATTGTTCTAATATTTATACACCGCGCGCCCATAAACACGAGTTAATTAAATATGTTTTCCTTCTTTATTGCTAACGTGTGGCATGATACGATAATGTTGTGGGCAGTTCTATTATTCGATTCGATATATCGATACAATAGACTATTTTAGATGTAATTCTTAGTAATATGACTGCTATGTCAATACTATATAGTAGGGCCTGAACAATTGATGCCGATTTTTTTTTCTGTAGAAAATCTATTAGTTTTACAAATGTTTATTCATAATGTCATTCAGAAGCTGGTGTCAAGACAAATTATCGCCTCATTTCCGCCCAAATTTATTCCAATACGTATAGAGTGGCGGAACTCAGTGTCTTACCAGACATAACACGGCGCTCTGGTAAGAGGGGAAATACACAATAAACATAATTTACATATGATCGTTCCAGCGAGTGGAAATCGAACCTGTAACCAATAACCTTTACAGTCAGACGTTGTCCCGTTTGACGTTGTGCCTACAGATATTTTTAAGTAAATATACACCTTGCATCTTTTTTAAGTAAAAAGAAAATATTAAAACACTGATTATCTCTTCTATTATAATAACGTCCATTACATTTTTTTTTGTTTCTAAACATTTTGCACTTATATGCGGAGTTCTTCAGAAGTTTAATGTAATAAGCTTTTTATTTTAGTAGGTAAAACAATGTAAAATGTGAATCAAAAGAAAATGAAAACATTATCCTTCGTAATACTTTGTTGTTGAACTGTTCAATTTGTTGAATTTATTGTTTAGGATTTTATACGGGCGTATTTAATCTTGCATTAAATTAATTTGTATTGAAAATATAAATTACTAACGTTATATTTAAATGTGTAATTGATAAATATCGTATGAATACTATTTTTTTTATTTATTTTTTTTAGCTTCACGCTGTATCCCGCACATAGCAGGGTAGGCAGGGAACCTAGTGTTAAGACACTCCGTTCCCCATTTTCCGCCAAATTCTGAGGCATTACGCGTTAAGTGGCGGAACTTCACGCCAGCAAAGAAAATGGAAATATTAAATATTTCCACTCCTCGAGTGGGAATCGAACCCACAACCAGTTGTTTACAGTCACGCGCTTGTGCCACTGCGCCACGACTGGCCTCTCCTATGAATATTATAATTTTAAGTAGTGTTATTTGAAATATAAGATATCTTTTTTATATAGGTAAATTATATTTTGTATTTATTAGTATCCCTTATTATTTTAATAATGTTGACTTTATATATAAACATGTCGATCTTACTGATATATTGTACTTCTATAAACTCTTGTGATATAACAATATAATGTATGTTACAAACAGATTGTGCATATAAATAAGTTATATAGATTTTTTTAACTTCGTCGCCTTTGATAAATCCTTCATTACGTCTTAAATTGTAATAACAATAGTGGTATCGATATTTTGTATAATTACATAATAAATCAAATTAATGCATTTTTATCGTTTTTTTATATTGTCAATGTTATTATAAAAATATACATATTTTGACTGTTTTATCTTCGATCAACTAATCAAATATCACTGACAGATAAAAAAATACTATTATTTATTAATCAAACGCCATGAAATTTTAATTCTTTTCAATAAATCTTTACTTTAAATGAGATTACATGTCGTTAGTTCATAACAATAGACGTCTTCAAGGTTCTCCGCTGTGCTTAATGCTAGAAACCTTACATCACTGCACATCTACTAATGTTTGTAGCTGACTGCTGACCTACATTAGACCGGTATCCTATATAACGATAAAAGGGTCAAGAACTAAATTTTGTTTAAGCTACGTTAAAAATCACTTTTTTTCACGCTTCACGCTGTACACAGCAGAGGGAACATAGTGTTAAGACACTCCGTTCCCCACTTTCCGCCAAATTTGAAGGCATTGCGTGTTAAGTGGCGGGACTTAACGCCGCGCTTTGCCTCAACAACAGAGCGAAGAAAATTAAAATATTAAATGTTTCCACTCTTCGAGTTCGAATCGAACCCACAACTAGTCGTTTACAGACACACGCTTGTGCCACTGCGTCATGACTGGCCTCTATTTATTTCTTACTTTTAGTTAATTTAAAATTAGATTATTTATATTTAAATTTGTTTTTATTTTCATCATAGCGGAGTTGGACAGCGTAATACTGTAAGCGCGATTGGCTGTGGGGTCGTTTCCACACGGCGCAATGTTTAAATTTTCTTCTTTCAAAGCACCTTATTGAGATCCACTCATGAGAGTCCCTCGACACATAATGTCTCGATTTCGGTTAATGAAGAACGGATTCTTGATACCAGCTTTCCTCTGACCTGTAATACAAATGATACTGTTATACAGGAAAAAGCGTAAAGCTGCTTTCTGTCTCAAAATACCAAAAAAAAAATGTTTAAAGTGACTTTTGAAATATAGATGTGTCAATGTCAATATTATATTATGTTTGCGTTTTACGTACATTCATAGAATGACTATTCAATAAATATTTTATTATATTTTCATAAGTGTTATAAAATCCTATTTCAAAGTGAAATAGCCTCATCAAATAACTTTAGTAATAGTGAAATAAACTATGTCATAAATCAAACGACTTAATGTATATAATATTTTGCCTATCTATTTACACTTGGAGTGTCTATATTATTTTCGGCAGGCATTACGTGTTGATTCGCGTAACCAAACGCTGCACTTCGTCTAACTAGACTAAAAATAACTTTACCTTTGAAGTGAATGCTGAACCATTGCGCTCGTTAGATACATAGTTTCATAGCTTTATATTTCTCTCCCCACAGAAGAAACCTAGTGTCAAAATATTTTGAGAGGTGGAACTTAACACCACGCTTATTTTTGTCACCAAAACGAAAAAGCATTATAAGATATAGATTTAAATATAATATCCCCCCGAGCAGGAATCAAACCAACAACCATCGCGTATACAGTCACACGCTGTCACGGTGATGGCCATTTATATTAAGAAAAACGAATAATACCAATAATTGAAAAGGAGTGGAAATATTTAATATTTTCATTTTCTTGGCTCTGGCAAAGCGCGGCGTTAAATTTCGCCACTTAACACGCAATGCCTCCGAATTCGGCGGAAAGGCAGAAAGTAAGTGTCTTAACACTAGGTTCCTTCTGACTACCCTGCTATTTGAGGGATACAGCGTGAAGCTATGAATATGTTTGAAGTGTGCAATGTTTGAGTCATTTCCTTTACGAACAAACATCAGATATGTAAAAGTGTAACATAAAATGTGCAGTAAGTGTAATTTGTCATAAGATGTTATCTATTTTTTAAAGACTTGGTTCTCTCTGCCTACCTTGCTGTATGCGGGTTACAGCGTGAAGATAAAAAAACCAATAATAAATGTTTTCACAAATCTCTCAGGAAATAATAAATATTTTTAATTTACTAACATTATATGAGTTCGTAATTGTCATAATTATGCAATGCACGCTGCATGTCTGTTATTAATGTTGTTCAATTATTGTTTAACCAATTCGTTCCAGTTAAAGTTAATTAAGCTGCGTTGTTAGGATTAAGTCAAAGTATGTACTTACAAAGCGTTCTATGAAGAGAAATTGTTATGTCGGACACAGTCCTTTAATAAAATAAAATATGTTTGAATAATATAAAAAATAATAAGTATTTTTAATGTTTTTTGATTAACACTCTTTAGTTAGGAAAAATATTTTTAGAAAGCGTACAAAATATTTGAAAGCGGCGGGATTCGAAACCGCGCCTCTTGGAAACCGTCCAAGCGCTTTGATCGCTAAACGATGTGTTCTACATTCGGCTACGTCGAATCCTCAAAAAAATATAATATTAATATTTTTAAAGTTTTATATAGGTACACACTTAAGATAAAATAAAAACATGTATAGAAAATGTATATTTCTTAACGTATAACTTAGCGGTCATGCTTCTAAACGGTTCTACAATAGGTGCGGGTTCAAATACTAAAAATAATTTTATATGTATTAATAAATATAAATGTTTTCTAAAAATGTTTTTTTTTAACTTGAACGAGCAAGTTTACCACCCTAATCCCCCAATAAGCTTATTATTATAGAATTAACTATAGAAAACGACAATACCCTTAATATTTTAGCTGTGTGTTAAAAGAATAAAAATTTATAACGACAAACTGCGGCGTTAAGTTCCGCCACTCAACATGGAATGTCTAATTTGGGCGGAAAGTGAAAAACGAAATGTCTTGGCACTAGATTCACTCTGATTAACCTGTAATATAAAAAATCAGAATTTCTTACAGATTCAGGCTATTCTTTCCTTTTAATTTTTAAATAGACTTTGTATTGTCAGTCAAAGAGTAGAGTCTAAAAACTCATAAGTATTTTTTTATTTTGTTCTGTTATGGTTAACGCACTCATAATCTGAATTTTATCACTAAATTTTAATTACAATATATATATACATTTTATCTAAAAACATGATAATACGTTATTTACTTTTAAAATTGCTTATCTCACTTCGTACAAAGGCAAATATAGTAGAAACAATAGCTGTCGACAGCGAATTGTTTAAATTGGAACTTCCTGAGTCAATTGCGTTTGGAATCAGCAAATTCTCATCTTAAAAGGCATGATGTGGTTTATTAAGTTTTATTAGTATTTGCGATTGATTAAGAGCTATTGATGAGTAATGTAATTGATGTTTGGTTGTCTTCAAATGTAGAAATTGTGCAAAAATACTGTAGAAATAGTTAAGTAAATATTTTTTTCATGGATTTCCTTAGGATTATTTTGTAACCTCCGCAAATTATTGTTTTGATTTTATTTTAAATAAGTTATTGTTATAAATTATGGTTATGACATTAAATAAAAGCTAAGTTTCAAATTAGAAAGTTATATATATTACAAACACTTTAGGGGTTTATATTTATACGTATTTGCATGTATCTAGTGCATTTATCGATAAAGAAAATAATAATTTAAAGCAACGAATTATAAGCTACGTAGGGAAATCATATCCAAACTATCCAAACTAGATAGAAGAAACAATTTTATATAATTTGTAATGTTCCCCTGACTAGTATTTGAATCTGTAATTAATAAGCTAGGTCTGACAGGTGGTACTTCTGCCTATATATTTCTTACTATGACTCATCGCTATAAGTTCAAATTCAATTGCTATATTATAAGGGTTCCTAGTTGTAGTGCCTTGAAGTTTCTGTTTAGGTGTGTGTTTGTAACCTATACTAATAAATTAAAATGGAGTGTATATTAACTTAAAGCGAAACTTTAAATTAAGCGAAGCTTTTTAACGAATGCATGTAATACACATTATATATACTTAATGCGTATATGCGGCTTATATACGAAAATAACATTTTTTATATTTCTGTCTGTCTATCAGTCTGTTTATTCCGACTAATATCTAAAACTAGTGGTGGATTTTAACGAGACTTTCACTTTCCGATATTTGATGGAATAAAGAGGAACTTGAGCCACTTTATTTGGAAGTAGTAACTTTTTTGTTAACTTCCACATATACGAAGTCGGGTGCACATCAATATGAAGTAAAATTAGAGCAAATCTTTCGATTTTATTTTAATAACGTTTTATCTTTATTATTTATAAATGGATAATTGATATTTAATTTAATATTTATTACGTTAACTGTTAATAAGCTGGCTTATGTCAGCGCAATTAAATTTAATTCGTTATTCAATGAAACCGACATATTGAATTTGTTAGGGTTATCAGTCAATGTCTGTTTATTGATATATTTTCAAGTAGCAATACTTAAATTAAAAATGTGAAAATATTTAAAAAAACATGTTCTTTATAATTATTACAGATAGAAACAATAAAAAAAGTACACATAATATTACTATATTAATATTCTATCAACAATTTCTTTAACTTTACAAATAATCACACCCCTACCCATCGTTGTCAATGTCAGTTTTTTGGCGCTACTCATTATAAATAACTATTACTTTGAAGGTATCGAGCAATTACCCTGAGCCTTGTGTTTTTACCGTATATAGATATTATCTCGTCTCTAAAGTAAATAAAGCTGTAATTTTGATACAAGCAGTGTGTGTGCGAAATACTTGCCTGTCAAATATTTGACATTATTTTTTTTCTGATGCAGATAACGGCTTTCTTTAATTTAAGGTTTCTTCTACATTGTTATTGAAACATTCAACTTTTTATGTATATTTTTTGATGATATGTATTAGTAATACATATACACGCATGATGTTAGTACAGATATAATAAATACAAAAAATACTGTTATATTTTAAATTGCGATTTCAATAATTATAAACGAATGGTATCTACGAAACCTTTTTTAGTGCGAAAAATCTATGTTAATTATAATTAAATCACGTTAAATCTACAAAACATAAATGGCAAAAACTTACAACTTTATTATCTAGCAAAACCGGTATTCCTTCATGAATCATCGCTAAATCAAATGTTAAGACTGATTAAAAACCAAAGTTTAGTAAAAAATATCAACAATACCAAAGATTAAATGCCTCCGACGGAAACATTCGACGGCATGCTCTGCCTGTCGAGACACGATAACTGCCCCTGGGATGAAGCTCTGAAGTCAGCGGAACTGACCTGGACCGGTATTAGATATAGCTGCCTGAAGATATTACATTTGTACTGTAAAGTGTTTGAAAGGGAAGATGTCTTGGAAATGGTTATTAGGTAAGTTTTTAAAAAGTTAGTATCAAGTATGTGTAGGTTATGATGATGTAAATAGTAGTAATAATTATAGAAAATGTTTGTTGAGTTACAGAATCCTAAGTAATATTAACTTAAAGCAAACGGGCTACTTGATTCATTTATATATTTTTTTTTCTTAAAAAATCCTGTATATACGATCGTTGTAAGCAATGACAGATAAAACGTCAGGAAACGATTTTCTTATGCTGTTTAAAACTCTTGTATTTGATGATAATTTCAATGTCAATTATTTATTTAGAAAAAAAAAACAATTGATTATAACATACATATTGGATTAACTTGCCTGTTTCATTAAAATTTAAAGTAATTAAAGTTGTTCTAAGCTTAACTATTTTAATAGTGTTTATAAAGACCCTAATGAGTGATGGATTCTAGAACATCTTACTAAAACGGCAGAGAGTAGATATATTGACATTATTTTGTTATCCACCTTGTAACTTTATAAGGAATAAGTTGTACTTATATATCAATCAAAACGAGATGTAAAGAGATTTTTTGATACATTTTTAAACTACACGCTTTCTCCCACATAGTGTAGGCAGAGAGATCATAGTTGTCAAGACACTGTGTCCTCAATTTTCTACTTGAATTCGAGACATTGTATAAAGGGGTTTTTAACGCCACATTTTGTCATGTTCATCAGGGTGGAAAACTGAAAATAATTATATTGCGATCATTCCACCGAATAGGATTCGAACCCACGACCAGTCGGTATGACAGTCATACGTTGTCTTACTGCACCACATTATTAACTTCACGCTGTGTCCCGCACACAGCAGGGTAGGCAGAGGGAACCTAGTGTTAAGACACTCCGTTCCCCACGCACCGCCGAATTCGGACGCATTGCATGTTAAGTGGCAGAACTTAACGCGGCGCTTTACCTCGACACCAGAGCGAAGAACATGGAAAAAATAAATATTCTCGCTACTCGAATGGTAATCGTACCCATAACCAGTCGCTTTACAGTCACACTTTGTGCCTCTGCGCCACGACTGTCTTGTTCTTCAGGGAGGAAAAATGAAAATAATTAAATTTTGATCATTCCACCTAGTAGGATTCGAACCCACGACCAATCGGTATAACAGTCATACTGCGCCACATTTTTTTGGTATACTAAATCTATAATATACTAAATCTATAATATTGGTAGCTTTCATCTTCGACAAAAAAATCTTTAATATCTCATTAACATGTATCAATAAAGTAACGACCGGCCGTACCAAGTTTAATGCCCGCAAAAACGTTTAGTTTTGCCATCATCGCCCATTCCGATAGAATTGAGGAAACCAGTACACAGCGTTGTTTATATTAGTTGGTGGTAACGCAGATAAATTTTCGACGCGTCTTTTTTAAACGTATACTTTTTCTAGTTCAATGTTATGAGTTCAGTTTTTTAATTTATGATATCAATTTGATTCTTTTTAAATACTGACTGGTTGTGGGTTCGATACCCACACGGGGTAGAAATATTTAATATTTCCCTTTTCTTCGCTCTGGTTTCGAGGCGCGGCGTTAAGTTCCGCCACTTAACACACAGTGCCTCCGAATTCGGCGGAAAGTCTGGAACGGATGTCTTGACACTAGGCTATAAAAATATTGCATGAAGCTAAAAAAAAATATATATAGCCTCACGGTTTATGCCTAGTGGGGTACTCAGAGCGCCAAACGCCACAGTTCCTGCGTATGCACTACTTTATTCTTTCTTTCATTTTTTTTCTATAGGTTTTTAAATCATCATTATAAATATATAGTATACAAATTCGTCGGTCGCGTCCTCTTTGCGTAGCGTATATGTCCCAAGCCACTTTCAAATTAACGTAAAATAGTTAATGTCCAAATTAAATTTAAAAAATAACATATGATAATAACATATTACTTTAATTAATATCTATAATATATAATAAACGTGTCTCTTGTGCCTTTCATGTTATTTTTTAAATTTATTTACTTATATATAATAAACAAATCAATTCGTTATACTTGAAGTCGCGCTGGTACAATCAATTAGGCAATATAAGGTAATTATGAAAATTATAATTTGAACTTGTATCTGTAATATATTATAAGTACTTGCAATAAATAAAATGAAATTAATTCCGAAAATAAATATGTACTCAAATATAAATGAGGCATTTAATATATTAAGTAGAAAAACGAAGACAGCATCTGACTCGAAACGCCGTTGATAAAGAGTACCTAACTCGTTCGAGTTGAATTAATCGTATTTAAATTATTTTTATTTCTCCACCTTAGTAAGAAGACAACGGACAGTACAGAGTTCCGTCACTCGATACAATGTCTAGATTTCGACGGAGAGTAGAGAACGTAGTGTCGTGACACTAGGTTGTCTCTAACAAACAAATAACAAAAAATACGTTAAATATAACTAGAAGACAATGAAAAACACCCACACAAGGGGATACGGGAAATAATTGAGGAACATAAAACTCGAACACATTGCGCGTAATAAGACTGGTGATTACTCGAATACGTTTATAAATCAAGAATGCAAATTGCTTTTTTATTAGAAATAAAGTTTTACTGTGTATTGTTAAATCTATTTCATAGTTCTAAAGTTTACATTGTCGTGAAGATAATCTGAAAAACTATAGTACTATATTTACTTGATATCTTTTACAAGAAAAACAATGCAAGAATAGTTAACTAGCTACTAAAAAAGTTATTTTTGTATTTTAAGAGAGAAATGTTGAACGTCGTAGGAGTTTATAGTTTTAATTCCTACGAATACGTAGAAATTAGACTGACTGACTAATTCTTTTGACGCTCCCTTACGTCAGAACTACCAAAATACCAAACGTAATCAAAATTGTAAATTAATGGATTTAAGGACATTGTGGTACAGTGGGTCAGCATATCACTCGATTGGTTGTAGGTTCGAAGAAAATGAAACAATAACGAAAAAGTTTACATTTACTTTTACGAATTGGTAACGTAACGAATTTGTAAATATTTATATTTCTCATATGCCCACTTTATGATCGACCTGCCCGCTTTTCAAATGACCTGTTCGCTTTTTAAGCGGTCTGCCCGATTTTTTAAGCGGTCTGCCCGATTTTTAAGCGATCTGTCCGGTTTTTAAGCGATCTGTTCGCTTTTTAAACGGCCTATCCGCTTTTTAAGCGATCTGTTCACATTTAAAGCTACTTCTCCACTTTTTAAGCGGGCTGTCCGGTTTACAAAACGCATAATTTTTATTGTTCGGACGAAATATATTTTTATTATGTATGTCAAAGTCGTTATGACATGAATTTCTGAAACTAACACAATGGATTATTTTTAAACATCTTTGAAGTTAAATACTTTTCTTAGAAAATAGTTTTAATAGTTTTGTTTTTTTAAATTACGTATTTAATATCTTTTGTAGTAAGCTGACCGAGTTTCATTGTTTCTTCTTCAATTAAAGATTTTAAGAAATAGAATGCATGTAAAATTTACCTAAAAACATTTAATTAAATGAATACATACTACCTGTATAAAATATAGTAGTAGAGTAGTCACAGCGAACCGGTCAAAAAAATCTCCTCAATATCTCGACCTTCCTCCCGAAATCGAGACATTGCATCCTGAGTGACGTAACTCAACGCCGCATTTTGAGTTAGGTGCAAATATTAGAGAAATGAAAATGATATAAATATAATAATTCTGAAATTGCGAATCGTACGTGGGTACGATTCGCAATTTCAGAGCAAGAACGTTTACAGTCAGACGCTACCCACTTATCCACGATGGTCTCAAATATAATTAATTATTAAATTTATTAATTATTACCCCTTTCGAAAATCAAATATCGCATATCGTACCCTAATTAAACTGACCTATCAAAATTTTCGTAACTTTGGTTTTTAAAAAACGATAGACGATAGTGGGGAACGGAGTGTCTTAACACTAGGTTCCCTCTGCCTACCCTGCTGTGTGCGGGATATAGCGTGAAGTGAAGATAGACGATAAATATCTTATTCTATTTATATTCTTATTTTTATATGTTAAGTCATTTTAATTCTGAGGATGCGATATACGGTTCATCAAAAATCGACTGAAATCGAACTCACTATGAGGTTAATAAGTCTAATTAAGTATCAGTAAACTGCATTACCAATGTTAGTGTTTGCAGACATTGGAAACCGTGATGAAACGCTAATAGCTGTGAAACAGATGCAAAGTAAATGGCATAGTGGGCTTGGCGATGCGCGTTCCATTAAACTGTGCCAAAGGTCGGAGTCAAGGGTATATACACGATGGGAAAATTTGGATTTTATTGTTAATTAAAATATTAATTCTATTATTTTACATAGATTAATATTTTTATATAGAATAATAATTCCATTATTTTACCTCATCGAACCGCTATAAGGCTGTGAGACAGCGAGCGGAAGGTTAAAATTTCATGTGGTTAATTTTTATATTATAAAGCTAGCTTTTGCTGCCGACTTCGTCCGTAGTAATGAAAGTATGCAATCAAGTCTTTAGCGCTCACTTTAGCTTCATATAGCTTTCTTACTATGAAAATTACATTACCTTAAGTTGTGAAGTTGTCTACTACCACGTATATTCAAGTTTCAAGCCAAATTTCAAGGTTATAGCAAAACAAATTAATAAACAAATAAAAAGGATTATAAATAAATCAAATTGTCTTTATTTTTGTAATTTAATTCAATCATAATAAGTTTATAGCTGAACGCGAATCATGGCTTTTGATCTTTTGATGGACACGCCGGCTTCATTACCGCGTCAGTTTGTTATGGAAGTTTAGTCGGCTATAGCCGGCCTTCGTGTGTCAATCGAGTCCTGTCTTTTGCCAAGAAATTAAAATTAAATGTTTATTATTGTCTTAAAATTTTAAATAAGAGAGTTTATAATATAGAATAAAAAATAACTATATGTGTACTGCTTTAGTCAGTCGTGGTACCCGTAGACTCTCACAAATCGCTCCTTTGTACTGGTGCCAGTTCAGTTCTTAAATGATGTTAAAAACAGAATACTAAAATTTACGTTACAGGCTATAATTAATTAATTATACTGCATATGTTTTTTTTACTTATAAAAGTATCATCCTCCACTTTCCATCCGAAAATCGAGACAATGCATACCTTACTAGAGAAGAGCAATAAAGTTAATTTATATATCGTAAGTAATATTTCTAAAATGTGATTTTCCTAGTTCAATTTTCTTTGATTCCTACAGATTTTCTTGTTTTCTTCAGGTGACAATACTCAGTGGATTTTAAAGAATGAAATCTTACAACACTTTCTACATAAATATAAAGCATTTCCTTAGCTGATCATTCCTCCAGCATATAGTATCAATGAACTCATATAAATTTGTTAAATTTAATAAAACAATATTTTTCGACATTATACAGATCAAACGTCAGTATTTATACTTTAATCTTAGTTAAGATACAAAATCTTTCATTGGTATGTCAGTAATGTCCGACAATAGCCGAAATTGCATTGAAAGAATGAATTGTTTACCAAACAACATTTAACAGCTTCATTCATTGCTTACATTTTTTACTAACAAACACGCTATTTACAAATATGGCTTCTGAAGGGCAAATTAAAATAACATCGGTCGAAAAGTATGTAAATAATATTTATACTGAGATATTAGGCCATCGTTACGTATTTAAGATAAATCTTCTTTTTCTAGACATTTATAGGTTTTTCTAGACATTTTTTTTCTTAAATAACTGTGTATTAAAAGATAATCTAGCATCAAGATGTTCCATTTCTTCTCACAGGAATTCGATACATTGCATATTGAGTAGCGGAAATCAACTCCGCGCTTTGTCTTATTTACCGGAGCAAAAAAATGAAAATATTTAAATAATAGTCTTTTGCCGGAGCGGGAATCGAACCCATAGTCTATCGTGATTAAAATCAGACGCTGTGGCTGTAAAGGTGCCATGGCCTTTAAATTTGTTTCTCTTTAATTTTTGTTCAAGTGTAGTATTTCGATGGTTAACATTGACTAAGCATTGAAATGGACCATTCCTGTCTCTATAGTCTTCTACATAATGTGAGTAATTTTAAAAGATAAAAGAAAAAAAGGTACCTACGTTATTCACTAAGAACTATTATTTAAGAAGTTTATTTGAATTTGTCGAGCGTAGCCTGAATTAAGCAGTAAATTCTCGTCATTAAATAAATTCTTATATTAAACTTGATTCTTCCCACACTATACAGTTTTTACATTGTTTTGAATGAACCGAAAATACGAATGTACGAATGTAATGTATCTCAATGCCGGATGTAGTAATGATACACATTGAAAGATTAAAAGGTTTATTGTATTTAATTTTCATTCAAGCGTTTTTGTTTTTTTACTCTTAGCTTCATGCTTTTTGCCGCATAGCAGGGTATGGACGTAGTGTTAAGACTCTCCGTTCTCCACTTTTCGCTTGAAATTGAGATATTACGTGATGAATGGCGAACACTTCGCATTGTTTATCTCGTAGCAGAGGAATATTAAGCCTGACTTTTAAATGAAGTATTTATTTTAAATAAATTTGAGGATTATCTAGTGCTCAGTTATATAATTAATTCTTTTATCTGCGAAGTAAAGACGAAGTAGGCATATATTTTAAAAACATCAATGGAAGAGTTTAAATATATGTCTGTATGTACGAACTATAATTTGTATTGTGTAAAATGCTTCAATTTCAAACTATGACTTCTTCAGAGATTTTCTGAAAAATAATTGAAAAATAAATATTATAAAATATTATTTATTTTATTTTATTATCTATTATTACCTGTTATTATATTTTATTGAAAGATATCGTAGCGCAGTGGGACAGCGTCTATACGCGGTATAATAGTAATCGACAGTCTCATTTCATTTGTGGCTCGGAAATGGTAATCTATATTCCGCTTCGATCATTTAATACTTTGTTGCAACACTTTGCCCACTTATTAGGCAATTTGTAAGGTATCATTTATGCGATTGCAATAACAAATAGGTATCTAGAAGGCATATATTAGTTTGAATTTAATCCAATATTCGCAAGTTGAAATCCACTGTAATGGAGTAAACAAAAATACAATGAATGACAATATCTAACAATCTCAATTATTATCAATTATTAAATATAAACTTTAAAAAAAAATAAGTTTTTTTTAACTTAATTGGCGCAATGGGACATCTTGCTGTAGTTACGATACGTTGTGGGTTTCATCACCACTTTCGAGTGGAATAAATGTATTTAAATTATTTTAATTTTCCTGCACTGGCATAAAGGACGTTAAAATTCACAAGCTAGCACCACATTACTGGTGGCAAGTAGAGAGCGGAGTGTGTTGTATTAAATAAATAATTAGACTCATATGGATGAGTATATCCTATAGACTTGACAAAAAAGTGTGTATATTTTAATTCAAAATGACATGTCTCTGACATTTAAAAATTAGAACATTAGTTATACTATTCTAAAATTGGTTTATATGCTTCGTTTAGAAACATAAAAATAACTGTAAGTCTGTCAATGCGGACGTTATATAAATAATGTGTTAAATAATCGTTTGTGAGAAATATCTTTTCCATTTCCGTATCTAAATTGAGATTTTTTTAAATTAATGGCGTAGTCTAAATAATTGACAATTTGTGTATCTGTCAACATTTGCTAAGTGTTCATATAAATATTATAATATACGCCTTTTTTTGAGACCATCATGGTGCAGTAAGCCAAAATATGTCTATAAACGCGATGATTACGAGTTTGATTCCCTATCGAGAATGTTTAAATTATTTATTTTTCCACTATGAAAAAGAAATCTGCCATTCAACACACAATGTCTTATTTTCAAGCGAAAAATTAAGATGTCTTAACACTAGTTTTTCTCTGACCATCCTGCTATATAATAGATTGAAGCTGTTTTTATGTCATTTTTTATCTTTACCGCCTTTCCTATGTTACACGAGTTTGACGCTATATCCCGCACACAGCAGGGTAGGCTTAACCTAGTGTTAAGACACTCCGTTCCCCACTTTCCGCCGAATTTGGAGGCTTTGCGTGTTAAGTGGCGGAACTTAACGCCGCGCTTTACCTCGACACCAGAGCGAAGAAAATTTTCGAAAAAGTTCGATTCCCACTCCTCGAGTGGGAATCGAACCCACAACCAGTCGTTTACAGTCACACTCTTGTGCCACTGGGCCACGACTGGCCATTGGATTTTAAATACTTTTTTAAATATATTGTTTCTTTGGTAGCGGAGCTTAACGCCGCACATTCTCTTATTATACTCAGAATATAAAAATATGGAAAAAAATATGACGTAGAATGGGGGAATGATAGTTATACTTATAATTTGGGGAACGGAGTGTCTTAACACTAGGTTCCCTCTGTGTCTACCCTGCTGTGCGGGATACAGCGGGAAACTAAAAAATGCACATAAATATATCAATCCTAATCCCAAACTATCTTGTCTCGCTTTAATTGCGTCAACAGTTATTAATGTACATTTAAAAAAAAATAACATTTTAAAATATAACCAGTCTGTCATAAATTTACTTTATGATATTACTTTGTATTAATAACATTTAATACTATCAAATCTCGCCAAACTTTTCACTTTTTCATATAAACACTATTCACTTAACAGCTTCCGTAACACATTTAACGGCGTCTAGACGATTAACGCTATGACTAATATAAATAAATACTTTCGTGTCTAACATTAATTTTCATATCGTTTATATGAATATTATAACTTTTTTTTCTTCTGATTTTTTGGCTTCAACCGTTATTTAGGCGTGATCATTTTTTTTAATTTTATATGTAAATAAATTAATTATCTGTATTTTTAATGGTTTTTTCTAAGAAAAACGAACGACATAAAATTGTCTAATTAAGCCTCAAGGTGATTGAACCTAGAAGTATTTTATCTTAACAGTCAATTAGAAGGCTGACATTTTGAAGGTAAGAGTAGAAAATAAGCTCAGGAGTAGCCAACCTGCGGCACTTTAAAGGATTATTTGTAGCTCTCGATACGTGTACCTGAATTCCTTTTTAATTTTTTCTTATCTAATCAAATATATGAAACTAAGCGAGAGTCTTCTTTTAATATTAAAATAACCGTTTTTTACTACTTATGTATGTAAATACGGTATATATCAAATTATATATCAAAATTCCATTGTTTGCTAGTTTTGTCTGTTTCCATTCCAGCTTATCTCTGGAACTAGCTAGCTATCAACCAGCTCCAGAAACTTTGAGACTTTTATTTTAGTATAAAATCGTTTTGTGAAATTCCACGCGGAAGAAGTCGACAGCACTTTTGCATATATTTTAAATATCTATTTAATTGCGGCAAGCAAAAATTTCTACTTTTGAATAATAATTGTTAAGGAGCTTGGCCACCCCTGTATATCATTTTAAAACAAGCCTTATCGTGTTTATGGTCAAAATACATTACGCAAGTATCAATATGAGATATGAACTACGGAAGCAATTACATATAAAGTACATGAGGGCATAGTCAGGGTGTACCACATGTTTGGATCTTGGCCAAAATGTTTAGCAAACATGCGCCATTCAATGATATTGTATTATATAGTAATATCTAGAGAGAGATAGAGAGATAGCTTTATTGAATTTATATGAATATTTTACGTTATATGTTCTACAAGTAGTAAATAGCTTTAAGATTTTTCCCTTTTAGCGAGGTCTTCAAGATAAACTAGTGTCAAAACATCCCGTTTTCGACTTTCCGCCCAAAATTGAGACAGCGTGTTGAGTGGCGAACGCCAGCTTTGTCTTAGATACCTCAATCGAAGAGAAGAAGAGAATCGAGAGAATCAAACCCACAACCAATCACAATTAAAGTTAGACACTGTCAGTCTACAAGTCGGAATCTTAGATATATTGGATGGTAGAACGTTACGACACTTTTTGTAGAATTTTTGTAATTCTTAAACCTTGCGTCCACTGTCAGTAAGGCGCAATAGGGAACCACTATATAATCAATAAGTTTAATAGTATGTTAAAAAAGTAAAAGTATACTTAGTAAAGAACGTTGGTTCTATTTTTATTCGAACGATTTTTTTTTACTTATATGGTCGAAAAAAGTCAGCTGAAGTTGCATTGTGCCGCCATTTGAACGAAAAGTGAATAACGAAAAATCTTTATTATTATTTATTACGAAATTTCACTGAACGTAGTTATTTTTCCATTCAAATCTATATTTTTGGAAATCTTCTTTTACTTCTGTCCCTGGCGATTTTCGCCGCGTTTTTACTAAATAACTTTCGACCATAGGATTTTATTGATCTAAAGACTGGAACGCCTGTTATAGAACCAACCTAGACTATACTGCTATACTGATATACTGAAAGATATAAGGAAATTATACTGTAACAAAAATTATTCAGCATACTGGGTATAGTGATGGGATGGGTTTAAAAGTCCACGCAAATGAAGTCATGGACTGCTACTAGTTATAACCTACTTTAAACAATTCATATACTGCATTGTCATAACTGTTTTTCTATTTTTATCCATACGAACTATTCGAACGTTCTAAATCCACTCTGTCCGTCTGTCAGTTCACATAACTAGAAGTAAACAGTGTTATTTTTAAGAATGCGACATATAATGTCTGACTGAATGAGTACACCGTATTAGCCGCGTGGGTGGAGTGATCTACATATTTGTAAATAAATTATTGCTTTACATGATTAATTAAACTACGTTTATATTGTATTTTTAATTAGAAATGTTAATTTTTGACTGTTATATTACATGTGATGTGACTTGTTTTAATAAATGTTTCAAATTTCTTACTCCTTCAGGTATAAAGTATTTTTTTTTCAGCTTCTCGCTATATCCCGGATACAGCAGGGTAGGCAGAGGCATCGTAATGTTAAGAAACTCTGTTCTCTGCGCCTCGACTAGCCTATTTAAATTGACTGTTTAGATTTTGTGAGATGAAAATAAGGTTGGCAGGAATTAAAATTGTTAAAGATTATTTTATCGTGATATTATTATATTCATAATAATTCTTGCTATTTAAAAGACATTGCGTGTTAAAAAATATTTATAAACATATAAAATTTAAACATGACGTGAAAAATTAAACAGGATGTGAACACGCACCTAAATATCTATCACGCCCTAAATGTGTATAATATGTCACTAAAATATATTGAAATATTCAAATTTATTTTTGCCCAACCTCGTATTCTATAAATACTAACATTTTAAGTGTAATCAATCCCCTGAGTGAAATTGATACCACGCAATTGGAGGTAATTATAAATTAGTGTATTTTAATTTTTATAATTAGGTAATTATATTTTTTTTTCAACTAAATAATTCTCATTATGATGCAAAGGATACTAAATTCACATAGCATATATAAATTATATATATATATTGTTTAATATAATATTAAGCATAAATATTTATTTATTTTTATCACGACAACTGGTGCAAATGATCAAATAATTGTGATACTTCTATCTTCTTATAATTTTCCATTTTATTTATTACAATTTCGTCGGTAATGCTTACTTTGTACAATTCAAAAAATAAATATAGTACTGTGATTCCGTTAACTGTCATAATTTTTAGCATCATGGCAACCTTGATTAAAAATAAATAATAAAATGTTCAGTACGATTCGCTTGTGGACAGATATTTCATAACAATTGCTTCACAGTGAATTTATTTTAAATGATGCCTCATTTTACATTTAAAGTGTGAAAGAACAAATTATTTTATACAACAAGAAAATGAAAAATAGAAAAATGACTACTTGGATATAACTTTTTGTAAAAACGATTTTTGCAAGTACTTAATAACAGAACAAGGCAAGAAACTTACGCGTTGTTTTTTTTATACAAAAAGTTACAATTTTATTATTTAATACAATGGTAGCTAACCTGAATGACATTAAAAGGAGAATCTGTCTTAATTCCCCTTTTTGTAAATATACTCGGTGAAAGTAATAATTACCACGTGCTGATTGCTTGTTTTCCACCAGCCACTCTGGCATTTTCAAATTAAATTTAATTATGCCATTTTCACACTTATTAATAAGGGCGGCATTGAGTTCCGTCATTTAACATGCAACATACAAGTGCCCTGACCACCTAGCTTTGCTTTCTATTCTTTCTTATCGTACTAATTTTTACTAGTATTGTACTAATAATTAAATAAGTTACTTGTTAATTATGAAAGGCTTCTTATATACTTGAATTAATTATTATGTTCCTAACTTCTACCCAAAAATGGCCAATTTACGTCTTAAAGTATAGCAGGAAACGCGCATCGCCAAAGCATACAGCTGATCGAACAATCACAGGCCAAAACAAACACTCATAAATCTATTCTTAATTTACAATCGCTATTTACTGCAATGCACAGTTTTGTTCGCACGATAATAAATCTTCAATATTTATTTACTTTTTGCTGAATATGCCACAGACGCGTTTTGTGATAGGTATGATTGGGCTTGGGCCAATTGACTTGTTAAATTATTAAAAAATATTTAATCAACTAAAAGACGTTCATATTTTTTGTATTTTTTATTTTAATGTCAATTTTATTTTTTACCACCTTTGTGGCGCACTGTCTTTGACTATAAACGTAATTAGTTATGAGTTCGATTCTCACTCAGTGAAATCATCACCTCCTAGGTTCTAGGTTCTAGGTTCTCTTTAACTGCCTTGCTGTGCGGGAAGCTAAAAATGCAAAAAGCTAACCTTATTTTTTATAGACCCATTCTTCCATTTGATTAAGCAAAAATATTGTCAGTTCATGCTTTCTTTAGTCTTTTGAAATGAGTGAAAACAAAAAAAACTACTAGTTAAGTACTTAATTTGAAGAAAAAAATCATTTAAGAAGCAGCTTCTTATTTTTTTTTCACTATATAAAATTGTCACATTTGAACTATCAGCAATCGATACTTAGGTATTACACGTATGTGCTTTTATTGTATAACTTTTGTTAGAGCAAATTTTATGGGGTGACCGTCACAGACTACTGCATCAGAGGTCACGAGTTCAAATTCTACAGTCTATGTTAGCACAAACTATACAGGTGTAGATGTGCGAATTGTAAAAAATAAATACTAAATATAAACTAAAATTTAGCCAACCATTATTTATACTTTGTTACATAAAATTAATTATACACTAGCGGAAAAAATTAAAGAATCATAAAAATTTTCCAAACTTTTTGAAGTTTTTAAAGACGCTGTATTTTCCTCAAAAATAGTCGCATTAAAATTAAAAAACAAGAATTTTAAAGCTGAAAGTTCCAAGTTTTGAGATCTTAAGATGAAAAAAATTTCAAGCGACGTGTCCTGCTCTAAAGAATACCGACAGAGAAAAAACATCGAAATTTTTTAAGTTCTTTTTTTTGGTCTAAAAAGTTGGAACATTTTTATGTTCCTTTAATTTTCTCTGCTAGTATATATAATTTCACGATTTTCAAACAAAGTATGGTAGGTAAGGCCAAGACACTCTGTAGTCCGGTTTCCATCTGAAATCGAGGCATTGGGCGTTGAGTTGCGGAACTCAACGCCTCGCTTTGCTTAAACCGGAGCGGAGTAATGAAAATAATTTAAATATAAAATTTAGTCGTGGCCCAGTGACACAAGCGTGTGACTGTAAAAAGACTGGTTGTGGGTTCGATTCCCACTCGAGGAGTGGAAATATTTAAAATTTCCTTTTTCTTCGCTCTGGTGTCGAGGCAAAGCGCGGCGTTAAGTTCCGCCACTTAACACGCAAAGCCTCCGAATTCAGCGGAAAGTGGGAAATATTTTAGCTTTTTATATTAAAGCAAGTGTAACGGAATGTAGAAAGTATTTATAATGGTGATATATTATTTATATGGCTACCACTATTCAAATAGACCGTGAGGTCTTTGTTACTTTAACAATAGAAAGAAAGGGTAAGGTTTTCATGACATTTATATAAACTGGGAATTATTTTGTTTTCTATATACATATGTTTCTTTAAACATAAATGTATTGCGAAAAGTATTAATGTTAGTCGAAATTCATTCATTATAAAAAATTACAACTATTATCAAAGGATCATTTTGAATTTTTTACAATAAAAAATTTACTACCATCAATCTTAACATTTATTGTAGTATGAACTATTACAGTAACATACTTAAGCTATTTTACCTCATTAAACCTAGTAACAAGAATTGTACAACAACACATAAATATTTGAAGTATAAATATAGTATTTAAATACTATTTTTTTTCTTCACGCTAATGTTAAGACATCTCTCTTAATAGATGGAGCATAAGTCGTATAATTATTAAATTAGACACCATTGCGCAGTTTAAATTTAATGGTCAGGTATTGGTCAGTTCCAGCCCCACTCAGAACAGTTAATAAATTATTTAAACTATTTTCATTTCCCCTTTTATTTTTCACATATGTATATTATCAGTAGTTTCTCAGTATATGAAACTTATGATTACTAGAATATATTTTATGTCGTCTTCCATTACTTTCCTTTACCACAACCAATCGTCCTGAAAGGACGATCCCATAGGCATTTTCCGAACAACCGTTCCATATCGTTTCCATGCACTCTGTAGATTGGTTTTATATTTAGAAAAACTTTTATCCATATTTTGCATATTATATGGTATGCTAGTCTAGTGTCATTTTGTAGAAGTAAGCTTTTACTTTTATTAAATAAGGGAAAGTCATTTTGTGACATGTACCTACCTATATACTTTATATCAATGTTAAACGAATTTAACACATAATACACATGAATTTTTAAAGATCATCAGTTCATTTTCAGCATGTATTTCGAATGTGGCAATAGTTTAACATTTTCAAACAAAAAACAGCTTCACCCTTTATCTCGCATAGCAGTCAGGGAGAGGAAACTGGGAAACTCAACTCCTTCTCTGATTTACCCTTTGGTATTTCTCTCTGAAAATAAAAAGAATTTATTTGTAATCATACCCCCCGAGTGCGAATCGAACTCACAGACAATCGTGTTAACAATCAACTCTGTCCTACTAAGTCACACTTATTAATAGTTTATTGTCAAGCAATAGATATCATCAGAAACATTTGCTTTACTATTTATATAATAGTAGTTAATTTTCCCGGTTGTGATACATTTTGGCGTTGGCTCAAACGTTTGAAACTTTTGTATAAAACACGTATTTACTACTACTCGTTACATAGACGTTTCGTCCATACAAATCGATATATAGACGTTCATTAATTAGTTTCCATCAGTGTCCGACCGAAACTGGATTTTCAGCCGAAACCGAAACCGAACCTTCGGTTCTGACTTCAGTTTCGGCCGAAACCGAAACCGAAACCGAAACTGCTGATGACGTCATAAAATTTGTATAATACGTAAAAAATGTACATTTTTTACTCTTTAAAAATTACATGTGCATTTGAATTATTGTAATTACGTTGATTTTATAATATTATTTTTTCATTTTTAATTATATTTTATTATGTTTATTTTTATACACATACGCATACAGCAGGGGAGGCAGAGGAAACCTAGTGTTAAGACACTCCGTTTCCCACTTTCCGCCAAATTCGGAGGCATTGCGTGTTAAGTGTCGGTACTTAACGCCACGCCTTTGCCGCCACACCAGAGCTAATAAAAGGGAATTATTAAATATTTCCACTCCTTCAGTGGGAATCGAACCCACAACCAGTCGGTTACAGACAGATGCTGTACTACTGCGCCATGAAGACCTATAAACGCGATTGGTTGTGGGTCGGTCGCTAAAACAATGTAAATAAAAAACATATCTTCTAATAGCAGTATTTTTCGAGTTCGCTATTGGCTGGGTTTGCCTTTTCACATTCGCCGGTTTGGTAGTAGTAGTTTAAGTTTTATTTAATAAACTTTTCTATTGTCTTCACGAGATTATCATCATGTAGAATTACAATGTCTACGATAACAACACGGCGCAATAAAAGGATTTACTAATAGTATATCAAATGAATTGCCAACTGAGATAATAGACCGATCCCCCAAGAGCAAGGCACAACTATTTTCAAGACCGGTAGTAGGGCAACCTTTGTCCTCTACTTCCATGTCCCCAAATGCTGTATCCAAGAGTAACTTTTAATATGTATAATCTTAGCTAGTTGTTTGGGAATACTCAAATAGCTCGCGACCACTATCACGTCAAAAATTAACCGCCCAATATCTGATGATGAGTCTCTTCTTCATCCTCAAGGTCGGCACAGCGTACAAAATTTCTCTGATGTTGTAGATGTCCATGAGCGAAAACAAACACTTACTCTACGACGGTCCTTCTATTAGTTTGCCCCCTTTTAGAAATAATAAAAAAACAGTAAGTACTAGAGACCTACGCCATGTCTCTTTGCCCAAGGTTCCTAGGGATTTACATAGAGGCTTTTTGAGCTGTAGGCCAGGGACCTGTGGATTACCAAGACCCTCAGTCTCCGCTTAAGACTGGCAACACTTGGTAAATAGGTATTTTTTTACGAAAATGAAAACCTTTTACTTAACTGTGCATTACTTGCAAGGAAATTTATGTGCTAATTTATGATAACATTTACATTAGATATATATTTATCCATACTTATATTATAAATGCGAAAATCTGTGTGTTTGTCTGTCATGCTTTCACGGCTAATCTACCAGTCCGACTTGTATGAAATTTGGAATGAAAGCAGTAAAAGTTATTGGGTTATTTATTTTTCAAAAATCAACCGCTAAAGGGTCGAAATAGAGGATAAAAATTTATATGAAAAATCTAAACCGCTTGACCGATTATAGATTATATTTGGCATAAATACAGTTGATAATCTAAGGTTAAACAAAGGCTACTTTATTTTTCAAAAACCCACCCCCGAGGGATGCAATATAACGAAGCAGCTATGTAGTTCAAGCGGCGAAGCCGCGAGCGGGCCGCTAGTTGACTTTATTCTGTGTAACATTAATACAGAAAACGGTTATATTTAAATAATAATTATAAGGCAAGCATCCAATATAGTAACTAGCTCAGGGTTCGCAAAATTTATAGGTATTCGCCTCTTGAAAGGAACCACGAACCGACACACAGTTTGGTTACAGACTAACAGGGATTGTTCGTTTAATCTGTCGTCAACAATTCATAATATTCTCGTCATTAATTTATAATTTATAATATATTAAAATCGTTTACTATATCTTCAGATTAGGTTCACAAGCTATAACAACACTCACAAGTATCTAGGCGACGTGAAAATTCATGAGTACCTCATGTGCGAGTAGTTTCGGCATTGCCGAAGGTTCGGCAGTTTTTTTGCCGAAACCGAAACTACGGCCGAAACTACATTTTTTGCCGAAACCGAAACCGAAACCGAACCTTCGGTCGGACACTAGTTTCCATCAGCTTCAAAGAAAAGAAAAAACGCCTTTACATTCCATTGATTTACAGTGCGAATGCCAAAGAAGAAAAAGGATTCAGAGCAGTACCCCACGTACTTGAGACCCAAAAAGATCCCTTAAAATGTACATTTAAGTCTAGTCGTGACTCGAGAACACAAAGTGAGAATGTAATCGCAGGTTCGATTCCCAATCGAGAACTAAAATACTTAATATTTCATTTTACTTCGCTCCGGTGTCGAGGCAAAGCACGACATTGAATTTCGCCACTTAAAACGTAATGCCTCTAAAAATTAAGCCGCAAGTGGGGAATGGAGTGTCTTAACATTAGGTTCCCTCTGCTTACGCTGCTACGTGCGGGATACAGCGTGAAGTTATTAAAAATGTAGATTAGCACTCATCCCTAATATCTTCCTCCATCTAATCAAATTTGAAAACATCCTGCAAATACCGTTTTCGAAATACTTGCTAGAAATAAAGTTATCTTAATTATATTTCCAATGATATTAGCGTTGCACGATTCTTATAGATGCATCGTTCACTTGTCCTACATACAAGTCACACATGACAAATCTTATTATCCGCTCCGCAGCTTTGCTTTGTTCTCATTGCGCTCGGCCTCGTGACATTGTCATAAAATATATTTGAGTCTTGGTTAATAGTTCAAGGTGATAGTAAAATTATATATTTAGCTCTTTACTACATTACGTTACATATCGTCGCGTATTTTTTTTGGTTTTGGGAAAAAAATAAGACCATCGCGTCCAAATTTTAAAATATCAATATAAGTAGTGCATATTTAGTATTTCCATTTTCTTCGCTCTGGTGTCGAGGTAAAGTGCGGCGTTAAGTTCCGCCACTTAACACGCAATACCTCCGAATTCGGCGGAAAGTGGGGAACGAAGTGTCTCAACACAAGGTTCCCTCTGCCTACCCTGTTGTGTGCGGGATACAGCGTGAAGCTAAAAAAAATACATAAAAAATGCATAGGTAATAGGTTGAAGATGAATTTTGCCTGTGTTATATTTAAAAGTACTTATTTAGGATTCTCTTTCAAAGCACACCAGCAACAAAAACGTACTTTGAGTCTTATCTATATATCGCGTAATTTGCAAGAAAGAATAATATTTACATCGTGATTTTTAAACAAATAAACTGTGAGAATGGATGTGAATATCAGAAAAACTTATAAACACACTTTTTATTAATAAATCGATCTACCAACAGAAGAAATAGAAAGGGTGTCACACTCTTGTCTTGTCTTATAAACGTGAGTAGGTGCATTATCACTATACCTTCATTCGTAATGTTTTTTTTTCCTTTGTTTTATAGCTTCACGCTCTATCCCGCATATAGCAGGCAGATAAAACCTAGTGTTAAGACACTCCGTTTCACACTTTCCGCCGAATTCGGAGGTATTGCGTGTTAAGTGGCAGAACTTAACGCCGCGGTTTGCCTCGACTTTATAGCGAAGAAACTGGAATTATTAAATATTTCCATTCCTCGAGCCCACAACCATTCGCTTACAGTCACATGCTTGTGCCACTACGCTACGATTGGCCCCATAATGTAATACTTTGCAAAAAGTTATTCAATCTATTTAAGGCAGCTTCATGCTTTATTTCACAAAGCAATATAGTTAGAGAGACCTAGCGTCACAACACTACGTACTCCACTTCCGCACGAATTTCATTATATTAATATTGCGTAATAAATGGTGAAACCCAACGCTGCGCTTTGTTTTGCCAAAAAAATGAAAAAAAAATTAGATATAATTCCCCGAAGTGGAAATCAAACCCAAAACCATCGCGTTTAAAGTCAAACGCTGACCACTAAACCACCTTAGCGTTTACCGGCAATTTACTTTCCATATAAATGCAGATTTTAATCACGATGCTATTCATAAACATTGTGCCCGAACAGCTTGTAATGCAAATTAATACAATCAATTACCTCTCCGAAGATTACCTATACAGGATACTTCTATATAAGATAGCAAATAAGCGATTTTATTCTCTACTGTAGTTATTTAAATATTAAATTCCCATGGTTTTCTCCCTGTCATATGCTAATATATAGGATTTGTTGACGAGGATTAAGAGAAATGATCAGTAAGCACGTACGTGTGTCGTTGAACTCGCCGTTGGCGCCGTGGCCGCATACCAATTGAGACCATTATGCTATGGGAGTCAAGAATCATGTGATTTTACAAGGATAGTCATCTAGACGTTGTAACCTAGCTGCTGTTTTATATTGTGGTTAGAAAATACTTAATTTAAAACGTTTAGGTATTCGTAATTTGTTAAAATAATGTAAGAAATGCACCTTAAAACTTTTTTGTGTCAATGTTGCCTATAACTCGCCTCATAATTTCATAAATGTTTTCACATGAATCGTTATGTATATTTCGTTGTTTTTATAAATTTTATTTATTTGTTAGGTACGCTACTTTGAATATAATTTATTTATATATAGCGCACGTCAGTGCTATATTATATACATTAGTGGACACCCGAATGGAATCTGAACATACATTCTTCGCGTTCAATCAGACGGTATCCCACTGCGTCACGATAGACTTAATATATAATCTAAAGTAATTATATAAATCTAATAATATAATATAAATCTAAAATAATCTAGTGACTTGATTCTCCACTTTCGGCTTATAATGGGATATTGCGCGTTGAATGACGAAATAACGCTGCACTTTGTCCTACACTCATGTTTAAATATAAACAATCTCTGGAGTGTAATTCCAACTGCGACATATTTTATGTACAAAGGAAAGGAAGTAATCTCGCAGCGATTTTAATGCAAATTCCTTTATTTAGTAAGAAAATAGCACTTTTTCTTAACTTAATGAATAAAATGCATTGTTTATTTTAAAAGATACTAGATACCCGCAAATTCATTTACATGGACTTAATCGCGCTGAATAACTATTGCTAAGGCAGTATTTCCTGATATTTAGCTATAGTTAGCTGATTTATCATTATTTGTTCTATATCTTAAAATTTTATATCTATGTTAAAGGTAAACTACGCTGAAATATTTTTCTTAAAGCTCCATTTTCTTATTATTTAAACGGACTAGTTATACTACGTTGCATATTTTTCACCAGGTTTGCCAGTCTTCAAATTCTATTGTAGCTGAAATCTTGCCCAGGCCTAAAAGCGCAATAATAAATCAATTGCAATTTTTTTCGAAAATGTGCAAGTATCAATATTCTGGATTTAATGCTTTCTCCTAGTAAAACAACATTTTACATTTTTTCTGTTTAGCAAGATAGTCAGAATGAATTTAGTGTCAAGACACTCCTTTGTCCATTTTCCGCCCGCAAATCTAGACATTTCGTGTTGAATTTCGTTTATTATACCTATAGATATTATATTTTGACATTACCTTTTTCATGCCGAATTCGAACCTAATAACATCGAAGTAAGGAAATAACCTTGGCAACATTAGGTGGTCTTATTGCATTTTATAGCTCCTTCATGTTATTTCACATACCGTATTAAAATGTTATACATACATAGGTATATAATTTAATTTGGTTTCTTTATTATTGTGAGGTCAGTGTAAATTAAGATTTTACAACCGTATTTTATGAATGCTAAATTTCGCGACGTTTATGTTTTATTTCTGAGATCGTTGGACAGCGTCTGACTTTAAACACGATGGTTGTAGGTTTGATTCCTACTTGGGGAATTTATTTGTAAAATTATTTCCTTTTTTGTTTCTTTAAGACAAAGCGCGTTGTTTAGTTTTGCCACTTAATATACCATGTCTCGATTTTGGACAGAAAGTGGCGAACGGAGTGTTTTGACACAAGGTTCTCCTGACTACCTTGCTATGCAAAAAAAAGCCTGGAGATAAAAGCCTAGAGCTAAAAGCTTTATTGCCGTTACTTTTATATAAAAACATCAATAGCGACGGCTACTAATTTGTCCATTTTTACACAATCTCTGAGAGAGTAAATTATCTGAAGGCAGTCACTAATTACTGATTCTCCCCTTTAGCAATTAAGGCGAGATTACATGTTAGTTGATAAAACACATGCATTTTTAACATTCTTAAAGTATTATTCACATATTTAGGATCTGAAAAATATTTTTAGGAATCTTATAAAAACATTTTTACATACAATTTCAATGATCCTACTGTGTGAAGTACAATATCTGATAATGATATGATAACAATAACTATGTACAATTATATAAACATATCGCAATGTGAATGGATTTACGAATATGTTTACAAATTCCAATTTCTTTATGCTTCTTTTTTTTAGTTTCACGCTGTATCCCGCACACAGCAGGGTAGGCAGAGGGAACCTAGTGTTAAGACACTCCGTTCCCCACTTTCCGCCGAATTCGGAGGCTTGCGTGTTAAGTGGCGGAACCTAACGCCGCGCTTTACCTCGACACCAGAGCGAAGTAAATGGAAATATCATTTCCACCCCTCGCGTGGGAATCGACCCACAACCAGTCGTTTACAGTCACACGCTTGTGCCACTGGGCCACGACTTTATGTATTTACAAAATTCTTATTTCTAATTTCAGGTGGTAGTTACATTTATCATTTTTCATTTGGGTTTAAAGAGATGAAATTTCACGCCAAATTTGTCCTAAGAGACCTATAAATAAAAATATTCTTGAGTTGATATTTTTTCCTTACCCGATAGATTCAGTAACAATCTTATTAAATAGATAAGTCAAAATGTTTGATTTGAATATCGAAATGTACTTTATTGATTCTAATATTTTTAAATTGAAAAAATATTTATACACTAAAGAATTAGAAAAACTATTTTAGGACACGTATACAAGTTTGAACGTAGCAGAATTCGAACCCGCACCTCTTTAATACCTGCCCAAACGCTCTGACCCCTAAGCTATGCGTTCATGCAACACCCCCCGGGGGTCAAAACGGCGTGGGTTCAAATCCCGATGCACTCAATTTTTTGTACGTTTTCTAAAAAAACTTTACTATGATTTGAATTGACACAGTAAACTAGAAAGAAATGATTGAAGGAAGAACTAGTTTTTATTAAAATAAAAAGTTTATAAATAAAGCTTTTATAGCTTCCCTTCAAGTTAACGCGTTCGTATAAGTATTTTAATTAAAATTGTAAATGTAATAAATCTTAAGTGATACAAAGTTGCAAGGCTTTCTATTTAACGACCGTTAAGATGAACTACTTTAGTAGTCCATTTGTAGTGTCGTTTTACATTGACAGTTTTATACATAGTCAATTCAAAAACTTTAGTTATTTCTGAAGTATTGAAATATTAGAAAAATAGACAGATTCGGCATAACACAACCGTTTAGCACAAGTTTTTTATTATTACTATGTTGATATTCGGGATGCAACTTGGAACTTAATTTTAAAGCAACCAATTTTAGTTAAATTTTCAATTTAATTCATTAATTTCATTAATTTTAAATTTGCAACAATACTTTACCGATTGTGCAGAAGTTTTGCAGATAGATACGTTTGGTTTAGATGGTTACGTGAGTCGAGACGTCATCCAAAACCCAACATGGTGAATACACATAAAAAACGCTTTTAAACGTATACTAACTGTCTGAACGCTTAAAATTTTCATTTTTTGTATTATTTACAGTTTTGATGTAATTATTACAAAGACCGTATTGATTTTTTTTGCCTATATAATTTTCGCCACTACTAAAATGTAGATATTTCGGTGGATGTGCGGTGTAATAAGGCGGGATAACATACGCAACGAATACGGTCGCGGCACGTGACATAGCTAACAAACTGCAAGAGAGCCGGTTAAGATGGTATGGGCCTACAAGAAAAAAACTCCTCAATCTACGGGAATGTGCAATGAAACTACACATTTCTGGGTCCTGAAGAAGAGGTAGATCGAAAATGAATCGAGTCGATGTTGTGTATAGTAGTATGTACATATGGGCGCAAATGACTATATAATGACTTTATTGTTATAAATAATTGTTATATTTAAGATTGTTATTTAAATAATTATTTATTATTGCAAAACCGTTATATGTTAAAATGTAATATTTAATGGACACTGTTTTGATGTTTAGTTTAAAGATATTGAAAATTGATTTAATGTTCAATTATTTAAATTTAATTTTTCTTTAATAATCATTATTCGAATTAAATAGAATTAAAATTATTATAATTATTCTAACTGTAATTTAATATCTTAACTAATAAATAAATATTTATATCCTGTTAAGTGGCGCCATGTTAAACTTTCTTAGCAAATAATGAAATTTGTTTATGAAACTAATTGTAATTTGTGTAAGATAAATTATTTAAAGTATTGGAAAATTCGTTATAATATTAATATGTAATATTGAACTATTTTTTATAATATTGTTTAAATTATTTCTTTTAACGGAAGTGACTGTTATTATAAATGTTAAACTTGTGTTTGCCTATATAAAGACTTGTGTTTTGTATGAAAGAGATTATTCTGTACTGAGGCTTTGTACTGAAATAAACATTATTTGTGTCTATCAACAAGTATTTTCCTTGTAAAAATGGACTCTGGACGCTTGAGTGGCGTTTCTCCGACAGCAGCGGTGGGATCTCAGCCCCGAGAGACTTCAGGGTTTTCCGGTGACGATGTTCTGGTGCCGCGACCTTTACTATTACAAGTAATGGGTCTGTCGACTTCCATCATGAAAACTGGCGCGCGGCGAGCGAAGACGTGGGCCGACTCCTGGTCCCTTTACTCAACCACATGGGAGCAAGGGAAAGAAGAACTGATCGGTACTTTTGGAAGAGAGTGCCGGTATGCGGACGACGGCACAGCTACACTGCAGACCACGCCAGCAGACCACGCCAGCAGCCACGCCAGCAGCCACGCCAGCAGCCACGCCAGCAGCCACGCCAGCAGCCACGCCAGCAGCCACGCCAGCAGCCACGCCGGATACTCTACCACGGTGTGGACACTTTTCAAGAGGGTTCGACCGGAAGCCGCCGACGCCGAGCTGGTTGACGCGCTGATCACAGGTATTTACCCCGAGTTTATTCGATCTGAGTTATTGACAAATACCCCTTAATCGCTGCCTAAATTAATATCGGTACTTAAAATATTTCAAAAACGTAAAATCGAAAATAAAGATAGGAAATATGTTGATCTCATGTTACGGAACCTTCAAAAGATTCAGCTATATGTTTTAATGATAATAAGCCGGTTCCGCGAAAGTAAGGAGAAAATTTTATTCAGGCTTAACGTTTCTTTGCAACAAATAAGTAATAATTTCAGTTCTCGTAGTAGTTATAATAGTGTTTATGTTATTGAATGTAATTCTGTTAATTATTTTTTTAAAGTTAATTAAACTGTCGTCGTAAGGGTCGTTTGAATAACACCAAATAAAACGTAACTATTATAAATAAATATTATAACTGTCTGATAGTGGTGCCGATTGTTCTTTAATTCGAGAAAAGTGGCTAGTTTTATTTCCGATAAACGCAGGCAAATTGTTGTGCAGTTTATGGGCATTGCGGGTAAAAGGTTATGTCAAAGCAAAGTATTACAGCTGTGGTTGAAATTGATAATGTAAATTTGGAGCTGTAGTTTTGTTATAAGTAACAATAAAACTCGATTCGATAGTCTAAAAAAAATAGTATTTTAAAGACACCTGAGCTTAGTGTCATTTTCAATTATTTTCAATTAAGCAAATAATATTTATTAAGAGTTTATTATCAATGACAGTTATAATATGACCCGTCAATTGAACTAAATACTGATCTTACTGACCCGACACAAATAAAAAAAAAATTATATCATTATTAATTATTAACTAGTTTAAAGATAGTTATTACAATTGTTTAGATATGTCTTTTGGTTTTCACGGTATTTTGCTGGCTTAAGATTCAATAGAGGAAATAGTTATAGTTGAAAAGCGGTTCAATTCCTAAAAATATGGCCGATACTTACGTTATTTCCGGAATTACAATTAACTATAAATTGCAAATTTTCAAAGAGTTGGTAAAGGTCCTATTATATAGAATTATTATTACACAGAGGACACGTTCCGCCTGCCATTAAAATATTATAAAGTTAAAATATTAAAAATTTAAAAATAACAAACTGACAGACGACATTGAAGAAGTTAGATTGCTTGCTAAAAAACGGATGGACGAGCGGTCTTTAAATGATAAAACCCGTCATATTGAGCTTTGGGATTGAATTTTTTTTTTTCAATAACTCGGACGAATTGACCGTATGGGCAGAAGAATCGTCAGAGAGCAGTTCTTTTTAGGGGGTTACTGTACTTTTGTTTATAATGTTTGAACCTATTTATGTGTTTAACATTGTGACAATTTAAGTGATTTCTATATTGATGTGATGATGATGATGATAATGAAGTGTGTGTGTGTGTCTATTTATTTTCCTGTCCAACATCCTTCCTTAAACGCTGGCTGGCCACCATGCGTATCCTAAGTCCTGGTCTTGTTGGCTAGATCCCAGGATGGGTGATGCCTTGTGTGTTGGCTAGATCCCAGGAAGGGTGATGCCTTGTGTGTTGGCTAGATCCCAGGATGGGTGATGCCTTGTGTGTTGGCTAGATCCCGTATGGGTGATGCCTTGTGTGTTGGCTAGATCCCGTATGGGTGATGCCTTGTGTGTTGGCTATATCCCGTGTGGGTGATGCCTTGTGTGTTGGCTAGACCCCGATATGGTTGATGCCTTGTGTAAATGAATTGTAAAAGACAGCGCAAGGGACGCGCTGGAGTCAGTATGGCCGTATGGGCGCAAATGACTATGTAATGACTTTATTGTTATAAATAATTGTTATATTTAAGATTGTTATTTAAATAATTATTTATTATTGCAAAACCGTTATATGTTAAAATGTAATATTTAATGGACACTGTTTTGATGTTTAGTTTGAAGATATTGAAAATTGATTTAATGTTCAATTATTTAAATTTAATTATTCTTTAATAATCATTATTCGAATTAAATAGAATTAAAATTATTATAATTATTCTAACTGTAAATTAATATCTTAACTAATAAATAAATATTTATATCCTGTTAAGTGGCGCCATGTTAAACTTTCTTAGCAAATAATGAAATTTGTTTATGAAACTAATTGTAATTTGTGTAAGATAAATTATTTAAAGTATTGGAAAATTCGTTATAATATTAATATGTAATATTGAACTATTTTTTATAATATTGTTTAAATTATTTCTTTTAACGGAAGTGACTGTTATTATAAATGTTAAACTTGTGTTTGCCTATATAAAGACTTGTGTTTTGTATGAAAGGGGTTATTCTGTACTGAGGCTTTGTACTGAAATAAACATTATTTGTGTCTAACAACAAGTATTTTCCTTGTAAATATGGACTCTGGACGCTTGAGTGGCGTTTCTCCGACAAATACAACGTTTCTGATCACGATGCATCGAGCTAAGTAGAAGGAAAAGACTAAAAAATAAGACCTAACATTCAGATGGTTCTAATAAGGTTTAGGAGAGAGAGAGAATGTCAATTACTAAATAAGAGTAAAAGTTACTCTTAAGCATAATTGCGGCAAGATACTAGTATAAAAAAATCTATAAACTTTGTAAAGGCATTTCATAGACTTTCCGTGACAGGGTTAAGGTGGGCAGAGGGAGCGCCGCACTTTAGCTTATTAGATGATATCATTGTATTCTTGTTGTGCAAACTACGTGCTTTGATTTATATAACCAGTTAACGGAAGGGATCGAATTAAAAGCTATTATTAACATTTTTTTGTTACTTTTCGCCCATTATTGCATATATTTTTCTTAATATAGGTTTATTTTATAACCTAGTAAGTATATTAATGTTTAAATTTCAGAAACTCAGTTATGGTGACTCTTATTAAGATATAAACTAAATAGACCGAGGAAATTACTTTGGCTTTAGTCTACTGCTAGTGATTAAACCTTCTGTTCTCCACTGTCTGCCTAAAATTGACGCTAATTTTCTAAAGTAGAGACTTTTACTTATAAAATATATACATATAATGTACCTATATCTATTATATATAATGATGTCTTATTAGAATATATAATATTATGAACAAAATGAACACTTGGTAATAGTATTGTGTAAGTGTAAAATGTAAGAACGGGATGTTTTGACTGTTGGATCTTTCTACATTGCTATGCGGAGAAATAAATTAAAATTGTCATTATATTATTAAAGAACACTATAAATAAATAATGAATACAATAATAATAATAGAGGGGCCCGTCGTAGCGCAGTGGCACAAAGTGTGACTGTAAAGCGACTGGTTGTTGGCTCGATTCCCAATCGAGGCGTGTATCATATTATTTCCATTTTCTGCGATCTGGTGTGAGGCAAAGTGGGAAACGGAGTGTTCTAACACTAGGTTCCCTCTGCATGCTACTGTGTGCGGAATACAGCATGAAAGCTAGAGAATCATAATAGAACTAATAAAATATCTTTAAACGGCACATGTAATGTATTTATCAAATTTCGTTTAGCCATACAGATTGTGACTTCCTGTAAATTATTGTATCTTTATGAGTCACAAACGCATACGGATAGATGTATACTATTTAAAATGTGTTTTAAATGACCAACATTTACAAAGTAAAAATAATATCTCTACAGAATAGATAAAATAAAATAAGAAAAAATACATTGTCATTTTTGAATGATAATAATGTGGGTTCGATTCCCACTCGAGGAGTGGAAATATTTAATATGCCACTTAACACGCAATGCCTTCAGTTTTCAGCGGAAAGTGGGGGACGGAGTGTCTTAACACTAGGTATCCACTGCCTACCTTGCTGTGCGCGGGATACAGGGTGGAGCTAAAAAAATACATATTTAATGTTATAGAAATCTACAGAGAACAAAGTGTTAAGACGTCAGTCAATAGGTCATTTCAAATTGTTTTTTTTTTTGCATTTTTGTTATCATCACTGCGCCAAGTGTGCGTAGACACACTGCCCTCGAGCCTCATGTGGCCTGTTTAATTATTTTATGCAACTGCTAAATATTTATTTATATTAAAGATGTTCTTTTTTTAGCTTTACGTTGTATCCCACAAAGTGTAGGCAAAGGGAACCTAGTGTTAAAACACTCCGTTCCGTTCCAATTGGGTATTAAGTGGCGGATCTTAACGCCGCGCTTTGCCTCTGATACTATAGCAAAGAAAATGGAAATATTAAACATTTTCTCTCCTCGAGTGGGAATCGAACCCTCAACCAGTCGTTTACAGTTACACGTTCGTGCCACTGCGCCACGACTGGCCCCAATTCTCGATATTCTCCCGATATTTTAAATACATATATTATTAAGAAGTGTAATTTGGTCTACCAAAACATTTTAATAAATGGGATAGGCCCATTGCTAAAAAAACGTTTCTTACCTACATATGCATATGTATACATTTTACTAACATTTTAAATTCACAGATAGAAATGTTAACAGCCTCGCATTTTTGTGAATGAATTCTTATTTAAGATTTTACAACTTGCATAAACTTTTGTCTTCAACACTAGTTTCAGTGTAATACTATTACGTAACGCTTACCGAAATAGTGCATATCTGTTTAATGTTATGTTGTATATCATATTTTTTATTTTTATAGTTTATTTTCTATGCACATATTTTATAAACATTTTATAAACATAAAACATTTTGTTAAAAACTTTAAGCAGTAAAAAATGATGGCTTCTTAAAATTTTATCTTAACTAGAGCACTGGAATTTGATGCCAATATACTTTCATTTTTTAATTAAAATTACTATTATTATATACTAATTACTACAAGAAATAAATAATCCATCGTTCGTGTCCATCGTAGCGTAGTGGTACAACGACTTACTGTAAACGCGATTTGTTCAGAGTTTAATTTCTGCTCGGGAAAATATTTTAAAAATATTTTCATTGTATCCACTCTGTTACCTAAGACACAGCGCGGCGTTAAGTTCCGCCATTCACCTCGCAATGTCTCTATTTCAGGCGGAAATTGGAGAACAACGTATCTTGGTACTTTAGGTTCTCTCTGACTATCCTGCTAAGCGTGAACTGAATAAAATAGATCAGCCTCTTAAATGTAGGTAATATTTTTTATTTCAACGTTTGCAGCAGGAATAGAAGGTCTTTTTCAAAATTATGAAAATTTCCTTAAACTCTATAGGGCATATAAGTAACTCGTATAAGTGCAAGGGCATAATCGTAAGAAGAAGCCATTGTTAAGAGGGGTGAATTAAAAATATATCTTAATATAATTAAAACTTATTCTTTAAAATCGATTTAGATTGTAAGTAAGTCAGGGAGACAATGACCCTGCATCTTTATATGTACATAATTTTTTTGATACAAAGTAACAAAGCGCGGCGTTGAGTTCCGCCATTTACGGGTGGAAAGTGGAAGACGGAGTGTTTTAACACACTAGGTCCACTCTGATTACCCCGTTATGCGAGAGGCTACTTTTTTAAACAAAGTGACATAAGCATGTACAAACGCACGTTCAATTATAGGTTATTATCCGTGTGTGCGGGATACATCGTGAAGCTAAAAAAAAATTAAATTCTGCTTACTAAAATTTGCAACATTTTGCTCCGTTTCAAATAACAATCAATCAAAAAAGAAAGAAATATGTATAAAATAAAAATCCCACATCTGTGTATTTCAAAATGAAATACCTGAAATACATACTAGAAGCTTCGTTATGAAACAATTTGACCCCGTTGTGGTTACAGTCAAACTGATAGATTAGCTCCATTATTTAAACCGTTTTCAAGTAAACATGCAATTTACAAATGTAAATATTAAATATAGAATCAACTATTTTTGTATCATTCGTCTATTTATTTTTTTAATAGCTTCACGTTTTTTCGCGCATAGCAGTGTATGTATGGAGAAGGTAGTGTTATAACTTGCGATACTCTGATCTCCGCTTTCCAAATTCGAAATATTGCGTGTTAAATGGTGAAACTCAACGTTATTCTTTTCTTTTTTCATTTTATAGCAAGGAAATTAAATTACTTTTTTTTTGCTTCACGCTGTATCCCGCACTCAGCAGGATAGGTAGAGGGAACCTAGTGTTAAGACATTCCCTTTCCCACTTTCCGTCGAATTCGGAGGCATTGCGTGTTAAGTGGCGGAACTTAACGCCGCTCTTTTACCTCTGATACCAGAGCGAAGAAAGTGGAAATGTTAAATATTTCCACTCTAGTGGGAATGGAACCCACAGTCAGTCGTTTACAGTCACACATTTGTGCCACTCCGCCACGACTGGCACATGAAAATAATTTGAATATAAACATTTTATCATTCACCATTTGTCAGCGAACAATGGCTCGATTTCAGTCGCAAAGAGGAGAACGGAGTGTCATGACACTAGGTTCGTGTTTAGCAGCGTAGTGATAGAGAACGTAGTGTCATGACTTACGGTTATCTGATACTCACTTTCCAAATTCGAGATATGGCGGAACTCAACACCGTTTTTTGTTTAGAGCAGGAAAATTAAAATAATTAAAATATAATAATTTTATTATCCATCATTTATCACCACACAATTTTGTGTTTGACCGCACAATGTCTCGATTTCATTTTTTGAATTTTAGTGTAGACCGGAATGTCTTGACATTAGATTCTTTCTGATTACCCTACCATGTGGGACCAAAGCGTGAAGCTTCTTCATATAATAATTCCACCGAATGGGAAATTATAAATAAATATCTACTAAGTTTAAATTAATCTAATTAATAAAATATAATCAAAATCTGACGCCCTGAGTGATTTACGCCAGGAATGCTTGTTTATAGCGGCCGTGAGTCACTTAATCTCGTCAGGATGACGTTATCGGACGTAAGCCAGGTAAACTATAAATATAGACTAGTAAATGTCGGCGAAATTGTGTGTGTAAAATATATTATATTTACAATTTTATGATGTTGTGTTGTTAGTTGGTATGTTGATGATAGGCGAGTGTTAAAGTGTCACTCTGGTATGGGGAAGGAACTAGTAATTTGGGTTATGTTGCAAAATTGAATATTATAAAAATGAAAAAAAAATATGAAAAAGCATTAGAAATATTCTGTATGAGATAGCCTAAAGCAAAAAAGGTATACTTAAAGTATAAATGTGGAAGAAGCTCAAATTAATTGAATTATAATACGTTGAGTGCTCAATGATCATCATGTTATATTAATTGAATTAGGAAAGTGCTAGGTCAAATTTATGAAAGTAAGATTATCTTTAATCAATTTATTTTCCTATATCTTATTATACATAGCAGCTTCGCCCGAAATCGAAACATTGCACGATGAATGACGGAACGTCGCGCTTTCCTTTTCGCATCCCTCGAGTGGAGTTCGAACCCTTAACCCAATCGTTATTAACCCTTAACCCAAGTCAGATGCTGCCCGAAAGCGTTTAGTTAGTATAATTATTTATCAAATTTATTTAATTAAGCTTTAAATTAATTATATTTGGATGGAATTTCACATAAGTACAGGTAAAATGGCTCACAGTAAATGTATCTATAGTAGAGGCCTTAGTGAAGTTGAAAAGGCAGTATTAAAAATATATGCTTTCTGTACAATTTCTCCTAATAAATTTGTCTGTGCCTAATTATCTACATATTATTTGCTTTGTTCCGGACTCTAAAGTTCGTTTTGTGTTCATATAAAACGAAGTCAGGAGCAAATGCTAGTTGTATTATAATATTATGTACATTATTACGTAATTTCTCATTGTAAATTGGCTGGTTTCCTATAAAGCGTAAATAAATAACCGATACATACATACATACAAGGATATTTAAAATTAACACGAGACTAATATGCGTAGGTACTTATCCTGTATAGTATTTAATGGCAGAGAGAACGTATTATTTGTGACATTCTGTTCCTGATTTCTGCCTTAATTCAAGACATTGTGTCTCGAAATGCAAAACTTAACGCCAAGCTAGTATAAATATTCCCCCGAGTAGAGATCGAACCCATAACCTTCGCGATTACAATCAGATGGTGTCCCACTGCGTCAGTTTAATACTAAAGTGAGTTTAAAACTAAAATATTATTGTAATATACACCTGCCACTTTATAAATTAACTCTGGTGTATCAACGTAATGTGAGCTTTTTAATATATTTTCACGTTATTATAATTTTAATGTAACTATTTTTAGAAAAAAGTATGAAATTTGGTAAACAGACTAACTGACATACATCATTTTTTTTTAATAATTCATCACAAAGTTGAATTGAACAAACATTGAATTATTTAATAACAAAATACTGACACATATGTTGCTATGACAACGGGTATAATAATCGTCAACTGGCCTAATACATTTTAGTTTTAAAATATTAAAATTAAAAAAAAAATATATATTAACACATGAAATTGACAAATTAGAGCTTGCGAGATCCATATTTTTACAGAGCGGCCGTAATTGCACCTTAGTGAAATCTACAACATAGATCATTGTGAACAGGAAATTGCTATAATAAATAACCAAGCTTGTTTAATTTTTGTTGCAACAGCTATATTTAATGCTTTTTAAAGACGGGATAAGCAACCTTTTTAACAACATGTTTATTTAAAGTTTGATTTTTTTAAGGGCTCAAATCTGACTTCTTGATAGTATTAATAATTGTATTCATGTTTAATTACAAAAAAAAAATGAAAAAAGAAATCACATATAAATGAACAACATATAACTTCTCATAGAGAGTATTTGTAACTTAAACCACCGGTTGCTAGCCCCTGCTTTATTGGCATTTATTCTTTGTTATTTTACTTCTGCTATTAACAATATGTTAGTATATTTATCCTACTAATGCCTCTTTCGAAACAGAGTGTATTGGTTCTAAATTATTTCTGACTGGCCTGCAATATTCAAAAGTCATAATTTATATTTCCTGGTTTGTTCATTAGCTATTTAACTGTATAATAATAATTTATAAATGTATTAATAACATTATAATATAGCTTCAGACTGTATTCCGAATAGCAGGGTAGGCAGAGGGAACCTAGTGTTAAGACACTCCGTTCCCCAATTTCCGCCGAATTCTAGACGCATTGCGTGTGAAGTGGCGGAACTAAACCGCGCTTTGCCTTAACAAGCGAAAATACTGGAAACATTAATATTTCCACTGCTCGAGTGGGAATCGAACCCACAACTAGTCGCTTTACAGTAGCACCTTGTGCTTCTCCGCCACGACTGGCCCTGTATTATAATATAGAAAATATCTAAAAACAACATATGATATTAGAATTTTCCGTATTCCATCCGTTACAAAATACTAAAGTAACGTAAAACTGCCCTGTAATATTTATACTCTGTTGAAGAGATTATCGTATGTGGACAGCATTATGTTTTGCAAACCGACAATCATTTCGGACCCCTCCGCAATTTTCTCAAGTTGTTCCCTTGGTGCCACTTAGCGTAATGCTACATTAGCAAACAGTGTAGGTTAAAGACATACATTATATGTCTTAGATTATGTTTTTTTTTAATATAAACATGTTTTGATATTATTCGTACATCACTATTTTACTTGTGTTGCCAGTACAATGCTGCTTAAAATTTAAATAATAATGATAAAATATTTACGTAATATTTTTTTATGTAAGCCACTGATTACTAAAGGATACTATTATATATAATTAAATTAATTAAATTTCAAATTTGTATCAGTAAGAAATTAATTAATAATAATTATTATTACAAAAAGTGCAGTATTTTATTTGCTATATACCTGGGTGTTACCATTTTATTCTTACTTCTGTTATTCAGATGGTTAGTATGATACACTCGTATAATGATATATACTATTTGAAAACTTATAAATTATGATTCACAAATATTAATTTAAATTAAATTTTAAATATAATTTATACTCAAAAATTTCTAAACTTTATTTTTTTTATATATTGTCCTTATAACACTGTTTTGTTTGTTAATAACAAAAAAAAATAATTATATTATACTATGAACTCTAGAATTATCATTGTTTACTTGTTGAGTTTCCTGTACGCAACTTCCTCTACACATCAAAGTTAAAAATTTCCATACAATTTATTACCCTGCGGCCTACTGCGACTAGTGTGGTTGGAAATTAAAATAACACACATTGCTAACATTAAACCTTGACTTTATACTATAAATTATACTTGTCACTAGAAATTTGCGTTTTATTTTCGTTTGTTCGAATTTCGCTAGTTTATGCTATGTCTATAATCTAGATGAATGGATAACTGGACTTGTTTATTTAGTAGAAAAATAATAAAAAACAGTACTAAAAATCATTTTATGCGCATAAAATATTTGGTACGCGGTGTTAACATCCGCCACCCGACAAGTATTGTCTTAACTTCAGATAGTAAGTGGAGCATGGAGTGTGAACTTAAAGTTGTAAAAATATTCAACTCAACAACTTTAACTGTCATTGTTAGTATAAAGCATGCTAATTAATTAACTAAGTTCCGCCACTTAGCACGCAATGCCTCCAAATTCGGTGGAAAGTGGAGAACGGAGTGTCTTAACACAAGGTTCCCTCTGCCTACCCTGCTGTGTGTGGGATACAGCGTGAAGCTAAAAAGATGCATTTTATTTAATACCATTCCCCATTCTATTGTATTCATATTGTATGTTACATATTATATATCATTTGCAGCTTCACGCTTTTTCTGTATAACAGGGTAGTTAGTGATATAGAAAAAGCTTAGTGTTAAGACACTCCGTTCTCTACTTTCTGTCAAAAATCGAGACATTGTGTTTCGAGAACGAGACTTCAGTTATTACATATTTTATCTAAACTGCTTTTTTTTTAAATTAGCAACAATATAATTAGCTACTTCAACAAAAATGATATTAACAGTACCTACCTACTTTATTTTCTAAGAATAGCCGTGTAATAGAATACGTGTTATATTTTTAAACATGTCACCCATTACTTCAATAGAAATACAAAGAATCACTTTATCAGTGCTCATTCAATCATGGCAGACGATCGTCGCGCATTGTTAGCATTTCAATACGTGTAACTATATTTTGCGGGGTTAAGAGTAATTGAGCATAAAAATCAAGGCGTTGTTAACAGAATAACTGACTAATATATATTTTTTCTTATATATTTTGAAAAATACCGAGAAAACGGAGAGAATCTGGTGGTTCGAGAATCTTGTAGTACACCGCTTTCCGTTATTGTCATTTAAAAGACATTACGTATTAGGCGCCGCATTAAAAAGCCGTTCTTTGTCTTAACAAAGGCAAATATTATATATTGTATTATATATCTTATTAATATTATAAACGCGAGAGTTTGTTTGGATGTTTGTTAATCTTTAAAAAAAAACAACTGTACGGATTTTAATGAAACTTTACGATAATAAAGCTTATACATCAGAATAAATTGGGCTACGTGGGATTTTGTCATTCAGGGTCAAGTCTTTACCTACAATTTAATATTATAATATTATCATTGGTGGTTTTTGATTGCTCAGCCGGATGTCGACAATTTTGTTTCTATCTAGGACAAATCTCGATTGCATATCCTGTGTTGGTGGGAAGATCAATGTCTTAAATTTGTTATATTTTACATATATTAGTATGTATGCACATATATCTTAGGGTAGTATTAGTAATATATTCTTTAAGAGTTTAACCTTTTGTTTTTAATTATGTTATTTTTAATCGTTAACTTACACTAGCATAAAGTGATCATTTTTAAAAATAAATCTTCGTTTAGTTTCCAATTTATATGTTTTATTTGCATGATTTATTCTCGTATACAGGTATATGAAGAACTCTTGCGTTACTAAGTGACTGACTGACAGACAACGTACAGTGTAGTTTATATTTCTTACATGTATAGTTTATATTACTTATGTAGAGGGTCAATTAATAAATTTTCTATGAATGAAATGGAATTATACATATAATTGTCCACACAAAGAAAATATGGGCTAAAACTTGTTTATAATATTTATAAAAATATTAATTGTACATATTTAAAAAAAATATATATATTTCCTTTTTCGCATAACTTGGAAATATTTATTTAATCCGACAGACGAAAAATTTCATATTCAAATTTTGAAAAGTGGCTCATATGTTATCAAAGAGCTTGGCCACCCTTACAATATAGTAAAATCAGTATAATCAAAAATTAATTTATTTCTTTTTTTTTCTTTTACGCCTCCATTTTTAGAGATTGAGGGTATTCAGATTAATAACACATTTTTTTCAATCAATGTTTCGTATGATTTATGTTAATTTGAAATCTTTAATGTTCTATCGTAAACTCTTAATGTCGCTCAAATGAGCGCTAAAAGAAATGTAAGCGAGAATTTTATTACTTGTGTACAAAATATTTTATGTACATTCCCACGATTTGTATCTCGTGTAAATTCAACATTAAAAAGTAGATAGATATAATTGCAAAATGTTAACGTTAATTCATCCTATCAAATTGAAGTAGGTATATTTTTTTATCTCTTAACGCTGTATCCCGCACACAGCAGTGTAGGCAGTGGCATGAACGTGTGACTGTAACCGACTGGTTGTGGGTTCGATTCCCATTCGAGGAGTGAAAATATTTAATGTTTCAATTTCCTTCGCTCTAGTATCAGAGGTAAAGCGCGGCGTTAAGTTCCGCCACTTAAGACGCAATACCTCCGAATTCGGCGGAAAGTGGGAACGAAGTGTCTTAACACAAGGTTCCCTTTGCCTAACCTGCTGGGTTCGGGATACAGTGTGAAGCTAAAAAAAATTACAAAATAGCAGTCGTGGGACTGCCGATAGAAGTGAAAACGGAACTATTAAGTAGAGTGTAAATAAAACTATATGCAAAAATTATATGAATTTTTTTATGTTTTATTTAGTACTTACATATGATGGGTTAAACAAATCATGAACAAAATATAAATACAAAGTGGTTGAAAAAAATAGCTATAGATATACTATTATCATTAGCATGTCGGTGACGCGAACCGAGGATTTTACCCTCTACCAAAACGCTCAACGCGCCTAAAGAAGTTTTCACTTCAAAAAATACATAATAAAAATGCATTAACGCAACATTACCTAAGAGCTAGAAACAAAATTGATTATCTAAAATCTACACAAGCGCAAATAGCTAATGCAAACCTTGTGCCAATCGCTGTGGTAATTTGATTTTACAACCATTTGTTTTGTTTCACAGGTATGCGCTATTCAGCTTGATAATAACAACGTTAATTATTTCTAAACATTGATGTCACAAGCTTCATATATCTCAGGGCCTCTCAAACTATGGGTCGCGAGACCAAATGGGGTCGCGTAGCAAATACTGGGGTGGAGAGATTTTCATGTCAAATGTTTATATGTATGTGGCCAGTCGTGGCCCAGTCGTACAAGCGTGTGACTGTAAACGACTGGTTGTGGGTTCGATTCCCACTCGAGGAGTGAAAATCATATAAACACTATGTTCCCTCTGCCTACCCTGCTGTGTGCGGGATACAGCGTGAAATTTAAAAAAAATATATATATATTTTATTATATCATTACTCAGACGAAGTTATAATTGTAACGATAGCTTTGTTAACTTCAACTTTATCTCTGTACATATTAAACATGCTAAAGACCGTGTAATAACTTTTACTTACCTATTAAATTTAAGACGATACAAAAGTTTTACCTATTTTTTTATTTTTATATTAAACGGCAGCCTCTGACTGTAAACGACTGGTTGTGGGTTCGATTCCCACTCGAGGAGTGAAAATCATATAAACACTATGTTCCCTCTGCCTACCCTGCTGTGTGCGGGATACAGCGTGAAATTTTAAAAAAAAACTATGTATATACCATTTTATAACATCACTAGAGTTGGCGGAATAAAGTAGACTTGTCGTCTAGACACGCCTAGAGTTGGCGGAATACTTGCAGCGTCTAGACAAGCGAATTCTAAAACTATATATTTCCATTTGTATATTGCTACCTAATAAATAAATCATCAAAAAATATTGATTTATTTTTCTTTTATATTTGTATGGGGTCGTCAAGAAACTCGCATTCATAAGTGGGGTCGTGAATGACAAAAGTTTAAGAAGCCCTGATATATCTGAATAGAATAGTAGCTAAACCCTTGTTTTGCTTAGGATGTATGGGCGTTTATCCTAATTATAATATTATTAAAGAACAGCAGCTTCACAGTTTATCCCGCATATCGGGGTAGTTATATGACCTAGTGTCAAGACACTCCGTCCTCCACTTTTCGCCCGAAATCGAAACGTGTTGTGGCGGAACTCAACGCCGCACTTAATTACACATTTATTATAAAAAAATAAATTTCCTTATTTACAGGAAAACCTGCAAGTCGTGTGGATGCGACCGTCTGCAGCACTCAGTGTATCATGAAGAGCTCGGCTCGGTACGAGACCGACTCGGTCTGCGGGAGACGCGCACCCATCACTCCTATGATAACAGTCCTCCGGGACTTACTGCTAAACAGGTAAGATTTTAAATTGAAAAAGACATTTTAAAGATCTCTCTACAGAGATGCTAACAACATAAATAAGTTGTAATAAAGCGTATAAGAATTTCGACGCAGCGGCTAGTAGAACGCATGGCTCAGTGGTTAAAGCGGACGGTATTCAAGAGGCGCTGGTTCGAATCCCGCTGCGTTCAAATTTTTGTACGTTTTCTTTAAAATGTCTTTTTCAATTTTCCTAAGTGTGGAATAACACTTTAAAAATGTTTAAAAAGATTTTAAATTGCTTTACATTTTTTTATCCCTTATAGCAGTTTAGTTAGAAAGAACTTAGTGACCAGACACTCTGTTCTTTTCAATAATTTGATTTTTACTGGGATTAATCGAGTATATTTATGGTATTCGTAAAAACGGTTTTAGAAAACTCGATGTTTCGAATTACCTCTATACTCTTACTACCAGGTAGACATCTCCGTATATCTGTTACCACGGACTATTGTAAAATGTTCAAAGCACTGGGTTTTTGATAAATGTATTTTTGAATAGCAATAATATACGTCATTGATCCAGTGAAAATTATTTTATTTATAAATGTGAAAAAATGTAAAAATCACAAAGTCAAAAGATCTTATTATATCCCTTTTTTTATACATGAAGTGAGATATAAAGTGGTTTTTAGATACTGCATGGATAAGGTATTATAATGGGATACTTTATTAAACTAAAACTTTACTAATTAGACACAAGAAATTCTAAACCAAACAAGACAACGAAATGGTTAGAAGTTTTTTTTTTCATAAGAACATTTATTCAGATTATTCTTTAAATATATAGCATTAAATCCGTTCTAAACTTCTAAAGTTATTTATGCCTTCAAAATTTACCAAAAACGTTTATTTTTAATAAAATGTCGTAAATAATTGGACCTGTAGTTTACAAAGACAGTACAATAATTTGTATACATACAGTACGACATGATAGATAGCCTCATGTCGATATTTAATTACTCAGGCGAAGTTATAATTGTAACGATAGCTTTGTTAACTTGAACTTTATCTCTGTACAAATTAAACATGTTAATGACCGTGTGATTACTTTTACTTACCTACTAAATTTAGACGAAACAAAAGTATTGTTTATTTTTATATTTGTGTTTTAGGTTGAAGGGTCTGACTGTAAACGCGATTGGTTGTGGGTTCGATTCCCATTCGGAGAAATGGTTATATTAAAACTTATTTTATTTTTCTAATTAGATATCTTAGACAAAGCGAGTTGTTAATAATAATTTCATCAACCACCAACGCTTAACGACGTTTATATTAACTAGTAAAGGAAGGAACCTTTTAAACCTTTTACCTACTAGAAATTACTTATAATTTTTTTATTTATACTTAATACTAGAAATTAATTTTAATATTATATAAGAACTATTTAAAAATATTAAATACTTGCTATATTTGCTTATATTTGGTATTAATAATATATTTAAAAAAAAAGCTGACGTTTACAACACTTTACAGTACATCGTGGTCGCTTGGAGTATCCCTCGTATCAAGTCCTCAATACTGAAATATTATTTCGGTTAAATTATTTTTTTTTACCTTCACGATGTATCCTGCACACAGTAGGGTAGGCAGAGGGAACCTAGTGTTAAGACACTCCGTGCCCTTTTTCCGCCCAATTCAAGAAGCTTTGTGTGTTAAGTGGCGAAACTCAACGGCAACGCGTGCCTAAAATATTTTCATTCCACGAGTGGGTACCGAACTCACGACCAGTCGCGCTTACAGTCACACTTTTTACCCCTGTATTACCCACGATTGGCCTCTAATATTAGTAAAGAACAATTTAAAAAAATATTATAACTTGTTTTGAAATAAAACCATATTAGCCGTATTAATCCCATATTTTTGGTATTTATAATACGTATATTTAAAAAAAACTCAACATTTCGAACACTTTACAATAAATCGTTTTCACAGAGCATGAGGAGGCTACTAAAATATTAACCTACTTAAACAATTCCATACCAAAATGTATAAAAAACGCAAGAAATCAAAAATCTTACAAAAAATCTTGTCAACAGACTGAATTATACTGGTCAGCGTTATCAGAACGGGCACCAAACGCGGTAGGAGGCGCTACCGGCTCAGCGGCGTGGCGGGCGTGGCGGACCCGCGCTTTAGCAGCTCAGCTGCCCAAACAGGACTTATCTTTAGCACACTGTAGGAACATAGAGGAACCAGATAGGAAGCAGTTCGAAGACTTTGTGGAAGCGAGAAACGAAATTGCTTTGGATATCGGTATGTGGTGACATCTGGTGGTGAATAGCCGGAACTTTTTGGATTTAATTTTTTTTAGTTTATGTTTATGCCGCACATAGCAGGGGGAAAGAGGGAACTTAGTGTTAAGAAACTTCGCTTTTCATTTTTCACTGGATTGTCAAGTGGCGGAACTAGTTCCGCCACTTGACAATCCAGTGAAAAATGTAGTATTTTTGTAGCTTGAGCCTATATTTATAGCCTATATTTTGTAGTTTGTGGCATTGTTTGGTATTAGTAAAATATTAATTAATGTTTCTATTAATTAATATTAATTAATTGTTAATTAATTGTTGTTTGCAATTTTTGAGTTTAGATTAATAGTAAATACAGTTACACACCTTTATCTACCTGTATAGCAAAGAGAATCTAGTATTTCCATTTTCCGCCTGAAATCGAGACATTACGTGATGAGTGGCATTTAACGTCCTGTTTTACATTAGATGACATAGTCGAGGAATTAAATCAATCGATATATAATCAATGGGAATTGAACCCACAACCAATCGAGTTTATAGGCAAACTGTTTCCTAACGTGCTAAGATAACTTCAAGATTAATGATATTTTAGTTAAATTAGTGTATATAACATTTTTAAATTTAATATAATATTACAGGAATGGCATGTCAGCACCACGGCCAGTCGATTGAGTGTATGAGATGCACTAAAACGATCCGCAATGGTAACATTGCTATTCAGGCTCCAAGAATCGGTGACGAGGTGAGAATTACAAATATTATTGAAAAATAGTTATTAAAGTGCGCATTAGAATCATAAATATTTGTATAAAATGTGTTTTATATTCCCTTTTTTACGTATGTATCATAACAACTTAACATACTTTACATATACGTAACGTAAAGTTTATTTTATTTATTTATTTTATTAGTATCTTGAAAAAAATCTCGGGTTCAAAGGAACCCGGTCCTTTGGAAGGCTTGCATGGGGATACAGGTCTAACACGTAGAGGCCCTTTAAAGATAATAAACCATTTTACTATGACGCATCAGCTGGAATATTATTAAAAATCTTGTTACTATTATTATTGTAGTTTTTTTGCATATAACAAGTGCACTTATGTTTTTAAATGTATACTCTGAAAATTGTCTATTAGAGATCACTAACGGTAATAATATTGTTTTTTTGTGCTGTAATTATGTATATTCCTGTTGGACTCATTTGTTTACTATTTTGCAATTTGCAATGCATTCTCTTACATCTTTGATTACAGCGCCATCTATCGCAAATTTCGTTCTACTATACGGCCTTATTTATATCCCTCCTATAAAAAGTTTCGCTATTCGCCGATAGATGTCACTAAACTTAAAACCCTAAAATACATTTTTGAATTATATTTCCTAATTATGAATAACACCTTAAATGATATAAGCATTAAAAATATTAAATTTCTATTCAATCCCCAGGCATTCTTTCACCCAGCATGCTTCACATGCTCTGAATGCGACGAGTTGCTGGTGGAGCTCGCGTACTGCGCTCTGGACGGGCATCTGTATTGCGTACGACACTATGGGGAACGGTTGAAGCCGAGGTGTCATGCTTGTGATGAGGTGAGACATTGTCTTTTTTTGTTTATTTAATTTAGATTAACAGAATTATTGTTTTTATGTGTAGTTTCTGTGTAAGCTTCTATTTCCATTGTTTCATCGGAGATTAAGTCGGATCGAAGACTGTGACTTGATAATTTCATATTACACGCATAATAAAAAAGGTGTATTCATTTTTTTAAATCGAATAAAAAATATACATTTATCTAAAGATATGATGCTCGAAGTACTATAGTGTTGTGGTTGAGTCGTTAGTAGCGTCTTATAACACATTTACTTTATAACTGATAATTGATCATCAACCTCTCATACACGGAGGGCGTGTATGAAAAGGTTGATGACAGTGGATGATGAGGCGAAAGAAGTATGCAGGGACAGTAGCGTTTGGCGCTCCGTTCTCTCTGACTACACCGCAAGGGATACAGCGTAAAGCTAAAAAAGAAAAGAAAAAAACTGGTAATGGTCTTATGACATAAATATAACACCAGTTTCTTCATTATCGTAAAGGCATACGTTGTCTATAAGTCCAGGTTTGTTGACCTTATTGTGTTCCAAATGGCCAAATGTTATACTTTTTTAGTTATTATTTTTTATCTTCACGCTGTATCCCGCACACAGCAGGGTAGGCAGAGGGAACCTAGTGTTAAGACACTCCGTTCCCCACTTTTTACATATTAATACTAAAATTCCACTATACGTTCAAGAGGGCGCTGATTCTGAAAACTAACAAGTCTACTAAAGGGAAGACTGTATGCGATTGGTTGTGCGTTCTATTACCATTGGAGAAGAATGGTTATATTTAAATTATCTTAATTTCTCCGTTTTGGCCTATAAGACAAGACGCGGCGTTTACTCCCGCAAATCAATACGAAGAATATACGGATAGTTGAGAACAATACTTGATTCAATATTAGGTTCCCTCTACCTACCCGGTTATAAAAAAAGGCGAAAAGCTTTAAAAAATATGTTAACATTAGGTTATACCAAGGACACCGAACCTTTGTTTGATCAAGGACCACTTTTCCATTATTCTTGCTAGTAGGGACCACTATGTATGTAAGCCTTGCAGATTCTGTCATTTTGTAATTCTATGAGTTGTATGACTTTGGGTGGAGCTGGGTACAACACCCGCTAAATTTGAAATCGCTCGCGGACCATTTTATCCCTTCTGCGGACCACTGGTTGGGAACCAGTGGGTTATATCAAGGAAATGTGAAAAGCGGTGAACGGAGTGACAAGAAATTACTCTCTTTCTATCATATTTCTACGTATTGCATATTATAAAAACTTTAATACTGATATTCAATCAATGTTCCACATATTACAAAGTAATGAAAGGGAACGTTGTTTCGCAAATACATATTAGCTGTATTTAATGATCAATAATCTGATACATCGCGACTACTTTACGACATCAGCTGGCTGTCATACAAGTCATACATATTATTACTAAAATGGCCTATTTTAAATTGAAAATAACTTTTATATAGATTTATTTATTTACATATAGATTTGTCGCCAGTCGTGACCCAGTGGCACAAGGCTGTGACTGTAAACGACTGGTTGTGGGTTCGATTCCCACTCGAGGAGTGGAAATATTTCCATTATAATATTTCCATTTTCTTCGCTCTGGTGTCGAGCGTGAAGCTAAAAAAATATTTAGATTTATTGATTCGCTGATGCGTAAAATTAGCGTTGCCTTAGCAACGCTTATATAAAAAAAATATATAACTATTATATAATATATTTTATTTTAAAATTATAATAAACCCAATTACAATCACATGATTGAACACTAGCCAATTACTTGAGGTAAGAAGTGAGTCATTTGATGAGCAACATTAACATTAGCTTATGTTGCCCATTTTAGTATAGCAACATTCCGTTTATAAATAATACTGGACGTTTAATGTCCATCGTTAGAGGCCATAGTGGCTTATGAGAGCGTCTGACTGTGGGTTCGATTCCTATTCGAAGGAATGGAATATTTAAATGATTATATATTTTTGATTTCGTCGCTTGGTAAGATGATAAAAGTGCGGTGTTGACTTTCGTCACTTAATGTATAATGTCTCAATTTTGGTCGGAAAATGGAGAACAGAGTGTTTTGACACTAGGTTCTCTCTGCCTATCTTACTATGTGGTAAAAAGAGTTAAGATTTTTTAAAAGACTTCGTTAAGTTACAGATTTTCTTTATAACATACTTTTACTGATAAAATACATACAAGTTTTAATAAATTAAATTTAAATAGAATTAGAATATATTTTTTGCAAAAAAATCATCGCATATGCTACTGTAAATCCGTCAATAATACGCAATAAGTGGCAGTTCAAATTCATATTATTTATAATTAATATAGAAACAATTCTTAAACCTTATAAATGATATAAAAAAAAAAATTAAACCTTATTTTTTCTTTTTAATAATTTTGACATCTAAATCCTGAATTTGAGTCTCTATTTTAAATTAACTTACTCTCTTCCATATAAATCCATTAAAATACATATATTTTAAAAAATTATAATATAAAACGAAGAATATTATTGTACTAAATCTATTTAAGTATCAACTACCTGGCATGTCTAAATCAAGATCATTATTATATTTAAGTACTTCATTCCCTAGTGATGTAAACTCTATTATTAGGTTCTAGATACTAGAACGATTCTTGAACATGTTACGCATAATAAACAAGGTGTATACGTTTTTTGTACCTTTAACACGTTTTTCTTTCAAATTGTCGGTTTTTTTTTTGTCAGAGAGAACCTAGTGTCAAGACACTCCGTTCTGTATTTTTCAAATGTGATTGAGACATTGTGTATTGGTTGGCGGAACTTAACACCGCGCTTTATGGTAAGTACCAGTAGTAACTTGAAATGAAAATCGAAGATCAAACTCATAACCTACCAATCGCGTTTATACTCAGATACTGTCCCACTGAGCCACGTGGACCTCAAATTATTTCTTTAATATATAGTTATAGTAATAAAATAAAAACTGTAAAATCGCCAGTTTTATGGATTATTACATTATGAACAACTTGAAAAATGAAATCATATTTAGCATTACATAATTTTTTCTTAAATCAATTAACTGTATAGATATATCAATTAACTGTATATCTATATTCGTATATTGTACATTTTTGGCCCCCGCGGACGTTGTACTTTATTTATTCACTTCCACAGGTTGGCTGAAAGTGATCTCTTTGAGATAAACCCACCTTTTGGGAACCATATTTAAATTTTGTACTAACCAAATGTTTTTAATGCAATTAAAAATAATACATATACATATATTGTAGTTCAAATAATATAATTAACAAGAAAGTTTATATCATATTTGTTTATTTTAAACTCGAGTTTAAATTAAGGCACAGTTAGAAATGCGTGGAGATTTGTGCCACGTCGTGTGAGTAACCTCGATAGGTTAGGCTAGATTTAGACCGTCTACCAGAATAGAAGAATCCTTTTTTTTCTTATTAGGCCCTTTTGGTTAAAGCTGTAGATTTTCAAGCTTTTATTGCTATATTTTATACTATCGGCCCGCTCGCGGCTTCGCCGCGTGATCTACGTGGCTGTTTCGGTATATTGCAACCCTCGGTGGTGGATTTTTGAAAAATAAAGTAGCCTGTGCTTAACCTTGGATTATCAACTATGTATATGCCGAAATTCATTACAATCGATCAAGCGGTGTAGATTTTTCATATTAATTTTCATCCCCTATTTCAATCCTTTAGAGGTTGATTTTTGAAAAACTAAATAGCCTATGTTAGATCCAGTCATTTTTACTACTTTCATTCTAAATGTCATGCCAAATCGGACCTCTAGATTAGCCGTGAAAGCGTGACAGACAAACACACAGACATTCGCATTTATAATATAAGTATGGATTTTATGTTTAAGACATAAATTGTTTTTCTTTGAGTAAGACTTGAAAAAAGTAATTGAGACACACTTTCAAGTAGATTACATTTTTCAAATCATATCAAACTTGATATTATAATTATTTTGTGCATTACCAATATACTGAATTGCATTCAGTTTCTGTTAACTAAGCTAATGCTATTTCTTAACAATCTATAAATTCACCGTGTGACACATCACTTCGCAATAAGAGGTAGGAGCAGAACCTGAGAACCTTCACCATTCAAACTTACCATCACCATTCAAGCTCTTCTCTCTACCTTATCAAATTTGAAAGCAACTTACTAATGTTGCCTTCGAAATAGGTACTAGACTTCGAAATAGGTAAACTGATGCTAGTTCTAGGCCAGGAATTTTTAAAGGTTATAGAGAGATTTCGCTACTACATTAACTTTTACTGCTTAAAAATTAACTCAAAGCCTATTTTAATAAGTTTAGGGTTCTGGAGTAAAGGAATATGTACGATCTAGATGACGATAATAACTTATTATAATACTACACTAAAAATATAATGTGATCATTTATATATTTAGCCATTTTATATTCTTAAACAAAAAAAATGTTAAATATATAGATGCCTCTGGTTCCTGCATTCAGTTCATTCCGCATTGGTTTATGACGGAAACCAAAATGAAATGAAAATATCAAGGCGATGTCTTTCATCGGTATCGCCGTTGAAATACCAATCGATACATGTAATAGGCACTCAACATGCCAACTTCTGTTAAACCTGAGGTTTATTGCCTCACAAATATATTGAGGTTGACATTGACTTGCCTGATCTGCGTAGTTTTCAATGTCAGCATTTAGTTACAGGAAGTATCCTAATTTACTTTGATTTGTTGTGGTACTTCTGGAATAATATTTAGAATGTCCTATTTCTTGAAATAGAGTTAAGGTTGTATGTAATAAGTATGCTGCATGTTTTTTGCTCGCACGCAGAAATTGCTTATTCGTTTTTTTTTAGCTTCACGCTGTATCCCGCACACAGCAGGGTAGACAGAGGGAACCTAGTGTTACGACACTCCGTTCCCCACTTTCCGCGAAATCGGAGGCATTGCGAGTTAAGTGGCGTAACTTAACGCTGCGCTTTACCTCGACACCAGAGCGGAGAAAATGGAAATATTAAATAATACCACCCCTCGAGTGGGAATCGGACCCACAACCAGTCGCTTTACAGTCACACTTTGTGCGACTGTGCCACGACTGGCCACACTTTATTTATTTTCACACAAATATTAAATGTTAGGGGTCCCACAAAAATCTACATTTCTAGCATTCATTTCAAAGGCAACATTAATAGAATCTGTTCAAATTTGGTTAGGTAGAGAGAGAAGCTCAGTTAGCGTTAGCTTTAGTTATTGTTTTTAAAGAGACCCTTTAAGCTTACACTTGTGTTACTAGTCTCAAGCACTGCTTGGAACAGCAACGTGATAGGCACATATGGTTCGGTGAATCCAGGGTATAAACCATCTTCCATCTTTTACCCACTAACATTAGATAACTAATTTTATTATTGAGTTGAGATTATTATCAATTTCTTTTTATTTTAAAACTAAATTAAACATTTATCTTTCTATCAAAAGCACACAATTAAAATTACATACAATAAAATAATTGTTTAAATAACAAAACATATGTAATTCGCTTTACAAATGATAATATTAATGCATTGCAACTGTTCATTCACACTCACATACACATACACATGTCGTGCATATCTCAAAATTAATGCACATCGTTATAATGGTAGCCCAATTATTTCATAATTTGTCCGAACATTTGAATGACATAATAGAAATCGTGTGTGTCAGGGGTGAGCAACGTGCGGCCTCCTTACGATTTTTTTGCGACCCGGCAAGTGTATACAGATATTCTGCTACTTTTTAATACTATTAAGAAGTGTCAAAGTCAAAGTCAAAGTCAAAGTCAAATAATTTTATTCAAAGTAAGAAGTTACATGCTTCATTTTTTGAACGTCAAACAATTTACCACCGGTTCACTAAAGTTAATGCCTCAGACCTGAGAAGAACCGGCGCAAGAAACTCAGCGGGACGATTATTTTTTTTAATATATATATTTTTTTAAGTCAAGCATTTACAAATAATTATATTATATATTGACAATGATACCATTGGAATAGCCTGGAGCGAGCATTTCATTCCCAAGGCGTGTTATCGTTCAAAAATTCATTAATTAGGTAATAACCTTTAACACACAAACGTCTCTTCACAATTTTTTTGAATTGTGATATGGAACATTCTTGGACGTTTTCTGGGATCCTATTGTAAAAGCGTATACATTGTCCCATGAAAGAATTACGGATTCGATGCAATCGGGTTACAGGCGCAGTAAGTTTATGTTTATTTCTGGTATTTATGTTATGTGCATCACCGATCTTGGCAAAATCATTAATATTTTTTTTTACATATATTATATTTTCATAAATATATTGTGACACAACTGTTAATATATTAATTTCTTTAAACTTTTGCCTCAAGGAATCTTTAGGACCTAAATTATAGGTTGCGCGAATACCCCGCTTCTGCAAGACGACGATGTATTAATAGCGGCTGCACTACTCCAAAGTATAATGCCATATGACATAATACTAAGAAAGTAGCTGAAACAAACAAGCCGAGCCGTTTCTACGTCAGTTAATGATCTAATTTTCTTAACTACGAATGCTGCTGAGTTAAGTCTATTCGCCAATCCATCAATATGAGGATCCCACTGTAGTTTGGAATCAATGGTGATACCGAGAAATAAAGTAGAATCGACAGGATTTACGGCATCATCATTGAAGAGTACATTAGTCTGAACAATTTTTGTATTAGGTGTTCTAAAAATTATACATTTGGTTTTGTTATTGTTTAGTAATAAATTATTAGCACTTAACCAATGCACTATCTTCGAGAGAGCATTGTTTACATCGTCATATACGGTTTGTTGTCTTTTCATTTTAAAAATTAATGAAGTGTCATCCGCAAACAATACTATCTCATGGGTCCTTTCGACTAGAAATGGTAAGTCATTTATATATATTAAAAAAGAGAAATGTACCAAGTATAGACCCCTGTGGGACCCCCATACCGATTAGTGATCCAGGAGATCTCTTGCCATTCACATCAACACTCTGAACCCTGTTAGATAAATAAGAGATCAGAAGATCGAGTGCACGTCCTCTTATGCCGTAGTGGTGTAGTTTCATGACCAATGTTGTGTGTTAAACTCAATCGAAAGCCTTAGACAAGTCACAGAACACACCAAGGGCATCTTGCGACTCCTCTCAGGCCTCATAAACACTCTTTAACAGACGGATACCAGCATCGGTAGTAGAGCGTCCTTAAGTAAAGCCATATTGCTTATCGTGCATTAAATTGTGTATATTTTAATGCTGTAATATTTGGTTTTAAATATTTTTTTCTAAAATATTACTAAACGAAGGCAGCACAGAAATTGGTCGAAAATTGTTAGGATCGGATGTGCTACCTGATTTAAATATAGGTGTGACTTTACTAAATTTCCTTAGGTCAGGAAACACACCACAATGTATAAAATTATTAAAAATAGCAGCGAGGTGGGGAGCAACAACATTTATGATATGACTAATAAATTTGACTATAATTTTAATTTGTAATTTTGGTCCTCTGAAAAATTTCAAAATTTACTAAGGCCTGTTGCTAAAAAAGGGAATGGAAACTGTTGTTTTAGCGCGGCGTTGAGTTCCGACACTTATCACGTAATGTTCCCATTTCGAATGGAAACTGGTGGACGAAGTCTCTTGACACTAGGCCCTCTCTGACTACTGACTGACCTTGGTTTGCGGAAACAAAACGTTATGCTGCTTTTTTAAGTATTGTTTTATATTCTCTTTATGTATATCGTTATCCAATGGTCGTGGGTTCATAAAAGTTCTTGCTTAATAAAACTTAATATACAAGTTATTACAATGTAGTAAGATGAAATGCAGCGTTTAGTTCTGCAACTCTATATGCAATATACTAATATAAGCTGAAAATGGTAAACCACATGAAAAATTAGGCATTTTTACCTTTCTATACATTTTTTTCATTAATTAACAAATGAATCATTTTGTTTTTTGCTCGAGTTTAATTATATACAGTTACAAATTACGTACTTACAAAGAGCAATTTCGTTTCCTCAAAATTGTTATACTATTTATATTTTCATTAAAAATTTTAAATGTAACCATTGTGTTGCCATGGGAAAAACACTTACTTCGTTTTATGAACTTTTGAAGGTTCGTTGACTTTTAAAGGTACAAAATATATTATTTAAGTAGTATATTTTGTACCTTAACAATCTATATTATTTAAGTATGGCTAGAGTACCTAATTTAAATCTCTAAATAACTTATGAAAGTTTGAAAGAGGTTTTATATTTGGATATTTTGCAAAAGTACGATTTGTTTTAAAAAAAGCAAAGAAGCATTTCTACGTTTTTTACCGCAAGAGTCGTCAGTAAGAAACTAGTGTCAAGACATTCCGTTTTACTTTTTTATTTACCTGATAATAATAAATAAATATTTGAACTGTATTTAAGGCTTTGTCTGAAATAAAATATGGTCGTAAGATATCAAACCACAAATGATCTACAACCTAAAGAGGCCACTGGAAGCCTCTCTAATTGCAACAGAAGTCTTAACTTCTGTCTAAATATCTATTTACATTAAATAATTCCGCCATTTTTTCCATTTTCATACACCTGTACGCGGTTAAATGTAATTTAATACTAAAAATAACTATATTTAACTAATCTTATTGGAATTTCTTAGTGTTTACGCGATAATCGCTTATGGAATAAATATAACACTCAAACAGTAACAGTACTGTGCAAAATTATTCACACCTTACCAGTATCTCGAACATTGCCTCGTCTACTACACGCATCTGTGGTATTTTTTGGAAATCCACCATTTTGGATATTTGACATTAAGTTATTTTTAAAATACCGACAAATTTATAAGTGAACTGCACGATTGCATACAGCCAAGATTCAGGTATTTATGTCATTTTTTCGTTTTCTTGACTTAAATGTTATTTACTATTTAGGAGTTTACGTAAAAAAAGCTGTACACTTTTTCCTGCATAGCGGGGTAGTCAAATATGGCTTAGTGTCAAGACACTCTGTCGTCGACTTTCCGCCCGAAATCAATGTAATGCGTGTTGAGTGGCCGAAGTCGACGCCACGCTCTTCGCTTGAAAGTTGATGAAAAATTTAAACGTAATCCTTTCCCAAGTTGGAATCAAACCGACAATCATTGCTCTACAATGTGACTGTCCCACTGCGCCTCGTATTTACATTATATTATACTAAGATAATTTTCATAAAAAAAATGTAGAAATAATAAATTTTCGAAACAAATGTTTGCACTATACATAACTGAAGTGGCGGCCTAGTTTGTTTAAACAAATTATTAGTACATTACGGGTATTGCATCTCGAGCGATTTAGGTTAAATCGGAGCAATTACGTTCAAAGTTTCGAATATTGAATTGTATTTGCTCTCATATGTCAGAATACATTTGTTTCAAGTGCATTGTTAAAATGACTATGACTTATTATTTGTATTCCTTAAAAATGCAAATTTTTATCTGTTTCATTTTATGAAATTTAAACTTATTTTATCTGTTTTTAATAATGTGCAATATTTTTATTTAACTTTTTCCAGGTTTGAGCTAAATTTTAATTGCAATTAATAATTAAACATTAACAATTGATCATTAGCGAAAATCCCTACTAAAAATTAATTCATTACTCTTTGTTCACTATAGTGTAAAAGTTAATAAATAATTTAATTTTTATTTGCAATTAAATTTGGGCCAACACTATTTTTGTCTACAATTTTACGCTAAGCGTATTGCGGAAGACAAGTTTGACTTGAGGCTAGCAAAGAATCTGTTCGCACCTAAATAGCGATCGATCTCTTTGAAGTTGTCGCCGTGAGGTTGTTTATAGACACTAGTTCGATGTAATAAATATAATTGACGCACACACAAGACATCGGATAGTTCTTACGGTACAACGTTAGCCAACTGTGTATTCAATACTCTTTCGACACTAACCGAGGACGTATCTGTTCCAGCATTTGCCTCCAGAAAATTCGAAAATTTTTGTAGTGAATTAAAAAAGTGATTGCGATTCGATTTTCAAATTTCGCGCGCGTATCTTGTTTTCCCGCTTTGGTGTATTGTGTTCAGAAACGAATAACTAAGTTATTGTGAGTGATGTTTAAGAAAGCATGTATTTTATTTTATTTTATTTTACCCGAATATCCTGTTTTTTTTAAAATAGTACTTTTTTACCTATATTATAACTTCTACTTCTTCTTTTTAAGAAAAAAACTGATAATAATACTTTAATCTTAATTTATTTATTTTAAAAATAGTATTATCATTATATTAAATTATAAAAAAGTTATATTAAAATATATACTTTTCACACTTAGTTATATCGTAATTAGTATAAAGTTCATCTATTCGACGATAGATGGCGCAAATTAACGCATTTTCGAATGAACGTATTTTGCTTTCTGCGAACCGTTCGTTGCACAATATTTTTAAAATTAATACTTACCACAATTATTTTAAATTTTATATATTTTAATTGTTACAAAAAAGTTGCTTAAGTTGTTATATTACTAAATAATATTTTCTAAACATTAAAACTATTAAGTTTAACTTATAAAAAAAAAACTTCTTTTAAATATTTTTTATTTAACGATTGTTATACAACAAAATGACCAAAAAAATTAAAAAAAAGTATTATTGCTCTGCCTAATTTTTACTCTGGTCTAGAAAAATTACATAAATGTGTCTTAATTTTCCACTAAATTCGATATTCACTAGTTTATTTTTTTTAAATAATTATGTAATAGTTATCTTCATGATAGAATAAAATTATATTCAAGGAATAGGTCACCTATGTTAAAATCAAGAGCGGTTCCACCCTTGTAGGCACAATGGGCATGACCACAGTCCTAAACGACGAATAAGTTAACGTCTTGGTTTCTATTGACATTAACATACAGTTACAACTAATATTCAGTTATGCTGTAATAACGCATAATCAATGGTTATTAAAATATCAGAACTTAGCGGCATGTGACGTCAGCATAAGAATTAAGTTCCGCCACTTAACACGCAATGCCTCCGAATTCGGCGAAAAGTGGGGAACGGAGTGTCTTAACACTAGGTTCTCTCTGCCTACCCTACTGTGCGCGGGATACAGCGTGAAGGTAAAAAAAAAAGAATTATGTAATTTAACTTAAATGCGATAACATTCTTTAAATGTAGTTAGTAATGTTTAAGTGTATCGAAGTTTATTTTCTATCGAAGTATTTCTAGAACTGATGGTATTAGGTATTGGTAAATGTTAGACTAATTTTAAATGTTAACTTTTGGCAAGATCTTGAATATTCCTATTACTAGTGCATCAATATCATATCTATAATCATAGTATTTCTGTTTTACCTATTGTTGATAGCAATAGCAATATTACTTAATTTCTTCGATTTTCACGTAGGTATATTGATAAAGTTATAATCAGCCATCGTGGCGCAGTTCGGGTTCGATTTCCACTCGAGGAAATGATTGCACACTAATGTCATTTCATTACTCTGGTATCAAAGAGAAAACGTAGGCACGTAACGGAGTATCTTAACATTATGTTCTCTCTGACTGCCCTGATATGCAGGAAAAAGCGTAACTTTAATTAAAAAGCTTAAAACTTTAAAAATTTCTTCAATATTTGAAAATCGAGCATCAGGAAGTTAAATTATTTTTTTTGTTTGTGGAATCAATGAAAGGCTATCTTTATCTTCTTTATCAAATTCACATATTATTTTTTTATATAGGTAAAGTAAAGTATCGAATCTTTACTTTATCAATGTTACTGTAAAATGTAGGAAAAAAGAGATACGTACAAAATAATGTAATATATTTACTTTTAACATTTTTAAAGTGTTATTCCACACTTAGGAAAATTGAGAAAGACATTTAGAAAACTTATAAAAGTTTGAACGCAGCGGGATTCGAACCCGCGCCTCCTGAATACCGTTCAGGCGCATGCTCAGTGGTGAGAGCGCCGAATCCCGCTGCGTTCAAATTTTTATACGTTTTCTTAATGTCTTTTTGTAATATATTTGATTTTTTAAGCAATTAATAATTTAAAATCTACATTCAAAATTTCTAGCTTTACCGCAACCTTTATAAAATAAATTAACCTACAATGCTTTACATAGGAGCCATCATAATAATTCCACCTAATATATATGAATACATCGAACTATTTCTGTATATATTGGATAGCAACCCATCACACTGTCTACATGTTAATCTTAGAATTAGTACCAGACCTTAACCTCAATTTTCATGAAATATAGTTTTTAATAAAGTATTAAACACAAACACTACAAGTTTATTTATGTAGGAGTCGACAATAAATATTAGGTAAATTACGTAATTTCCGTAGTAACGGAGTGCAACTCTTGAAATATTTACTATATAAATGTAAAACAATGAATAACCTAAGCAATATATATGTCGTAAATGGATGCTATACATATGTATGTATATTTTCTTATTTATTTTTTAAAGATATTATGGCTGTGGGATAGCGTAGCTGCAAACAGGAGTTTCTGGTTCGATTACTACTGGACAGAATGTTAATATTTATATGATTTCCAGTGCCTGCGGTGTCTTGCAGTTAAAAAACACGGTTTTAATTCATAAAAAAATATTAATAATATTAACGTATTATGAAACTATTTTAATCTTAAAGTGTATATTTTGGTATGTATTCGATTCGATATATTTTTGAAAATAACAGGTTTCGAACACTTTTTAGTAGTCCGTGGTCGCAGGTAAATTTTATCTGCAAATATACGTGATTAATCCCGAAAATGATACATCTTATAGATATTAGTGGCTAATCCTCATATAGATACAGTTGGAAATGTATTCGTAAAGATAGTTATTTATCTTTTGATTTGTTTCTCCTCCAATGGACAGGATTTTTTTAGCTTCACGTTTTTTTTCGGCATACTTAAATATTTCACAAAGAAAGAATCTAGAGCCAAGACACTCCGCTCACCATTTTTTCACATGAATCCGAAATGCAAACACGCAATGTTTAGAGTGACGAAACTCAACGTAACGCTTTACCTTCTCCAGTACGGAGAAATGAAAATAATTAAACTATGATCATTCGTCCCAGTGAAAATCGAACCCATAACTAGTCACGATTACAATCAAACGCTGTACCACTGTACCATGATGACCTCAACATGAAGATGTTTAGCAAATATTGTATTCATTAATCATTTTGAAAATTGTACGTTTTTATTACGTGTCTTATGAATCGTAAATAAGAAGCACTTACATATGTTTATGTTTTGAAAAGCAAAAAGTCATATAAACTAATAAAAAAGTGTAAGAATGTATATTACATGGCAACACATTTAAATGGAGGTCGTTGACTCAGCACCGTTGCCAATGTTTTTAAATATAAATTATATATTGGCTGTAACGTCCATCAAAGTATCGGTCGATATATAAAATGCATGCCAATTTTTTTTTTCTAGAACACCTCTTTTCTTTTTGTAATATCGAGATTGTTACTGGAAATTATTAATATACGCTTGAAATTACATTTAAAATTGATTATAAAAAAGAAATGTAAAATAACAAAATAATAAATAATAAATAGTGGCCAGTCGTGGCCCAGTGGCACTAGCGGGTGACTGTAACCGACTGGTTGTGGGTTCGATTCCCACTCGAGGAGTGGAAATATTTAATATTTCCATTTTGTTCGCTCTGGTGCCGAGGTAAAGAGCGGCCTCAAGTTCCGCCACTTAACACGCATTGCCTCCGAATTCGGCGGAAAGTGGGGAACGGAGTGTCTTAACACTAGGGTCCCTCTGCCCACCCTGCTCTGTGCGGGATACAGCGTGGAGCTAAAAAATTGTAAAATAAAAAAAAATAATGCTTTAATATACATTTTTATTGTTATTAAAGCATTTATAATTTTATCTCGAAAACTATAATTCCAATAATTAATTTGATTTTGTTAGTTTTTACTTTATTTTCTGTTTTTGTGTTAATTTTGCTTACGTCTAAATATTACAAGGTAAGAGAAGCTCCTAGCCTCCATTGTTAATTTTCTGCATATGAAACAACTTTTTTAAGCCTGTTTTGTTTGATGCCTCTTTCTATATCTTTTATCCATAGCTATTGTGTGAAGTAAAGCTTGTCTAAACTGCTCTAGGAAAAATAAACATATCTTAATATTTTTTATTACATAAAAGCAATATATTTAGTATCAAAAAATCATTTTTTTTTACCATCAAGGAATAGATTGTAATAAATCGAAATTTTAACCTTTTATCCTACTTATGGGTTATGCACAACAAATAATACTTAATAAATAATAATATTTGATCCACAATTAAAATTACCGTGGCATAATTAAGACTGGCAGCGATTGATGCATAGTCAAAATATGCACGTGGGAGTTTTTATATTTAACTACTTGATGCTCATAACGTCGTTCGCGTTATTTTTATGCCTTTTAGTACACCTTAACTTTTTCAAAGAATTTATAAGTTTATTCCTGATGCCGTAAGAATTTCAATAAATTTCATGTTTTTAAAATTGTAATTACGGTTTTTCGATGTCGGTCAAAATAATTGACAATTGATATATAAGTGCGGGGTTAGGTTCTGCAGAAAATTTAATAAAATTAAGCTTTAAAGTTGAAAACAGCATAAAAATTTCACTTTTGTTTTTATCTATCTTTCCTAAAATGTGATTTATGCATAAATGTAAAAAAAACATCTTAATACACTTGTAATTTCGAGTCAAAAACATGTTGCAAACGTAAATTAGCCAGTCGCAGTCGAAGTGGTAGGAAAAATACGCGCGCGCGCCAACTCGGATTAAACGATAAAAACATGAACGAACGATGTCATGCTGTAAGAGACATTTGGCTCACGTTAGACGTAGAGTCGCGTGAGAAGAGTCGTAAATATTTTTGTAGCGTACAAACATACAAATTGTTTTTTTTTATATGTATTCCAAGGTTCTTTTTTTTTACGTCTAGTGAACGATGAATGAATTCAACAGTTCATTGTACGGGTATTGAACCTTGAACATCGGTTTAGTTTTACACTTTTTCTGCGTAAAATGGTAGTCGGAGTGTCAGGACACTACGTTCTCATCTTTCCGCCCGAAATCTTGACATTGTATGTTGATCCGCGTTCTTTCTTAGGTAACAGAGCGGAAAAATGAAATTCACCCTTGTGGAATCTAACCAACAGCCATCGAGCTCATAGTTTACACTACACTATGACGATATTAAAATAACACAGAAACCTTCTTAGCTCTTTTAAAATTGCATTACAGTAATATCCCTACGCTACGAAAAATTAAATATATTCAAAGAGATTACCGATTCTGACATCAATTGTTACTCTATCGATTTAAAAATTTACGAAATTTTCTAGAATTGTTGTTTTTGAAACATTTTACTTAACACAGTTGCCATATAATTTTCAAACAATTCGCTTTTGCTTTACACTTTGACGTTACAAATTATTTATTGTATTTTTTAAAAATTATAATTTCCGATACTCCAATACATAACATGTTCATAATTATTTAGCCGTCTTTAGCGTTTCAAAGCGTGGTTCCTTACAGTATAAGACAGGCGGTGCGCACGGCCCGCGCGTGACGTCACGGGTGTCCGATTACGCCTAACTTTCACTCCATCTCAAAGGCAAGGTCACTTTCGGGATATTCACGTAACATATGCACACAGCACGCTGTCTATCTCATTTTTTATTACCTTTTTTGTTATAGGTGTGAAAAGGATAGATTGATTTATATATATAATTAATTGATTTATTATGTTTGTACTTATTTTTAATTGAATGGTTATCTTTTTTGCGGATTAAAGAGAGTATAAGTAGTAACGTAGTTATAAGTCACTACGTTTTCAGCTTTAATTTTTTTTTTTTATTATAATGTAAAATGTAAATGTCAATGCTCGTACTGGGCGAGTAATCCGGTACTGCGTTTTGTCACGTAGCCGGGAGTAGAAATTTGTTTTAAGACATAATTGTTTTAACAAATGTAATGCTACATTATTTTTCTTAGGTCCACACTTTTTTCCGAATAGTAGATTGGTTAAAGAGGACCTAGTGTCCAAACACTCCGTTCTCATTCATGACGGTTCCCATTCAAGGCGGAAATCAATGCCTCGCTACGTACCGTAAAGGAATAATTAAAATACTTAAAATACTTAATAATAATTACCCTGAATGGGAATGTCTCGAACACACAACCATTAGCGTTTGCAAATGGCGTCTATACATGAGACAGAGCGTGGCTGGTGTTCTTTCATTTACCAACTTACCAACAAACAATGTCCGAAAATTAAACGGAAAGCTGAGAATAGAGTGTCTAAAATTTAGTCTGTTTCTCTGGTATTTGTCTCGTACCTATATGGTTTGGCTGAAAACTATTTGAATCATTCGATTATTCATTTTATTTACACACTTCACAATATTTGGGGGCTCGAAATATTTCACCTCCTACTAACGACAGTGCTATGCACACGGTACATTCTCTGAAAATTAATCACATATTAATGGCAGAGATGCTTTATTTTTGGATTTATAAAAAAGATAGATTATATTGCTAATAAATTCTAAGCTTGTTCACGTTTCATTTGTTGTGTGTTGCTTCAATTAGACAGTTATAAATTCTGATTATATTAAATTTATTTATTTGAAATAAAGACTGAATAGTGTCATTGGGGGAATTATTTATTTATTTTAAAAAAAATAGTGAAGTTCGAGGTCTAGATATATCGATATGAGTTCCCGTACAACGTATATATGAGAAGAAGCTCCTTAAAATTTTATAGGGTCACCATGTTGATTCTCATCTCGTTGCATGCAGCGCCTTCACTTACACATAAGCTTATATCTGCCTTTCTACTGTCCGATCTTCTGTATACTACTTTTTATATACATTACTTACTAAATTTGACCATTTACCATTCGAGACCATAACCAAAATACATTTCCAAAAATATACGAAAGTTAATAACGTAATAATAAATACAGCTGTCTATTAAGTGTAATATAGTATTCTATTAAGTTATTAATATTACAATTTCATACATATTCCTATAAATATTCTAAAAAGGAAAGAAAAAATGTAAACGTTTATCAAACTTATTAAGTTGTAATTAACACAATTAACATTATACAGATGGTAATAAATTTGAACTGTCCGTTTAAACACTGAACACGGCCAATTTAGCGCTCCTAAAATGGCACCTACATTTGCACTTCAGCAAAAGCTTTACTCTCGCATACATCGTTCACACGAACTTTCGTCACTGTGACGTCATGCCTGTAATTAGACGAACTATGTATAAAACATTATGAAGATATTTTAGTACATGTACTGTACTGTTCTCCTAAAAATCTTTTGTTTGTTAGAGCTTCTTGTAGAGCGAAATGAGCGACACATCAGTTTCCTTTTTTTTTTTTAGCTTCACGTTGTATACCATTGATAGTAGGGTAGGCATAGGTAGCCTACTGTTAAGATACTCAGTTCCCCAATTTCCGCTGAATTCTTAAGCCATTGTGTATTAAGTGGCGGAACGCCGCGCTTTCCCTCGGCACTAGGGCGAAGAAACTGGAAATATTAAATATTTCCACTCCTCGAGTGGGAATCGAACATAACCATTCGCTTTGTAGTCACACTTTGTGCCTCTGCGCCACGACTGGCCCCAACTTGAAAGTTTTCTACTTTTTCAACCTATCAACTATGTAAAAGTAATATTTTTATATAAGAATTCGAGTGGAATCGTGGCGTAATATAAATGGCAGTTAACGCGATAGTTGTAGCTTAAAACTATTCATGTTTCTTAAATTAATTGCAGCAACGTCGGAAGGGTTAAAAACCGACTCCTTTATTTCTTTTACTGCTTAACATACAAACTTTACAAAATGAATATAACCGTTTTCATATTCGCTATTTTTTCAAATTTAGTATAGCTTCTTTATTTTATAGTTATTTTATACTCTATATTTACATTAAAGTAGAAAATAAACATACGAATTAATCAAACAATAAATCAAAGCTCAAACAACAAACAATGCATTTCTAATTCAGTGAAATTGAGTAATGTAAGAGTGATTTATGTATTAATGTCACGTTTAATTTATGAATATTCTCCTGATCAAATGATCCGCCCATTTAGAAGTAACTGATAAATCGCAATAATATCTTTGGCAGTATGACAAAAACCATTGCGTTGTTTTTGAGTTCATACTTTTTTAACGAGAAATTCGTTTCGCGCGCAAATCTTACATGTTCTTTATCCAAAGAGGTCGATGACTCATGTGTTACGTCAAAGTCGGATATCAAATTAAAATGCTATTTTTGACGTTTGCCAAATATTTCAATGTCGGCTTGCAGACGTTGCTTTACCATTAATCACTTAGCGTTTTGTGCATAAAATTTCAAAATTCCAATTGGTATTAATATAGTTTAAAAGAAATTGTTGCGATGGTAAAATAAAAATGGCTGTGGAAAAAATGAAAATATTTAATTTCAATTCAATAACAAAAAGAATTTTTGCATATACATATTAAATCTTAGTTACATATTTAGTATTAAAAAAAACTATCTCGTACATCCATTTAGTATAATTTCAGTAAACCTATTACAATAATTATTTTTTTGTTATATAATTTCAAAACGTTAACAAATTTTACTTTTACCTGATTTAAAAGATAATATAACATTTTACTAACATATAATGGATCTTTACGTAATTGTAATGAGCACATTGTACGATTTATTATTTTTTTAAATTCATATTTTGTAGTTGACTAGTATATATAAGTATGAATCTTAAAATGTTTGCGTTATGTATTTAGTATATAAATATTCTATCCTATTTTTAATGAATACGTCAGAACTAAAAGCCCTTAAATACAATAAACTCTATTTATTGCCTAAACAATAGACGAAACGCAACCTTGGATCAATGCAAGCGTAATAATACCTGGTCACATCGCCAAACCGTTATCTAAATGTGGCCACAATCTTTGGCAAGTATTGCATTTTAATTTCAGTTCTTCATATCTAGTCCCGGCGTCACATCGCTGCACCCGACCCCTTTATCGAACTTTTAGCCTAACCCTCTCCCCTCAAAGTGGTACATAATGGGACTTTTGCTGTCGGTAATAATATCATACGTCGGCTTTCACGAAGCTATAGAGTGCATGAAACACATAATAAGTGGAATTATACCTGATACGGAACCCAATTTCAATGATCTCGTCGAATATTACACACGACTGCTCCAAAAGACGGCGAACGCTTCACCTCGGGACTGGACTAAGGAATCGGGCCAAGGTTACCTCTGTTTGACCGAAGATAAAAATGGAAATCTCAAATCTGCCGCTGTCAAATTCTATGGCGGCCAACCGAATTCGACCGCCATATTGTTTTCGACTAAAATATCCAGCTTCGGCCAAGATTCATTCGAAGACAGTTCTCAAGCCAATGGTGATTACAGAGTAGACAGGTATCCAACGAAAACGAAAACAATCATATCGAATTCGTCAGAATCATTTAGTGTGGGAAGTAGAAACAGATCACCGACGTCTTCTGGAAATATTTCAGATTCGAATCCCGAGCCTGACGAAAACGCTGAAGATGGAAATAAAAATAAACTCTCAAGAGAACCTAATCCTAAAACACCTCCCCCTTCACCGTTGCCTGAAATACTTTTTGAATCATATAGCGGAGACAAAAACGGAGACATAAAGTACAGCGAAGAATTTTTAAGGTTAATATTTAATATAATTGGTCATTGCACGTCGTTCATATCAAATCATAAACCACGCTCTGTAGTGACCTAGCTACCTATTTAGTCCACATATGTGTATGCACTTAACTAACATTCGATCAGGACACGACTTTCATAAGGACTCATTATGTTATTTTATTATTTTCCTATTCATATATAATTTTGTTTAAGATCTCTTGATGGAATTAAGTTTCGACCTCTGCAGCGGAGCGACCCAAGTTTCAGACGGAGATCGTTTAGAAAACGCGCGTCGTCTTCATCAAATTCTTCCAGAGAATCGCGAGCGTCCCGTGATGAGGAACTTAAAATTTTTACATCACTCGAGGAAGCTGAATTTAAGCGCATGAACAAAGATGAAAATTACACTGGATTTGGCAGTGCCCCTAACTTAGCAGCACGTTCTTATTCCAGAAGTCGATCGCGAGAGAAATCCCGTGAGAGGCGAAACGAGGCCACTATACCTGAAGCGACTTCTTACAGCCTCGACGAAGAAAGACTGAATGACACAAGGGCGTTCCTCAAAGACGTGCCCAAGCTTTCATCACTCGATGAGAATGGCAATACTAGTGATATACCAGAGGTAAAGGAAGAAGAAGAAGATGTTGATTTTTGGGCTAACATTGGAGATTAGAAGCGCTTTTTAACGTAGCACGAACGCACCACTGCTTTATGAGCATGACTGATTAAAGACATTAAATGATAAATCCCTTATTTTTAGTTTGTTTTACAATCCTTTTTAGCATATAGTACTTTCCTTTCAGACGGGAAAAACAGTTTTATATAAGCTTTGTATGGCTTTTTATATAATTAGACATCATATACATACATACATATATACATTCAATTTGAATTTTAGAGTAGTTTATAATTAAATAAAATAGAATGAAATTACTTTAAAAAAATCTGAAACGTCTTAATTTCAAAAAAGAAAATATTTACATGACAGAATGCGAATTCTATAAGTATATTTTTAGAACAACATTTTTAAATGTTAGGAAACTTAATAACATATAATTACGAATTATTATAATTCTTACGCATATTTCGCTTAATTATTGTTCAGATATATTTTCTCAAATTATATAGCAAAGTTCCATCGTGTTCTTATTGGTTCATTAGCTGTAAACAAACCGTGTTGCTCAAGATATCCTAAAATAAAACGTTCGGTCCGAACCTCGACCCACTTGCTCTTAATGTGACACCGACCTTCTGTCGGCGCCTCTCTTCATGGTAGTATTTGATATTAGGCAGAAAATACCTTAATTATAACCCTATAGGTTCTATAAGTAGTACTATGATTTATTATACTTCTTGACCCCAGAAACGTGGTCCAGCCTTAATTATGAATAATCAACTCGATAATATTATTATATTAATGTTAATTCCAAAACATAGTATTTATTGTAATGCTTTTTGATTCGATACGTAAATAAATCATTTTATCGGAGTTATTTCAAAGTCAAATAATTTTATTCAAAACGCTTAGTTATTTCAAAGTCAAATAATTTACCACAGGCTTACTAAAGTTGACGGCTCAGACCTGCGAAGGGCTGGTGAAAATAACCAAGCGGATTCTCTCTTTTTTGCAGATTTACAATTATTTACTTGTGACAATGTAACTTATCATTTGTAAAAGCTGAGGCCACCTTTAATATACAAACGTTTTTTCAAAACTTTTTTTTATTGTAATGAAGTCTCGACGTCTCGGACGAATAGTCTCGGACGTTTTCTAAAATCATATTGCAAAGTATGCCTTATTTCGCGAAAGAATTACTTACATATAATTAAACTATATATAAAACATATAGATAAGAATCGTAAACAAGAATCGTCATTAGCTTCCTCCACCAGAAAATTTTAACTGCGCTCTTAATTTCAAAACCACAAGAAAATAAAATAACATTTGCGTAGTCACGTTTATAGATACAACTGAAATGTGGTAAGAATCTGATATACTCGTATAGTTACAAAGGCCGTCTCGTACATAATAAACCGCCACTGGAAACCGCAACCGTATTTACCGAAGTAAATCTTCGCGAGAGGAAGCCTCTTGCCAAAATGTTATTCATTTTGACATAATATAATAATTCATATATATTTTAGACAATCGAAGATCATATTTTGTTTTTGTTTGTCATTTTGATTGAGGCAAGGCTATAAATAAGTATTTTGAATGTCATTAGAGTTAGAAAATCTATATCTTTGAGTTATAATAATGGTATTATATTTATAATTGTTATAATATCTTTAAATTCACGACGGTGTTCACCTAACACCAGGTGACCCGAACGCTCGTTTGCCTTGTCCTTTTTATATAAAAAAAATATAATAATATCTTTAAATATATTGGTAAATCTAAAGTTAGAGCGAATCTTTGGTACAGGAAATTGTGACGCAATTTGACAGATTTTGACTGTATACACGATGGTTCTTGGTTCTATTCCCTCTTTCGAAAATTATAAATTATTTTCGTGTCCCCGCTCTGGTGACAAGACAAAACGCATTCATTATCTTCTACCACTCAAAACACAATGCTTAAGATTCGGATGGAAAGTGGAGAACGGGATATCTTGGCACTAGCTTCTAGCTCTCTACTATGCAATAAATGCGTAAAACGAATATTGAATACTTTACAAAAAAAATATTTAATACTTTAATATTTTTTCTTCGACCTTCACACGCTGTAGCTTCACGCTGTATCCCGCACACAGCAGGGTAGGCAGAGGGAACCTAGTGTTAAGGCACTCCGTTCCCCACTTTCCGCCGAAATCGGAGGCATTGCGTGTTAAGTGGCGGAACTTAACGCCGTCCTTTACCTTTGATACTAGAGCGAAGGAAATGGAAATATTAAATATTTCTACTCCTCGCGTGGGAATCGAACCCACAACCAGTCGTTTACAGTCACACGTTCGTGCCACTGCGCCACGACTGGCCCCTCGAACTTCACGCATTTTCGTTGAAAAAGTTTAAATATTATGTAATTAAAAAATATTATTAGACTACTTAAAAATTACCAATTCTTAACAAATGCTACAAAAATAACTCTACTACAGGCATATATTATATAAGTAGAAATATTTTGTATATTAACTGTATAAGGGTGGTCCCTTTTCTATCACTCTCTTAATGTTATTTAGTATCCATCAAAACTAAATTGTCTATCCCCTTTCTAATTTATTTTCGGCCGCGGGGCGTATTCATCATAGTCTATATTTAGACGCTGTACGACGCCAAGTCAAAGTCAAGTCATAAACAAAGACTTTCTAGGAATCCTTAAAAATTAATATGTTTTTTTAAAATTACTCTTTAAATTGATTTATATGCAAATTTACTACTTCAAAAGTTATTTGCAGTTGCTTTGTACGTCAATCTTTAATATTTTTAATTAATTTCATAATTTATTTCAATTATGTATATGGTATTCTATTGTGTATATTTTTTATTTATTACACAAATATTAATTTCCATTCTCCGCCACTCACTACATGCAATATGTTGAATTCGAGGGTAAAAAAAGAACGGAGAGTTTTCGTACTATTATCTCTAGTTATCTCTGACTACTCTGTTAAGCAGGTTATAGAGTGAAGCTATTTTAATATTACTTTTGTCAAATAAGGTGTTTATACTATGCCTTTCCATAACAACAAGTGTTTTAGGATTAAACGAAAACATAACTTAATGTAAATCTAAAGCTAAATGAGAATTAGTTTATAAATTTATGACAGACCTATTAAGTGAATGCCAAATATAATATACATACAATTCATAGACATTTTCGTTATAAGTTTGTATAATTTTCCTTTTAAAATCGAGACAAACGAATATTATATTAAAAAATAACAATTATTTTACTTTTTTTTTTAATATATTATTACCGTATTTAAAAAAATAGTTTTTATGTTAACTACATGCGCAGGTGTTTACCATCTCCTTGGAAACGCAAGCGAAATTTAAAAATAAACTAATGAATGAACGTTGACCAAGACCTTCTCCGCTAAGACATCGACCGGCTGCGTCTAGACAAAAATGAAGGCAGCGTCGATAAGTGACGGAGCCTAATAACATCCGGTAGGCGGTCGGTACTTCTGATAAGTAAACGAATAGTCAATATTTACTTCATGTTACGATAAATATTAAGCTTTTTTTTAGCTTCACGCTGTATCCCGCACACAGCAGGATAGGCAGGGGGAACCTAGTTTTCAGACACTCCGTTCCCCACTTTCCGTCGAAATCGGAGGTATTGCGTGTTAAGTGGCGGTACTTAACGCCGCGCTTTGCCTCAAATAAATCATATATTAAGGTTATTAAGATATTATCTTTTTTTTAGCTTTATGCTTATGAAATAGGCTTGTGAAATCAGTAGGTAACAAATTAAGAGTTGTTTTGTTGTTAAGATCAGGTCTAAATGCAAAACTTTGACTAATTACGCCGAAGAAACAAACAATATTCTTTAATTTTCCTAAACATGAATAGAAAACCCACACGTATTGCGCCACGATAGTGCCAAATTACGTATAATTATATAATTTTGTATAACAAATATATATTTTACTTATAGGTATGTATAATATACAATATTTTACTGTTTATTGTTGTTTTCTATTATAGAAAGGCAGGCGGAGAAAATTTAGCTTCAAGCTAAATTTTCTCCGTTTCTCCTCTTATTGTAAATTTTTGCCCAAAAAATCGACATATCGCATGATAAATGGCGAATCTCATCGCTGAGCTTTGTAGAGTAGGGATTTTTTTTTTTGGCTGAGGGAACCTAGTGTTAAGACACTCCGTTTCCCACTTTCTGCCAAATTTGGAGCCATTGCGTGTTAAGTGGCGGAACTTAACGCCGTGCTTTGCCTCGACACCACAGCGAAGAAAATGGAAATATTAAATTTTTCCACTCCTCGAGTGGGAATCGAACCCACAACCAGTTGCTTTACACTTTGTGCCACTGCGGCAAGGCTGGTCCAATAAAAATGACTTACATATTTATTTAATATTACTTATATAATATTTAGTATTTCCCGAGTGGCAATCGAACCCTTAAACACGTTTATAATCAGTCGCTTAATATTACTATTACCAGAACCATTTATTTAGGTCAATACATATTTTTTTTACACCAAGTAAAATTTATTTAGGTATACAATGGACAAATATATGCACGCTAGAACGAAATATTGAATTTCTATGAATTCCTACCACATGCCTTTGATACTTTCTTTGTTTGTTATTTTTACTATTGCTGTAACAATCATGTATTTTAATATTTTCTTTGAAAGTTTACTTTAAAATGAATGTTCGTACGCGCTATTTTAATTACATAGACTTCTTATGTGGTATTCTAGCGTTGTTGGCATGTACCTGAGCAAACAGAATGCTTTTAATTCGGACTCAAATTCCTTAGAGGAAAATTCATATATGTATTATAAAATAGCAACAATGTTTAATTAAGGCCTAATTATCGAAATAGTTATAAAATTGGCTCAAATCGGTTTTTAGGAGCTTCACGCTTTTTCCCTCATAGGAGGGTAATTGGAAAGAATATAGTGTTATGACATTCCATTCTCCACTTTCCGCCCGAAAACAAGATATGCGTGCTAAGTGGCGGATTTTAAATGTTATGTATTTTATTTTACGTCTTACTGTAACATGATAATTATATAGATAAAAAAGGCTTAAGATATTGAATTTCAGTAGTTTACATGCAATACATAATGCGCGGAAACTTGTCAACTGAAAGCCTTAATCAAATTCTTTCTATTTTACACAAAAATACCATAAATGTGTAAAGACAAAAAATGAACTTGTCACATTGTAATTGGCTGCCTTCGTGACAAACCATTTATAATGTCTACGTCCCTAAGTTGACGATGGATAGGGTCGAATTCTTGAAAACACAACCATCTGAATGCATCTCAGGCATGTATGTAGGTCGATGTTTATTTATATTATAAGGCAAATGTGAACGTAAATCAGTAATCGTTTATTAAATACAATTGAACAGACGCAGATTTGGAGCCAGGTTTTAATCTCGTTTCAATACCAATAGCTCGGAGGCAATCGGCCTATATTCACAAGTGCAGCATCAAATCATCTCGGAATCTTTAAGAGTCGACAGATGTGGGGTAACTGATCGGGTTATCGAAGGAAACGTGCGATTCCCCGGACGCTTGAGAACGCCCGCGCACCTGCCGTCTCCGTCACTCATCCAAATTTAAATCCTGAACTCCCCCCACCGGCGCGTGCGCTTTACATTCTGGAATAATTCCTGCGATTCACCCACTGGTTCTCGCCATTCGAAATCGGGTCGCGACCGCGTTCGGTGATATCGTTTATTTAGCAAAACAGCCAAATCTTAGCCATGGCTGACGTTGACGTTCAAGTCCAGTACACAACCACCGAAAGAAAGACTAGGAAGGTCAAAAAGACTTCCAAGCGCAGGGAGTCGAAGGATGGCGAGGTCACCGTCACAGAAGTGGAACAGACGAATACCACCACCTCTAACGACGATGGGTATGTGTAGTGGTGGCCAGACCTTGACCCTCGTGCATAGTGCGATGTGACTAGTGAATCTGTAGAGTGATCGATTCAAATTGCTTTTATACCTAGTGTTTACCATGTTAAGCTTTTTCTGGCCACCCTCGCATACCCGACCTTATTTAAGGTATATTTAATGATTTGTTAAAAGACCTTTCCTTATGCCTAACTTAGACTAAGATTTTAGAATATTTATTCAGACTTTTTCCAACATATTATATGTTATAATAAGCTATGAGCACCAGATATTACTGGAAATAATTGAATCACTGATATAAAGTTTTCATTTTCCTAATAAAACGTGTAGTTAAGGAAATTTATTTAATTAGAATAATTTATTAACAAAAACATATTTGTTTCAGCTTATTTTCAGCGGCGAATACACCAAGGCGATGAACAAGGACTGGCACAGCGGTCACTTCTGCTGTTGGCAGTGCGACGAGTCCCTCACCGGACAGCGCTATGTGCTCAGGGATGAACACCCCTACTGCATTAAGTGCTACGAGAGCGTCTTCGCTAACGGCTGCGAAGAGTGCAACAAGACCATCGGCATCGACTCTAAGGTACTTTAATTATGTTATAATTCGTTTATTTTAGACTTGTAGATTACCTTTCTTTTCCCTTATACTTGATAGTAAGTATAATTTATATTAGGGCGATTTATATGAAATAATAATAACTTATATGTATGACAGAGTCCTAAAAAGGGAGTAAAATAATTCCAAAAAGTACTTCTCATTTCCAATTTTCTTTAATACATCGATTTGTATCGTCGTCTACTTAAAACTTAAAAAATCTCACATAACTAACTAATTTCTTTATTAAATACAAACATTCAACTTCAAGATTACCAAAATTAGATCAGTATCAAGAGTTTAGGTATTGCTAATCTTTGTTAAGGTGATCAAATTTAGTTGTGTCACTCCAGTCGGCCCAGATTCTTCGGGCGTACCTCTGCACACGGCCCCAGGCCGATCGTTGCCAACGTAGAGTATACCTACGAGTATACGTTCAACTGACGAATGACTTCTCCCGTTAGAATAAACAGCTACAATATTACAATTGTGTAGGAAATTACTTTGAAGTATACGCCAACATCGAATAATAGTTATTGCCGATAAAACGCTTGAAACATGAAATTGGAATTTACTTTTGTGTTTATCTTTCTCTAAGTAACATGAAATGTAACAAACAAAGTTATTGTCGTGATTTTGTGAAACATTAGTGAAGTATTAAGCATTAAATCGGCAAATCGTTTTAGTATACACACAGAGCATTAAATTTCTGAAATTTGACTAAATTTTAGCCAATTATCACGCAATATCGCAAATTCTGGAGCAAGAAAGAACTCTCATCCTAACTTGATAAATTAAGAGAAAGGCGTAAAGCTCTTTATTTTAATAGACTTTTGATTACTATTCGTATAGGAGAATATATAATGGAATGACTTATTCTTACAGATAACGTTATGTAATATTATAACGTTAACTGGTCTGTTTGTCTTACACTGCAATAAGCGTACACAAATAAAATATAGCAGATCATACTCTATTTTTGGGTCGGAAACAACGTTATTGTAATGTTTTCGTTTAGTAGCAACCTTGAACAGTCGCGGGTGGATCGGTCAGCCGATTCTTAAAGATTTATGCGTGATTCCAACACCACTTAGCATTTCGTAATCGACAAAATAAGTTTTGATATTTTATTGACATTACGACATACGACTACTTTAGTTTGAGAACGCGTGTATCAGATTCATCTCGCGTTGCCAAGAATAGAAACTTTAAATGAGGGGGCTTTATTTTGAAATTCTGAAATTAGATGCAGCCGTAAACTAGTTAAGGGCTTGTGTTTACATAACTCTTGTTATGTTTGTTAGAATAACACGCGTAGTGGAAAATATTTGAACATTTCTAGCTTTGTCATATGTTTTTGTATATGAAAATAATTAATAATTAGTTATTTTAAGTTCCTTTGGCAAATAATTTAAGTAATTTGGAGACGAGGCGCAGTGTTACAGCGTCTGTTCTGGATTCGATTCCCACCCACGGGAATATATTATTTCATTTCTCCGCTTTGGTACATATGACATGACGCGGCGGTGAATTCACTATAAACGCTGTCTCCATTTCGGGCGGAAAGCAGAGAACGTAATTTCTTGACACTTGGTTATCTCTGACTACCTCACCAGTCAGTGTGGCCAGTCGTGGCCCAGTGGCACAAGCGTGTGACTGTAAGCGACTGGTTGTGGGTTCGATGGCCACTCGAGGAGTGGAAATTATATTTCCATTTTCTTCGCTCTGGTTTAAGTTCCGCCACTTAACTCGCAAGCCGCCGAATTCGGCGGAAAGTGGGGAACGGAGTGTCTTAACACTAGGTTCCTTCTGCCTACCCTGCTGTGTGCGGGATACAGCGTGAAGCTATATAAAAACCCTCACTATGCAAAAAAAGCGTGAAGCTGTAAATATTGTGCCAGTAACTTTTGTTATTTTTCTTGTTCCAATAGATTCCACTTGTTGCCGCGCCTATTCCATATAATTTTAAGTGACACCCACTATATGTCATTTAGTTACTTAATACGGGTTTTTCCATTTATTCTACGTCTTTAAAATACGTATAAACTATATTATATATCTTCATATATGTATTTGCTCATCACTTCAAATCTCATTAATCATTCTCAGCTAGGAACGTCACTGTCAATACTTTTAACGTGACCAACTAAGCAATTACGGTTGTTAACTTAACAATACTTTATAAAACAGCTTGTCTATTTATTTCTACGTTTAAAATATATGAAATAAAAATATGTATTAGCTAAAAGTATTGACACATAGGTATATCCGTAGAATAAAATAAAAGTCAATTTTTTTATTGATATACTCGTAATTACATAAATGTAACACAAATCAATAAAGTTACGTCTTAAAAAATCCATTGAAGTACAGGTTTTGAGTTTTATCAATCAAACATTCGTATAAACCACGAAAACAATTTTCTGCTCACAGTAAGTTAGTTAGATAACAAAGCCGACCTTAGTTAGTTAAGTAACATGAAACAAAAGTAACAATTTAGAAATAAATAACAGAACATACGGGATATTTATTGTAGTAATAAAAAAAAAGTGGGGAACGGAGTGTCTTAACACTAGGTTCCCTCTGTCTACCCTGCTGTGTGCGGGATACAGCGTGAAGCTATAAAAATAATAAAAAAATGGGTTGAGGCATTTTCAAATTGAGGCATTCTGTGTTAAATAGTCGAGCAGAGCGAAGAAAATGGAAATCTTAAATATTTCCACTCCTCGAGTGGGAATCGAAACCACAACCAGTCGTTTTACAATCACACTTTGTGCCTCTGCACCACGACTGGCCCTTGGGATACTAAATCTTTATTGATTATTCCACATTCCTTACAGGATCTATCCTACAAGGACAAGCACTGGCACGAAGCCTGCTTCCTCTGCGCCAAGTGCCGCGTCTCCCTCGTAGACAAGCAGTTCGGCTCCAAACTCGACAAGATCTACTGCGGCAACTGCTACGACGCGCAGTTCGCGAGCCGCTGCGATGGCTGCGGTGAAGTGTTCCGTGCTGGTAAGTCTTTGTTTTTTAAAATCGATTTATATGAAGTCGATATTCTTGTTTGTTATATTTTTTTTGTATTATGGTTTAGTGACTCTATACAATACGAAGTCTCACATTTTTTTTAAAAAAATCAAATTTATCTGATATAAAAGTTGTGAAACATAAGTAATTTTTAATTTAAAATCGATTGATATGAAATCGATTTTCTTTAATTTACCATTTTTTTTATAATTATGGTATAGTGACTGTATTGAGACATTGCTAGGAAATGACAGAATGTGTTTGATATACTGAAACATACTAAGGCCCTCGTGGCACAGTGGTACAGTGTCTGACTGTAAAGCGATGATTGTAAGTACGATTTTCTCTCTAGGAATGATTAAATTTTAATTTTCTATTAGCGCAATAGGGGAAATAAGCGCAGTGTTAAGTTCCTTCACTCAACACGTAATGTGTTACTTTTGGGCGGAAAGTGGAGGACTGAGTGCCTTGACACTAGGTCCTCCCCGACTACTCCGTGGAATATGTGGAATAAAGCGTGAAGCTAATGTGTTTGAATCTGTCACCCACCAAGAAATCGCTAAAATAGACAGGCAGTAACGAAAGTTGTGATTTTTACATTTTTTTATCCAAATTTCAAATCCAATCCATTTTTTTAAGCCAATATTATAACACATCAGTTTTGACATACTTATGTAACTTGTCTTAGTACCTAAATATTTTTTTAAAATATGAAACATAATGTATTCTATCATTGAATATTGTTGACCAAATAAATTATTTCCGTAAAATCTAGGCTTTAGTATGTAGGTACATAGTTAAATTGTAACTTCGAACGGAGTATAGTCAAGCGTAGAGTTTCTTTTGTAAAACCGACCCGACGTGGAAATATTAAACGGGACCTCGCTTAATTAGGAGTCCTTTCAACTCTTTGCCAGTCACAAAGCTCACTCAAATTAAAGGATATTTCCCCTGTCTGTGGACAAAATTATGGTTCTACATTCTATATGACGTTACATTACTTACGGTCTGATGTTTAAGTTGTTAACTACTCTATTTTTTTTAAATATACTTTTTTCTGTATTATATCTTTAAAATGTATATTCTAGATGTGCTCGTGACTTTGTTCGCGAGTAATTTAACGATAAAGTTATTGTTTACTGCGTAGATTTTAAGATGGCTTAAAGTAAAAGTAGTCTAATTTACTTCTTATTACATAAACTATCTTACAGTTAAAGTCCCGTCAAAATCGGTCATGCCGTTCTAAAGTAGCTAGAACAAACAAACAGACAGACGGATAGACAGACGAAAAATGTAAAAAAATGTTATTTTGATATATGTACCGTCTATATGAATTTATTAAAAGCGGTTATTTTAATACTATACAAACAGACACTACAATTTTGTTTATTAGTATGTATTATTATTTTTTATTATATTATAACAAATTAATAATTACTTTATACATTAATTTAGAAATATATCATGTAGTATATTGCTTTTTAAAAGAATAATGGACGCGGGTGGTTGTAAATTCGATTTCCACTTGGCGGAATGATCATTATTTAATTATTTACATTTGTCTGCTCTGGTGAGCAATACAAAACGCGGCGTTAAGTTCCGCCACTTGACACGCAATGTATCGGATGTTCTCGGGCGGAAAGGGAAGAAACTCATAAATACTATTAGAAACTAAAAACGGATAAAGAAAAATAACTCTAACTACATCTAAGATTTCTTTTTTAAAGATTATATAGTCATTCTCGTGAAAGTTTTTTTAATTTCTTCCAAGAAACATAATATTTATTTAGAAAACAAAATTACAATTAGCGCACTTACTGTTGAGTTTGTTCCGAGCCAAATGTTTATAAATAATTTTTCAAAATGTCACAGAAGTAGGCTGAGCTAAGCCGTGTCACTAGCTAAAAATAAATTAGAAAGATGAATATCATTTATATTAACCACTAAAATTTAAACTCTAGTATGACTGATGCACAAATAAAAAGCATTTTTCCATATAATATTCTACTTCGTTAGATTAGAGGCCTATAGTGCAGTAGGCATCCTATAACTATAAACGCGAATGGTTGGGCATTCAATTCTCAGCTGGTGGTTAATATAAAATTGGACATCGGAGTGTCTTAACACTACTTTCTCTTTGATAACTCTGCTATGCGGGAAACAGCGTGAAGCTGCGTGTTAAGTTATAAATTTAGAGGCCAGTCGTGGCGCAGTGGCACTTACGTGTGACTGTAACTGGTTGTGGGTTCGAGGAGTGGAAATATTTAATATTTCCATTTCTTCGCTCTGGTATCAGAGGTAAAGCGCGGCGTTAAGTTTCGCCACTTAACACGCAATGCCTCCGAATGCAGCGGAAAGTAGAGAACGGAGTGTCTTAACACTAGATTCCCTCTGCCTACCCTGCTGTGTGCGGGATCTATAAAATAAATAAATAAATTAAGCAAAAAATTGAAATGACCAAAAGCAACATTTCGAATGTATAAATTATAACCATATATACGTATATTATAATAAGCTTACTTAAGTAAATATTTATTTACGACGACATTAAATCATTCACAACTAAATATGGTGTGATGTCGCGGTCTGAGAATATAGACTTAAATTACTCTCGCGAACGCTCTGAAACATATGCTTCTATCACTTGACTCATGCAATGACACACCGATGTTAAGAATTGTTAATATTTTAAGAAATATACTACAAACTAAAAGTATAAAAATATAATAATAAATAATAAATATTTTAAGTTTTTTTTACAAATACTATTTAATGTTTTTACATTCAAACTTAAATGAAATATCGAAGACACAACCAATCATGTTTAGAGTCAGACGATGTTCCACTGCACTACTATGGCCTCTTTAACATGTTTGAATAATAAATAGATTTTATATTATTAATAAAATGAAGATCAAAATTTGAACTCAACTGGATTTGAACCCGCGTCTCTTAGAAACATACCGCACCTATCACTAAGCCATGTGTTATACATCAGGCTGCGTCGAAATTTTATACGGCTTATTACGATCATTTTGATACAAGCATCTCTGTAGAAAGATTTTTAATAATTTATACTATCCAACGATTATTGAAATATCTATGCCTAGCATACTAGGAAAAGAACAAAAATATTTTTAAAAAACCTATAAAAATTTAATTGCTGTGGGATCCGAATCTGACCCTTAACTGCGTTCAAATTTTTACAAGTTTTCTAAAATATCTTTTTCATTTTTTTAGTGTGTGAAAAACACTTTAAAAATATTAAAAGTAAGATATACTATTCTATCAAAAATCATTTAGCAAGAGAATTCTGTTTATTTAATATATAATTTGTACCAGACGGGCGGAACTCGAGTATAAAAAACGAGCCGCTGACGTCCTGTACACTATAAGGTTCGGATCTTGAGGTACGCGGGTGTCGTCGAATGAAACGAGATGTATTTCGTGCAACGGTAGATGGCTGGCGGCTTCTTGATTACTATTTCTAAACTAGACGTCTTGTCACTATTGTCCGACTTCTATACGATCACTTCCGACTACTATACGAATACTACTGACTGCTATACGAACACTTCCGATGACTATACGAACACTTCCGAATGCTATACGAACACGATATCTGACTACTTGACGAACTATTATCCAACTACGATCAACTACAAACCGACCGAACAAACCTACAAGCTTACGTATGTCGGAGCTATACCGAAAAGAGAGCCGCAAGCCACCGTCCCGAATTGCGTTTATTATAGCAACGATAATAATAATAAGACGCGCAACTAATTACGTCGCGCAAGTCAGCGACCGACTATTAGCGACCAATGAAGGCGCTCCGTCGCGAACATTTCTCCCGCCGTGCAGTATCAGGTCTCGACGTGGTGCTGCATCCTTTCCGCGGTGAGCGACGGCATCGTTTCGTTTTGGAAGTGGAACGAGTCTTTCTGTTGGCCCTTCCAAAGGATCATCTCTAGTATGTACTATTTTCTTTTCTTCATCAACGCCTGGATTCACTATTTTGATACGTTTTCTGCGCCATGTATTACATGGTAATAGAGTCTTGGCGATGAACACGGGGTCGCTTTTTTTATAAATCGAGCCCTTACTATGAGGCTCCCGCCGGTGCAGAGATTCAGGGAGGGATTTCCGAGTTCCCTCCCGCCGGTGCAGAGGTTCGGGGAGGGGTTTACGAGTTTCCTCCCGCCGGTTTCTTCTCCACGGGTAACGAAGAGGTGACTTTGATACGAATGATTCAGTAGTCAGCTGATTGACGAAGTGGACTTCTTGACTCGAAACCCTGCTATGTGCACCATGAAGTACCCACCCTAGCGTGGTGAGTGAAGCGACTGGTTGACTATTTAGTCCTGTACGAATATCTTTTGCAAGTAGCAAATTCCAGTTGTCTTGGCCAATTACTATTTTGGGTTTGCCAGAGCTGTAAACGAGTTCGTTTTTCAAATCGGTAAGATGTTTGCAGTCGGCTAAGTCTTTTTCACTAACGGTTTGTGGCGAGAGATTTAGATTTGGAATGGTACGAGCTCGGAAGATGACTTTCTTATTAGTCGAGTTTGCTAGTGTCACAGTAACTCGCTTCGAATCCGGCGTGTCGATAACAGTACCTCCTATGGCTTCTATCTTTAAGGGATCTAGATGTCCCTCAGCACCGACTGCTTCTGCCAACGCTTCATCCATCAGAGATACCGTTGAACCGTCATCTAGGAGAGCGTATGCGGAGATTTCTCCCGCCGGTCCAAGAACTCTAACTGGTAATATCTTTAAGAAAGCTTGAGGCTTAGACGGTATCCATGCGTTGGCCACGGTTTCCTTTTGTTCAATCCGATTTGGGTTTTCTATTATTTCTGTTTTTGCCTTTTTCTCGTAGTGTAGCAATAGATGATGAGTTGCGGTACATCCCTTAGCTCCGCATCTCTGTGGACTACAAGAATGTCCTGGCTGTCTATGTCGAAGGCATCGAAAACATAGTTGATGCTCTTTGGCGAGTTCCCATCTTCTCTCTGAGTTTGCACCTTGAAACTTCTTGCAGCTGACACTATTATGATCTTCTTTACAAATTTTACAAGTAGCTATTTTTATTACTCTATGAGGCGTAATAAATTTTCTATCTTCTGTTGTGGTGGGTGTTCTATATACTATACGACGAGTGTCATCCAGGATCTCTGGAGGAGCATAAGGTGTGCGACATGCAGCCTGCTTGGTGAGAAACTCGCTAAAGTGTACTAGGTTCGGATTCGCGATATAAGCTTGTTCTTCGTACCACCTAGTACACAAGGACGATGGAAGTTTTTCCCTGAGAGCTCTCATCATATCTGGAGCGGTGATGAAGTTGTGAAGGTTGAGTGCACGAAACAAGTTGAGACTACTTCGAACTTTACTGGCGAATGCGTGGATTTCTTTTGGAGTGTCGGCACAACGAGGTAGAGACCGAAGCTTGTCGTACTCACTGTAGGCGATAGTGTCTGGGCGACCGAAATTCATTTCGAGCTCTTCCAAGATTGCATCTGGCTTCGAATGTGCGATGAGCTGTGTGTCGACGACTTCAAGTGCCTTCCCAACAAGGCTTCTTCGGATTCTAGCTGTATTTTCCACGTCGTTGAAGTATCTCTTGGTGTTTTCATATATGGCTTTGTACGATAGCCATTCATTTAGAGCTCCACTATACACAGGCAGATCCATAATTACTTTGGATGCGATATTGGACGATGACGCCTGAGGTAATGTCGTACTTACAGGTAACTCCGATTTCACGTGTTGCGATGCGAGAGGAACGGATTCTATTCTTTGTGTTACTATGTTCCTTAAATATTCTATTTCGTTCTTTAATTTTTCTATTTCATGAAGAGAGTCTACGTGTATTGCCTGTCGATTTTCAGAGTTAGTGACAATGTTCGGGCATGTTGATATTCTAGGCGGACACTCAGGCACTGACGGTATCGGATATGGTTTCCTAGGAATGTCGGCAGACTGTGACGATGGCTCTTGTTTGTCAGCACTGGTTTCAATCCATGAACGGACATACTCGTTTTTTGATTTAATATCATCTTCAGAATCTGAACTATCGGATTCAGCATCTTCTAGAGCAAGTTGTGCGAGTTCAAGCTTGAGACGAAGAATTTCCCGACGAGCATCTCTTGCTATACGTCTTGATTTTGAAGTCTTTTTCGAACTTGAAGGCTTCGAAACCATAGAACCTTCTTTCATAACTATAAGACGATCTAACGTTGTTGGATTCACCTCTGTGATCGCCTCCTCTTGAGTACCAGCCGACAGGTCTGGCAAATCTGTGTGATGGGAAGCCGGTAATGGATTAGCCAAAGCGCCAACCCTCACTTCACTTTCCCATCTTTCGGCTTGACCTCTTGAGCGTGTGACGGGCATGTTTACGGACGATAAACTTTCTCGAAGACGGTGACGGACGAAGCTTCTCGAACACTGACGATTAACTTTCACGAAGACGGTGACGGACGAAGCTTCCCGAACACTCACGATTAACTTTCACGGACGAAGCTTCTCAAACACTGACGATAAAGTTTCTCGAAGACGGTGACGGCGAAGTTGGACGATGAAGCTTTACTATAGCGGTGATGCACGAAGACGGTAGCTGTGGCGATGCAGCGTTGAGGCCGGTGACGGTGATGATGACGACACGAAGCTGAATGTACCCCAGATCCGGCTCGAAGGACCAGCGCGTTGTACCAGACGGGCGGAGCTCGAATATAAAAAACGAGCCGCTGACGTCCTGTACACTATAAGGTTCGGATCTTGAGGTACGCGGGTGTCGTCGAATGAAACGAGATGTATTTCGTGCAACGGTAGATGGCTGGCGGCTTCTTGATTACTATTTCGAAACTAGACGTCTTGTCACTATTGTCCGACTTCCATACGATCACTTCTGACTACTATACGAATACTACTGACTGCTATACGAACACTTCCGATGACTATACGAACACTTCCGAATGCTATACGAACACGATATCTGACTACTTGACGAACTATTATCCAACTACGATCAACTACAATCCGACCGAACAAACCTACAAGCTTAGGTATGTCGGAGCTATACCGAAAAGAGAGCCGCAAGCCACCGTCCCGAATTGCGTTTATTATAGCAACGATAATAATGATAAGACGCGCAACTAATTACGTCGCGCAAGTCAGCGACCGACTATTAGCGACCAATGAAGGCGCTCCGTCGCGAACATAATTAATAATTACATTTAAAATGTTATATAAACGAAGAACCTATATGTACAACAAGTCACTAGGCCGTATAAGGGCACCAATACCCTTGCTGCTTAAGGCGATGTAAGGTGATTTGAGAAAAAAACCTGCCATTGTCAATGCCGCAACCTCGACGCTTCAGGACTTTTGACTTTTACAATACGCTTAATTCGTAACTTTGTGGTATTTAAAATATTTTTATTCAATTTATATGGTTATATTTTCTTTACTTATTTAGATATTAGTGCTAAGGTACAATCAGGTTAGACCAAATCATCAATGAATTCTTCATTAACTTTTCAAAAAGTTATCTCAACATATATTTGAATCCATAAAGCATAGTTGTCAAATAAAAATGTCACAATTACGCCTAAATGACATTCAATATATGTAGATTATATATTGCGAAAAAATCTTATACTAATCATATGAAAAACATAATATTCAGAATATTCTTTTATATATATATTTTTTTTCTCAGTAAGATTATGTATTTTTAATATCTTTTAGCACAGTAACTTATTTCTTCCTAATTCAAAAATCATAAGAAATAATTAAAATTATGGATATTATTAATATCGCTATTATATTCTGATACCTTTATGAAATAAAATTACCTGTCAGCGATTTCTATTGATAAACAACGTTAATTACTCCCATTCAATGCAGACGCTTAATTTCAAAAGTAGCTACTATAACTAACTTTGTTTTAGTTAACGCTTTTGTTTGATTTGTTAAAGCGAACATACAACTTTGGTAATTAAAAGCAATTAGTGATGTGCTAAATATCGATATAGACAACATTTATCGATTTTTTTAATCCATATATTTTGAAATGGAATAGGAAACGGAACTTGAGCCACATTAACACAAAAACTAAAACCTCGGTCGTTAGATAATAATTAATTGACAGTAAGAAATAATAGAAAGAAAAGACTACTAAATAACAGTTTTTGCAATAATTACATTTATTTTTTTACATTTAAAACACATAATATGGCGCAGTGGGACTATAAACAATGATGATTCCAATTTTGATTTCCACTTAGCAAATTATTATATTAAAAATAGTTTTAATTTCCCAACGACCGGTAAGATAAATTATAAGGTCTAGAATTTAGGCAGAAAGCGGAGAACGCAGTGTCAAAACACTAGGATTTCTCTGTCAAATCTGCTATGCGAGTAAAAGCGCTCATACATAAAATATTTCTATTAATTAAAACTAATTTCTCCAATGATTTCTACCATTAAGAAACACGCCCTAGTAATGCTTATTACTATACAATCAGAGTCAATAAATCTTTTTCTACGATCAATTACCCGAATGTAATGATGCCATACGAATGCATGGCCTCTGATTGGACAAATAAATTGAATTAAGCGGGAGGTCGGTTTGTGTACAATGACTATAAATAACAGACACTTCTATTCATGGTATTTCTTTAATAAAACCTAAAATGTATGAGCTTTTTCTTTTTATGTGATGCAATTAATCAATTGGGGCAGTGACATGACCGTGTGACTGTTAACGACTAGTTGTGGGTTCCAATCCCACTCGAGAGGTGGAAATATTTAATATTTCCATTTCCTTCGCTCTGTTATCATAGGCAAAGCGCGGCGTTAAGTTCCACCCCCTTAACACGCATGCCTCCGAATGCGGCGGAAAGTGGGGAACGGAGTGTCCTAACACTAGGTTCCCTCTGTCTACCCTCCTGTATGCGGGATATAGCGTGAAGCTAAAAATAATAATAATCAATTAAGACCTTTGTGGCGCAGTGAGACAGCGTTTGACTGTATCGTGATGATTGTAGGTTCGATTTCCACTCGGTGGAATGATTTAGTTATTTCATTTTTCTGTTCTGGTGAACAAGACAAAGCGCGGTTTTCATTATTAGTACTAACACACAATACACACAATTTGATTTAGGGCGAAAAGTGAAGGACGGAGTGCCCTGACACTACTTTCTTTGTCACTAACCTGATATTCAGGAAAAAGCTTGAAACCGAAAGCTTGAGACGTGTTTTGCAATATACGATTGTAGTGAATTCGATTCCTACTAAGGGGATGTATCAATTTATTTCCTGTTCCATTTTTTGTTGTAACTTTTTAATTAACAGATAAAAATCCAGTGACACTGGTTTAGTATTGCCATTTTCTTAATATAGACAGATGAGTACAAAAAGCCTTATATTTTTTGAAACTATATTAAACTAACGACCGCTCACGGCTTCACTTTCGTAACTACACAACTTTTCAAACGATTTTTTTTCCTTTTTCTACCCTTTACTGGTAGAGACTCTTTAACTATTTTCAATTATTTTTTTCCTATTTCCATTCACATCTACTGGTAAATTCGCTGTAAAAGCTGACAGACAGACAGACTTTCGCATATATTTTATAAGTATGGATTATGTTAAGTATAAAATAGTTTTTTTATCTCACATAACCACCTACATGAGAAAACAACTTACAAGACATTCAATTCACGATTCACAGTTATTAGACCAATTGTCATACTTTGCTAATTCTATACAATGAAAGTTATGTTGGTATGACCGTTATCTATAAAATAATTATCATAATAAAAAAAGATTGAAATAAACTAACTATATTCTAGTAATTTTTAAAAACATTTGTCAAATTTTAATTTGACAAATATTATAGTATTTTACTTTATCAACAATAAAAAGAAGAAAAATATATTAGTACCATATATGTGGTACTTAAATATATGTACGAACATCGAGTAATCGAACCCACAACTAGTCGTTTACAGTCACACGCTTGTGCCACTGGGCCACGACTGGCCCAGTGAACATGTACTCCATTAAACTGTCTTAACCTTACAATCGTAGGAAAATTAAAAACAAACCTACTGAATAGATTGGATTCGTAATTAATAAATAAAATGCATATAACATAGTTATATCGATAAGAAAAAGCATTAGGAATACATTAAAATATATAATTTTATCACAACTCTGCTAATATTTCCGGTTCCGGTAACAGTTTACGAGGTTGCAGTTTTAATATTAATATCATTTATTTATTATTTAGTTTAGAAAAAGCCTCATGTTTTTGCTAAAGTTCTTTACTAACAATTAATTTTAATTAATTAATTGGAATAAAATTTCAATTAATATTCTGCCTTTCACATTTTTTACAGTGAACGTCATTTTAAATGGTTTGAATAAAGAATATTGTTTTTTTATAATTTTAGAATACATATGGCTTTTTATTATTTTTAGTATTATAATATTTTAACAGAATTTATTAAGTTTTATGTAATTGTTATATTTTAGAATTAATCATATTTTAAGTATTTGAATCTTTAATTGAATAAATATATAAAAAAAATGTTTTAACTAATTATATCTAAACAACTATAGTTCAAAAATGTCAGAAATTTTTATTAGTTATATTTGTAACATAATTTTATGCATGCTGTATTCATCTTAAAAGATAATGCTTTTAGTCTAAAGTTATAATTTGCAAACCTCTCTTGCTTGTTCAATGTAATTATCACTGATGGATCTTAATAAATAAATAAATTAATTAAATAATACAAATTATAAATTAAATAAACTAACTTATCGTTAATAAATCATCGACAACTGTCAATAAATGAAATTTAGAGACACCCACGCGAACAAAACCGCGAGTAACAACTAGTATAATATAAAACTCAAGAATATGAACTATGCCAACTAAACATTCAATCGAGAAGAATACTAAATCAAGTAAAATGTAGTCATACGGTTTTTTCGTTGTTCAGGATGTATTCCGTTATAGTGTGTCGTGATTTGGTGAAGTTTTACAAGTGTTTTGACCGTTACCTACTTTTTATAGAGTAATAACAATATATAACTATTTATAGTGATAGTTAAAAAAATATATAATGACTTTAAAATAATAAAAGCCGTCGTGGCGCAGTAGGACAGCTTCTGACTGTAAATGTGGGTCGTGGGTTCGATTCTCGCTCGGGGAAATGATTATATTAAAAAAAAATACATTTTTGCGCTCTGGTCACCTGAGACCAACCGTAGCGTTGACTTCCGTTAGTCAACAGGCAATGTCTCGATTTTGGTCAGAAAGAGAAGAACGGAGTGGCTTAACACTAGAGTCTCTATGACTATCCTGATATGCGAGAAAAATCATGAAGCTGATTTTTTAACTCAGTTATGAAAAATATTGATTATTTCTCTTTATTAATAATAATTAAATGTATTCATACCTAATGTAAAATATGCGAAATATTTTGTAATACGTAAACATTATGTTTTTTTTCCTATCCCATAATATGTCTATATAAAAAAAATGAAACTAATTAGGCTTTAACTATTTTAATTAGTCTATGCGATAAAAGCTGTACGTGACGTACTTGTGGATGTTTCTCTTGCGGAAAGCCGTCGCGTTATGATTAGGCACGTTGGTAGACATGACTTTAGTAAAATAAAGTAAAACATGCTTAATACTTAAAAAAATCTCATATACATATGTCCTATAAGTTGAATTACTATACATAAGTTTTCCGATTAACGTTTTGAGAAAATAAACAAAAATTTGAACCAAGTGGGACTCGAACCTGTGCGTTTTGAATACTGTCCGAACCCGCTAACCGTTCTTTACCTGGCTACTTCAAAATTGATGTACACTTAGGTATTAACTTACAACTTATTTTTGTTGTTATCGTGATTTTTAGTTCTATATTTTTACGAATTTCTGCTACCCAAAGATCATTCGAGGAACGATTGTTTGACAAGAGAGAATCCTAAATGTGCAAATAATACTTTCTAATACTAGAAAGAAGTATGAAGGGGTCGTAGCGTTTGGCGCCCCATTTTCTTTTGACTACCCCGCAAGGGATGCAGCGTGAAGCTAAAAAAAAGAATAATACTTTAAAAGTGTCAATGTACAGTCTTCCGATTATTATTTACATAATATTTCTTTAGTATTTTATGACAGTTTTTTACAAAAAGTTTTTTTATTTTCACAGAATTAAAAAGTATGTCAAATTTATTATCTATATTTAGAAAACAAAGTAGATTATGTCATTTCACACGAACTCGTTAAATGTGTAACTTCGCTTCGCTGAGCTCAAATTACCGTAGCTACATGGAAAATTGTTTTATGCATGGATTTTAGTTCGATAAACATTTTGTTTTCATATAAAATATTATGTTTTTACGTTATAAATGTATGTAATGTTATTCATTTAATTATTATATGAAGCAGATAGAAGCAACAGATAAATTTATTAAAATCCGAAATTAATCATCTATATTGATTTGTATATTTTATCATATTTTTTGTTTTATTATTCTACATATCTTTATGTTCTTCCTGCATAGTCAGTGACAATCTAGTGTCAGGACACTCCGTTCTTTGCTTTCCACTTGAAATTGAGACATTGTGTTCTGAGTGGCGGATCTCAACGCCGCGCTTTATCTTAACCACCAAAGCGTTTTCTTTAAAAAATACTTAAAGTAAATAAATAAACTTATCAGTACTAAAAATTATTTTTCTTCAAAATTTCGCACAAGGCCAACTAGCATAATTCAAATATTTCATTCATTTTTCATATTAATGGTTCTTTCTGTCAAAAAGTTTTTAATATTTAAGTACACATGAGTATTACGAAGATAAAGAACGTGTTCAAGTTAATTTATGCCACCCATCTAAAGTTATTGTTTGTTACTAATACTATATGTCACTACTGAATAGTTGACTCACGACGTGGGCGTAAAACTATATTGCTTATGAATATTGTCACAAAAATAATGTCGACCGGATATATTAAATATTGTTTATTAATAATAGTCTAAAGATGTGTCTGCCATCGTGGCGTAATAGAATATCGACTGTAAAAGAAATTGGTAGTGGGTTCGATTCCCTCTCCGTGTATAATACTTTATTTATTTTCATTTCTTCAAGAGAACAGAGTGACTTGTCACTAGACCCTCTAACTGCATAGTAGATGAAAGAACTGAAAAAATAATATAAGCATTTATTCAAAGTAAAATTTAAATTTTATAATAGATATATTTACAAGAATTTTATAAAAACCCTCCTTTAACCGCACTCGATATATCGTTAAAATTTTAGACACGGAATCCTTTGACACGCCACATGGCGTCAAAAAAAATCACAAGCACCAAAATTTTGTCGGCTGAATAAATACGACCGCTTTAAATCATTCAGCATTCGTTAGAGTTGTAAACGTTCACAGATTAAATAAACCGAATAAATTGAAGTGCGGTTCCAATGAATATTCATGAAACTTCATGAATTTTAGTTTTTATATTTTTATTATCGAGATAAAAACGATAAAATATTATATGGGCTATAAAAAGCGTAATTTTATTTAATTACCATATATAGGCTTTTTAATAAGTGTCATATTTACATTATCGTTTAATAATTGACCGTGAATTTGATCCGAATTCCACAACAAGGCTGTTATTGATTTAATCTTAGAATTTAGGAGGCAAATAACACACCTTTAAATAGTATAATCAAATTGACACGTTTCACCTTAAATTTCCTAGACATTTTAGCTAATATTTATTTAGTTCGGATAAATTTATAATACTTGCTATTTATTTAGTCCATTTCACTGTTCCAGGCTAAACCTACACAGTGTTTAAACATTTAAGTGATATTTGCACCTTTATTACCAAACTTTTAGTTAACCATCTCCACCCGTGAGGGGGAAGAGTTAAGAATACAATTCTCCTCCGCAGCTGGGTCCCGTAAAAGGGGTGGTGGTAGGAAATCGTTCTCCGACTGGCTCGCGACCACTGCGCGACCGCGACGGTTCGATGGCATGTAAGCCAGCTCTCCCTATTCCCACCATCCCAATCCTTCCTCGCCCCCAAGGAGGGAAGTGATTCACCTTCAAGGCCCGCAACATATCCACAATCTAATGTTGTGGATGTCAACGGGCGAAGGTAACCACTTACCATCAGGTGGTCTTTCAGCTCATTCGCCTCCTTATATTATAAAATAAAACATGGTTATATTCGGTTTCCTGTTCGTACGATTAATTAAATAACTTTACTACTGCTCACTTTAAAATAACTAACGAGGGATATTATTCATTATTATGGAACTTAAGTTAAAAACAGAAACTGTATACTTTAGGTATATGCAATACTTTTGCTTCGTTTGAAGCTTTCATTAATCTCTGTTTCCACTTGCATATAGACGCGATATTCATAAAAAGCAGTCATTCAAATTTGGACTTCATTATAAAAGCAATAAGAGTAATTTTTATCTAGCGGTTACCAGTTTCAATCTTACCTAGACGATTAAGAGTGCGCTTAAATATAGAGATTCCTTCCCAACATTTCCTTTTATGCTTTTTTTATGAGAAAGTACTTTAGAACGCATACGTGTATAAATAATTATGAAAAGAACATACGGAATACGGTAAAAATCTTAAGAAAATAATATTGTATTCAATAATGTGTTTATAAAATATAATAATAATTAAGTTTATATTTAATAAAATTCACAAAATGTACTCTTAATGATATTATAAACAAAAGTCTATAACTTGGAAATAACAAATTTACCCTTATGTAAAATAAAATGTGACCTCCGTTGCTTTAAGACAGTTATAGATTACTAATAAATATTCACTTAGTAAATGCTTCATATTTCTAAAATAGTAAAATGAAGCATATATAGTATTAATAATTTATTTAGTAGAATAATGATATAACTATGTCAATGAACTTTAACTTTACACACGTACACTCTTCATAATAACACATTATTAAATAATAGCAAAATGAGAATCAATTTATCACATTTGTGTCAGGGACGCGCTAAAAAACAAGTCATTATTGTGTCATACAAAATTAAGGGCAATTGCACACTTTCATGTCGGCATCTCCACTGTTAATTAACAACTCTATTACTTCCTTATTGTATTATCTTATATTAAAAGAAACCGAAGCGTTATCGTATTTGATCAATTAAGTTCAATCTACAGCCTACAATCCTACATACGTACTCGGACACGGCAGTCAGTATCGCGACGCAAGCCGAGAAGCCTGCACACGCGGTGAAAAAAAAACAACTGTCAAGTTTCCCGCGCTCACAGATTAAATCGGTTTTTATTTGACAATTGTTAAAATAGTTATTTTTATTATTGTAAATTAAATTATTATCGTTTATTATTAATAATATCGTTTAAAATGTCGGCGGACGTGTTAAGTGATGATTTTAAATCGCGTCTACACTTGACAACTAAAACGGTAGGGCAGGATAGGATACGGAGGGCCCGGGAAAACAATGAGGACGTCGCCATATTGTCCATGTTCCTCCCAAATGCGACAGCTGAGCGGGAAAATAAGAAGTTCTGTTGTGCTATGAAAGACCTTTGCTTGCTCGGCGATCCGAAGAAAACAATCGCAGGTGCATTTTACTATATTGTTTCGTATTTCAAACCTAATTGATATTTATGATTTATGCTTATTCTATATGCTAATATATAATAATTTATTATTGTTCTTTATGAAGCTTGTTTTTTATTAAACTGTGACAATGTGTGGTATGGTTTATGTTATTATTGTGGTGGTGTTACGTACAAATTATACATATTAAAGAGATTTCGAATTATATCTATCTAAATCCATTTTAAGCCGAGTGTCTTGTCACTAGGTATCTCTGACTACTCTGTTATCCGTAAAATTATATTATTTATGTGTTTCTATATAGATATTTAATATCCTAGATTATTTAATATCCTAGATTTATAATGCAAAAATGCAATAACGAATGTGAACGATTATTTTTAAATATCTAATATTAAAACATATAAATGCATTAACATTTTAATTCTACAGCAGGTATTATGAATTCGACGTAATTTATACCTATTTCGCGTTTAAATGTGAACAGAATTTCGTATATTAATTAATTAACACTTGTTCAAAGCTTTCATCTGAGCTGCCGGTAATTCATTCAAATGTAATTGAACGTGGTTCCCTCCCTTCGTTTAATTAGCGCGACATTGGTTTATGTTGAGCACATATATGATATAAAATAATATAAGCAACGCTTTTACCCGTATAGCAAAGTAAGCGAGAAATTAGTGTTAAGACACTCCGTTCCTGGCCAATTTATTTATGAATAAAGTTAATAAAAGTAGTGAGTGTCTGTTGTAACATTAAAATATGTAATTGCATATTTATTAGTAAAGATGCGTTTAGATGCATATGTATTTATTTTAGGTACATATACCAAAATGACATGTTTAATAAATTTTGTCTGTCAATCTGTTTGTTTGTTCTGGCTAATCTTTAGAACGACTGGACCAATTTTAATAGGACTTTCACAGTCAGATAGCTAATATAATAAGGAGTAACTTAAGCTACTTTTATTTTAGAAATAGACCTTTTTGTGAAATTACACGCAATCAAAGTCACGGGCACAACTAGCATAATATAAAATGAGTTAGGCATAACATTCAAAATAACTATGTTCTTATTATTATAATTTAATACGCCTAAGCTCAAAAACAATGATGTCAGTAATACAAACGACCAAAACGGATTATTTATTAGCTTTGACATATAGACAAACACTTTAAAGGCGACTTCAAATTCATTTGCATTTCTTTAGGCTCGTCCAAACCAAACCGAATTGTGTATTGAAGACCATACAGTTGTTAAGTCTTTAAAACTTTGATATTTTCTGTAAATATTGAGCTCATACTGATTACTAAGTTTGGATTTTTTGACCTTCACCTCAATTATGTAATTTTTGTAAATAAACTTTAATGTTTTGCCATCGTGGTGCAGTGGGATAGCGTCTGAGTGTAGTTGTTACAGGTCGTGGGTTCGATTCCCAGCCGGAGGAATGATCATAGTAAATATTTTTTATTTTTCCGCTTTGAACAACTGACAGGGACAAACCGTGACTTTGAGGTCTGCCAATTAACGCGCGATGTGTGGAATTTCGGCAGAACGTCGAGAACGGAGTGTATTTACACTAAGCTCTCTCTCTAAGTATGCGATTAAAAACATATAACTGAAAAGAAAACAACCCTTGTATAAGATAAACAAATCTTATATTTTAAGTATTGATTTTTAAGTGCTTTTTAAAAGAGATTATAAAGTAGTTTTAAAAACTAATTATGATTTTATTTAATAGTGCATTTAGTATTAAAGCGATCGTAAAACTAAACGACCATTTGAATATCAAATCAGAATCAGTATGTATCTTAAGACAACTTAAAAGTAATCAATTTAATACTACAAATCTAAAACTTGAAACAAACATCAGTTATATTGAATATCATATTTTATTGTGAAAGTATTTTCTACTTCGACGAATAAATATTTATGTCAGTTTAGTTTGTTCTATTGCTTGTATAAATAGGCCATAGAAATATCTCTATGCATCTCCGGCATCGACATATGCCGAGATAAGAGGAGAGAACAAAGTGATACGACTCTTTGAAAATATGTTTCAATATTTATAGTAAATATTGATATTTAATTGCATATCTATAAACATTTTCAAGATGAATGTAGGGCCATCGTAATGCAACCGGATAAACTGGCTTGACTGCAATCCCGACGCTTGTCGGTTCGATTCCCACTCGAGGTAATGATTAAATTTAGCTTATTTAAATTATCTTCATTTTAGTGGAGCCAGTCGTGGCGCAGTGGCACAAGCGTGTGACTGTAAACGACTGGTTGTGGGTTCGATTCCCACTCGGGGAGAGGAAATACTTAATATTTCCTTCACTCTGCCGTCGAGGCAAAGCGTGGCCTTACGGGATACATTGCGAAGCTAAAAAATTTTTTTTTTAAAAAAACCAGCACTCGGAGGACAACACCTTACCTACTTATTTTCATAGAAATATAAATAATAATTTATACATTAAATCCATTTCGTGACGGTAAAAATAAAATTTTAAGCTCCCTTTTTCGTTCTTGAATATTAAATTCGCTAAAGTCACTAAACAGAATCCTTACAAATCGTAATGTACGCTTGAAAAATGTGCTCAGTTACGCCTGAAAGAAGTACAACATAAAAATAAAATACGAGTAAATGGGCCAGAAGTTATGTAAATTATTGTATAATTTTCTTTAAGAGACGTTTCATGTTAATGTTTTTTAAATGCATAATGTGTTGTGACATGAATAATATGCTCGACCATTTTTTTTAAAATAGCAAGTATTAGTATTGAAAAAGACATTTAAAATTCAAAACTCAATTTTCCTAAGTGTGGAATAACAATTTGAAAAATGGTTAAATGTATTAGTATGTTGAGGCCATCGTAGTGTAGAAGAACAGTCGACTGTAAATATTGTGGGTTCGATTTTGACTCGGGGGAACGATTATATTTAAGTTATTTTCATTTCTAGGCCTTAAACCTTATCGATTTTGACTGCAAAATGGATAACGGAGTGTCCTGACACTAGATTCTCTCTGGCTACTGACATCCTTCCTTTAATATACCTTAAAATAATTAATTATACACTCCTGCTTCTTTATTGTCATAATCATTATTATTACAGTATTGACGTTTCTAATTCTTTTTATATTGTTTTTCTTTCTTTTTTTTACGTCCTACTAATTTTTACATGTTGCATGTGTGTAGTTTGTTTTTTAGCTTCACGCTGTATCCCGCACACAGCAGTGTAGGCAGAGAGAACCTAGTGTTAAGACACTCCGTTCCTTACTTCGGAACTTACCGCCGCGGTTTGCCGGGACACCAAAGCGAAGAAAATTGAAATATTTCTCTACTTCGTCTACTCTTTGAGTGAGAATCGAACTCAACTAGTCGCTTTACAGTCACACCTTGTGCCACTGCGATACGACTTGTGGCGATCTCGCCCCCAAGTGGTGATTTGTTTATTTACATATAATTATTAAATTGCAATAATTTTCAGAGTTTTATTAATCTTTTATCGATTAATTATTTCAGTACACACATAAGAACATAGTACGTATAATCATAATATATAATTAAGTACAGATATTTATTATGCTAATTTCATTACGTCAATGTGTGACAATAACCATACAAGGAATCACTTGTGCAATTATTTATAGATTTAAAAATACATATGTATATGTAGGTAGTTTTATACAGTAATCGCAAGTTGTGAGTTCGTTTCAATTGAAGAAATGTTCTTTAAATTATTTTAATTCCTCTGCTTTGGTAAGGCAAAGCGCGGCGTTAAGTTACGCCATTCAACACATAATGTCTCCTATTCTGATAGAGAACGGAGAACAGTGTCTTGACATTGTAAATGAAAGTATGTATTCTTTGTAGCACATTTTCAACATTTTGAGTTATTTAAGTCATAACATCATGATTGTTAAAGGAAATCAGTGCTAGTCTAAATTGATATTTGATAAATCCAGCTTTTATAACACCATATGCATAACAAATTATTGTTATTATTTAATATGCCGCGTTGAAGTATACGGATATATTCTTTCATTAGGGTTTTTATAAATTTGTATTCTACCGAATGGCAAAAAAAACGAAGACGACGAGAGACTAAAGAGTATTGTTAATCTAAAGATAATCTTTTTCCATTTTCTGAGGAAAGCGGAGTATTTTGATAATTAGGAAAAAGTCCATTAATTAGTTATTGAGTAAAATAATAATTATTTAATAATATATTAAATTATTTAAAAATATCTATACAGATATTTATCATGTTGTATAATATAATATTTTATAAGCTACAAAATTGTTACAAGACTGCCAAGTAATAAAACTTGGTTGTAAGCAATAATCGCGTGTTATTCGTTTGTTCGCTATTTGAGTTAAATTGGTAAGAAAACAAATTTTCTTTTCTGTATTTTCTTGCCTCTAATAAGAAATGACAGCCTTATTTGTATCACATAAATCTGATTAAATTTAAAGTATAGAAAATTCGAATAACTTCTTTTTCAATTACATAAGTTGAGTGAGTTTTGAGTTCGATTACCAGTTGGGTTAATGATTTAAAATATTTATTTATATCTGGTATCCTATCTAATAAGACTAAACGCAGCTTGAGTACCGAAAGTCGACGTGCAATCTACGTTTGAAAGTGGAAAATGACTATAGGGCAAAGCGCGGCGTTGTGTACCGGAACCTAATGTCTAATTCCGGCACAAAGTGGATATTAGAATATCTTGACACTACGCTGTCTTCTCTCTGTTCTGGTGGAAAAAGGCGTGAAGATTTTCAAAATATAATATTGAATTTAAGATTACATTTTTACCGCCATTGACTTTGACCCAAAACATTTTATGACACACTTTGAGGTTACATCTACCTGGATTTTATAGTTCATTATCAATTGAAATTAAAGAACACGAGTTCAAGGTATAAGCTATTAAAAACACACCTTTTAAATAAAATGAAACTAAAGTAGGCCCATTACAGAAGTAATTAACGATATCGATAAAATGCACGCGATTATTATGAGCACAAATACTTCTGGGATTAATAAATGCTTGAAGTATAGGCGATTTTCAATAGTTAGTAATATTATAATTATTATGAAGGAAATCATTCATCAATAAACTCTCTTTCTATAGAAAATTAGAGCAAAATATTTTTTTATATTTAAGGCCATTTAATTTAATTTATTTCGATTCGATTCCTTTTCCGAAGAAAGAATATATGTAAATTATTTTCATTTCTCCGCTCTCCGTGAATAAGGTAAAGCGCGGCGTTGAGCACCACCATTTAACACGTAGTATGTCGGACTTAGGCGGAAAATGGAGAACGGAGTGTCTAACCACTAAGTTCCCTGTATGATAATAGTTATTTAACCTCCTGCCTATTAAGATTGTATAGTTACACACTTACCATCTCCTTTTCGAGAACTCAATATAAAGAATCTTCAGACGTATCAATGCAAAAATTAATTAATGACATCATGTTTATAATATCCATAAAGCCCATACCGATCCCGATAAGGTCGACAGTTGAATGGACAAAAGACGAATGTGCCACATAAATGGTAGGAACATATGGCGCGCCGTTCACCTTAACCTTCACAGTTTTATCATATTTGATTAGTCCCGACCCTTGGCCTTGTTTGTTTACAATTTTCCTGCTGTTTGTAATCTGTGTTACATTTTAAGCTTTGCTTTTTTAATTTGAAAAGAGAGAAAATTAATAAAGACAAATTAGATATTAAAATTGAGGTCATCGCGGTACAGTAGACGTTTGATTGTAATGGTGGTGGATTCGAAAGAATTTTATTTTTAAAAAGTGAAATTTTCAATATTTAAAATTTTCCAGTCTAGTGAATAAGACAAAACGCGGTGTTGAGTTCCGTCACCCATAATACGCACCGTCACATAATCTCTCGGATTTGGGCAGAATGTGGAAAATGGAGTGTCTAGTTTTTTCCTGTCCACCCTGCGTGAAGCTACAAAAATATATTAAAAATTCTGTGTAACATTTTAAATTTATTTGAACCTGCACCTCTTAGATAGTTCTAAGTACATAACATAGTTAATCCTTTGCTTATATTTTTTTATATATATGGTTCTACCCACATATTGAAATTTAGCATTACAATTTTATTAAAACATCAGCAACTGACTTTCTAGTTCCTAACTTTCGAATGTTGTAATTAGGTTGGCTAATGGCTGACCAGTATCGGTCTGGCAGGTTTATCAGTTATACTTAACGTCGCTAGGCGAGCATCGGTTTAGATTTAAACTAAATTCCCGGTACAGATGATTTCTAACTTTTACTTAGTACCTAACTGCACTTAGGTATTTTAAATGGAGTTGGGTAAAACTTGCAACTTTGTCATAGTTAACTTTCCTTGATACTTGCTCTTGGTATCTATACTTAAAATAAAAAGATATATAAGAAAAAAATATTGTTGGGGACATTTATCAATGTAATGGAACAAAAAACAGTAATTTTCCAATTTGTTTTCTGTTTGTCTGTGCGTTTGTGTTCACAGTAATCTCTGGAACAGTTTAACCGGCTTAAATGCAGTTTTGGTAAACTTCCAACTGTTTAGTAACATTTAATATGTATTTTATTCCGAACGGTTCTTAAAAAAAACTTTTTTACTTTTAAAAATATCTTAAAAGCATAAGCGCATATTTTAAATCTAGCAATTTCCTAGTTCTTGCAAATTCGTCACACCGAACGTTAAAAGAATGCTTAACGAATATCGTTATCAGATTTTCTCATAATCGACTGCACGTGCTACTCATAACGTCAGTAAAGGAGTTAGAGTTGTAAGCAAAACTTAAAGTAAAAATTATGCATAAATTGTATGCGGTAACATTTGCATATGCAATAGCTTAGAGACTAATTAAAACAAGGCTGTCTTCTATATTATGATTATTTGAAGGCTTTATTTTCATTTCCTGTTTTTTTTTAATTGCAATTAAAAATTATATATTTTTACAATAATTATAATTTTTTTTTTGAGCACAGTGTCTGTCTGTATACGCGTTGGTTGTGGGTTCGATACCTTAAAAGGAGATTAAGGGCCCTTGTCGTGGCGCTGTGGCACAAGCGAGAACCCACTCGAGAAGTGGAAATATTTATTATTTCCATATTCGTTCTGGTGTCGAGGTAAAGCCCACTTAACATGCAATGCCTCCGAAATCGGCGGAAAGTGGGGAACGGAGTGTCTTAACACTAGGTTCCCTCTGCCTACTTTGCTATGTGCAGGATACAGCGTGAAATTATAAAAAAAAAAAAGATAAAATTAGTTTATAAAGCTAGAAAAAAAACTAGATAATATATAAAAGAATGAATGAAGTTATAATTATGAAAAGCACTTGTCGTTCCGTTTAAAAATATATAGTACGTACCCTTGTGTTGAATTGAGTCATAAAATCATTTCCTTTTATGTCGGTAATCTCCTATGATGGCTTGATATAAGTCTTCTTTATACTACATTAGTCATCCACTTTGTACAAGTTACTTATGTAGAACAAAAAATTGTATCGCGTCTAGAATAACCACTTAATCGGTGTCACGTTTATTTTAATACGTCACGATTTGTTATTTTTTTTAATTTTTACGTTTTAAAATTACTTAATGCTTTTAAATGGTAGCTCTTATCAGCAATTAGCTGTTACTTTGACGGGTAGAAATGAAATTACTTTTTTTTTTAAAAAAGTTACTAGAACATTACGGCAGAGCAATTAAGCTTCTGAAATAATATAGGCATTTTAATTTTTTATTGTTCTTGTAGTTCTTATTGAAGTACAGATAAAATATCATTTACATATTCAACATTAGGAAAATATTTAATATCTAAGATGCTTATTGCGACCATCGTGAAGCAGTAGGATACCATGTGACTGTAGACGTAATAGTTTAGGTTCGATTTCCACTATTTAAATTATTTCCATTTCCCCGGTCTGGTAAGACAAAGCGCGGCGTTGAGATCTGTTATTCAACACAATGTTTTGAACACTGGCCGAAAGAGGTCCAACAATTGGTTAAGCGTGAAATTAAATATAAGATGCTCATTATTCAATTACTATTTATAGTATTGTTTTTACGAATTATTTCTATACCAGCCTATGTTTATATCTGGCTTCCAACTATTTTAATTCCGAATTACATCCAAATTAGGCCGGTAGATTAGCCGTGAAAGTGTAACAAACAGATTGACGGGCAGACAGACAGACTTTCGCATTCACAATATTAATATAGGTTCTTAGTAAGACTTAACTTTTTTAGTAATAAAAAAACTTTTATAAGTACAACTTAGTACCAAACTGTATAAACATTCCTAAAAAGAGGTTCTCCGATCGTCCCACACAATCTGTCTGACATCACTCATCCTACGGACCGTTAGCGACCTTCAAAACATAAGCTAATCGTGATATACACTTACCGTGTAGGCGATAAGTTTAATTGCGTTTATATATCTTATGTAAAATACTGTATTATAATTCTCAAATTGAAAGAAACTAAAAAAATGTTGCATTTAATAGAAACAGGGCCATAATGGATAAAACAACAAATGTATATTAGGCAGTCTGATAACTAAGTAGCCATCTCTTCTAGACTACCTTTTAGGACATTTAATTTAAAAAAATAAGATTAAAGCTTTCTTTTACGCTATTAGTCACGCTATTTTTCCTACAGTGTGATGTACAAAAGAACCTAGTTTTGAAACACTCCGTTCTCCATATATCGCCCGAACCTTGGACATTATTTGTTCAGTGGTGGACTTCGTTAATAGTTAATTAATAATAAAATTGAACCCATATCGTCTTAAAATTGTTAAAAATAATAAATAATTTGTTTATTTAAGTATTTTTAAAAAAGCCTTTACCTCTCAACCAAAAACAGTTAAAATAAATGTGAGATATCAAAACGAAACCACAATACGCAGATAAATCAGCAAAACAAGTAAAAGTATGATACAATAGTAAATTTCAAAGTTAGAAGTTTTCACAATAGTGAAAGTCGTCAAGTGACTGCAGTGACTGTAATAGAGGAGTAGACCACAAAGGTATTAAGTTCCCTCACACGACAATGTCCCAGTAAACCATCACAAAGAACGGTTACGCTACCTTTAAATTGTACTTATATGTATGTATGTAGGAAAACCAGTCAAGTTTTAAACAAAAATATGTTAAGATTTTTTTTTTAATATATTGGATTTGGACTAAAATGTTTTTGATGTGTCCTTTCTTCTTTTAACACATAAAATCGTTAATATTGACTTTTTTAAATTTATTATAATGATTATCGATGTTATTTTTATTTTGCTTCATGCACCCCGCACAGCAGGGTAGGCAGAGGGAACCTAGTGTTAAGACACTCCGTTCCCATTTTTATTTTGGCTTTCAACAATTATATTTGTGACATTCTTTCTTTTGTTCTCTTTTAAGAAATAAAAAGTTAAGCAAAAGATTTTTTTTTATTAAATCATAAATACAATATTAATATCTTTATAGCTCATAAAACCTTTTTAGTTAGAACTTTTACATTTTTTAAAGTGTTACAGCGAAAGGAATCTTTTATAAAAGTTTGTAATTATATTTATTAAGACCACAAGTATTTTTTTTTAATTTGAAAAGAAAACATATATAATCCCTTTAAGTTATATATATTTATTTTTTTTTTAGCTTCACGCTGTATCCCGCACACAGCAGGGTAGGCAGAGGAAACCTAGTGTTAAGACACTCCGTTCCCCACTTTCCGAATTCGGAGGCATTGCGTGTTAAGTGGTGGAACATAACGCCGCGCTTTGCCTCATCACCAGAGCGAAGAAAATGGAAATATTCCACTCCTCGAGTGGAAATCGAACCCACAACCAGTCGTTTACAGTCACACGCTTGTGCCACTGGGCCACGACTGGCCCCTTATTTAATTACTTTGTGATATCCTTAACACAATCTTGTAAATATGCTAATATTGGTAGAACTAGGTTATTACATCTGTTGATACCTTGTAAGGAATGTCGTGTAATTCATTTCCACTTTAAGAAATTATACGCTGCAAATATAACTTATTTAACGCGAAGCTCAAACCTTGTTTTAACTTAAGTATTTATTAAACCTTTTATAAATCTTTCAGTGCTTTTATGTTAGTAAAAACTTTTTTATGAGTAAAATATTTGATATAAATTTGGTTAAATATACTAATAATATTAATTGTAGGTATATCGTACACCGAAAGAACCTATAAAATATAATAAAAATATGTACATCCGTACCAAAACGCGGTCTTATCGTAAGCGATAAGACTATTTAAGAATAGCGATCTCTGCAGGGCATTCTTTAGGCATAGGAAATAGGAAATTAAGATTGGAATGTGATAGTAGGTAGATATTTAACAATTTAAAAAAACAATTTTGTTCCGCCTACAGTTCGTTGATAACAAGACATTTCGTTGTCCAGGGCTTAACTTCGAAATCCGAATACGGGGCATATTAAGTGACGGAACTTAACACCGAGCTTAACCTTAAGGCCGTAGAAATTCACACTTCGAATGCATGATTATACTTAAATTGTTTTCAATTTAAATATAGGCTTAAAAATAAATATGAAGCTATAAAAATATACATATAGTACAAAAATACTATTAGTTACATTATGATAAGATACAATAAGATATAGAACTATTAACAGAAAAAATTCAAATATTTGCATTTTTTAGCTCTGTGCTCTGTCTCAAAGTAAACAAATTCCAAAAATACTAAAAACTAAATAAATGTTATTTCAAGTTATTTTCTTTGACGTAACGTTAAACATCTAAGTATAGAGCAAAATGAGTCTTTAATTTTGCATGTAAACACAATTTGCGCCATATTAACCGAGCAAATATGCCTATAATACTATACGTGGTGGACAAACGAAGGTAAGCTCAATAAAGCTGAGTTATTAAGCGTAGGTGCGTAGTGGACATTGCGTATTTGCAAACCAAATATCTAGACTGACGATATTGTCTTGACTTTTATGGGACAAGGACATACCTGTATAGGAAGCTTTCAATAACAACTTAATTTATTATGGCTATGAAAAAGCTTTTTGTGGAATAAATAGTGACTATTGTCACACATTTTTGATCATACTTTACAACATTTGTAAGTGTTATTCCACATTTAGGAAAATTGAAAAATACATTTAGGAAGCATATAAAAATTCTACCGAGATGCTAACAATAACAATAAATTATAATAAAGCGTGTAAGAATTTCGACGCAGCTGGCAGTAGAACGCATGGCTCAGCGGTGAGAGCGCCTGGACGGTATTCAGGAGGCGCGGGTTCTAATCCCGCTGCGTTCAAATTTTTATACACTTTCTAAATGACTTTTTCAATTTTTGATCAAGTTTATAATGAATTATGAAGTTTTCTTGTATTTTTAGTGCAGCTTTTTAGCTTATAGCAAGATAAAACCTAGTTGACACTCCACTTTTCACCAGAAATCGAGACATTGCGTGTTGAGTGGCGGAACTCAACGCTGCGCTTTGTCTTAGAGACAAAACGCTTTGTCTTTGTATCAGAGAGGAACGATGAAAATAATATACAAACATTCCCCGAAGTGGGAATTGAACCCACAACAATGGCGCTTACAGACGCTGTTTGAATGTGTAGTTACTTCTTTATATACTTTGAAATTTATAAAATTTTGTTATATACAAAATTTAAATATACAAAAATGTTATCTCCCATCTAAATTCTGAAGAAATCCGCAAAAGAATGCAAATTTTAATCAAACACCGGGCAAGATAGGAATACGTAACAAGTCAATATTCAAAGCAAAGGTCTGCGAATTCAAATGTCCCGAATGTATCGATATCGTGAACAAAACAAAATCGATATTGTCACGCGACGCCATCTTCTAGCCTTGCAACTTCCTAATCTATGAATTAACGCTTCTAATGGCACTATATTGTGATACTTTTTTAACAAAGATTATTTTATTTTTTTATTTATTTATCAAAAGTTCTGGGTGCAGCACAAAGTATGACTGTAAAGCGACTGGTTGTGGGTTCGATTGCCACTCGAGGAGTGGATATATATAATATTTCCATTTTCTTCGTTCTGGTGTCGAGGCAAAGCGCGGCGTTAAGTTCCGCCACTTAACACGCAATGCCTCCGATTCGGCGGAAAGTGGGAAACGGAGTGTCTTAACACTAGGTTCTCTCCGCCTACCCTGCTGTATGCGGGATAGAGCGTGAAGCTAAAAAAATTATAATATCGTAAATCTTTAATATATGTTTTTGTATTATATTATTTTTTCCTTTACGCTTCATCGTAATTTCGAAAATAATTAGAGAGAACCTCACTTAGGTTCTCTCTCTCAAGACTCTCCGTTCATTGTTTTTCGTCTAAATTCGAGACGTCGATACCGAGTGGTGGAACTTAACGCTGCTTGTTTTACCAATAATTATATTATTTGTATATTAATGTATTTATTAATATTCATCATCATCATCATTGTAGTGTCTAACATATATGTCATTTAATATGTAATTTATATATAAATATTAAATATATTCAAGACACAAGGAAAGTCATAGATCACCCAAGTTTCACTAATCTGCGAAGTTCGGCTATTAAACTCAAATCTACGATCGAAACTATAAAGTCGATGAACCTTGTTAAAAGTTTTATAACTTCGTGATACTATTACGATATAATTGTGCGACGTAAAATCGATTTTTATTATTCATTTTATTTGAAATGGGTTATAGATATTTATTCATTGTACGCTGCAGAAAGTAATGGTATCTTAGGAAGAAAAATTACGGTTATTTTAAGTAAAAATAAAAATTTTTTTTAGATAAATCGACTAAGTCTTCTTTAGTTATATATAGATAAGTAAAAACCAAAGTAATAAAATGAAATCTCGTGGAAGATGAAAACTTATAATTGTCTCAGTACGCTGCCTCAACTAGTGTCCTATAAAGATATTACATGCTTTACTTAAAAAATTGAGGCGATCATGGGTTTGAATCGTACTCAGATGAATGATGATAATTAAAATATTTTCATTTTTAGGGGCCACTCGTGGCGCAGTGGCACGAAGTGTGACTGTAAAGCGGCTGGTTGTAGGTTCGATTCCCACTTGAGGAGTAGAAATAATTATTATTTCCATTTTCTTCGCTCTGGTGTCAAGGCAAAGCGCGGCGTTAAGTTCCGCCACTTAACACGCAAATGGGGAACGGAGTGTCTTAACACTAGGTTCCCTCTGTTTACACTGCTGTGTGCGGGATACAGCGTGAAGCTAAACAAAAACATTTTTCCGCTCTAGAAAAACCAACCGCAGCGTTGGGTTCCGACACTTAACACATTGTCATGGTTTCTAAAGTTTTGATAAATTTACTATCCTGCTGTGCGGGAAAAGGCGTGAACGCTTCAAATACGCTTCAAAATCCAGTGGCCATCACAAATCCAATTAATTATGAAAATGTGGACAGATTTATTTAAATTTTATTCTATTATTTAGAATAACACCCATAATTTTATGTAAATTGCTTGTAAAAATAGCATATTACTACATTAAGTTGTAAACCTTGCTGTCAATATATGTTAAATATTTTACATTTCTAATTTATTCTATTAATTGTGATTTATATGAATTTCTACTATTAATCATTGATCTGAATCCCCATTCGGAGGAATAATTATACTTTAACTGTTTATTTCTCCTGTCTGGTAAGACACAGCGCGGCGTTAAGTTCCACCACTTAATATGCATTTCATAATTCTTGGATTCTGACGAAAATGGACAACAGAATCTTTATACTAAGTTCTTTTTGCGTAATATTCAGGATAGCTGTGTGAAGCTAAAAAAACAAAATTATAAATTCTTGTCCATCTTATATAGTACATTAAACAGTACATTAAATTGGACAGTAAACAGGTCTAAAGACGATGATTTGAGGGTTCAAATTTAATCAGAGAAAGTTATATCTTTAATATTATTCTACTCTCGATCTGATTAAAGAAGGCATCGAAATCCGCCATTCACACGCGAAATTAAAAAATATAATTAGAGAATTGATTATATCGAGTGATTTATCCAATCGATTGAATGACTTATCAGTAAGTCTCGTTGTCCACAATAGCCAAAAAAATGTAAAATTAGAATAAATAATCAAAATATATATCAACATATGTAGTAGATACCTATCTACGAAATATATTATTTTTAAAGTATAAAATAACGGCTTTGCAAAATACTATAAATCTTCACTTTCGTAACGGTGTAGCACGATAATAATCTATATTATATAGTAAGTAAGTTGTGGGTAGTTCGATGAACCTTGAAAGCTGCACATTCGCGTGCATCGCCCAAATATCCTGGCCAATACCATCGCTTTTCAAGGACGTCTATATAACTCCGCTATCACGCGACCAATGCAATTTACGATTCAAAACACATCACGCAAATCAGAATATATACAAGAATATCAGCTTGTCGTAGAACATATTGTATTAGTTAGAACAAAAACAATTTTGTGAATCTATACATCTATATAAATAAATAAAATTGAAGTGTCTGTTTGTACAATAATATTAAAATAACCGCTTTAGTTAAATGCATTGTGGGTACATATAAATGAACATTTATTTACAAATTTTGTCTGTGTGTTTGTTTCGGCTCATTTTTGTAACGGCTTGTCCAATATTGACGGGACTATCGCTATGAGATAGCTAATGTAATAAGGAGTAACCTCGGTTACTTTGGTTTTAGAATTATAACTTTTTTGTTAAATTCCACACGCCCTAAGTCACGAACACAGCTAGGTTTAGGACTGCCTTATTAAGACATCCTTATGAATTTCATAGCCTTTTCTCTATGATTAAACTAACGATGATCTCTTTACTATGCAAAAAGGCTATTAGTATAACATTTTTTTGTATTTTATAAAAAAACATCAGACAGTTCATTGTTCTTATCAATGTATTTTTTGTGTATATGTAATTTTATGTGATTCTTTGTGTATAGTTTATGTGAATACAAAAATATATATACATGTATTCCCCTTGGTGAGAATCGAATTTATAACAATCGATTTGCCTGCGATCTGACTTTTCCCGTCTGCACTATAGTTGCGCTATCTCTTATAACAATCTAAAATCATCACTTAATTGACTAACATTAAAATAAGAATAACAACACTTAATATAGTTTTTTGTAACTTAACTAGTTTATTATTTCAATAAATCAAAACCACACCCACAGAAGTAATGGGCAATATTCTTTAAGAATCACGTCATCACTAAAGTTAAAGTGACTCTATACCTACGTAAAAACTTTTAATAAGCACACGAAATTTCGAAGAATACAACGGCACTGATGGATATATAATATAAAATATATAAATAATATAAAAGTTAATACAACCGATAGAAGAAATGGGTCGAGCGAAATTACTTTTGCCACTAAATAATTAAAAATATAGTATAATTTAATATATACAGTATTCAGAGTGTAAATTCATATAAACTACTTTAATATGATATATAATTAAAGTACTTTTTTCTTTTTTTCTACTGCTTTATAATTTTCCCCTCATTGGTAATTATAGGTCAAGACACTCCGTTTACTATTTTTCGCCCGAATTAACATTTAAGTAGCAGATCATAACGCTGCGCTTTGTCTTCTTCTCATAAGCGGAGAAATGAAAACTATTAAATTAAAAGCAAGTTAAAGAATTAAAAAATTGTTTTGATAGACTTAAGTAGATGTAATAGGACGACATGTTACTGTTTTTGTGATAAGTCCTTAAATAAAGATTTAAAAAAAATCATTTCTTCGAGTCAAGATCGAACCTAACAAAACAATTATGTACAGTCAGACACTGTCCAACTTTGTCACAATGGCACACATTTTTTTTAATTTTAAATGTTTTACTTAAACAACCTCTCGTGATAGTCTATTGAATTAAAAAAAAAAACGTTTCTCCGAGTCAGAATCGAACCTAAAATTACAGTCAGGCACTGTCCCACTCTGTCACGATGGCACATATTTTTTTTTTAATTTTAAATATTTCACTTAAGCAACTTCTCTTGACAGTCTATTGAATTTTTAAATTAAAAAAAACATCCTTTTATAAGCGGCAAAGCGGTTGACAGGAACGCACCTTGCGTTTCTGCGAACTCGAGACGCCAGGTTGTTCCAATCGCGTTTATAATTAAGTTTTTGCAAACAACAACGGCCTGGTTTAAACTTAAAATTGACTACCGTTCGTAAAATGTTTTTATAAAGTTAACTATACCATACTTCGTGCTATATTATATTTGCTTACATAGACTTTTATAATATGAGTTTTATTTAGTAATTTAGAAAAAATACTAGGAAGTAGATTTGTGTCACAGTTTATTATTGTAACTATGCATCATTTTTTTCGATCTGGCGAACAAAACAAAGTACAGGTGTGAAATCAGCCCAACACACAATATGTTGAATTTTATGTGGAAATGGGAGAAAGTGTTTTGACTGTGTGTACTATTTAATTACTTAAAAAGTAAGCAGCAGTAAAAAATAGGTTTCTTCTTCATTATCGGCTCATTTTGTAAGGAAGAAACGATTTCAAATACAAAAATGCGCTTTGTGGAAATCAAACTCAAAACCATTGTTAACACACAACTTAAGAAAGTTTTGTACTACCGCTACGATTAAGTCTAATTCAATATGGTTTTATAATAATATTAATAAATTTAATTTCTTGTACACAGGAACCAAGAAAATGGAGTACAAGGCAAGACAATGGCATGAGAAGTGCTTCTGCTGTGTCGTTTGCAAGAACCCTATCGGCACTAAGAGCTTCATCCCGCGCGAGCAGGAAATCTACTGCGCCGGCTGTTACGAAGACAAGTTCGCCACTCGCTGCGTGAAGTGTAACAAGGTAATGTCATACTTTAGCTTTTTTTATTGCTTCATGCCTTTTCCTAGCATAAACAGGGTAAGCAGAGAAAACCTAGTTTTAAGACTCTTTTCTCCGTTTTTAGTATAACATGGAGACTTGAATGGATGTTGAATTGCGGATTTCAACATCGCGTTCTGTCCCGTAACCAGAGCAAAAAAATGGAAATAAATATAACATGATCATATCCCAGAATGGAAATTGAACCCACAACTATCATATTTACACTGTCATTCATTAGTTTATGATAGATAACATAAAATTTACATCCTATACGTAAAACGACTATTACTCTGGTTAAATTTCAATGCGAGTCACTAAGACTTTTTGTTGTTACTCTATAGTAACAACAAAAAGTAACCAGTTTGTCAATGAACGATAGTTATTGCGCCTTTTTTTTTTTTTATTTTTTTTTTAGCTTCACGCTGTATCCCGCACACAGCAGGGTAGGCAGAGGGAACCTAGTGTTAAGACAATCCGTTCCCCACTTTCTGTCGAATTCGAAGGCATTGCGTGTTAAGTGGCGGAACTTAACGCCGCGCTTTACCTCGACGCCAGAGCGAAGGAAATGGAAATATTAAATATTTTCACTCCTCGAGTGGGAATCGAACCCACAACCAGTCTACAGTCACACGCCTATTTTAGTTAGCAAAATTAATTAGTCGTTAGTTGGAAAATTAAGTTTCAGTATTTGTTCTTTTAGAACCTAAATTAATATAGAATAAATACGTGTAATTTGACATAACATTGTAGTAACAGGCCTTTGGACCTTTTTTCCACTATCGAATAATATAATATATTTTTTTATTTTTTTTTTTTGTGATGTGTAGTGGAAGCAATATGTACTTTTGTTTTTTTTACTTTTGTAGCGATGATAACGCTCACACAGTCATTAGGTACTTTTAAAGCTAACTTGTAATTTCTCATAAAGTGAAATGTAAATTTCTTTTGAGAAAATAAATTCTTTAACCATAATATTATCTATCATCCATCCAAATGTCTTATCATGTCTATTTACCCACCCACACTCAGATCATCACCCAAGGCGGTGTAACATACAAGAACGAGCCGTGGCACCGCGAGTGCTTCACGTGCACCAACTGCGACATGTCGCTGGCGGGGCAGCGCTTCACGTCGCGCGACGAGCGGCCGTACTGCGCGGACTGCTTCGGCGAGCTGTTCGCGAAACGGTGCACTTCTTGCACTAAGCCTATTACTGGTGAGTTGTGTGTTTTAAATGTGTAGCTTTTATAATTTTTGTAGGGCGAGAGAGGAGCTTGTGTTAAGGTATTCCGTTTTCTTCATTGCGTGCAAAATTAGATTTTTATTAATGTAGGAAAAATCATAAATCCAAATGGAATCGAATCCACGCCTTAACATCTCTGTAGAGGTTTTTACAAAATACTATTAATTAAATGTATAAAAACTCCCAAACTATAAAACATATCAAAACAAGGTTCAGAATTGGAAAGAATGGGAAAAATTAGATGTTTATACCCCCAGAAACGGCAGATGTCGAGAGGGTATAATTTAATGTCGACTATTTTTGTAATCAATAAGTCGTGGAAAAAAGGGGATACTTAAAAAAGCAGCTTCACTCTTTTTCTGGCATAGCGGCGTAGTTTTAAAAGACTTGTTGAATGGCGGAACTCAACTACGCGCTTTATCTTAAGAATCAGAACGAAGAAATAAAAAAATACGTACACATATGAGTGGCGGAACTTAATGTCTCTGGTACCAGAGTCAAGAAACGAAAATTTAAACGAAAATTTAGCCATTTCATGTGTTAATCGAACCCATAACAATCGCTACAATCGGCCGCTATCCCACTGCGCCACGATGGCTTCAATATTTATAATATAATAAAAATAATATTTTTTTATAAAATTTCCAGGCATAGGCGGCACTCGCTTCATCTCGTTCGAGGACCGCCACTGGCACAACGACTGCTTCATCTGCGCACAATGTCGCACCTCATTGGTCGGCAAAGGGTTCATAACCGACGCGCAAGACATCATCTGCCCGGAGTGCGCCAAGCAGAAACTCATGTAAATACACACAAATACACATACACACAAATATATGTACACATAAATACATTTACACATAAATAAAAATACACATTACACAAATATAGGCCTGCTCTCTCGCATTTTCTAATTTGATCTTACAGTATATGTATGTTTGTCACTAAAATCGATTTTTTTGTATAAATAAAAAATCGATAACGATTTATTAAAGAATCGAGAAAATTCGAATTATAATGATAAAGTTTAGTTTCGACTTTAAATCTGTCAAATGTAACGCTTTGCTTGTCTGACTAAACTAATGTGTTGCCAGGTTATGAGATTTAGGAATTAATTAGGGTAAAATAAATTATAATAAATAATAACTTCTAATCAATATTTTCAGAAGTTAATTATTAAAACTGTTCTCGTTTTATTACAAAAACGTTAGAACGAAAAGAGAAATATTATTTTATAAAACCTGGCAACACTAAAAGTGACTAAAAACATGTTACTAAAACATATTTTGTACTGTGCAGCGACAAAACAATCATACCTTTAGTCGCAAACGCGAGAGACTGGTGCAATTTACGTCGAATATCCAACGACGAACCGACGAAACCGACGAAAATCAACGTCTAAACAAAAAAAAATGATTCGTCGATATTTTTTATACGAAAACAATGGGAAAAAATCACAAAAAAAAACATATATTTATAATATAATTATTGTGAATGCACAAATATTTAATTTCGCTTCTCTTTATATTACATTATATTATTAAAATATTTAAGGTGTTTATATATTTTGTTTTACTAATTACAGTGTCGATATTATTAATTATTATCAATGTATATTGAAATGCCAATGAGTTCTATGTAAAGTGGTATAAGAACAAAAATAAAAAAAATATAGGAATTATTTAAAATTTCCTAATATTTGACATTTTATAATTATTCAAAGTAAAAATGATTAAAATTTCATTATAAGCAATATATTATATAATCATTTTCTTTTAAATAATAATAAAAAAAACAATCTTAGGAACTTTGAAATATCTTTTTTATTTTTTTTTTGTACTTATTCTAATCTAAATAGGACTTATTGTTTTAATATATAATATTTTAAATTATATATATAGTAACTATTTTGTACGCTAATCGTTTTGTTTCGCTTTGGCCGTCGTCTCTATACGTTGTGAGTACGACCGAGTGCAATTCACATGATGCCTTAATATTTATCTAAGTCAATTTAATATTTTACGTTGTAATGACAACTTGTGTCATTGTGTCATGACATCAGTGGCATGTGTCATTATGTCATGACATCCTGGTGATATGGTGTCATTATGTCATGACATCACAGTGTTATGGAGTCATAATTTCATGACAACTGTGTGTTGTGTCATAATGTCATAACATCACGGTGTTATGGTGTTATAATATCATGACATCACGGTGTTATGGTGTTATAATGTCATGACATCACGGTGTTATGTCGTTATAATATTATGACATTATGGCGTCATGACAGCCATACACCAGGTGTTGCCAGCTTCTTATATAAGTGCTTGCATTAAACCACGTAACATAGATTAAGTAAGAAATTATATTATATCGAGGAGTGTATGTTTATACATTACTATTATTATATTATTTAAGTATTTATTTCGAAGACCGTCATATTATAACGTTTGAACACGTCAGTGTTGCCATATTTATCGGTCGTTAGCTTCCTAACCCTATTGTTAAGTGACATAGAGTCATCTAGTTTTTACTAATGAATAATTAAAAAAAAATGAATATTTTTGTTCTCTAACGGGAGCCAATCGTTACAATATTGTAATTGAATGTCTATTTTTAAATAATGAATACTATTTTTTTAGTGTAGACTCGTATTTTAAGAATAACACCTGTGTTTTGAATTTTGACGTCGAAAGACTACGTTTGGGGAACATTTTGTAAGGGTAATCGTTAAGGGTTAAATTATTGAATTGTTGATAAAAAAGATTAATTATTTATAATTAATATATATATACAATTTGAAATTGCTTAGCTGTGTGATCTGATTTAATCTAATACGTCATGTATCTCCATCTCCATAGATTGTATAAACTATAAAACTGAATTAAATGATCGAAATAACGTTATCGTTTGTTTTTATTTTGTATTACCTTGTGTGACTTATTTATAAGTTTTTTTTTCTAAATGGCAATAAAATGGATGTAAGGTACTACTAAAAGAAATTATAATTCATGTGGTTTTAGGCTTTTTGCCGAATATTAGATAGAAATAACAGAACGGAACAGGTGGGGAACGGAGTGTCTTAACACAAAAAAAAAGAAAAAAAAAGAAAAGAGAAATATGCCTGTAAGATATCACTTGTAGTGATAAGGCCGCCATTGCACATAACATTTACGATTGTTCTCTTATGTACTCCTGCAAGCTTTTGTGTGCAATAAAGTATTTATTATTATTATTATAACCTTATTGTGAAGATACTCCGTTCTCCATTTTTTGTCCGTATTTGAGACATTACATGATAAATGACAACTCACAGCTGCGCTTTATCTTAGCACAACATAGAAAATAATATCATTTAAAACATTTTTATATCAGAGAACGAAGTGTCTTGACATAAGGTTCCCTCTGACTACGCGGGGAAAAATTAAATATTATCTTAACCTAAACGCAATAAACAACCTAAAGACATTAAAAAACACAATCATGAGTTTTACATGATTTATTGCTATTTTATTAAGTAAATAAATATGAAAATTGCGCATCTTATCAAAGCTATCCTAATATTACTTTTAATAATTTAAAGTATTATTCACATACTAAAGAACATTTTTAGAAAAAGTATAAAATTTTGAATGCAGCGGGACTCGAACCCGCGCCTCTTGAAAACCTTTCAAGTGCTCTGATTGCTGAACATTGCGTTGTGTGATTTTCTAAAAAATGAATATAATAATAATATTAGACTAGATATTAAAAGTACTTTAGTGTTATTTTAAATATAACGTATTTCTAACTATCTATCTATTACATAGAATTTTCACACAATTCCTATCAAAGAAATTATGAATATCAAGTTAATATGTAAAAAAAATTCGAAAAAATTATGTTATATAAAGAAATACTTTTGTATTGAATACAAAATTATTATCGTCTTTATAAAATATGACTACTGACGATATTACTTTTGGCTTCGGTTCCCATACGTATGAATGGGAACCGAAGCCAAAAGCAATATCGTCAGTTATATAAATGATTTACAATTTCTACTTAGATAACATAAAGCATTTCGTTTCGTCAAACTACGAGCAAAGCCTGATTTTGGGCGGAACGACGAACGAAGGCAAGAACTCTCTGGACTACCCTGCTATAGTAGGGGAAATATAAAGTGGAAAGTGGAGAACGGAGTGTCTTAACACTAGGTTTTCTCTGCCTACCTCGCTGTGTGCAGGATACAGCGTGAAGCTAAAAGAAAAAAGAAAAGAAACAACCTCTTACACCAAACACATATACAGTCGCCGTTCCGTCGCAGGTAAAAAGAAAACAAAGTGGAAAAAAATTTAAATGCATTGGCGCCCCCAAATAGCGACTCAGAATCAAATCCTGTTTTGTTTAAAAAATTGTTTATTAATTTGTATTAATTACTATACTAAATCAAATTAAAATTAAATAGCTTCACGCTATATCCCGCACACAGCAGGGTAGGCAGAGGGAACCTAGTGTTAAGACACTCCGTTCCCCACTTTCGGCCGAATTCGGAGGCTTGCGTCTTAAGTGGCGGAACTTAACGCCGCGCTTTACCTCGACACCAGAGCGAAGAAAATGGAAATATCCACTCCTCGAGTGGGAATCGAATCCACAACCAGTCGTTTACAGTCACACTCTTGTGCCACTGGGCCGCGACTGGCCACAATACGTACAATAATTACTATACGTACAATGTATTACCTAAGTATTTACTTATTTGGTACAATATTTGCGAAGTCAAAATTATTTAGATTGGCATAATCTAAAAGAATGTCAAACTATAAGAAAACGCTTTCTTACTTCTTTTAAAGTGTTTATGAATAATTTAATAATACAAAGATGTTACAGTTAATGTACTTATTCAAAGATTCATAGTTGTTAATATTTAATCACAATAATACTTCATTAATATATTTTTTTTTTAAATTTTAAACATTTTGAATTTGATTGATTACATATTAAGAGTATATCAATCAGGCGTGAGCAACCCGCGGTCCACTTAATAATTTAATGCAGTCCGTAAAGTATTTATATTACAAGTATTTATATTATCTACTTCTTTTTAATTATTATTATAGTGTGATTTTGTCTTGCCAATACATTTCAAAATTTGTGTAGACTCGTTGCTAAAAAGGGTTGCTCATCCCTGTTCTATATTAATATTAAATACAACAATAATTTGCCTACAGTGCAGTTTGGGTACATGAATCATATTAACAAAAAATTAAAGCTATAAACCATAAAGTTCCAATATAATTAATACAAATGACATTCAAATAATATTTTTTTAACCATACAAGTACTTTTTAAAACAGGGATGACCAACTTTTCCGTCAAACATTTATTTATATTACACATATTCTCCCGCCAATATTATAAATGAATGTCAATATTCCAACAGGCAATATGATCGCGAAGTACATATTTGTTTTAATAATCTATTCTCAATTTCTTTTTATTATAATCTAATGTTTATAATATGAATGCAATTTAAATAGTATTAAAAAGTGTGACATATTCCTGCTAAAGTTTTTATTACTATAAAGGTTGCACACCCCTGCTTTATCAAACAAAATTAAATAACGAATATTGGAAAAAAAATGAAATTGCTAACTAACCAACACTTCAACACAACAGAATAAAAATAAAACAAATAAATACTTTTAAAAAATAAAAAAAGATATTAATTCATGTACCCAATGAGGTTTTACACCTCAAAGTCATCCTCATATCAGTCGGTCCCAAAATATTTTTGACCAAAATGGTTCGGAGCTACTGGATGCAGCTCGGAGGTGAGTATTTTCATCTTTGGTACATAGTCTACCACGGCCTGGGCGGCGGCGGGCGTGCAGAATAAATTGGAAAGAATTATACGTTCTTCTTTTACACCGTGTTGTGTTAATACGTTCACTGCCTGTAATAAAAAAATATTATAAAAAATATTATTTTATATAGCGTTTAGACACAATTTCGTACTTAGCAGTTAGAGATAATCTAGTGTCAAGGGACTCCATTTATTAATTTCTGTGCCAGTAGTAGTGGTGGTGTTCAACGCCGCGCCTTGTCTTATTAGAATAAAGAAATACAAATATTTTTAAATAATGTGGGTAATTTAGCTTCACGCTATATGCTGCACGCAGCAGGGTAGGCAGAGGGAACCTAGTGTTTGACGGTCCGTTCCCCATTTTACACTGTTTTTAGGAGGCATTGCGTCGATACCAGAGCGAAGAAAATGGGAAATATTAAATATTTGAACTCCTCGAGTGGGAACCCACAACCAGTCGTTTACAGTCACGCGTATGTGCCACTGCGCCACGACTGGCATTTGTGTAAATGATGTTATTATTCACTTAAGTGGGAATTGAACCCACTCCATCCTCTTTATAGCCAAGCGCAACTGCGCCAGAATTACTTCAAAAAAAGAAAAATTATGATAAATATTGCATATTTCACAAAGAGGTTGTTAACAAAGCTATGATTTCGTAAACAACGAAAAAAGGATTATAAAACAATTTTTTTTTATATTTGAAGATTATTTATTGGATAAAACTATGTGTTTTAAGCCAATAAGTTATATCTATATATTTTGTAAGCCTAATTTTGTTAACAGACAATAATAGTCATTAATTAAAATTAAAATGGTTATATTTAACTTATGATTTTACTACTCTGCTAGGACAAGACACTATATTGAGTTCCGCCACTCAACATGCAATGTATCAATTTCGGCCATAAAATTAAAAATTGAGTGTCATGCCACTAAGCTGTCCCTGTCTACCCTAATTGCAAATGACAATCCATAAAACTAAAAAGAAATGATATGATATACCTGTTTAACAGTGTTTCCCGTAGACATAATAGGGTACATCAAGAGGACCTGCCTCCGAGCAATGTCTTCTGGGAACTTAGCATACACCACATGAGCTTCATGAGTGTCATTATCACTTTCAACTAAGATTTTGCCAATACGTATTGATCTGCAACAATCTCGTAAGCCCTGGAATGAGATAGTAAAATAATATTAATTAAGGAATAAAATACAAATTTTTATGTGCTTGATTTTTTTTGTATAATTCCCTAAAAAGTAATGGTAAAAATATATCGTTTTTAGGTTAGCATATAAAAGCTATTTCTATTCAAAGTTATTGTTTTTTTATTTTACTTTTGACTGCTGTTCTAAACACAAGATTAATGTTATAAAACCTTGACAAGAGTTTGTATAGAAATTCAACAATTACACTTTTCCATATATAACAGAAAAGTCAGACCGACGGTCAATAGATTGACAATCAAACATTAAAAAGAGTCTGGAGCCTGGAGCAAGTCTCAATAATTAATATACTTTATAAATATCATCAAATTTAAAACAATTTGCTACTTACTCTAATATTAGCTACTTAAAATAAGTAGCTAGATTTGTAAAAGTGTAAAATTTTACTATGATTTGTAAATTAATCAAGTTCAAACTAATTAATACCAGCTACAGCCAAAACCTCAGCACATATAAAAAGTTGGCTTATTTAAAAGACTACAAAATTCATAAGCACACTTTTGTGTTATTTGTCCATCTTTATTATCTTTTTGGTTGAATCAGACTTTAAACATAATTAGATGTGGGTAGAGTTCTATTAATTATTTTTATTTTTATTCTTTACTCTACTCCAATATTTAAGACAAACCACTGTATTTAGCAACACCACTAAAACAGCCAAAATCTCCATTATAAGTATAACATGGCGAAATGGAGTGTTATGACATTTCTGTGACTACCCTGCTATATGTCATAAGTATGAAATTAAGAAAGAATAAATATATTAATAATATAAATAGATCCCTACTTGTTCCATAGCTTCACCAGATCTGACAATCGACACACCACAATTCCCCGAACCATATTTTAAACCTTTATACAAAGCTCCAGTAGGTGTCACCACTTCACAGTCTGTGAAAGGTAGATTGTTTAAGCTTTCCTCTATAACTAGTCTTATCAGTCTATCTGCATAAAACTTAAAGTCACTTCTAGTTGTATTTCTGCAATTTAAAAATCTTGATTAGATAATTGGTTAAGCATAAGATAAATGTAAGATTTGATATCTATAAGAATATATGGAATTATATATTTATTATTTTTAACATATAGTAGTATCACACTAGTATCTAAATTTAAGTTTAGTAAATTAATTTAACTTATATCAACATCTATAATTATTTTCAAAACATATTTTTCATGTTTTGTTTATGTCATAATATTATTTACTATTATGGTATTGTTATTTTCTTAATAACCACCTAATATTACCATCTCAAGTAACACACCACTTTAAGATAAGCATTTTTTCCCACTTAAAGTCAAACTTCAATTATATGCTACAAAAATCTTAATGACTTACAGTCTTAAAAGTAAAATTCTGAGAACATATGGTAACCTCACTTACTTGTCGCGAAGAATTGTTTGCAGTTCTTTTATGTTATCATTCGGTGGTAACAGCATGAGACTGTCACCAAATTGTTCTTTTACATCATTGACATCCCATTGACGAATATCAGTATCAATTAAATCCATTTTTTAGGCAAATTTCGCAAAACAATGTGAAAATTGACGATCAAAACACTGCCAGGTGCGAATGTGAAATGTCAAACGCTTGTCAAATGCTGTCAATGTCATATCTGTCAGCTGATATAAAGCTAGGTCTACAAGGTCAAGATCAAATTAATTACCGATCAAAAATGATGATATCGATTTAATAAACAAATAATTCATTACGTAAAGTTTACTGATTATCATAATAATACACTTTTCTTTATTTCACAACAGACTGTTATGTTTGTAAATCTGTTTTGAAGTTCTCGCCCGTTTTTTACAAGCATTGCATGTTGAGTGGCGTTTCAGGTTTATTATGTTTTTTATCTATATTGTGAGTAAATAAATACATTTCAAAAAATTGAACATACTATACCTTTTACAAGAGAGCTTGATTTTTTTGACAGATATAAAATTTTCAGATCGACATAACTTTCAACGACGAACATATTATTTTCTTAATTTAATGATGATTTTTAAAATTGTAAAAGTATTAAAAAAATACATATAAAACAAAAGTCCTTAAAGATTCAAGCGTTATCCCAAAATTTTAAGAACTTTTATTGCTTCGAAGTAAAATTTAAATAGGAACACTTTTCTGTGTACTTTCGTAATAGACGATAATGATGCACTACGTCCACTTCGACAATTTTATTGAACACGAAATAATAATTATTAAAGCACGAGATCGTGACACAAGCTCCGACGACTCTGGTTATGATGATCTTGATCTCCTTTTCCTTAATAAAAACTAAAGATAAAACTATTTTACTTTTCTATATCCACTTTTACACACAGGATTATCTTTCCAATAGGTGGTTCAGACCTTGCGGCCAAGCAATTTTTCCAAAGAAACATGGGTATAAGTGTAAATCTCGTCACAGTTAAATGTATTTTAAAACGTTTTTTTTTTGACTACTTGATATTTTCACTAGCTCGTCTGTCAAAAAGATCAAGCTATCTTGTACAGGATATAGCATATTTTTATTTATATAATTATCATAACTTTAAGCAAAAAAGGTTAAATGATACGAAACAAAAATGACACAACTTTAACTTACAAATAAATGAATGTGGTGTAAAGTATGTGTTTACGATTAAAACACATACGAATTTATTTGATAAAATTTATAAAGATAAATTAAAACAAAATGGTACAATTCAAAATTTGAATATTATTATCGTCTCGTAGAAAAATTAATATAAGATTATTTTATGGAGACATCCAATGAAAATATACTTCTTATCTGTAAACATATGTAATATAAGTCAAAATTTACTCAATACTTGTGAGTCATACTGGTCATATTAAAAATGAACCCAAAATATAGATTTGGGAGATTGTATACAATCTGACTGATAATATCAGTCAAAAATATGAATCATTTATTGCTTTATCACGTGCATTATGGTTTATTTCATAATAAAACAGAACCATATCATATTTTTTTCCTATGATTATCTGTTTTTTTATAAGTTATCTACATAATCTATAACTTCCTTCTACGATAATAAGTTTTACTTCAATAAGAAGTGGTATATTTTAAAGGAAATTTTAGTGAAACGGAGGCATGCTGTTACCACAAACTAAATAATGTTCGTTGTCGTATTTTTTAAAATGTACTTATGGATACCAAAATAACGGACTGGTCGAAACCAATTAAAAATATCATATAAAACATGATAAATTGCCTTGCTATACTTTACAAATATATTAATATTATTAAAAGGAAACATAATAAAACAAAACATGATTAAAGAATGCTTTAATGCTTTATTTGCCCAGAAAATACAAATTAATTATTGCAAGAATAATTCCACTTTCTGTTGTAGTATACAACGCCACAGACTGTACACTCCGCAAACTGGCTTGTATTGTAACCACAAAACATCTTCACAAAATATATTTTAAAATATCTCCTTGATTATGGAACTGTAATTGCTAATTCGTTTTAGCTAGGCTGTTCTACTTTCCTTGTTACAAGAAAAATACTAGTAAAAAATAAATAAATGCTAATAATTAAAATATCCAATTTGGAAAAGGACTTACATTAAAAATGTGAAGCGAATAGTTTGCAAATAGTATCAAAAATTAAATTTAAAAAATGATGCACTATCTATAGACAACAATATTGCTTTTTTACCATAGACTATAGAAAACTAAGCACCAATAAGTATAATTTATAAGTTGTATGCAAAAAAATAATATAGATATTTAAAAAAAAGAATGCTATAAAGAACACGAACAGTTGTCGAGAAATAATAATTCTATACAACAATATTATGTAGATCTATTTTAAATACTTTCATTACAGGCCAAGTATATACACGCCTAACAATTTTCAAAATAATAAACATACATTAATTGTACAAAGACAGTGTTGTATTAAATGTACATAATTATATACAAAAATATGTATAACAGATACAAACAAATATTATATAAAATAAAAATGAGAAAATATTTTTTTAACAATGTATTGAAATTTGTGTTTCTGGGTTTTTAGAAAGCTTTGACAGTTATAATATATTGTAACAATCACAATAATGCCCGTAAAGTCTTCAACAAAAAAGGTCATATGTTTAATAAAAAGAAAAGAAATAACACTAAATATTAATTTTTTTAAACATCGGCGACATATTGTTAACTTTTTTATTATTTATACAAATTAAACGTTAAAACGACGTATAACAATTAAAAAAAGGACCATAGACAAAGTTAGAGGACAAACCTATCAAAGTAAATAGAACCTACTTCATCTGGTCTACTCAATTTTCTATTTATCTAGTCGAAATTGACTTTTCTAAACTCTATACTATTTTGCACACCTTGTAGCATTACGTTATAAAGTTACAATTAAAAGCGGACAAATTTCTAATAATGTTACTAGAATTGTTAATTTTTTCTTATGCGTCAACCGTAAAATGAAATCATATCAAAAGTTAACGGTTTTTTGTTTTATCGATTTAATATAATCGATATTATTTATGCACATTTGCATAAAATATGCAGTTAATATAAAACATATAAATATTTAAACAGAAAATTATTTTTGATACAATTTTTATTTCACGGAGACGAATAAGTTAAGCCTTTTCGATTGTTACACTAACATTCCAACATTTGACCATTTGTATGACCATTAAGGGTTGGCAAAATTTGAACTTCATTCTTTGCACTATTCAACAATACACACTTTGTACATGCCTTTATAATAATTAACTATTAAATGTTTTTACAATATTGTTACAACCCTGAATCCTTTGAAGTCTATCGACTTAGAATCCATTGTTTAAAACTGTTGTTTTTGAAAATGTTCTGGTTTTACTAAGGAAAAAAAATAATAACAAATTAAGTAGAAATAAACCACTTTTTAATTTACCAAATGTTTATTTTTATAAACGGCCAGAACATTCGTTAAAAAACAACAGATTCACTGTCACTGTCACTTGGAATTCAATTCAAATAATTTTGTCACAGACAAAATATGTATACATAAATATTAACCATGATTACTATATAACTGGTACTAACAAATTTAAGATCTATGGCTTTCAAACCACTTTGGAATTGAGACGTTCTTCATTAAACGGCATATCTACACCATATATTCTAAGGAAAACGCATTTGCAATAAAACAATTTGAAAAAGGGTCTTATATATGCTAACTTTGTACACAGTGCCGTTAAGCACACTTGAAGAAATACTTGTCACGAGCCATGTATAGGAATTATTTACCTTTACTTAAGCTTTATTCTTGTTCAAACTATTTACAAACCGCCTCTATGTTATTGTAGGCGAGTTACATCATTTAAATAATAACCAAGCAGAATCATAACCGTCAATATATAACAGTAAAACCGCTTATTTCACTAGCTGAAGTCTAGACTTTGTGCACTTGTTTGACAAGCGTTTCAAAGTATTAAACCTAAACACCTTGACACCCACAATGACCCATCCCCGGTGTTAGTGACTATAAAAAATGTAATAATCAATATTTCAAATCATAACGTTCCTTCGGCCATGCCTCGGCCAATATTGGCCAAGTTTGACAACTACTCATTCGATATAACAACTCTTTGGCCAGCTAAGATTTGTTCTTGAATCGGTCACACAGGAAGTAACTGTCAGTTCGACAGCCAACATTGGCTGTAAAGCAACTGACAGCTGTCATTCCTTGTAAACGGCACAGGCCGTTACAACTACCCTTTACAAATAAATTACATAAAAAACACTATTTTAAGTAATAAATACGATAACAACAAAGGAGTTACGCTTCTACGTACGGTGCTATGGACAATTTACATGAAACCCAAAAACATTTATATTACGCTTTATATTAAAAAAAAAAGAAATTTGAAACTAACAGTTTTTATATCATCTATTATTATATTAAACTTTGTGTACATAATTTATTACACTAACAAATAATTTACATTATAGGCCTACTATATTAACTAGACTAAAGCGATTTATATTACTTTTTTACAGATTAAAATTCTAAATACTTCTTGAAAATCTTGAAAGTGGCTTTTGGCAACTGTATATAATCTGTGCATAGAACTGACGTAGAAGCTCGAAGCTAAGGGCGGGCCGTCACAGTCAAGCGAAAGCCGATGACAAATCAGAAAATAAGCTAACATGGAATGTAACAGGTGACCACCGCCCTAAAGCAAACGGCACCGATCAACAATTTCCGATTTTAAATAAATAAATAATATAAGATAAGCCCATTTGTGTCCGGCAACAAACAAAATTAATCAATAATAATTGCATTATGTAACCATTGTGTAAACTATAATTATATATTGTGATAAACAAGTTTAATGTTGAGATATAATTAATTTTTTTCAGAGATAATACCTTTGAGTTGAGATATAATTAATTTTTTTCAGAGAGAACCTCGTTACTAGAACATATTTTATATAAAAAAGTGACATTTGTTTTTTTTTATTTGAATCTATTATAATATATTATCTGTGTTAAACAATGAAGCAATAATCTTTTTGTTTCGTTAGCAACAACAAAAAGTTGACTATATTTTAAATAAATTTTAATACAAATTTTCATTATTTTAACTGTATTAGAAAAACAAACCGTTAAATGTGACCTTATAGTATATATAGGAGCATATACTCTTGTATAATCTAGGTCTTAATCAGGTATCTAGATAGCCTAGACACTAATCGTTCTGTTATTTTGCATTATATAACACTTATAAACAAATTATGCATTATAAATGAATGCAAGAGTAGGTGGTAGTTTGGAAGTAGGTAATAGTTTATTTTTTGTATTAATTATTGCAATTATAATATTTTTTGCTATATAAATTGAATTTAGAACGCAAATTAGAGTTCAAAATAAAGTTAACACTCTAAATATTTAAAGAACAGATTATTTTCTCTTTTTTTTTCAAAAAGTTTACTAACAGTTTAAAAAGTTATCAATCTATATCAAGTCTTAATAAAAATATGCCGAGTATTTCCTGACATAATACATTGAATTATTCATTGTTTCTTAATATACTGTAATTGATACGGGTATTAGCGTAAGTGTAGGCAATGATATGCTCCACGTAATATCGTGCAAGAAGAAAACGCTCTAACAATTTAAAAAAACAACGATTATTTTCTATTATCTTATTAGAGAAACAGACACTTAAACTGTTAGTTATCAAGAAATTGTTTATGCAAATTATTATTATTTTCAAACTAAAAAAAATCTTGTTAGCGAAACAAATGCTTAAATTTGAGACAATTGCGATATATCAAGAAATTGTTCAATCGGTGGACGTTTATAACCTGTACAATAAATATTAAAATACACTAGTGTACGACGCCATTTCTCTGTCTGGGATACCCATTATACTCAGTTTTCTTCGCAGGCGCGTCCTCTGGAATAGGTTCTATTTTAGCTTTCTTACCAGGCTTGGGTGATAGGTAGGCTTTGAAGAAGAATCTTGCGAAAAGTACAAAATACGAGAAATACATGGCCATTGATAATTTAATATTTATTTGGCTTATATGACAGCTGTGAGGCTGTGCGGTCATCATATAGTTGTGGGCCCATATGTTGATAGCGCATCCGACTATCATCTGAGTCAGCTGTAACACTGTTATAGTCATCGCGAGCATCTTCGGCGGGTACTTTCCCATACTAACTAGAGCGTAGTATGAATACATAACGCTGTAAAAGAAAATTTTTGATTGTTATTACTTCTTGCTTATATCATAAGCGGCGGTTCGTGAGGTCAACGACCGTTTAATCTAGCGGTAACTGAATCTACTGAGGTCGATACTTTTTAGTATAAGCTATGGAGAAATAATATTCAATTACATTAGAGTTGTATAGTTAAAACTACTTTAATAATAATAATTAATCAAAGTATCTATATTTATTTACACTTGTTAAGCAATAAACTTAAAATACATTTTTTATTTCTGTCTTGTTAGCCTCACGCTTTTACTTTACTCAACAGGGTAGACAAAGATAACATAGTGTTAAGACACTCCGTCTCCATTTTACGCCTGGCATCGAGACATTTCGTGTTCAATGGCGGAACACAACGCCACACTTTAAAAATAAAATTCATCAAACAAAAATCATTAGATTTACCACTAGAGAGATTCAAAATAATTGCAAAAAAATACTTTAATAAGTAAAGCTTATTACTCTGTAGAAGAGTCTCTGGAATTAATCTGAATAAGTCCAATGCAGGTTAGCTACCATCGTATCAAATCATAAAATTGTAATTTATATGTTTGAAAAGAGCAACTATTGAGTTTCTGGCCGGCTCTTCTCACCAGAACTGCCTTCCGAGTCGGTGGTAGCTTTATGTACATTTGACGATTCAAAAGTGCTTTCAAGTATATTTGAATTAAGATATTTTGAATTTGAATTTTAATTAAACTATTCTCATATCCTCTAATGGGAATCAAACCTACAACCATCAAGTTTACATAAGACGCTGTCCCACTGGGTTACGTAATCAACAAAAAAGTTTGTTCTAGTGTTTATTATAATAATATTTTAAATAACTTGTATAATTAAACGATATTTACAATAATAACACGCACGGTTAAATCGCTTTGGATATTTTTAATAACAAGACGTAACGTGCAAAAAGTTGACGACGGTACTTTTCCGATGTAAATATCCACCGATTAGAAGATTCGACGTGCTTTGTCATATATCAATACGTATTTTGTATATATATTTGTATATTACTAATATTATAAATGAGAAAGTCTGCCTGTCTATATTAGGCTTTTACGATCAATATACCGGCGCGATTTGAATGGAACTTGGGACGAAAACAGTTTAAAATATACCTAAACTTATTTTTTTTTCAAAAATCAACCCCATTATATAACACCATTTTTTCAGCTTTGTAAAAAAAGCATAAATAGAGACATTATTGCGTATGAATGTTTCAACGGCACGCTTTGTCATATGTACTCTAGTTCGCTCTAGCGAAGAAACTAAAATTCAAATATAACCATTCCCTCGAGTGGGAATCGAACCCACAATCGATGTTTTTTCCAGGCCGACCTCAATAACAATATTTAAAAGAATTTATATTTACTTTAAGCAATACTAAGATTAAAATAAAAAAGTAAATACTTTAGTAGAAAATATATTGCAAAAGAAGATAAGAGTTAAGCCTGCCCATAAAAAATACAATGTTATATAAATACTATTCGTAAATGTGAATCGAGATAAGTCGGCTAGTATCATAATTGTGGCAATTTCACTGATTTTATTGCGGTTGAAATCTGAACAAAATTGCTTTTTAGATTTTTTATTATATTTTAAAGTACCATGTAAAGTTTATTTTTCAATATTAGTTACACTTTTATTATTCAATATATTCAATATAAATAACACGTAATGCATATATCCAAACTTATATTATAAATGCGGAAGTCTGTCTGTTTGTCTGTCACGCTTTCACGGCTAATCTACCGGTCCGATTTGGATGAAATTAAGAATGAAAGTAGCAAATAATCCTGGGTCCAACATATGTTACTTATTATCTCAAAAATTAACATCTAAAGGGTTGAAATAGGGGATGAAAGTTTATACGAAAAATCTAAGCCGCTTGACCGATTACATGCTACTATATTTTTCAAATATCCACCAAATTTGGTTGCAATACAACGAAACAGTCATGTAGTCCACGCGGCGGGAGCCAGGAGCGGGCTGCTAGTATTATATATAATAGCTATTTCCGTCATGGGAAACTTAAGATTCCCTTAGGTTCAAGATTATTATGGAAAAAATGATAAAAAACTCCGAGAGAACCTATCAGAAAAAAAACATAAGGACTTTTTTGTTTATTAATATTCAAATTGACTGTTGATTGATATGAAAAGACAACGTCTGCCCAGTCTACTATCATGACATAATAATTGACCCAAGCAATGTCCTTGACAACTCATTAAATTGAACTTGTTGAAAATTGACTCTTCTAATATAATATATAAGCTTGAACTTGTTGAAAATTGACTCTTATAATATAATATAATATATAATATAATAAGCTCAAAAATATTTTTATTATTCTATAATTCTAAAAATATTTAGATTTTTCCAAATATGTCTTAATTATGATATACAAACACATGCCTATCTACAGCTTTATTGTAAGCTTTTCTCAAAGTGGTTATCACATGTTTATTATCTATTTTTTACAATTAATTATAAGCTAAATTACGAAAAAAATAACCAAACATCATAAAACTTACAAAATTATTATTAAAAAAAAAAATTAAATAGCTCACGCTATATCCCGCACACAGCAGGGTAGGCAGAGGGAACCTAGTGTTAAGACACTCCGTTCCCCACTTTCCGCCGAATTCGGAGGTTTGCGTGTTAAGTGGCGGAACTTAACGCCGCGCTTTACCTCGACACCAGAGCGAAGAAAATGGAAATATAATTTCCACTCCTCGAGTGGGAATCGAACCCACAACCAGTCGTTTACAGTCACACTCTTGTGCCACTGGGCCACGACTGGTCACAAATTATTAACAGACAGAGCTATATATTGCAAAATACGAATATGGCGGTTATTACACTCTTAATTGTATGCAATTGTGATAGTGATTATGACACGCGAATCAATTAAAATCATTCAACTAAGTGTTAAGAACGATTTAGAAAAAACATTGCAAGATAAACTAAACAAGTATAACCGGCAAGTTAAGAACGAGGAAAAAAACCTGTAGTTTTTTTTTACTTTTAGTTTCCGGTACATATTTTTAACTTAAATTTTCCTTTAAACTATAATATTAGGCGTTATTTGCATATTTTATTAATAAAAAAGTTTTTTTTGACCAAGTTATTTTTTGTCAGTTTCACAATTTTTCCTATAGCAAAACATTACGTACTAGAACCGTGAAATAAAAGTATGTAAATAACTTAACGCTTTCTTCTCCATAAAAGGGTAGCCAAACAGAAGCATAGAGTGGCAAGACACTCCGCTCTCCACTTTCCGCCAAAAAATCAAACATTTTCATATTAAGTGATGGAGCTCAACACTTATAAAAATATATAATTAAATAAAAATCATTCCCTCAAATGGGAATCGAACTCACAATCGTCTAAAATCTAAGGCCATACCAACCATATCACCTATTAAATATCAAAATGACTAACGCCAGTCCTATTAACTGAACAAAAGACAATCATTTCTAATAGGTTTCAGATCTCAATTCTGCGGTATACTCGTATGAACCGCTAGCTCAATTGCCGCGATGTTAAGATAAAACCCAACCTACTTTTTATATAATTGCATTTAAATTCTTTTGTACTGTTTTTTCCCTACTTTATCCACTCCCACATTGACTAATGTGGAAAAAATGGCGATTAGCGACCATTTGGTTCTTCACTTTCATAGGTCAGTCATGTGGCCAGTCGTGGCCCAGTGTCACAAGCATGTGACTGTAAACGACTGGTTGTGGGTTCGATTCCCACTATACTTAATATTTACATATTTTTATTAAATTAAATGCAAGTTTATATTAAATTCAAATATATATATATATATATATATATATAGATATATAGATATATATATATATATATATATATATATATATATATATATATATATATATATATATATATATATATATATATATATATATATATATATATATATATATATATATTTAACATGTAAACACACGTGACTACTACGTCAGTAGTCAAAACGGATAGAAGTTCATACAGTTTTATTTTTTATGTATTATTTCATATTTCATCAATGGCAATTTTGGATTATTTTAACACTTAACGTTTTTACCGTTTAGAAAGGTAGGAAGTGAGAGCCTAATATCAAGACATTCCGTTCTCTACATTATGCCTGAATTCGACACATACAGTGCTTAGTCGCGAAAGTTAACAGAGCCTTTTTGTCTTATTTTTTTTTTAGCTTCACGCTGTGTGACGCACAAAGCAGGGTAGGCAGAGGGAACCTAGTGTTAAGACACTCTGTTCCCCACAGGCTTTGCGTGCGAGCTTTGCCACGACACCAGAGCGAAGGAAATGGAAATATTAAATATTTTCCCTCTTCGAGTGGGAATCGAACCCACAACCAGTCGTTTACAGTAACACGCTTGTTTCACTTTTTGTCTTATCAGAAGAAAGCAAAGAAATGAAAATAATTTAAATATGAATGGAAGTTGAACCCACAACCAATCGCATTTATAATTAGACGCTGTCCCATTCCGCTGCGACAGCTTCAAAAAAAAAATTACACGTTATAATTTGCACAAAGTTATGAAAGTGGAAAGGCTCGGCCGCGGTTATTTGAAACTTAAAGCAAGTAATGACTAAAAAAATTATATAACCTTAAGTAGCGCAGTAGAACATCATCTAACTGTTAACGCAATTTGTTGGGGGTTCGATTCCCATACGATAGAATAACCGAATAATAACAATTTCATTATATTCATTTCTTCGCGGCTTTAGACTACCTTGCGCAAAAAGTGACGTTAAAAAAAACAAAACAAAAAATATATTATCGTCGCAAAAGACGTTCAAATAAGTAGTCTCACCCATATTATATAAGTTAATTAACTCGTAGAGAATTATAATTCGTATTGTATGCAAATAAATCATTATTATGTGAACTTATTTTAATTATTTCTAATGTATGAATAAAAAATGGCAACCTATATATTAATAAGTATATACCTATTGTATAATAATTTTACAAAAACAATCATTGGGTATGACAATATCCAAGTATTTTAAGATTTTTTTTTTTAAGATTCACACTGTATCCCTTACGGGGTAGTCAGAGAGAACGGAGCGCCAAACGCTACTGTCCCTGCACACAACTTTCGCCTCGTTGACTGTCATCGTCATACACGCCCTCCGGGGGGACCTTATGCTTTTTACGTGACCTTCCTCCAGTATCGTCGATACTGTGTTTTCGAAGGTCAACCGAGGTCTCCCCCTGTCTCTCTTACCACTCAAACGCCTTTAAGAGAATATATAAGGTAAAACAAGGTTTTGTACGGCGTTGAGCTCATTGACAGCGTCTGATTGTAAATTTTTTGGTTCAATTTCCACTCATAATTTGAAATATTTTCATTTCTTTGCTCTCTTAAGACAAACTGGGGCGTTGAGTTCTACCGTTTAAATAAATTATTTAGAATTTACGCAGAAAGTGTAGAACGGAGTGTCTTAACACTAGCTTCTTTTCGACTGCTACAAATAACTTACGTCAATATATAGTTATAAACGTAAAATCATAAATGAAAACTAATGACAAAATAAGTAAAGTGTTTAACTGAACAAAAAATATAGCATTTCCTTGCTGAAAAGCCACGTGACCTCGTTCATATAAGCCGTCTTTTTAAAAGCGCAAACCCTTATCTCATATGTTTCTTAATATTAGACTTTTATTATTTTCAATTTATTTTGTTGATACGCAATTTTACCGTGTTATTTGTATAAAATTACCTAACTTAGTTTAAAATATTTTTATTCTATAAATGTTCTTAATATTAATACCATTTTAGCGCAATGGGACAGTCTCTACCTGTTAACACGATGGTTTTGGATTCGATTACTACTCGGGGAACGATTGTATTGGAACTACTTTCATTGATTCGTAAAAGTCTCCGCAAGTAGTAGAGGACAGAACGCGGTGTTTAATTCCGCCACTTAGCACGAAAATGTCTAGATTTTAGACGAAAAACGGAGAACCTAGTGTCATGTCACTATTTTCCTGGGTACTCTGCGAATGCGGAAAAAAGCAAGAGCCTGCTTTTTGATATTAAAACTTCCCCAACTGGTAATTCAACCTATTACGATCGTTTATACATTATACACTTCTAAACTACGCCAAAAGGACATAATAACTTAATTGTCATACAACTTCACGTTTTTTTCTGCATATCAGGGTAGTCAGAGCCGATCTAATGTAAAGCCGCTCCGACCACCACTTAATTTTTTTTTTTTTAGCTTCACGCTGTATCCCGCACACAACAGGGTAGGCAGAGGGAACCTAGTGTTAAGACACTCCGTTCCCCACTTTCCGCCGAACTCGGAGGCTTGCGTGTTAAGTGGCGGAACTTAACGCCGCGCTTTACCTCGACACCAGAGCGAAGAAAATGGAAATATAATTTCCACTCCTCGAGTGGGAATCGAACCCACAACCAGTCTTTTACAGTCACACGCTTGTGGGACTGGGCCACGACTGGCCACTTAATTATAATATCAAAATAAATACAAAAAAAAAAAACATTCCCTCGAATTAATTAAAATTAAACTTAATTATAATATAATAAATATAAAAAAATCTATTTCTTACCTGTGCACACAATAGTTCATAACCACGAACCATCTCGCGGACGACGTGTATTCCGTGAAGGAGAACCAGGTGTAGAGGAGAACGGTGATATGATGATACCAGTGTAAGAAGATGAGGGGCTTCTTACGTAACACTATGAACACCGTGTCCCCTAGCTCCGGCAGCTTCGAGAGAACGAACATCCACGTCCAGAAACCCGATACTTTGTCTTGCTCGATAAAACTGGAAATAGATAGGGAAATTATATTAAAATATATACATATTTTAATTCGTAAAGTAGATTATTTTTGAATGTGTTACAAGGAAATTATGCAAAAGGTGTAATATAACATGAAGCACATTTTTTGTACTTTAACAAGGTTTCGCCTGCGCAACTTTTTATACTAACTTTCATCCCTTAATTTAACACTTTAAGGGTTAAAAAATTATATCTGAGGAAATCTATGTTTGACTCTGTATCTTCAACTGTTTTCATTTCGAATTTCATCCAAATCGGGGTGATAAATTAACCATGAAGGCGTAGCAGACAGTCAGACAGGTAGACTTTCGCGTTTATGTAAGTAAGAAAAAAAAAAAGCAGCTTCACGCTTGTTTCCGTATAGCAAGGTAATCAAAGAGAAAGTAGTGTCCAGTCACTACATACATGCGGCGTTAAGTTCCGCCACTTAACACTAGGTTCCCTCTGCCTACCTTGCTGTGTGCGGGATACAGCGTGAAGCTATAAAAAAATATACATGGTGTATATTTAATATTTATTTTATTAATTAAATTTATTAGGAATACATTTAATTAATAAAATAGACATAAAGCAATTTATAATGTGTTTGATATACACATTTGTGTAAAGTGACATACACGATGATAAGTTAATTAGTAAGAACATAACAATACATGTAGTAGATGATAAATGTATGCTAAAAAACGTAACCAAAAACTACGATAAAAAAATACAAAAAATAAAATAATAGGTATGTTTTCTTATATTATTTTTATATTTATTTATATCAATAATGTATTATTTCACGGAAAATAACAAGATTATTTCCCATGGAAATAAAATTGAAATTCTATTATAACACAAAAACAATGGCCAGTCGTGGCCCAGTGGCACAAGCGTGTGGCTGCAAACGACTGGTTGTGGGTTCGATTCCCACTCGAGGAGTGGAAATATTTAATATTTCCATTTTCTTCGCTCTGGTGTAGAGGTAAAGCGCGGCGTTAAGTTCCGCCACTCAACACGCAATGCCTCCGAATTCGGCGGAAAGTGGGGAACGGGAACGGAGTATCTTAATACTTGGTACTCCTACCCTGCTGTGTGCGGGATTAAAAACACAAAAAAAAAACAATGCATATTACATGTTCTTATTTTTTATATTATTGTAATCGTTTAAACGAACAATAGAATAATTATCAGCTAATTAGTATTGTAATTGGTACTAGTTGTTGCCCCCAGCTTCATCTATGAACTTTCAATTTTATCTTTCTTAGTTTGGACTGTAAAGCCTAAAATGGATTTTTATAATTCCCGAATGACTTTCGGGAAAGTTTGTACGGATGTGTGTGTGTTTGTTATTCTTTCACGCAAAATTACCGAACGGATTTTCATGAAACTTTGCAGTAATATAGCTTTGATATTAGAATAATATAATAAGTTAAAATTTATATGGATTTTAAATTTAACAGGAGGAGGTTCTTAATACATATGTTCCTCAGATTACTCGAAGATGGGAAAACCGGATCGGAACTCAATGAAGATGTTTCTTGGTTCACGTGGACGAAGTCGCGGGTAACAGTTAGTATTTTATATTTGGCTCTTCTCAGCAGAACTGACTACCGACAAAGGACTGACAATACCGACATGTTATGTTAATTGACTATACGACAGTGCTTGTAATAGCTTATGTAAATAAAGAATATTTTGTATATGACACACATTCGCCAAAGAACTTATATGCGAAGTGCAGCTTTCTACACCCAGTGGTTTCACTGTGCCGTTGGCTGTTACTCAGTAATTTAAGGTTTATAAATATAGGTTTTTATATGCCAGAAATAAAATTGTACTTGAATAATAATATACATCATTTAAAGTATTGCACGTAAAATTTACGTAGGTACGGATTTCAAGTTACATTCAATCTTTTAAAATTTTACTTTATATACTTATTAATAAACCTATAATAAGTAATAAGCGATACGAATTTAAGACTATAGACTGATATAAAACTATAATGATTATTCTCCATTTTGAGGACGTTTTCTATTAACTTTTTTACTTATCTCCACGCTTTTCCCACATATGGTAGTCAAATGGAACCTTGTGTCAAAACACTTAACCCTCCTCTTTCCGCCTAAAGTCGAGATATTGCGTGTTGAGTGACGAAACTCAACACCACCCTGCCTTAGGCACCACAGCTCTTCTCTTAACTTATTAAACATAAACCCTTCATATATAATCATTAAAAACAAAAATTTGTACACCATTAAACGAATATTACGTGTAAAAATGTCCAAGCGACTGATAGACGGCAGGCAGGTAGAAAGTGGTTGCGTAACACGAACGAATCGAAAACGCTCGCATCCATGTCACGGCGAGATACGCGCAATTAACCCAATGGTACAACACTCCAAACAACGTAAAGAGGCTTGTGGGGCATGGAAAGTAAAAGTTCCATGGGATGATTTAATGTTGACTGCTTACAAAAAAACTTGTAATCTTTTTACTTACAGTTACTTTAGATAATAAATTAGTAAACCGTTCGTGACTTCGCCTGCATAAACTATATGACTCTATGTAAACATTTGGTTTCGCGTGCCCGCGTTCTCATTTTAAACATAGACTTTGCGTAAAACTTACAATTTTAATTGTTGTAACTTTCTAATTTGTGGGAAGATCGAAATATTAAGAGAAATGTTAAGGGAAACCTGTCAAAATACAGTAGTCACAACTGCATTTATGTCGGTTAAGCCGTTTCAGAGATTAGTGAGCGCAAACGCACAGACAAACACAAGTTAACTTTAAAACAATTGTTTTGAGTTCTATCACAATAAATGTGTGTAATAAATGTTTATAAATGTGCTCAACAACAATTTTTTTATCTATCTTCCATGTACAGACAGAACACGTAAAAAAATGATTATAGCGAGACTCGAACCCACGTCTTTTGGAAACCGTCCAAGCATTGTAACCGCTAAGCCCAGCGTTCTACATCCGGCTGCGTCGAAATTCTTATACGCTTATTACAACTTATTTTTGATCAAGTATTTTTAATTTCTTAAGTATGAATAACACTTTAAAAATATTAAAAAAAAGGTTAACGTAAGTGAGTGTAATCTTTTAAATATTAATTGGTGACTAAGCGTTATTTTTTTATAAAAAGAGTATTTATACATAATTAGTTGGAATAAATGTACGGCGGATGTTTCCATTATATTAATAATTTATGCAATTATTTTATAATTACTGCATCGTAATTTATTTTTATTTAAATAAGGACGTGTTGAAACAGAGTAACTTAAACAGATAGGTATTTACTAAGGTTTATTATGTATTTATTTTGCGCAAAGCTATCCATAATATGATAAAACATTAAAAACAATGTTTATACGCATCTTCGGAACTACTAACCGAATTTGAATGTTTTTTTTTTGTTATATTCCTTAAATCTGGGCCGGACTTGATTGATTTCTTATATTTTTAAATACTAGACCACCTAATGATGTGTCATAAGTCTAGCTTAATTACAAGATATTTAAAAAAACTTAGGGGAGTATTCAATCAATCCACGCAATCGAAATTGCGGGCGACCTGTACTTAACAAAATAAAATAAACTTCAAGACTACTTAATCTCAATAAAATTTTTCTAATTATTATTCATTATAACTGCAGCATCAAAAACATCAACAGCCAAGTTTTGCTCTACTAAAGTTAGTGTTTATATATAACGGCCACAGACAGCCGCGCCATATCTCGACAAGTTATCTAAAGCTCCAAATTCGACTTTGACCGTGACCGTCTAGATTCTTGTTCTCAGTTCTACAAATATCCAATCGATATCCATTTACAATATGCGAAATTAATACACTATTTTTTCAACTTTAGGCTTTTACCCGCGTAGCTAACTACCTGTCAAAGGGAACCAAGCGTGGAGACTCTCCGTTCTTATATTTAAGCCCGAAATTGAGAAAATGTCTGTTGAGCGGCGGAACTTAACGCCGCGCTCTGTCTTGGGTACCAGAAGGAAGAAATAAAAATAATAAAAAATAATTCCTCGGAAATGAACCCACAAGCATCGGGTTTGCGTTCAGATGCTGCCCCAATTCACCACGATGGCATCTCAAATTAATAAATTTACAACAATCATTATCAAATTTACAAAGATTTCAAATTACATCAAGTACTCTGTATTTATTTTAAAAGACATAATAATAAATACATTGCATGTGAAGCATCGTTTACCATGTAGGTACTTAAGAACTTGTAAGGTAATATTTAAAATAAAATAATAATATACAAACAACGATGAGACCGTGGTGACGCCATTTTGTCCAAATGTAATCGTAATTGGTTGTGGGTTCATTTCCTATCTGTATGATGGATTATGTTTAAATAATTTTTTCTACATTAAATAATTTTTATGTCTTTTATTATTGTAGCCGGTCGTGGCGCAGTGGCACGAACGTGTGACTGCAAACGACTGGTTCTGCGTTCGATTCCCACTCGAAGAGTGGAAACATTCCATCTCCTTCGCTATGGTATCAGAGGCAAAGCGCGGGCTTAAGTTCCACCACTTAACACGAAATGCCTCCGAATTCGGTGGAAAGTGAGGAATGGAGTGTTTTAATACTATTATTTCTCTTATACGGTGACATAAAGAGCAGCGCAGCGTTGACTACCACTTAGCATGCAATATTAAATTCGGACGGAACAAGAACAGTGTTTTAACACTAGGTACTCATTAGATACTTTACTAAGCTGGAAAAAACGTAAAGTTACTAAGGAATTAATATGAATACCACGTAATATTCATCGGCATACAAACCTACGTTAACTGAAAGCTTTCAAGCAAATTGTTACATATATTATAGGATTATCGGCAAGTGTAGCAAACTTAACTTGTTTCTTTCTCTAAGAGGTATTGGATACTATTGGCAATGAAACTTTCAATGTAAGGCAACGAAAGGTCAAAATATTCTACCCACCAGCTTTACTTCGATGGAATACTAATAAAATACGGTTTAATCTGAAGTCTAACTTTAAGAGGACAAAATAGGACGAAATCCATACTTATATTATAAAACTGACTTAGATTTTTTAATCAGAATAACAAATCGATTAATTCATGTATATGTAATTAATAACAACATACCTATGTATAATTTTATCGATATTGTTTGTGGCCGGGATTCCCTGCAGTTAGTCGAGTGGAAGAAACCGTTCTCCACTTTTCACTCTTACAAAGATAACACGAGGTAACGTAGTGGAATTCAACTCTATACTCTTTCTAAAGAAAATGTTTTTTTTTTAGTACGCAGAGGGAACCTAGTATTAAGATACTCCGTTCCTCACTTCCCGCCGAATTCGGAGGCATTGCGTGTTAAGTGGCGGAACTTAACGCCGCGCTTTACTTCGACACCAGAGCGAAGAAAATGGAAATATTAAATATTTCCACTCTCCGAGTGGGAATCGAACCCACAAATAGTCGTTTACAGTCACACGCTTGTGCCACTGCGCCACGAGTGGCCACATGAAGAAAATGTTAATATTTGAAATTTCTCTAGTAAAGTTTGAAAACACAATCCTCATTCAACAGTCATAATATAATACATAGTATAACTATATGAATACATAAAAGTTACATTAACAATTGCTAAATATAAATAACTATTCAGTAATTGATTTTAATGATGTAAACAATGCTTTTGTTATATAAAAAAACATTTTTTTTCAGCTTCACACTAGTTCCTACAATGTCAGGTAATCAAAGATAATCTGGTGTTACGACTCGCATCTCTGCACGTCGGCTTTAGATAGTTACTATACACGATACGTCACTCTGCTCTCTACATCTTTGAAGCCACATTTCAGCTTTTCATTATAGTGTTATTAAGTTTTACGTTATTATTAGCAGCAGCACACAGCAGGGTAGGCAGAGGGAACTTATTGTTAAGGCATTCCGTTCCCCACTTTCCGCCAAATTTGGAGTTATTGCGTGTTAAGTGGCGGAACTTAACGCCGCGCTTTGCCTCGACACCATAGCGAAACGGAAATATTAAATATTTCCACTCCTCGAGTGGCAATCGAACCCACAACCAGTCGTTTTAAAATCACACTGTGCCACAGCTGGTCCCGTTTATATAATTATATTTTAATTAAAAAAATAATACCATTTAAATACACATTTAATTTCATATCACGTCAAATTTCAAAAGTTAAATGAAAACTTTCCCTATAATCAAGAAGTATGGAAACCCCTGGCATATACACTTATTTCCAAACCAAGCTAACGTGACATAATAAATTAAAAAAAAAATAATCCCTTTACATATTTAGCACAATAACAATTCAAACCAGCAAAATAAGCTCGAGTGGTAATAAAATAAAAATGCAAACGATTATGTGTAAACAGTGGACAAGTGTGGCAAATATTTGATCGGTCCCCGGCGCGGCGCGGCGTACACCGCTAGCGATTTATTTACGCGTCCGCGTAAACGTTTACTGGGGGAATTATTTATACTGACCCCGAAGGACGTCGGCTTACGTCACTACTGGGTTATAATATGTAATATATTGTATATTATCATAGAATCTTGTGAGCTTTTGAGTTTTACCTTAAAAATAGTATTTAAGATTGAAAAATGAAGGGAAATCCCTATTAATATTATAAATGATAGTCTGTTATTGGCCCTATTTAAATAAAATTAGGAATGAAAATAGTTGAAGACCCAGGAAACATTGGCTACTTTTTGTCTCAAAAATCCATTACTAAAGGGATGAAAGTGTGTATTTAAAAATTAAACCGCATGACCGATTTCCATGAATTTTCACAGTATGACAGTTTATGACGCTAAGTCAAACATAGGCTAATTATTATTTCAAAAGCCAACCCCTAAAAAGGGGGATGAAAACTTGTGTGAAAAATAACGCCTGCGAGCAGCTTTCTAGTCGTTATTAATACGAAAAAGTTGCAAGAAAAGAAATTTAAACAGGGTATTTTATAATTATATCACTTACACTGAAAGTTGAAATCTGTACAATGTTGATTATAATTATTTTATATTGAAATATATTTTTTATATTAATATATAGGCAATCGAGCCACGGTCGTATAGATTTTAATTGTAGCCGCGATTGGTTGTGGGTTCGATTCCATCTTGGAGGAGAGATCATAATTTAATTATTTTTATTACTCATCTCTGGTAAGCTGCAGCTTAAATTGCAGCGTAAATCAACATACAATATATCGAATTCTGGCGAAGAGTAGGAAAGTAGGTTTTGTCTGACTACCTTGCTATGCTGACTAAAAGAACATACATACATTCAGTTCGTTTATTACATCTAAATTAAGCGTTTTTCTCTCCACTTACTAAATATTTCCTTAAATGGATGAATCATTAATAATAATTTGTCACTAAATCCTGATATTTATTTATTGCTTTGTATTAGTGTTAACTAAAACGTATTGTAAGATGTTATTGCGTGATGATTCACTTCAATGTCACATACATTATCTGTGGGCGACTTTGCGTCAGACAAATGGTGATAAAACTTTAAATGCTGGCTAAACCTAATTTCTATTAAAAAATATGGAATTTTCTAATTAATTTAGATTCGATTAGGACTGGCCCGAAGGCAAAGGCCTGTATAAAGATACAGCCGAATAAAGTAATCCTATTTTAGTAGTTACGATTATGTCGAAAGTAATAAAAACCGGCAAACAAAAACCCACAACTTTGAGGTTACGTAACGAATTTAGGTCATGTTATGAGTGTTATATTAAACGTATTAAAGATAACGGCATTCTAATAAACGTCGATTTGTCTATTAAGCGTCCATCACATTCGGCCATAAAGTGTAAGTACTCCCTTTTAATAGTACTCAGCACTGTTCTTTAACTAATATATACAGCTTCACGCTGTATCCCGTACACAGCAGGGTAGGCAGAGGGAACCTAGTATTAAGATACTCCGTTCCCCACTTTCCGCCATTCGGACGCATTGCGTGTTAAGTGGCGGAACTTAACGCCGCGCTTTACCTCGACACCAGAGCGAAGAAAATGGAAATATTAAATATTTCCACTCCTCGAGTGGGAATCGAACCCACAACCAGTCGTTTACAGTCACACGCTTGTGCCACTGGGCCACGACTGGCCACACTAATATATACAAATCTTAAATAATCTTTTTAAATATAAAAAAATAGTTCTACGCTTTTCTCCGCATAGCGTTGTAGACTGAAAGGATCTAGTGTTAAGACACTCTTCTCACACACGCACGAAAGTGTAGTGTCTTAGGTACCAGAGCGAAGAAATACAAATTTAAATATAATCATTAACTGAGTGGGAATCGAACCCACAGCCATTGCTTTACAGACGTTGTCCCACTGCTCCACGAAGGCCTCTTGTCGTAGAATATTATATTAAAAATATTATTATAGCTATCAAAAAGTGTGGCCAGTCGTAGCCCAGTGGCACAAGCGTGTGACTGTAAACGACTGGTTGTGGGTTCGATTCCCACTCGAGGAGTGGAAATTATATTTCCATTTTCTTCGCTCTGGGGTCGAGGTAAAGCGCGGCGTTAAGTTCCGCCACTTAACACGCAAGCCTCAGAGTTCGGCGGAAAGTGGGGAACGGAGTGTCTTAACACTAGGTTCTCTCTGCCTACCCTGCTGTGTGCGGGATACAGCGTGAACCTATTATTATAGGTAAAACTTGAACATACCGGGACTTCAACCACCTATTGGAAACTGTCCAAGCGATCTGATCACTGAGCCATACGATAACATCCGGTTACGTCGTTCTTATACAACTTATTTTTGTTGTTAATCATCTTTATTTAGTTATAATCGGCGAAATATTTTTTTATACGTTTCCTAAAAATATTTTTCATGTCCCAAGCGTGTTTTAAAAATGTTAAAAATATTATTTATCATGTAAATATAAAAGTAAGCGACAGATAAGCCTGTTAATATGCATGTAAAATGGCTTTCAACTAATTAAAATAAAACCCATCATGGGGCAGAGAAGCAGTTGGACTGTAAACGCGATTGATTGGTTGCGAGTTCGATTCTGCTCGGCTACTATATTTTCATTTCTTCACTCTGGTGCAAAAAGCGCGGCGGTGAATTTTGCCACTCAACACACAATGTCTCCGGTGCCTTTAAACTAGGCTCTCTTTGGCTAAAACGCTATGAAACTAAAAAAAAAAAAATGTCAACTATCAAAAATTCTGATTTTTTTATGCATTTATAATATAATGTGTTCTAAATAACTATTTGTTATTTAAAGTTATCGATAACTTCGGGTTTTGGAGCGCGAGTGAATGCGGCCGCTACATTTCCACAACGATGTTCTTGCCAAGATTTGGCCAAAGAAATGTAGATATGCAGCCAAAAGATAAAGATGGTATTTTTTAGATATCATATAATTCATTGTAGGAAAAATGTATTTTATTTTTGATTTATTACATTTTTTTACAATAAGAGCTAATATTGCATTCCAGGGTTTCTCATTTATTTCAGGCAAGAAGTTGAAAAGGTTGCATAAGACAGTAGTGAGTGCAGCGTTGAGTTCCGCCACTTCACACGCAATGTCTCGATTTTGGATGGAAAGTGAAGGAAGGAGTGTCTTGACACTGTGTCCTTTCGGATTGTTCCGCTATGTAGGAAAAAGCGTTAAGCCGCTCTTAAGACAATAGTGATACGCAAAGAAAAAGTTTTTTACGAAAATTATATAATTTTCGCACGGAGGTGTATCATATAATGCTTAAATTTCTTTCTTATGTAGTCTATGGGAAAAAAATGCAGACAGGAATATTTTTTATAAACATATATTAAAATTATTATAAATTAACAAATAAATACAGTTCCATAGCATAACTTTTTGCATTAAGTAACATATATTGCTAAGGCAACTCGTATGTTTTACGTCACTACTAATAATTTATATGACGAACGAAGTGACTCGACTCAAGGTTCTCTTTGACAATGCTACTATAAAGTTAAAATTTGTAATTATAATTGATATGTGTATAGTTCAAATATATATAAATGCCCGTGGCCCAGTGGCACAAGCGTGTGACTGTAAACGACTGGTTGTGGGTTCGATTCCCACTCGAGGAATGTAAATATTTAATATTTCCATTTTCTTCGCTCTGGTGTCGAGGTAAAGCGCGGCGTTAAGTTCCGCCACTTAACACGCAATGCCTCCGAATTCGGCGGAAAGTGGGGAACGGAGTATCTTAATACTAGGTTCCCTCTGCCTACCACACAGCAGTGTGTGGGATACAGCGTGAAGCTAAAAAAAAAAATATAAATTTGAACAATACACATATCTAGATAACTTCACAAAATATATTTTTATATTTATCAATTTCACGTAACAATAAATTTACATTATACTGCAATATATTTTATTTCTTTCCGACAATCAATTATAAGCGTCGTAAATTTGCATATTTCTAATATATAAAAAAAAAATAATATATCGTTTTTGTTGTAATGCTTTTTTTTTTACGTTTCTTTATCAAAAAAAAAATACTAACGTAGTTTATAAGTTGTATTAAAAAGTGTTTGTATTTCTAATTTTATATCTTATTTTTTAATTATAAAAGGATTAAAGTATTAGAAGCTATCTACATTTTAGATTCAAGTATACTTTTTTGACTGCATATTTGTATGTTATTTATGGCATTAATTTTTTTGGACTTCGCTCTCATAACAGGGTAGTCAGAGAGAATCCAGTTCCAAACGATTCCCTTTACCCTTTATAACCGAATTTGAGACATTGAATGCGCTTTGTCTTATCAGAGCGGAGATACTAAAATAACCTTAGCTTATTCAATATATTATGAAAACTTTAAATGTTACGAAGAACCCTGCTGAAGTATATTTAAGAAAAGAATAAAGAAGAAAGGATTTAACTACGATAGTTTACGCGGAGTGATTCGTGATGAGGCATTCGGTCATTAAACATCAGAACAACTTATTTTATAGGTACATAATAGCGTCAAGCTGTCAACTGTCAAAACTTCAAAGGTTTATTATAGCAAAAAATATCATTATATTTTTGCCGTAAAATAAAAGCAAAGTAAGCGACGTGTCCACTTAGCAAAATGCCGACGAAACTCAAATCAAAAGACAAATACGAGGGCCCTCTGCGATTCTCACCCGCGAGGGTCAAGATGTGACAAGGGCTCAACTAACAACTGGCTGAACATTCAATTTTTAAGATTTTATCAATAGTTTACGGTCAGATTTTTTTTAATAAACCACCACACAACCCTTAACCCCTCTTTTTAGTGTCAAGACACTTCGTTTTCGGGTTTCCTTTTGTAATCAAGATATTGCGTGTTACGTAGCGGAACTAAACGCCACGTTTAGTCTTGCGTATCCGAGCAGAGAAATTATTTTTATAATATATAATTATTCCTTCTGACTGGGAATCGAACCCAAAACCATCGCCGTTACAGTCAGACGCTGTCACACTGCGCCACGACGGCCTAAATATGAGTAATACTTATTTTTATTTGTGACAGAAAAGTGTCCTTCAAGAATGTTATTCGCTTTACTAGAGGCAGGTGTACGACTAGAATTATCATAAAATTTCTAATCAAATCACGGCGACCAAATACAAAGCATAATAATATGTATGGAAATAAAATTCCTATTATGCAGAAAGCGAAAAACAATACTTAACAAATGATCGCAAATACTTTTAACGACTGACTTAGATGACAATAAAAAAAAAAAAAATTAACAAAAAGATTTAAAACAGTTTTAGCATTTTTAAAGTGTTATGTTAGGAAAATTTAAAAAAGAAATTTAGAAAACGTATAAATATTTGAACGCAGCGAGATTCGAATCTGCGCCTTCTGTAAACTGTCCAGGCGCTCAGACCGCTAAGCCATGCGTTATACTACCGGCTGCGTCGCAATTCATATACGTTTAATACAACTTATTTATGCTCTTAGCATCTCTGTAAAGAGATAAAAATCTCTCTTTGTAAATACAAATTTCTGCTGCCGCGCTTTACCTCGTCTCTAGAGCGAAAAAAATGGAAATAATAAATATTTCCTAGAGTAGGAAGACTTTGCTCGTATGAAAAAACACAAAAATAACGAGTATAACGAATTTTTACGAATATGCCTTCACAAATTTCACGTTGAACGGTGACAAATGGGTGGAATTATAAATCGGGTCATGTAATTTATCTAGCTTGGGGCAGCACGTGAACAAAATAGCTGAGCCCAGATGATCGATATCGTGGAAAGAAAAACGCACGAATCGTAAATCCACAGTACAGTATACAGTGCGATAATTTGATTAATATAAAAAGAAACTCGAAAAAATAGAGAAGAAATAGAGAAACATAGATACTAAACTATTAAACTTCACAAAAAATGTTAGTAAAAAACATTACTTAATTAAATTAAGTAATGTTTTTTACTAACATTTTGTTTTTACTAACATTCCATGCAGAATTTAATAAAATAGTTACTATTTAAAAATAAAAATAGCCTAAAGTAGTTTCTTATTACATCAGCAATCTGCCAGTGAAAATTTTGTCAAAATCGGTCTATCCGGTAATCTAGAGAGAGAGACAGAGCCGGACCAAACAGACAGGCATAAATGTAAAGAATATCATTTTATTATTTATACATATATATTTAGGAGAAAAGCGGTTATTTTAATATTACAAGCAGACACTAACTTTATTTATTTGTACAGATTAATAGTATGTTATTAGTGTTAATATTCTTAGTCGCCATAAATTACATATTTTAATATTTTTTTCTTAAATTTTAATTTATCTCCTGCGTCCTGCGTCATGACTTCGCTACGTGGTCGATAAAAATATGAAAATTATCATTACTGTTCAAGGTTACCGATTATAAATTGAAGGTTAGTTCGTAAAATTGGCAGACGAGAAGCCATAAGTACACAAAGGACAATGCCCATTATACGTGAAATTGTTATTTAATGAATGAATGACCAAAAACTCTTGTAAAAATATAAATTATTCGATCATCAGATAACTACATTTATATATAGCTTCACGCTATATCCCGCACACAGCAGGGTAGGCAGAGGGAACCTAGTGTTAAGACACTCCGTTCCCCACTTTCCGCCGAATTTGGAGGCTTGCGTGTTAAGTGGCGGAACTTAACGCCGCGCTTTACCTCGACACCAGAGCGAAGAAAATGGAAATATAATTTCCACTCCTCGAGTAGGAATCGAACCCACAAGCAGTCGTATACAGTCACACTTTTGTGCCACTGGGCCACGACTGGCCACACTACATTTATAAATATTATTAAAACTCCTTGGTCTAAACTGGACTTAATTTCATACTTCTGTCATGCGTTAAATTAAAGTTAGAAAAGCATAAAATTTTACAATTAATATATTTAATTGTAGTTTGATTTCTTTGGTAACTTATAAGTTTATTTATTTAGCCTTATTTACAATAAAACAGTAAAATTTGGATGTTTGTACGAAAACCTTCTTGGAACTAGTTTACTGTTTTGGATGAAACCTTACCTTATTGTACATTTAGCTTTTAAGCTCAATCAAGACTTTAGGCTATAATTTATTATAAAAAGTTAGCTAAAATAGAGCCGAAATGGAGAAGATATAAGGAAATTATGTCTTAACGAATTCTGTTTTTTTTGATTTTGGTATTTTATTAGAAAAAGTAATTGATTTCCATTTTTTTCGCTCTGGTGTCGAGGTAAAGCGTGGCGTTAAGTTCCGCCACTTAACACGCAAGCCTCCGAATTCGGCGGAAAGTGGGGAACGGAGTGTCTTTACACTAGGTTCCCTCTGCCTACCCTGCTGTGTGCGGGATACAGCGTGAAGCTAAAAAAAAAAAAGTAATTCAGTCCACGAATGCGAAGTTGCGGGCAGCTACTAGTTATAAATAAAACCATTAAGAGCTAAATTCTAATATTATAAAACAATATGCATTTCAAACAAGATAATAATCGATACCTGAGTTATTTGATTTTTCTATTAACATGATTAGGTGTTGACTGTAATCATATATTATTTTATTAGTAAATATTAGGTTTGAAATACCTGTATGTGAGAACACGAGTTGAAATCGTGATATTTATGATTTTTTTTACATAAAATTTAGATGTTATAATTTGACTAACTTCCTCCACTTTATATGTAGATTCGAAATCTCGGCAAATAAGTAAAATTGTATTGTATTTAGATAAGATAAAGTTAAAGACAGCAATCGTCTGCTAAATTCTTTTTATCTTGCGTCGAGTAATGAAATTCAGAAGCGCACGTTGTATGTAAATGCGTATACATTTATATATTTTTTAGCTTCAGGATTTTTTTCGCATAACAGGATAATCAGAGAGAACCTAGTGTTAAGACACTCCGTTCAACGTCGGTCCGAATTCAATACATTAAGTGTTGAATGGCGGACCTCAACGCGGCGTTGTGTCTTGTTCAGCGGAGCGCATAAATATGTAATATTTTTTTTAATGAACATTCCATCGATTGGAAATCGAACCCACAACCATTGACGAGTACAGCTAGACGATGTCCAGACTTGTTACTGCATAACGATAGCTTCAAACATATTTTTTTTAGCTTCACGCTATATCCCTTGTGGGATAGTTAGAGAGAACGGAGGGCCAAACGCTACGGTCCCTACATACTCCTTTCGCCTCGTCCACTGTCATCAACCTCTTCATACACGCCCTCCGGGGGGTCCTCTTGCTTTTTACGTGACCTTCCTCCAGTATCGCCGATACTGTATTTTCGAAGGTCAACCGAGGTCAAACATTTCTATTAAAATAAATAATTTCTAGAAGCTAATCAGAAAAAGTAAATACTTTTTATTATTTAACGATAAATTGAACAGGCACAAACGTGAAACTTATATAAACCGAATAAGCGTAGTCACGTGGACTAGATTGATCAATAAATAACAGTTTAATTGTATTAACAACCAAAACTAAGGAAACACGCGGATAACATATGGTAACGCAACCGGTTAACATTTCCAGATATACCGGCATATAAATTATTTATTATACGATGTTAGCATACTAAATATATTGAGATGAGAATAGAACAGGTATCTAGCTAACCTAACCTATATAGAATGTATCAATAATTGACCAAGTAACAAATGTTTATTTTTTTTACAGCTTTTTTTAATTTTTTTTGTTGAGTAAAGGAGGCAAACGAGCAGAAAGATCACCTGATGGAGTGGTAACCTTCGCCCACGGACATCCACAATGCCACAGGAGTTGTAGATGCGTTGCCAACCTTGGGAATGACGGAGGGACGGAGGGAGGTAGGATAGGAATGGTGGGAATATGGAAAGCTGGCTTACATGCCATCGAACCAGAACACAACATCAGATATTTGGCAGTTCGTCTTTGACATGATAGTGGTCGCGAGCCAGTCGGTCTCCTACCACCAAGCTGCTGGGTTACCCGCCTTTTACGGGACGCTACCCAGCGGCGGAGGGGAATTGTATTCTTAACCCGTCCCCCCCACGGGTAAGGCTTTACGCCTTTTCCCGCGCACTAGGGTAGTTAGAGAGTAAGAAAAAGTTTCATCTGAAGGGAATAATTGGAGTAAAAATATATCCCTACTCCCTAATTTCAAGATATTCCGTCCACCGCTTTCTGCCCGAAATCATTGTGTGTTGAGTAGAGGAATTCAACATCGCGTTTTGTCTTAGGTACCAAAGCAAAGGAATGAAAATGAATAAAATATAACTATTTTCCCAAATGGAAATGAAATCTACAACCAATTCCGTATGAATATTATTATTTTAGACGCGAACATATCTAAATTAGAACCTGTGAGTCTTAGACATCGTCTAAGGGTTCTTACCGCTAAGTCATACTTTCTTATCTAGAGCGTTTGGACGGTTTCCGGAAGGCGTGGGTTCGAATCCCGCCATGTTCAATTTCTATACGTTTTCTAAAAATGTTTTTGTTATTATAATTATGCAAATAATACTTTAAAATAGGCATTAATTTTGAATATTGAAATAATTTTAGACTTCCTTAAAAGACCTCTATGAACCTATTAATTAATTTGTCCTTTCGCCTGTCTGTTAACAGACTGTCTTCTAAATTAGTGTGTCTTTGGTAATGACTCATATTCTTACAGTATTCTTATAAAAAAGATCACAATAAGCATTTATAAAAACTAGAAGCTTCCTTGACGCGTTAAACACGCGTTGCCTTAGCAATGTGTATGTATATATTTTTTTATTAATTTAATGTATTTCTAATATTCTGTATTATTATTAAAACTATTAAATTACTGCACTTCTTCATATAAAAATTTAACTATGTCAAATTTCATACTAATCCCTCTGTAGGATTTCCGTAGAAAGGGATCTAAAGTATTTTCCTCATGTATACGTACATACCTATATGTCGAGGTCATATCGTAGAATTGATCATTTCAAAAAATCGTTAACGATATTAAATATAGTGTAATACCACTTTATTTTACGATATGACCAAACGTAGACGACGAATTCGTTTAACGTTGACGAATCAACGATATTGTTAAATTCAGTTGGCCATTTCATGAAATGCACCCATTTAATGATATCGTCAACGATTTCATGAAATCTTCAATTTTAGAATATGGCCACGACATATTTAGAGATTTACCTACTTGAAGTAAGCTGTTTCTGAAAATTTTTCTTTCAATGTTGTTGTTATTCATTAAATTAATCATAAATTCAGAAATAAGTAAGACAGATAAGTAATTTTCGTAAACAATGCATTTTTATTTTAAAAATGATGAAAAGTATAAACTTGGTTAAGTAATGTATTATAGAAAGAGAAATTCTGTTTAAGAAAAATCTGTTTAACAAATTCTCCCTTACATATAGTCGTTTCATAAAATTAAATTGACATTGTTGTCTTGAGAACTTAAGATTGTTTTATCATCAACATATATATAAGATATAACACAAAAAATCCTAACGAAGACCCACTACGACACGATAACCTCCTAAATTAATATAAAAGGAAAAATATTAAGTAATTTTTAAATTCGTGGACGAACAAAAGTAATTATTCTTGGAAAAATGTATATGGCGAAAAAGTGAAATACCAATATTTTGTACAATAATGCATTAGAAATATTACATAAAACTTTATTACAAAAACAAAAAAAAGCTAAATTTCCTCGTCAATGTGACTATTAAATCGCGAATGACAACAATATGTATTGTATATAACAACGGAAGACATAAACTAATTCCACACACGCTAGCCACAAGCGCTGCCTCCTCAATCTAATTAAACTTTTTATTTTGACAGTTACATAATAACATGCAAAATATTTAGTACAGGCTACGAACATATGCAACTTTAAACATATAAACATAAGGGCTATAGTACATAATGTAGGATTCTATAAAGTAAACTTTCGCTTGAACGCGAGTTTAGAATTTTAACTAAGGCACGCGTAGCGCATACCTACGTGATGTGGACCGACAATTTTATATAGACATTCGGGAAAAGTCACGCTTTATCTTATATGGATATTTCAATATTTTTTATTGATCTAGCATCGTTTCGGTAAAACTCGTATGTTACGTTTGAAGATATATGTATTTTTTGCTCTTTTTTCTTCAGTTTTACGACACACATACTCGCAGCAGTATAGAGAAGAAAAAACTGACAATAAGATACTCTGATGTGTATTTTGTATCAAAATTCAAGGTAACTTGTTAAGTGGCGTAACCAAACACCGCACTTTCTATTACCAAAGTGCTATTAGTGATACTTCGGACAGGAATCGAATGCACAACTATCGCGTCTAGTGCCCGAATAATTCCCATTGCAAATCATTATTTCCCGAAAATTTAATTAAATATAGTAATAGTTTATGAAAAGTAAGTAATATAAAATGTGCAATTATAATAAAAGTATTCAAATATTACGTTCACATTAAGAAATTCAAGTATATTATGTCTTTGTGGGACGACATACTGAGAAGTTACTTATAACATAACTTTTCAAACTTTAATCCTTCAGTGGCAAGCATTTCGTTTGTATTGCTAATAATCATTTTCTTATGTTTTTAGCTTCACATTTTATCTCTAGTGGTGTAGTCAGAGAGAACAGAGCGCCAGCGAACAGGTTCCTGCATAATTTTTTCACCTTGTCCACTGTCATCAATGCTTTTTATGTGATCTTTCTTTCACGCAGCAATACGCCTTTCTACATCCATATAGTATCTTCCATCTCTACTAAACATAATATGTTTAGGAATGTCCCAGAAATAACAATTCATTCAAGGATTTTCTCATCATTATTATAAAAACTATTGAGAATTGTATTATAGAATAGAATTATTTTTTTTCAATCCGACATCTTGTACTTTTGTAAACAAGTGACTACTCTTAATGGCAAAAAAAATGTATACAAGTGTCTTTTTTACTGTTGACGCAGTTTTTTTACATTAACATAATTAATATACATATTTATTAGATATACAATGTCGCATTGTACTACATATTTATTTCCATATCATTACAAATTAACGATATTTTTATAAGGAAATTTCATATAAAAAGTTTGTAAATTTAACTATTAAAATATGATAAATAATCTGTTTATTTACTTCATTGATAATTAGAATCACTTCATTAGGAACCATTACGTAGAGGTATGTAGGTTTAGAGTCCCGAAATTTTCAAATTTTCTCTTCTTTGGTACGTATAACAATCATTAGATATTTTTTTGTCAACTCTAAGCTTTTTTCCGCGAAGTCCAATACGCAGAGAGAATCTACTGGCAAGATAATTCGTTCCCTACTTTGAATCGAAATCTGAAACGGTGAGTGATGGACCTCAAAACCACGCTTTGCCTTACCACCAGTGTGAAAAATTTACATATCCCCCGAATAGATTCCGAACCTACAACCGAAACGTTTACATAGTCGGCTACTCTCACATTGCACCCTGATGGCTTATTACTTTACGATTTATTAGAAAAAAAGATGATTTATTTGTAATTTATCTAACATAATGTAATATTAATAAAGACCATTTAAAACAATATTATATTAATTATATATAATTATGAATGAAATTCTTCTAGTAACTATAGTAAAGAGTCAAGCTAGGCTTATACAAAAGAACTGCATAAAAAGTAATATGAATTCTTACAAGAAATAATTTATATTTATTGAATAAAAATATTAGTAAACATCAGTTATTGTAAACTTACATCAGTCGATGACTTATTATTTGGTTTTTCAAGTTACAAGTGCCAAATCAAATAAAATATTGACTTACATCGTTCTAAAGTTTGCGTATTACGTTTATAGCATACGATTTCGGTTCTAAGAAGCTGTAAGATATAAACATTCACTAACGTCATGTAAAATTCCATAATCTTAGACGTCGATGCTTACGATGCGGATATTTATATTGATGTATCGATGTTTAATTTTTTGTTATTTATATAATAATACAGACTCTGATAGACTGAAATTTAATTCTTTTTTTTCGATTGGGTTGTATGCTGTTGGCCCTAGTGGCCTTTACAGCGTCTCGCGGGTTTGTGGGAGGCCGAGCTAGAGGAGGTCTGACCTTGGCATTGAAGAAATTTAAAACAGTATATATAAACTTTATTTGACTTTCTGGTCTTTATCCATAACTTTATCAATAATTATTTCGATGTATCGATATCTATTTTTCATAATCTATATACTTTTATCTGAGATCTTAATTTTTAAAAGAAGTTTAAATTAATCATTATTAAATAAGTTGCATTTGTAAAGTAATGTATTTTTACCTTAATTTTTTTTTACCCGTTTTATTATTTTATTCAAAAATAATTGAGACTTGAATAAAAAATTCCAACATTAATATTTTATTTTCTCTTACCTGGGCACACAAATAGAGTGGTAGAGGCCTTGGGTCCGGAGCACGTGGATGAATTCGGGCAGCGTCCGACACGCGCCCATTATGCTGAACGCCGCTAACATGCAGTTCCATACTATAAGAGTACGTCGCAGTTCAAACCTGAGAAAAATTGAAAAACATTGAATATATACAATAGTCTATCTAAAGGTTAATATTTAAAATTTAACAAAATAGAGACTTTATATACAGCTCCACGCTTTCTTGCGAGGTAATTAGACAGAAAATAATATGAAGACACTCCGTTTCCCACTTTCCACCCAACATTGCGTGTTAAGTGGAAGAACTTAACGCCGCGCTTTATCTTAAGTACTAGGTCGGAATATATTATATGATAGCAATATATTTCTTCGAGTGGGAACAGAACCCAAAAACATCACGTTTACAGTCAGACGCTGTGCCACTCCTCCACGGGTCTCCACGGGTACGAATGGTCTCCGTAAACTGCATTACCCAGCGATTTATAAAAAAATAATAAAAAAAAAAAACAAAACTGCTCCACGGGGTCTCAATATACCTATATAAAAGAAAGAAATATGCAACCTAGAACTTTCTAATAAATGTAGGTACGTAAAACTCAATTGACATTGTCTGGTCAAACGTATTCGCAATAGTTCAAACTTAATTACATATTTATAATACATATTAATATGAAAGTCCATTGTTTTCGCAAAATGGTATCTATTTTTAATAAATTCTGAAGAAATCAATATAAACAAGTGTTCATAAATATAGTATATAATTTTTGTTTTTTTTTTTATCTTCACGCTGTATCCCGCGCACAGTAGGGTAGGCAAAGGGAACCTAGTGTTAAGAAACTCCGTTCCCCACTTTCCGCCGAATTCGGAGACATTGCGTGTTAAGTGGCGGAACTTAACGCCGCGCTTTACCTCGGCACCAGAACGAAGAAAATGGAAATATTAAATATAGTATATAAAAAAAGAAAATTATAATTAGGTAATACCATCAAAAGTACATTTCTAATTAATTAAGCATGCTCCAGATTTAGCAGATTTCCTCACTAATTTCAAGCTTTGACGAGAAAAGAGGCAGAATTTGAAAGCAGCTGCCTTAGTAAATGAATACTTCTTTTGGAAACGGCTTCTCTTGAACATACATAATTGTAAGCTCCAACAAAGGCTGCGACCTTGAATTTTCATGCCTTGAATAGAATTTCACTCAATGGGGCTGGAGAAAACTTAAGTGCCCTGTACCTACTTTTATTTCTGCATAATATATTTTTATACAATACGAGCCGGAGTGGCGCAGTGTAATAACTTCTGACTGAAAACGCAATGGGTGAGGGTTCGATTCTTATTCGGGGTTATGGTTATTATTATTGTTTCAGCTTCACGCTGTATCTCGCATACAGCAAGGTAGGCAGAGGGAATCTAGTGTGATGACACTCCGTTCCCCATTTTTGGAGGCATTGCTTGTTAAGTGGCGGAACTTACCGCCGCTTTGCCTCGATATCAAAGCGAAAAAAATGGTAATATTAAATATTTCCACTCCTCGAGTGGGAATCGAACCCACAATCAATTGTTTACAGCCACATGTTTGTGCTACTGCGCTTCGACTGGCCCCAACGGGTTATGGTTATAATTAACTTATTTCCATTTCTTCTCTGGTACCTAAGGGCAAAGAGCAGCGTTGAGTTCCGTCACTCAACATGCAATGTCTCAATTGCGGGCAAAGCAAAGGATAAACGGACCTTGTGTCTTACGACACGACGACACTATGCGGGAAAATGCGTGAAGCTGTGAAACCAGAACAGATTATTCAAAATATTAATATAACCAAAATTAAAATCTATTTACGAGAGCCCACCTTGAAAAATAACTGTCGGTTTTTATTGTATGTCATTGACGTAAGTATACACTTACTTCTCGAAGAATCGACGGACGGTTTGTTTTCTTTGATTAACCGCGCCATTATAATGTTAGCTTACCGGAACTCAATCGAAGTAAAACGTATAATGAAGGTGATCAACACCATTGTTTTTTCCATGGAAAATAAGCTGAGATGTATAAAACACTGGTCGTAATGGCGAATGGAAGACAGTCGAGTCTTAATTAAAGGGAAGCTGTTGACTCGATTATGATTTTAAAGTTATATTTTAATATTATTCACATAATTTATTTACGAATGTATATGAGGTCATCGTGGCGCAGTTACAGGTTCTAAATGTAAATGAAATGGTTGTGGTTTCGATTGCAACTCGATGAAATTATTTATTAAATAAATATTTAAATTTTTAATTTCGGGTGGAAAATGGAGGTCAGCATCACTGGACATTAGAACTAGTATAGGAGAAAAAGTGTGAAGCTTCATTTTTTAAATACTAAATTATTTAATAATAAATAAGTATCCGGTTTATACCTTCTCTTTTATACATTATCATTACCTCTAATTTATTGAGTAGTAAAAAATAAATAAATTACGATTAATATCCTACAATCAGTACCGAACTAGGTACAAACTTCATTGCTTATAACTTGTAATTTCAGTAATTAACATTGACCTTTTCTAGGATAGTGATCAATGTTGCAATACGACTTGTTTACATGAGTAAAGCGGAGATAACAAGTAACACTTTGTTATGTCATATTGTTTCTGACAGAAGACGTTCTAAGGAAATAAATTCACTTATAAAGATTATATTAGAATTATAACATAATAATAATATAAATAGTGGATTTTTATACCTGTACTTCTATACTAATATAACTAGCAACCGCCTCTTACACTTACTTTCCTCTGGAACACTTAACACTAAAATAACAAACACTTAACGTTCCATACCCTAAGTTTATGGGCACTTTTTGGCCATTTATTCAAAGACTACAATTACAATTCTCACCAAAAAACTTCACAGCACACAAGACACTATGTTCGATATCCCTGCCAAATTTCAGAAGTCTACTACAAATAGCCCAGGAAGAGTTAAACCACAACGAATTTACCCAGTAAGATGAACCCAATAAAGATGTAAAGTTTGTAACTTTGTTTGTAAGGGCTAATCTTTGGAAGTACTAAACCGATCATGAAAATTCTTTCACAATTAGAAGGCTACACCATTTCTAGAGTGCTATAGGCATAACATTTTATTATAATTGAACAGAAAGTCCTGAAAATCCCAAAGGGGTTCGAATAGAGGATACACGTTGCAGATGGAGACACGAGGCCGCGGGCGAATCGCTAGTAATATATATGTATACATGTGTCATGACACAACGGTTTGGCCACTCAACGTATGTTTTTAGTTTACAATGACAGTGTTTAGACACTATTCTATCTGTCTTTCCTGGTATGCGGGAAACGCGTGAATTTTTTTTATGTCAAATACAGTACCAGAACCTTAAAACGTGTATATTTCAGTTAAAAAATATTAATTATATGGCTGCTAAGAACTATTTAACTATTTTATATTGAATAAAAATTACTTCCGCAAAATTGAGACGCTGATAACTATAATTTTATTCAAATCAGGCTTAAAATATAAAAAATAATTTTAATCTATACAAAATCTCACGCCCAGTTAAGTAAGGAAGTAACGCGTGCTTTAACAAAAAAAATCCATATATTTCACAATATATTTATTACCTGATTGGCCTTACTCAAGAAAAGTTGTACAAGAGGTATTACGTAAATTACTTATGTGAATGGTAAGAAGCAGCGGTTGTTCAAAGGGAATCTTCTCGAGTTTTTACTTTCTTACAATTTTTATGTAGCTTTTAAATGTAGGCCACGATGAAATTACTTCTACATTTATACTAAGTACTACTAGTAATAACTAGAAAAATACATCCGACAGGAATATTATATAATAGTTGGAATTATTTACATAAACTCGTTTTATGGTATTTGAGGCCGTCGTGGCGTAGTGAGACAGTTATCTGGCTACAAATGTGATGGTTATGAATTCGATTCCCACTCGGGGAAAATTTATATAAGATTATTTATTTTTTTTTTTTCCGTTCTGACTAGGTGATACAGCGCGGCGTTAAGTTCCGACTCTTAACAAATTACGTTTAGAAACGAAAAACGGAGAAAAAAAATATCATAACACTAAGTTCTCTGTCACTATCCTCGTATGTGGGAAAAAACGTTAAGTTTTTCTTCTATTTTCTTGTACAAAAGTAGCCTAGCCTATAAATAATGTAATATTAACAAGTGGAATTCAAAATCGATGCATTGATTGCATTAACTTGAATTGTATAACTCGAAAGCCCTCGACAGAACGAGCGCAGCTCTATTATCATGACAGATGCATAATTATGTAATGAAGGTCGTGTGCTTTTATACTATTTACCCATTTAACTAAATAAACATTACATATATGCGTTACATCATTATTGTATATGAGCAAGTAACAACTCTAAATTTTTTAGCTTCACGCTGGATCCCGCACACAGCAGGGTAGGCAGAGGGAACCTAGTGTTAAGACACTCCATTCCCCACTTTCCGCCGGCACGAATTCGGAGGCTTGCGTGTTAAGTGTTAACTGGCGCCGCGCTTTACCTCGACACCAGAGCGAAGGAAATGGAAATATAATTTCTACTCCTCGAGTGGGAATCGAACCGACAACCAGTCGTTTACAGTCACACGCTTGTGCCACTGGGCCACGACTGGCCACGACTAAATCTAAATGCATAATTAATAATTCTTTATTATTTTCTATAAAAAAATAAGTTACTTTAATTTAATAGTTCATGAACTAGGAAATAAAACCAAATTGAATTAAAATAAATTGTTATATCTTGAAATTATTAAGACTATAAAAAAAATTTATAATAATAATATATTCTCTTGTAGCTAGTTAATGAATGCTTTAAATAATCAATGTATGAGCACATACTATGACCACTTGGAGAATATTCATTTACTTATAAAGATTTTTAAAGTGTTATTCCACACTTAGGAAAATTGAAAAAGACATTTAAAGAAAACGTCTAAAAATTTGAACGCAGCGGGATTCGAATCCGCGCCTCCTGAACACCGTTTAGGCGCTCTCACCAGTGAGCCTTCATTGAATATTCATTTATTTACACGTGTGACAATTATAACGCTGTGATCCTTGATCTTTACTGATTTACAATTTCATATGCGAATTTATTACCTTTTTGTTTTAAGTCTACTTCTAATTGCTTTGAACCTACGCTTAACGAAATAGATCATTTGGATTAAAATTAAAAAAAAATAAATATTAACTTACTAAGAAATTAGAGCTGCGTGGGTTGTTGTCTAACTATAGATGCAATGGTTGCGAATTCGATTTCTACCCTGGGGTACGATTACATTTAAATTAATTTCAATTCTCCGCTCTAGTACCTTAGATAAAGAGCAGCTTTAAGTTCCGCCACTTACTTCTATGCCGGAAAAAACGTTAAGTTGTCATATCTTACTTTGTTCAATTTACTACTTTTGTTGTTGTTTGCTCAAAATCGACATATTACACGTAATATGTCGATTTCGGCCGGGAAGTGGAGGATAAAGACCTTCACAATAGGTCATCTCTGACTGCTACATGGGAAAGCGTGAAGCTGCCACTCAGAAGGTTACACAACCTAATACTATACAAATATAAGTGTATCATCACAATAATGGAACAAAGTCCAGCAAAAAATAAATATGACTCGTTCCGTTTGAATTTATTGAAATAAGCATCTATACAAATAAATAAAAATGGAGTGTCTGTTTGTAATATTAAAATAACTGCTTTTTATTGAGTGTATATGAAACAAAATGTTTTTCAATTTATGTTTGTCTGCCTGTTTGTTGTGGCTAATCTCTTAAACGGCTGGACTGATTTTGCTGATTTTCAATGGGTGATAGTGAATATATTAAAGAGTAGCATAGGCTCTTTTATTTCCGGTCTAAATATTTTTCTAATTCTACGCGAACAAAGTCGCGAGCACAGCTAGTAAACTGTAAAAACTTGTTAGCTTCTAAAATTCCAATAAAAAACACTAGGCGCGTGTTTAATATATGCCGACACCTGGTTAAATGGACCCTCAATCAATAAGAAGTTACTGATTTACTCTTCAATAACATGAAGATGTTACTGAAGTCAGTCACAATGAGGAGTATTAGGAATTCTCGAATCTGAATCAAAATGTCTGAAATATACTGAGGATTAGTAACTAAAGTATCTGTTTATTTAAAACAATTTATCAGGTTTAAGTTTGTTGCGATTTGTTTGTTTATAAACATTCAAAATCTTTCGATTGTTTAGTATAGAGCGTAGACCTTATATAAAAAGAAAAATGTCATTTCCAACCTTACTATTTGAGAGACTGGGCGAATGAGAAACCTCTCTCTATAACTGATAAATAATTCTAGATCCCTTGAGATCCCAGTTGTATAGGTTTCACTGTACTATACTATACTTGTACTGTACTATAAAAATAAATAAATGTTCGAAGGCTTTTTACGTTTGGGCCTAATTGATCTTAAATTACATAAGAAACTTTTCTAATGCAAGCAAGCATTTTTGAAGTAAGACTTTTTTACCCACGCTTGACTTGGGGAGTAAGCTGATAAACGCGTGACGAAAGCGTTACGAAAAATGTGATCAGGCGAGGCGAACAAATGTTGCGTAGGAGACATAAGTATATAAAGGTCAAAAGAGAGCCCCTAAAGTGAGTGGGAGACCCTCTAGAGTGTGAGGTGCGAGCGTACATTTTCTTTCTCTCCTTCTATCATAGTTACGTTTCGTAAGTTTCACTTCAATGGTGTTGTCTAAATACCGATCTTAAATACCGATCTTTATATCTAGGCATATCTATTATATTTTACAAGCTAACTCCGTTCCATATTTCCGTATATATAACAAGTTGACTTGCATTTGGACCCCTGACCTTTATTTACAGTTAACACGTCCCAATTAGGTGTGCATCAAGTTTATTGCAGTAAATTGCGTCATACGTACAGTTTTAGACTCGTTTGCATCGAAACGCAGTGCTACAGCAACTGATGCAGTCGAGATGATAAATGGTCTGCCAAATGTTCACACTCAGTATTGGAGTAAGAATTGCTTTTATATTTAATACTAATATTCTGTTTTTTTATATAATTACAGGAAATAAATAATAATCCGTGGATATTTATCTCTTAAGTACCGCTAAAAGTTATTACATTTACAAATTAAATAAATTTATTGATGTTTTTAAATTTATCTCCTAAAGCGGATATACATATTTCTCAAATCATTTCGCTTTATTGTAAAATATGCACAAAAACAATAAAGTAATCATTACGTTAATTTTAAAGTTACTCAAGGCCAAGACAGACATGTATAGAGTAGAGATAAATGAAATTTTACCGTCTGTTTGTAATATTAAAATAATGAGTTTTTGCTAAATATATGTGTATTTATATACAGTACATCTACCAATATTTCTTTACTTTAATTTTCTATCGGTTTGATCCGCTTAATCTCTGGAATTTTTCTGAACCGATTTTGACGGGATTTTCATTACCAGACAGCTGATGTATAACTTTGGTCACTGTTATTTTAGAATTTAAGAATAATTCGTTAAATTGTACACGGAAGAAGTCATAGACACAGCTAGTACAATATAATAACTTGGTTTCGATTCATATTTTAATATCGAAGCATAGGATCGTAGCTCGCGTATTATTTGACCGGAACTCGACTGTTAAACATTTTTAACATCGTTCTTAGCATCTCTGTAGAGAGATTTTTACAAATGTCTGCTATCCAAAGATCGTTTTTACGAACAATTGTTTGACAAGAGGATATGCCATGCTATGTATTAAATATTTTTGGCTTTTTAGAATGTCATTCACACGCTTATGATAAGAAAAACGAAAATAAGGTTTACTAAGCATATACGTACCCGGAAGTAGAACGAGTGATCAGAGTGCTTGGACGGTGTCCAAGATTTGTAGGTTCGAGTCCCGATACGTTCAAATTTTTATAATATTCTAAAAATATTTTTTATATTCCAAGTGTTAGGATAACTATAACGCTTTAAATGAAAACACGCTATGCTTTCAGTTTATAATATTTCACCGAAGTAACAAAGATCAGGGCATGAATGAACTGCGATCAGCATGACATTATGATAAAGTATCTTCTTTCAAGTATCAATGTATATATAGGAACTCTTTTGTATTTTGCATAATGCTTTTTAAGAAAGACGATTTCCTGCTGTATCCGACTTATAAGAGTTATTGCATATAGCCTGATGGCCCCCAATTTCATACTTTCTAACGAAAATATTTAACGAATGGAATATCCAATCCATCGTTTGCAATTCGGCTCGTCTCAGGTTACTCATAAACTGCAAAGTATTATAATCATACAAATACGGAAAGATATAAATAGTTTATATACTGGAACCATCGCGTGTTGTCATTAAGATAAAATTAAATAAGCGTTTAAAATTTAATTACGTAGGTACTTATGATATTAGTATGCAAAATTTTTCGTTAAATATTTTAATTCTATACCTGTGTAAGCTTCGCGGGTAAAAAATTGTTATTTAATTACTTTTTGTAGCTTTAAAATTTTTGGTCGAAAACAATATATGTAATTTCAAGACAGTCTTCCGCTTTCCGCTCGAAATTGAGTGGCGGAACAGGTCGCGCTTTATTTTAGGTACCAAAGCAAAGCAATGATAATTTAAATAGTCGTCCCTAGTGGGCCAACCCCACCACAAGAACCCCAAAACCATCGCGTTTACAGTCAGAATTCATACAAATTAAACTTTAAAATATTCCTAATGCGCCATCACAGCCTCTTAAAGTTATACATAACTGAAAAAAACTTTGAAGCTGATAGTACAATTTATTAACTTATATATATCCTTTATTGCACACAATTTAATAATATGAAAATCCAACACAGCATTAAAAAATTGGCACCGATAAATAATTGAAAACGTCAAGAGCATAAACTTGGCAACGTAACATTATGCTGTACATATAAGATAATCGGAAAGCGATTTAAATTTTAACAATCTAGAAAACTATTTTACTTAAAAAATCGTCTCGCTGAGTGAGTTTCTTACACCGGTTCTTCTCAGGTCTGATACATTAACTTTAGTGAACCGGAGGTAAATTGTTTGACGTTCACAAAATAAAGCATGTAACTTCTTATTTTGAATAAAATTATTTCACTTTAGCATTGGCTTTAGCAGTTTAACACTTTTTCCTGCATACCCTCAAAGAGGACCCAGTGTCATACACGTTGTCCACTTTCCACTCGAAATCGGGACATTGCGTGTTGAGTGGTTGAACACAACGCTGCAATTTCTCTTCTTACAAGAGCGAAATGACTAAAATAATTTAAAACATAATCTTCCCCGAGTGGGAATCGAACCTACAACCAATCGCGTTAACAGTCATATGATGTAATATATTAAACCCTCTCAAACAAAATATAGAAGTGATACGGGAAGTCAAAGTCAAATTATCACGAACCTGATAAACATACTATAAATTTTTTCTTAACCTCGCTAGTTCACGATATAAATGATATTATGTTAAAGTGATAACCGTATAAGTATTATTCCGTTTTATGAAAAACAAGATGTGCCCGCGGCTTTATCTGCGTGAGATTTAACAAAAATATATATAATTTTTTTCTTATTGTAATCTTAAATAAAAGTAGCTTAAGTTACTCCTTATTATATCAGCTATCTAAAAGTCAAAGGTTCGTGAAAATAGGTTCAGCCATCCCAGAGATTCAAACAGACAAAAAAAAAGAAACTAAACAGGGAAAATTTTGAAGATTGCTATTTTGGCATTTGGACCGCGTACACAAACACATACAGGTACATATGCATTTATTAAAAAGCGAATAATTTAATATTACAAACAGACACACCAATTTTATTCATTAGTGTAGATACTTAAATATTTAATTCAGCGTTTGCTCAGTTTATTTTAAATTAATATTTCAAAGTAGGCTTATAACTAAGATCTACATTCTGCAAGTACCCACTAAGGACTAGCTCCAAGGTTGTACATAATGCGAGAAATATAGGCCAGTAGAGATCATAGCAATTTTAAAAGCATTTAAAATGCAAACATGTTTTTCCTGTTCAGTAGAAGAATATGTTATATAATTTGTGTAGAAACCTGATATAGTAGTTTATGAAGACTGTGAAACTAATACTGTGCACTGCACGCGATGGTTGTGGGTCCGTTTCTGACACGAGAAAATGTTTTTATTTAAATACTAGCGGCCCGCTCGCGGCTACTCCGCGTGTGATCTACGTGGCTGTTTCGATACATTGCAACCCTTGGTGGTGGATTTTTGAAAAATAAAGTAGCCTATGTTTAACCTTAAATTATCAACTATATTTATGCCAGAATTCATTTTTTCATGACAACCCCTTTAGAGATTGATTTATGAAAGAATAAGTAGCGTATGTTATACTTAGTAATTTTTACTAATTTCATTCGAAATTTCATCCAATTTGGACCGATAGATTAGCCGTGAAAGCGTGACAGACAAACAGACAGAAATACGCATTTACAATAAAAGTAAGGATAACCTATAGGACAAATAGTGACAAGACTAAGCGCGGCGTTGAGTTCCGCTTCTTAACATGCAATGTTTTGATTTCGGATAGAAAGTTGGAAATGGAGTATATTGACACTAAGGTCTCTTCAACTGCTATATGGCAAAAAGCGTGAATTTGCTTATTTTTGTTATAAACCGATAAGGTGATTAGAAATTACAGTAAAATAAGGCAAGAATTGAACATTTACATGAAAATAATGCAAAATGTTTTAACTTAACATACGTATTAGCTTTATTATTTGATATACTTTTAATAAATAGTTTTAAGCTATCTAGTTAACTTAAGTCTAGACTAATTAATATGTTTATTATACGTACTTTATACGATAAAGAATACAGATTATCCTTAATTTTATTTAAATACATTAAAAATAAGTGTTTTTTGTTCGTTTACGTTGAAACAAAAAAAATAAACATGAATTCAAACATATTTCGATTATAATTACAAAGAAAAATAATAATAAGATAATATACTTGTATATTTTTTTAACTACGTACGAAGCATAGTATATAATACGCTGTGTGTTTCTTTTAGCTCCGCGTTTTTTTTTACATATAAAAATAAAATAATGCTAAGAGTATTAAATATTATTATTTTTTTAGCTTCACGCTGTATCCCGCACACAGCAGGATAGGCAGAGGGAACCTAATGTTAAGACAGTCCATTCCCTACTATCCTCCGAATTCTGAGGCTTGCGTGTTAAGTGGCGGAACTTAACGCCGCGCTTTACCTCGACGCCAGAGCGAAGAAAATGGAAATATAATTTCCACTCCTCGAGTGGGAATCGAACCCACAACCAGTCGTTTACAGTTACACGCTTGTGCCACTGTGCCACGACTGGCCACAATCAATTATATTAAATATATAGTAAACAAATTTAAATATTATAATTACCTCATATAGAAATCGAACCTACAAACAATCGTGTCACTAGATTTAATATTTTTCTACAATTTATATTATTAAAAGTAAAAAAAGTAGTAGTATTTGAAGGCTAGCGTTAAGAAAGCACTAAGGTTAAGTCGAGGCCGGTTGCTGCCGCCGGACGTTCAACTCGCCGATACCGTAATCAACACAATAATTATTTAATATTTAGTTCCTTATCGTATCGTACTTTTATAATACTGTTATCGGTACCATTGCATATATTAGCCGGAATTAATATACTATAATTCGTATTGCCAATTCAAATATCGTTTCATCGAAACATCCTTAGAAAGCATTGTATTATTATTTTACAGATACACAGCAGGATAGGCAGAGGGAACCTAGTGTTAAGACACTCCTTTCCCCACTTTCCGCCGAATTCTGGAGACACTGCGTGTTGAGTGGCGGAACTTAACACCGCGCTTTGTCTCGATACCAGAGCGAAAAAAATGTATTTGCCAATTTGTATAATTAATGTTACGTAATTTTTTTTTCTATTTGGTATGAGTTAAAAAGTAAAGTAATATTGACGTATATTTTAATTTTCGATGATCATTGGGAGAACAACTGGTTACATTGATATTATTCATTTGGACTAAATTAGGAGTAACATAAGCTACAATGCAGAGAAAAAATCTATGCTGTAATTACTGCCTATTAACCGCTCAAAGTTTTTTACAACATACTATATAAGTTGTATTAAAGTCGTTATAAAATTTATTTTATTTGGTACGCTTGCGTCACGCATAGCAAGACAGTCAGAGAGGACCAAGTGACCAAACATTTCGCTCTCCACTCTCCTCACGAATTCCGAACATTACGTATTCTTTACCGGATCTTAACGCCGCCCTTTATCTTGTTCACTAAAGCGGAGAAATCAAAATATTTAAATTATGATGGGGCCAGCCAGGGCGCAATGGCACGAACGTGTGACTGTAAACGACTGGTTGTAGGTTCGATTCCCACTCGAGGAGTGGAAATATTTAAATTTTTCCATTTCCTTCGCTCCGGTATCAGAGGTAAAGCGCGGCGTTAAGTTCCGCCACTTAAAACGCAATGCCTTCGAATTCAGCGGTAAGTAGGCAACAGTGTCTTTTAACACTAGGTTCCCTCTGCCTACCCTGCTGTGTGCGGGATACATCGTGAAGCTAAAAAAAGATCATTCTACTGAGAATCGAGACCGACCAACGATATCACTATAGCATATATAAAATTCATGAAATTATATATTTCTTAATAGATAAACAGTGAACAAAAAACTGGACAATTTGAGCAAACGAGAAATAAAATGTCTTTTTTGTTACATTTGCATAATTTCTATACTTATTACGGGTTTTTACTGCTTTTTATATCGTCAATTTCGTTAAATATTTAAGAGGCAAGTTATAAGAGGCATAGTCATAAGAGCCACGTGCCTGAATCGACCACGTGCGTATTAAATACGTACCAATTGTAATGAAGTAGCACAATATAAAACAATATATATTGTGGCTATGTTGAATAAATCTCTTAGTAAATCTCCATAATAGCATTACTATCTAGTTCTTAATTAAAACATAGTGCGTAACTACATTGTATCGATATGTACCTACCTATATAATTGCTTTGAAAATCTTTAAACATCTATATATTATAACGTTTAAATAACGTGCTAATAAAATTTTAGGAGGGTTTCGGTCCATTTATTGTATAGTCCAGACGAAAATAATTAAAAATTCTAATATACTAAAACAACGTCTAAATAATAATATAACCGGATAAGAATTTTGGGAAGTTGTATCTAAGTGCTCCTCTTCACTACTTAATAATAAAAGTAAATAATAATAATGGCTAATATACTAAATGAAATAGAGACCACGATCATATAGACTACTCGACTGATTGTAGGTTCGGTTCCTCGGGGGAAAGATTTTTTTTAGCCTCACGCTGTATCCCGCACACAGCATGGTAGGCAGAGGGAACCTAGTGTTAAGACACAAAGTGGGGACTTACTTGCCTGTTTCCCGCCTTTAGATATTTTGGCGGACATGAACGCGAGGATATATAATCGGATGCGACAGTCAGATGCGAGAGATAGGTGAGCACCTTTGAGTGTGCCACAATCAAGTGACCTCAATTATATCAAACAGGGAGAATATAACATCGCTTTTGAGACGTGGTATACTCGCCTCCTCGAGGAGCGGTATACACAGAAACGAGTTGTACAGGCAATTCTCCCTTCTTTTGAAGCCTGGATGAGACGAAAACGTCGAGTCACATATCGTCTTACACAAATAATCACCGGTCACGGCAGTTTCGGAGATTATTTGTTTAAGATTGGTCGACAGACGACGGCGATTTGTAGCCATTGTGAACACGAACCTGACACCGCTCAACACACCCTTGAGCTGTGCCCTGCTTGGGAAGAGGAACGGAAAATTTTGACTCAAGAAGTTGGGCGAAATCTTTCTTTGCCTGTGCTTATAAGAAAGATGTTAGGCAAAGAAGCAGCATGGAACGCAGTAGTCGCCTTTTGTGAAGTGGTTATGTTGCAGAAGGAGATTGCTGGGCGAAATCGGGAGAGAGAGAGTTCTACTCACCAGAGACTTCTGCGCAGACGCCATGGTTGCGCACTTGGTCAGTCTGGCCTCCCAGCCCCAATACACGGGGCTCAAAATTAATTAAAGTCATTGACCATGTCTAGAGTGGAACATACACTGGAGTGTGAGCTCTTTAGATGAGCAAGACATCTAGGCAGAGCAACGGGGGCGGTTCAACCGATTTCCCGGGCTTTTCCGTTGTGTCGAGGGCGGCAACCGCAGGGGTTTTAGTGGGTGAAAATCCCACATAACCTGGTTACCCAGACTGGGTATCTTTCAAAGATTTCCCCTGCGTTATAATATAAAAAAAAAAAAAAAAAAAAAAAAGTGGGGAACGGCCCCACTTTCCGCCGAATTCGGACGCATTGCTGTGCACATTGTGTTAAGTGGCGGAACTTAACGCCGCGTTTAACCTCTACACCAGAGCGAAGAAAATGGAAATATTAAATATTTCCACTCCTCGAGTGGGAATCGAAACCACAAAAAGTCAACGCACCACAATCTCGAATTCGGGAATTTTCGAATACCTACGGAAATAAGAGTAAAACTGATTTTTATTTTACAAATATTGTAAGTTACAAAAACCCGGGGAAAAGATAAGGATCATAAAAACATTACCTTGAAAGAAGCTACACCTATATAATATATTTTTTCTTGCAATGCATAATGTGCTCGTACATTTAACCACAATATTGTACGAATGTTTTTATTAATCTACGTAATCGTAATACTAAGTACTTATTAGATAAATATTCAAGAAATATTATTAGCAAATTTATGTACGTTTTTTTCTGTAGTAACCAAAACTATTTTGACAAAAAGTTGCAATTATAAAGCTCAGCATTATAATTATGGTAGCTATACTCGTAACTTCTATATGTTATTTAAAGAAAATATATATTATTGTAAAATATTTCTTGTTATATCAGTTATCTACCGAGGAAAGTGCCGTCAAAATTGGTCCAGCTGTGTCGGAGATTAGTCGGAACAAGCAGACAGATAGGCAAAAAAAAAACGTGATTTTGAAATATGTACCTTGTACCTTTCTACTAAAATTAAGGCAACAGATATTTTAAAATCATCAAATTACAATAAAATTAATATTAATAAAATCATGAGGATATACATTTTTATAGCGACACATGTTGCTAAGACAACGCGTGCTTTACGCGTCAATAGGATTTCTGAGCAGTAAATAAGAATCAAAGCAAAATAAATTTATCAAAGAGACATTATATAACTATAACAAAATAGGTCTAATATTTTATTAATTTTCATTTTCATTAAAAAAATTTAAAGAGAACATTTTAAATAACAAGAAAAATGATTTTTTTATCTAAAAAAAACATTATTTTTTATACCAATCGCAGTAAACGCCATACATCCCATACAAACACAGATATACACGTCATACAAAACATTTAATATGTCTTGTTAGATAAAGCACAAATCGTCGTTTACCTAATTACATCTTATTGCCATCATTGTGCACACCATAATAGAGTTAATCTGCATAGTTCTAGGTATTGCGCGTAAGTTCTTTAAGAACGATGTGGCCTCGTAATGTATAATGGACCTATTGCTCAAACGTGATTAATTTCATTATTATCTCGGCTAGAAATTCCTTCTTTATGGCATATCATGGCATAGATTTTTTAAACGCGATGGGTGTGGGTTCTATCTCCACTCGGGAATTATTATATTTATATAAAGTTAATTTCCTTGCTCTGGTAAGACAAGCCGCGGCGTTAAGTTACGTAACTTCGCGTATCTCGAACTTAGGCAGAAAGATGTCACGATATTTCAAGTTAGATTTAAACCTAAAATTAAATTTAAAATCTTAATAATATAATAAATGAACAGTAAAAAATATAAAAAGAAATAGTAATAATTATTTTGGTATCATAATACGTAAAATTTTTAAAAACATTTTTAGCACTATGCTAATTAAGTATATTTTTATATATATTTAAAAATAAAAAAATGTACAAAAAAAGTACTATAATAACCTAACGGACGTCATATATCATCATGTAATAACTAACAATCCTACATTAGTGTTAAACTTTACACCTTGCATTTACGTTTTAATGTTTTCTTTATCTATAATTATTGTAAATAAAAAAAAAGTATAATAAGGAAAAAAAAGTATTAAAAGTATATCGCAGTCATAGAAAGCCTTTTTATTCTTAGCTTACGATTTTACTAAAAACTGAGCTGCTTTTTTTCATTTAGAGTGTAAATCAGGTTGAATTCATTGCTATTTTTTAAGTTAGGGTCTTTTCGTCATGGGGTTGCTATAAATGCGTTATATAAAAATAATTCAAAAATTAAATAAACTTATATTTAATATAAATATTGTACATTATTGCCATAAAGCAATTTTTAAAAGTAATTTTCCTCTACAATCTCAATTTAAAATGAATTATGCATAAAGCGAAGTATTTTATTTGAATTGTTATTTTACAATTGCGTTTTCTATAAATAACATAAGTAGAATATACTTAAAGAAAAAAACATATAAATTATATTTCAATAACTTCATCACGCGTTAGTAACTAAATGTATGTAATGAATGTACTTTACAAAATATGTATGGCTTATCAATACATGTACTTATCGCATCTTATCAGTGGCATTTGACGTTTGATTTGATAGTGAAATGTGTAGGAAGAATAAGATTTAAACTTCGCCATATATTTGAAATAGTCTCATATTTATATTTTACCGTTTAAATTGTAAGAGTAGCTACAAAATTGTATAATTAATTTGAAATATGTATATAGTTTTCCGAATTCTTAGCAATTGTAAGTTTTCTAAATGTCTTTTTCAATTTTCCTAAGTGTGGAATAACACTTTAAAAATGTTTAAAAGTAATAAATGTATTTTTTTAGTTTCCGGCAAAGCAAGATATGTAAACAGGAGAAAATCTTGTGTCAGAACACTCCGTTTCCAATTTCCGCCCGAATTCGAACATTGCGTGTTGAGCGGCGGAACTCAATACAAAACTAAGCTTCGTAATTCTCGTTTACTAAAAATATTTTTTAAATATAAAACACCTCGCAATATTCAAAGAAATATTTCTATATTATCTTAAAACCGGACAAACTATTTATACAATTGTTCATAAATCATAATGTTTAAATTTAGCATAGATCATTAAAATATTCTTTACAAAAACTAGAAAATTTGTCCACAGTTTTGCAATAAGCATTCAACTTAATGTTATATTCTTTAACAAACATTTTTTCCACTTACGTGAAACATATCCGTATAGCAGGGCAAGATTTTAGTGTCAAGATACTCATAAAATCAATACTTATAAATATAATTATAAAATTAACTATTATAGCTGCTCATTACTCACAATATTTTCATAAATATTTTTTAAAGTCAAAAATAACATGTTTCAAATCTATTGCACATGTTTGCAAAATGAAACCCACGTGTATCTAAATTAGAAGCAAGATAACCACAAAAGGTTATGCAGGTTACGAAAATAATTACGATAAATCCGTAATTATTTTTATAATTATATAAATTATAACAGGCCAGTCTTGGCGCAGGGACACAAAGTGTGACTCGACTGGTCGCCACTTAACACGCAATGACTTCAGAATTCGGCGGCAAATGGGGACCGGAGTGTTTTAACACTATGTTCCCTCTGCCTACCCTGCTGTGTGCGGGATACAGCGTGACAATAAAATATACAGTCTTTTGCAAAGGTATGAAAACGTGTAAGTGGAATGCATGCATGATTGCATATACTGCAGCCGTGAGAACATCTCATGTTCCTAGACTAAGATCAAATAATAGCGCAGTAATAATCTGTATTATGTACATAGTTACGAGTATATACCTTAATATAATACAACAGCGCTCATAAAACACAACCAACAAATTTATATCACATCTTTTTATTTTTTATTTCATTCGTGGTTCAGTGGGACAGCGTCTGACAGTAATCGCGATGGTTTTGAATTCAATCACCACTCGGAGGAATTAAAATTATCATTTCTTCGCTCTGCCACCAAAATCAAACTGCGTCGTTAAGTTGAGATACTTAACATGTCTCGATAAATGTCGTAAATTGTCATGACAATAGGTCCCATCTGACTACGTTTTTTTATTTTTAAGTTTGACCTTATTTATTCAGATCGAAACAACTATAATTCAAAGTCAGTCAGTTTATTACCTCAAGTAGAAATGGGGCCCATTATCATGCATATACTAACATATTTATATTTTCAAAATACCAACATTTTCCCACTGGGCTACAATAGTTATATTTATAATTGAGCCTGGATCTGGGGTGTTACATAACGATGCAGATCAGTTGCGGGTCAAACTGGCTCCCCGTCCGGTTACCCTACTATAGTACATTTACAATGTATCTATTGTTTGATCGTTCTTCGCGATCTGTTTCTGTTATATTTTCATAGAATTTAAGACAACGTCTGACCGTAAACAGGATGGTAGTGGGTTTTATTCTAATTTGGGGGAATGATTTCGGACGATAAGAAGAGAGCGAAGTGTTTCGGCACTACATTCTCTCTGACTACCGTGCTAAGCAGAGAAAAGCATGGAATTGCACATAACTCGATATGTTTTTTTTTTTTATTTACAAGAACATTTGCAACCGTGTCCGAATCTAATGACAATACAATATTTTCTAGCTAAACTTTACGGCCGGGCCAGAACAATTATTTTTTTCAATTACGTATATTTCCTTCAGTTTCTTTTTTCAACTATGCATTTTGTTATTAAAAATAGAATATTTTTAATAATTTTAAAATAAAAATTATTAAGTGTGGCTAAGCATGTCTATTGCATCACAATGATGTGAAAATATACGGAGTATTAGATTATATTACGAGCATTATATAATATATATTTTGTAAGTACCTGTAATATATATTTTAAAGGCAATCGTGTCGCAGTGGGACAGCGTCTGAATGTTTGTCGCGAATCGCGAAATGCGATTGGTTGCCGGTTCGATTCCCAATTGAGGAAATAGTTATATATAAATTATTTTCATATCTCCGCTTTGACATGAAAGAGACAAAGCCTAGTGATCTGTCACTCAACACGCGATGTCTCGGTTTTTGACAGAAAGTGGAGATCAGATGCTGTCTTGATTCTCTCTAAATACCTTGAAAAATGCGTCAAATTGCTTTTTTACACACATTATCAATATAATTAATGCTACAGAAAAAAAAACTATAAAATGTATTAAAAGATACAAGTAACAAAGACCAAAAAAATTCCACATACTAACAAAGTGTATTTTTGTATCATTTAAATATTTTTTGCATCAAATTTAACTAGCTAGCCAGCTAGCTTGGATTAAACTGCTCAAAAAACAAATACTAGCATTTCAACACTTCATAGTCCAAATATAACAGATAATAATTGAAATTAAAAATAAGACAGTCAAGGCAATGTGCATTTTAAAGGGACTTAGCCTACACTTGGTAGGTAAGTCGAAGGCACTGCCCCGAGCTTATGAGCATCAGTATTTATGAATCCACAAAATGTAAAGAAGTATTCTTATCTTATTTAACTTTATAATTATAATAATTATTATATTTAAATTACTATATTTTTTTACAGTCACACACACATTTACAAATACAATAATATGTGCATATACCGTCACACTTTTAACAGAGTCAGAGAGAATTTAGTGCTTATGTTCTCTGCGGTTTCTTGATACATTGATAAGTGTGTTACCTTAGTTTTAACATTTTATTACAAACAGATACAAAATTACCTTATTTTTGTATAGTAGGGTTAAAGATTGGTATATTTTTTTAACATGACTTGATAATTATTCTGGATGTTTATTGTTTGCAAATATATAAGGAAACATGTATTTTAATATGTACAATTTATTTAAATACTCATCGGTTTAAATATTCATTCCATGAAATGAGGAAAGAGAAAGACTACCTATTTTTAATTTCTATTAAGTATATTTTCATTCTACAGTTAAGAATTAACAGTTAATGACCAGCATTTGAGTTGTGTTAAAGTTTAATTTTAATTTTTAAATACATTGTTAAAAAGAACATGTTGCAAAATTAATGGTTATTATTAAAGCCAAAAATAGGTATTCAAAACTTAAAGTCATACAAGTTTTATTTATACATACATAAGCATGTAAAACAATCATTCAATGAAATAAGAGAAGCTTAATTTCAGTTTAATATGTGAGAATCTTCATATAAATATGTTTAAAATGTGCTATAAAATTACTAAGGTCATTTAAAAATTTTGTGCTGCAGGATAAAAGATATGTATTAAAGTAAATTGTTAATCCTCAAAAAATAATTATTTTAAGACTTTTAAATGAGTAATTAAGAATCTTTTGGTTTATTTGGTGTAATAAGTCAGTTCCTTTTATTTTATATAATTCTTGTAAATAAAATGGTACTTTTTGTAAAAAAAATCTTCTTTTGATCTTACAAGCATTTAAAACCATGCTTATTTTTTTTCATTTGCTTTAATTAATTTTTAAGCACAATATTGAATGTACAATATGTTTTAAATAAAGTTTGTCAACACAATAAAACAAAAATGTTTTAGATAAATCACAAAAAAAAACATTATAATTAGATATTTTGCTAAGTTAGAGTTAGTAAACTAAGAGTTTTTGTTTATTTATTCATATTTGAAAATAAAAAAAAAATATATATTCTATAATAATAAGCAGTAACCCATGATGTAGAAAAACAAATTATAAAAATATTGACTACATATTTCGCAGATTAAAATCTACAAGATATAGACTAAAAATGGTTAATTTCTTAATTTCGAAAGTACTAGAGATTTTAAAAATAAATGGAATCACGACTTAAATTTATTTAATTTTAAATATTTAATATAAGTAAATAAATTAACTTACCTAGGGCGGTTTTGCATATAATATTGACCTCCGAAAATGAATGCCATATAAATCCCAACATAATAGAAAGCGACTGTCCAGTTTTCAGTCATCCACTTCCTGGAATTTTGGTGAATAAATTCGTTTTCGAATTCGAAAATGTACGAATAATTCGGCGTGATATCCAGGTCGTAGCTCATTGCTGCCTCCATGGTTTCCGTTTACCGTAAAATATATCACAAGAGTATATTTTGCACAGTCTAAGAGTCAAGAATTACAAAAATGTCCCACTGATATCACCGGCAAAGGATTAACCTAAAAACTGTTAACAAGATACTTATGTGTTGTTATATCACAGATGAATAAAATGTCAATATTTCAAAGGGGCGGCAAGGCGTACCGCCGTTGAGACACTAAATTCTAGTTATGGACGTGGAATGGATAAACGCTGAATATATATTAGCGATGACGAGGCGTCGCCCGAAGCCCGAGTAGATTCGCTCGTCACAGACGATACGGAACGATGAATGAACTCAGTATTTGCTCCATGCCTTAGTCACGACAATCATGACACTATTCCAGTGATCTAGTCAGCCCGCCGACCAACCGTGCCGCACAGTGTCATTTACATAAAACCATTTGACAGTTGCTCGCAGCAGCGGCCATAGATTCAAAAAGTATCGTTCTGTAATGTTTACGTTTTTTAATAATAATTTATATAAAAAAATCGATGATTATCCTATATATTTAAATTATTGTATTTGCAGTGTATTAAAGAATGCTTTTATGAGTTAAGTTATTTAATTCTCAATTTAGCTAATAATATTTTGAAAGTGACAGACATTATGAATAATATAACACTTCTTAATATAATATAATGAATACCTAACAGTAAAATATATTTTTTCCCATAAAATCCAGTTAAAATATAGATATAAGATTATTTATGGCATTTACTAAAGTTAATTATCCGCTTATTTTATTAGCTGGATCCTTTTTTTTATATTAATAGGTATTGTTGTATGATCATCGAATATTTTTATGTTTAACGGCCAACAGGTAATAAAATAAAAAAAATAAAAGAAATCCTTTATTCTTTGACCAATTATAGTAATATTAATATAAACTTAGAGAAAAAAAATATAGGTACACCAAAAACTTCATCAAAAACAAATAACTAAAGTCTATTTATAACTTTACATACATACACTATATGTAATCCGAAAAATCTTTATTTAACCTATTTATCTATATATTACTTATGTTTATAATAATTTATTTTATTTTATCGTTTTTTAACGTTTGAATTGATATTTATTTTTTTGTATTTATATAATACTAGCGGCCCGCTCGCGGCTTCGCCGCGTAAACTACATGACTGCTTCGTTATATTGCAACCCTCAGGGGTTGGTTTTTGAAAAATAAAGTAGCCTATATTTAAGCTTAGATTATCAACTATATTAATGCCAGAATTCATTATAATCGGTCAAGCGGTTTAGGTTTTTCATATAAACTTTCATCCCCGATTTCAACCCTTTAGCGGTTGATTTTTGACAAAATAAATAGCCTATGTTAGACCCAGTAACTTTTACTACTTGCATTCTAAATTTCATCCAAATCAGACCGGTAGATTAGCCGTGAAAGCGTGGCAGACAAACACACAGACTTTCGCATTTATAATATAAGTATGGATTGTCAACTTGGTCAGGTCAGGTCTTGCGACATAGGCCACACAACATACAACTCCCTTCAAGTATTTCTTTCACGAGCTAGCCTCCTCCAATGTTTAGGTAAATCGTCTTCTCATCTTTTCGTTTGTTTTCTTCTTTTTCGCTTTCCATCTCGGGGATGCCACTTTGAAGCATCTCTTGTCCATTTATCTATTGTAGTCCTCATCATATGTCCTGTCCGTTTCCATTTTAATGAGCAGACTTTCCACAATACATCGAGAACTTTTGTTTTTTTCCTGATCTTAGTGCTGCTTTCATGATTTCGGATGTCAGTTGTTGTATCATTTGCAATGTTGTTGATTCTTCTGCAGATAGAATGAGATCATCAACGAATAAAAGATTTTTTTCTTTTTTTATTTTTTTTATATCCATTTAAAATCAGCCAAAAGCAATAATTAAATTCGATAATGATTATATAAGTTTGGAGATGAAACCCATCCCATGATGCGTCATCTCATTTTTCACTATTCAAGCTTCAAATCAAAGCTAGTCTTGGTCTTTTTAAGCGAAATATGCTGTTATTATTAGTGTTCATAAGCGATCTTGCAAGGTGATTTCTCTATTTTAATTTTATTAATTCTCTAATATAATTAATTTCTCTATTTTAATTTTTCTTTATATGCATTAGAGGACTTGCCTATCTGTTCTCTGATAGTCGGCATTTCTAAATATTCGTGGACTTCCGCATTTCGCACAAACCACGGGGCATTCGCTATAACTTTCAAGGCCTTATTCTGAAATCGTTGTAGTATTTCAATATTGGAGTGGCTTGTAGAACCTCAGGGTTCAATTCCGTAGGTCCACACTGGTTTTATTATACTTTTGTAGATTAGGATTTTACTTTCCAACTTAAGCGACGACTGTCTACCTATTAGCCAACACATATTCCCAAATTTACTATTTGCCTGTACTCTTTTGGCTCTAATGTGGTCCCTCCATGTGAGCTTTCCGTCTGGGTGTATTCCCAGACGGAAGGCTCACATGGAAGCTTGTTGAATATCCAAGAAAACTGCGGAGCAGTATTGCTTTCTCTCCAGGGCTTGGCGGATAGTGTTTGCCACTCGATGAACCTGTTCTATTGTGCCATGGCCTGCTCGAAATCCAAACTGGTGATTCGGTACTATATCTTGTGTTTCCAATATCGGATGTAACCATTCTAAGGTAAGTTTCTCAAATAACTTTGAGATTACAGGAAGGAGGCTTATAGGCCTGTAATGTAAAAGATGAAGTAGTTTTTGTCCTTTAAAATTTATTCAAAAGCTGTTCCACTCTAATTGTTTTATTATATTTTCCAGCACTGCTTATAATAATTTTGAAGACAAATTCCTGGCGTTGACAAATTCCTTTTTTTATTACAAACTCTTCTCTAGTTCTTTCGACCTGTATTTTACTACAAAATTATTGTAGATAAGTTATTTTTCTAACGTTGACCAGATGATTACCATCATGGTCCAGGGAGTCAAAAGCTTTTCTGTAATTTACAAATGAAATATAGTAAGTACGATCGTGATTACTCGTTGCACTTTTCTAATACTAATTTAACGACGTGGATATGGTCTACAGTTGAGATATCAGATCTGAGCCCATCTGTCTCTTTAGATTGATTTTCGTCCAAGCTCTTTGATATCCTAGCAAGATTTTGGAGAATATTTTGTAAATGTTTGACATTAAACTATTGGGTCTGTAATTGTTGATGCCGTGTTTGTTTCCTCTCTTATAAAGTAATATTATTGTTGACCTAGTCCATTTAATCGATACTTATTTTGATAACGGTAAAATTAAATAATTCTGTCATTGGTCTAAGTACAACGTTAATAGTACTTTTGAAAAGTTCGTTAGATATTTTATCACCGTCCATTTTCGTTAGATAATTTATCACCACCATTTTTAGGTTCATGTATGTATCAAAAGTTTGACATTTTTACACAATTGAACATAGCTTTATTTCAAATGAGATTATTAGGCACCGTTGTGGAAATAATTTTCTAAAATAACGATTTTCTATGTACCTAAGTAGAAATAAGAGTTGAAAAATGGACAAATTCTTCGAAACTCTTAATAACTCTTATGTTCTCAGAAAATTTTGACTTTGAAAGAGTTTTTAACACTTTTAAGAGTTTAAGGTATAAAATATTTACACCTTTATTCCATTTCCATCTTTAAAATTTTTGATAATTGCAAAGTATAATTATATTTACATTTTTAGTTATTATGAGACTACGTCCTGAACTTAATAAACTAAAAAGATCATTATCTAAGTAGATATCGTGGGAGTCTACATCCAATTGAAAATTAGCTTATTTTATTAACGGCGAACGACGATGGCTAACTATTGTTTTTAAAAGTATGATTATGTAAAAGTTAACAACATTTTTTTCAGTTAGTTACATAACTTAAAGCTAATGAAAATATTATTATAAATGAACATATATTAAATGTGAGGTGTGATTTTCTCAGCATACTAAAATAAAACAATACATTTAAATATATTACGTATATTTTAATACTTACAACATTTAGGTAAATGGAGAGTTATATACGTTGTTACTATAGCGTTTATAAATAACTAGATTGGAATAATATACATATATTCTACGTATTTTTACTTCTAATGACAATATTTTATTCCAAAAAATATTTGAAGAACATTCGTTATGGTCAAGTTAATGAAAGTTATCATATTATTAAAACGTCTCAACAACTCTTGACTTATAGGCAGCTTTGGTTTAAGTGCAGGAGTAACAAAGCTTGTTGCTTCAGTAGTATTTGCAAATGTATACATGTAGTACGCAGGTGTTTTACCAATGTTAATAATTTTGTGGAATGTTCCGGAACCCAGCATTATGTTGTTACCTTTTTGCAACTGGTAGGATTGTCCATTTAACAATGTAGTAACTTCAGGTTCATATGCCACCACACCGTCTAACACGGTAATAGTAATATTGGACAAGTCTGTTGGGATGTACTTTTCTTGGATGTAACCTAAAAAACATTACATATAACTATAAGATAATGTATTGAAATGAAACTGTTTACACCCCGTATATTTTTGATATTCACACAGGTAGACTATCAGTCTACTTATGATCACGGACTACTGTAAAGTGTTCAAAACGTAGGGTTCTCTAAAAATGTATTTTCGAATACCAAAAATAAACGCGATTAATCCGATTAAAAATAGTTTCATTTCAAAATGTGTAATAATCGGGAAAACAAAAGATCTTATTATATAAAATAATGTTTTTCATATTTTCGAATAGGTTTTCTGCTTTTAGTGAACGGAGTTTATAAACATAATGACTGGGGAAATAATTATACGCTATAATCTATACCAGGGATGAGCAACTTTTTTAGCAACAAGTTAATCCAGATTATTCAAAATTTTTGGAGGAACTCATATATTAAAATAAACATAAATAGCAATATTTTTCATAAGATTTGATATCTTGTTTTTTTTTATAAATTTTAGATGTAAAAGGTAAATTTGAATCATTAAAGTTAAGCTTGGATATTTTCTAGATTACTTTTATTACTTCAAAATTTTATTTATAGACTTAGGAAATTGAAAAGGACAGTTTTAAAAAACGTATCAAAAATTTAACCGCATTAGCGTGTATGAACGCACGGCTTAGGAGTCAAAGCGCTTGGACCGTTTTCAAGAGGTTCGGGTTCAAACCCCGCTGCATTCAAATTTCTATACGTCTAAAAAACTCTATTTTCTTGACTGTCATTACCTGGAAAATCAGCTATAAATATAACATCACTATAATTATTCCAAGAGTGTACATCCTCTCTTATTTGGTGCAACACACTCCGCCATTCCAACGCTTCATCTAGTAACGGCATTAAATATGCAACTGGCTCAAAAGGTGACCAGGATGCATTTAATAAATCCACATTAGGGTTGAACATACGTTGTGTAAATCGTCCATTCATTGAGCACCAAACATCTATATAAATAGATATATTTTCAGAAAGACTGTTATCTTTTTGTCTTATATTATTCCTAAGACACTTAGCGTATTGGTAAATCATGTCTCCGTGACGAGTCCATCTGTCATTCGGGGAATAAACGTGTGGGTCCACGTAGAATGTCTCATGCTTTTTATTATCAATGACCTTTATTATGGCGGAGTCTATGTCCCACGTGTGAACCATCATGTCCCAGGAATACCCATATAGGCCTTTAGTCCAATTGTTGTAGCCCTGATGAAATTGAATATTATGAATTTGAAGTTATAAACAATACAAAAGTAGATATACAATTTAAGATTCTGTCTAAATAAAAAGGACCTTCGTACGAGTTGTATAGCATATTCATAGGTTTGATGTGGATTGTATAGATTAATTTCAATTAGGGTTATATTTTAAAATTTCATAATAGAATCAAAGCTGCATGCGGTGTTAATACAATTGCAACTTGGTCCAGAGCTGTCAATGAATCTATTAAATGAAAAATTGTTACTGGACTCAGCCTTAGAATAATTTTAACTTGTAACACCTGTCAATGTAACACATTCACTGTTATCACCTTCTTCAGAAACAATTGCTGTAAAAAGAACATGTAAGGAAGAGTCGGGTAGCCCCGGACGGCGGGTAGCCCCGGACAATTCAATTTCTAAGAAACTAAACACAATACTTAGGCAAAGCGATATAATTAAGAATCGTCCTTAAGAGTAAAAATAAATGCATATAAGTAACGGCGTGGACGCAGGTTAAATTAGTAATGAGTATTTTGTTAAATAATATTCAAAGTCTTTGTGAAATAGATCGAAAAATAGACTAAATGTATTAGATGCTGTGAAACAGTATTCGGTAATAAAAAATCATATCGGATGTTTATTATAACTGATGTCTGCAAAGCCAAAAAGCAGTTGGACCATCATTTATTATTGTGTCTGGGGCTACCCACTTTTTGAGATGGCTAAACCTAGGCGAACTTATTCGTAGTATGTTTTATAGAAAAATGTCTTATAATTACAAGTATTTAATTAAAATATATGAAATAAGGCGCATAAAATAGCACAAAGAATAGATCCTCTATTCTTTATGCTATTTTATTTTTACTATAGGTATTTTAACAATGGCCTTATTATGTGCAGAACTCTTAATTTATATTCATATCGTATTATTATTGTATTTTTTGTTATTAAGATTTACTGAATTTAAGTTTTGTTATGTAAGGAAATAAACTTTTACATCTTTTAAATAAATCTGAAAACGTGACGGAATTATTAGTGTCTTAGGTATAATAATAGTTTTTAAAAAACTGAAATTACCGTATGGTAATATGGCGTATCTATCTACATACGCTTGCAAATTAGCTCTACTCCAACCCTTTGGTTAACCCTATTCTAAACTTGAAGCTGCACAAATTAAAGTGGCTATCCAATAAAATTAAGTGTAAGAAATGTGTATACTACACAAAATCATATGAATTTCATAAAGAATGGCGACTGTTACATAATTTTATATTAAAGTATATTTGAAAACTAGCAACTGTTGCATTTCTTGCCAGCTTTTCTCTCTTCGAATTCGAATTGCCTTGGCATAAGCCGGTTGCAGCTTTATATTTATTGGACGATTCAAATAAAGAACATTTTTAATTTATATTTAAAAAAATTGTGATTACTTCTTGTTTTAAGTAGACAATAATTAGGATTTTATTTATACGTTGAAATAAATAGTTAATGAGTAAAGTAATTCGAAACTTCCTTATTTTGTAGAAGTATGATATAATGTAGTATCTATAATATGTTGTTGTTGTTTTATAGTATCCATTGTACCTACTTATAAGCAAACTTTTTAACATAAAAGTGAATAAGATAGTATAATATTAAGGATGTAACATTCCAGATCTAGATATGGATAAGGACTACTTATGACAAATGTAACCAAAACCTTAGTAGATGTTACGGCTTTTGATTGCAGATACAAAATTATTTACGATTAATAATATTGAATATTAGAGAAATTAAATTAAACTTTGGTAATTAATTATTTATTTATTTAGCTTCACGCTGTATCCCGCATACAGTTGGGTAGGCAGAGGGAACCTAGTGTTAAGACACTCCATTCCCCACTTTCCGCTGAATTCAGAGACATTGCGTGTTAATTGGCGGAACTTAACGCCGCGCTTAGCCTCGGATACCAGAACGAAGGAAATGAAAATATTAAATATTTCTACTCCTCGAGTGGGAATCGAATCCACAACCAGTCGTGCGCAGTGGCACGTTCGTGCCACTGCGCCACGACTGGCAGCTGATAATTAATTAATCATTTATTACGTTTCATATAGTTTAATTTTCTTTTAATTTTAGTTTGATGTTGAATAATTTCACTATTACTAATCCGTTTTCATAGTATTTGTTTGACCTTATAACTTTAGTATGGTTAACCTGTTGTAGCATAATTATAAAACACATTAAGTAGGAGCACATCTAATTGCAAACATCTTGATCGTCTGTTCTAACGACATTATTGTTGTATAATACATACCTATTGAAACATGATATACTTAGCTATAACTCGTAAGAGAAATGTACATAAGTTAATTTTTTCTTCACACTTTGCCGCGTTATTAGATAATTAAGAGATACGTCACGGCTGTCTCTAATTTCCGTCAATAATATATTATGGTAAAACATATTAAACAATCTAATCGCGACCACAATTGATATTATGCTAACTATAGAGTTCCTACAAATAAGAACTGAAACTAAATCAGGACATTTTTTCACCTACATTCTATTTACTGTGCTACTAAACAATAAATTTTAATATTTAACCTCTGACCTTCGTAATGAAATGGGAGTAAGGCAAGAATGCTTGAGTCACCACGTGGAACACTATGAAAGCTAATGTTACTTTACTGATTCTTTCATTTTTACTCTCCAGCACATTCCCTTCTTTTAAATTAATATTGGGTTCGTTTTCTTCAACAATTTTGGTCATATCATTCTTAACAACGTTTTCATCGTCACAAACAGGTCTTTCTTCCGTCGGTGTATTTTTTTCTGTTAATTCCGTCATGTTCCGCTGACAATTGTTTGTAGTAGTAGCAGTACATTTAAATTTGTTTATATAAATACAAATTCCTCCTTTCACTGTGAATAAGGTTTTTTCCGCATATGTTATGATCATTTTCGGCCAGTCGAACGGGTAAAACAGTGGCATTGTGGCCAAGCATACCCAGGGAAACATACCTGTAATAAATAATGAGTGGTTATTTTTAGACATACATTTTTTTTTTACCGGACGACCATGGCGCAGTGTGATAGAGTCTGACTGCATGCCCGATGGCTGTTGGTTAAATGCCTAATTGAGGAAAGGATTATATTTAAATTATATTTTAATTTTTTTACTCTAGTGATGTTAAGCTCCGCGGCTAAATTCGCAATATCTCGATTTCAGACGGATATTGAAGAATAGATAGTCTTACTAACACAAAACTGAACACGAGGTTCCTTAGAACTACCAACTACACGGAAAATTTGCGTAAAGCCGTTTTTTTACTGTCTATTTTTTATATTAATGACATTGTCGATAATGATGTGTATTATTTGCTATTATTATATCTTTTCACAAAATTTGCATAAATAAATATCGTTAATAAGACCTTGGCGAGTAGGCGAATTAGGTAATGGTCGTGTTGTAATATTTAAAAAAAAATTCTCACGAAATAAAATAGTTTGACGTCTATGAATGGATTTTCTTGACAAAAAAAAGAAAAAATAATTCCGTTTACAATTTAATTATTCTAATATTAAGGAAACAGAAAATAAAAACGTAGTAACGTTAAATTAAATTATATGAATAATAAGCGTTGCAGATGCGGTCTAATTAATTAAGTTCTCTTTTGCTTTTATAGATATGTATGTATACCTAATATATACCTAATATATAAGTATTTCTCAGTATGTATGTACAAACATACTTTGCTTAGTACATTTATTCTAAGTAAAACAAACCGTGTTGATTCTAATAATTAAAACATTTAATTATTAGAACTAACACAGTAAGTGAATAGAAATAATATTATTCATTCTACTTTATATTTTAACAACCATTTGACATTCAAAAAATGTGCATTTTTTTTTTTTTTATGGAATGAAGGAGGCAAACGAGCAGAAGGACCACCTGATGGTAAGTGGTTACCTTCGCCCATGGACATTCACAACGCCAGAGGAGTTGTGGATGCGTTGCCGACCTTGGAGATGAAGGAGGAAAAGAGGGAGGTAGGATGGGGATGGTGGGAATAGAGAGAGCTGGCTTGTATGCCATCGAACCGGAACACATCAACAGATATTTGGCGGTTCGTCTTTGACGTGATAGTTGTCGCGAGCCAGTCGGAGAACAAATCTCCTACCACCAAGCTACTGGGTTACCCGCCTTTTACGGGACGCTACCCAGCGGCGGAGGGGAATTGTATTCTTAACCGTCCCCCCACGGGTAAAAAATATAACTCCTTATCTATACAAATAAATAAAATTAGAGTGTCTGTTTATTACTAAATTAACATTTTTTACAATTTTTGACAGTCTGTCCTTCAGTCTGTTTGTTCCTGCTAATCTGTGGAACGTCTGGGTTGATTTTGACACGACCTTCTCTGGCTGAATGGCTGTAATACAGCGTAACTTTCTTTTCTTTTTCTTTTCAGCTTCACGCTGTATCCCGCACACAGCAGGGTTGGCAGAGGGAACCTAGTATTAAGATACTCCGTTCCTCACTTTCCGCCGAACTCGGAGGCATTGCGTGTTAAGTGGTGGAACTTAACGCCGCGCTTTACCTCGACACCAGAGCGAAGAAAATGGAAATATTAAATATTTCCACTCCTCGAGTGGGAATCGAACCCACAACCAGTCGTTTACAGCCACACACTTGTGCCACTAGGCCACGACTGGCCACAGCTTAACTTAGGCTACGTTTATTTTCATTCTTGTTAAATTCCACGCGAATGTTGTTGCGTTTAGCTAGTTTTGAATAAATTTAATTAACTTTGTTTTTAATTATGCTGTTATTTGCATTTAGAGGGCATCTTTAAATATATACAAAAAGATAAAAAGACTCAGCCAAGTGCTAAAAATGGTTAAAACTTAAACAAATATCTTTTGCAATGTTAACAGTCAACACATTAATGCATAAAAATAAAGTTAAGCTCGTTCTCAAATCTTCGTCGATGTTATATGTATTTGTTTATTTGTACTAAATTATCAAAGAATTGTTTTTTGTAGGAGACGATGGTAATAGATTCAAATTTCACTCGGGGAAATATATTTTCAGTCAAATAAGATTTTACGACAAAAATTTTGGCTTATCTTAAAGTTATATGTATATGACTGACTTATTACCTATACCTATATAAAGTTTCAGAAATGTAACTGTTAAGAAAAAAGTCTTAAATATGGCTACTTAGCTTACTGATATTACGTTCCAATAGTACTTTTTAGCGATAAAATACTTAAATAATTTCTGGCTCCCACTTTCTACGATATACCAAGGGTACATTAAGAGAGAGAGAGAGACAGAAAGATAAGTGTCCAGACACTGTTTTTCTACTCTGTTATTTCGGCCCGAAATTGATTGCATGATGAGTGGCGGAACTCAGCGCCGCCCTTCAACCTACGACCAATCGTATTTGTTCAGCATTGCATTAGTCAGATGCCGTCCCACTGCACCACTACGATATAATAAATATTTAATGTATTTTAAAAATGTATAAACTTACCTATACTGAATAATCTACTGTTCATCAAATGGAATAACGCGCAAAATATCATAGCAACATGACGCGTCCGAGCCCACATCATCCACATTGCCACGGTCAAGTCGAAAGCGAACACAAACCAGTGGACTATGAGATAATCTGTCTGTGAAACTGTTAAGAATAAAATGAAAAAATGTTTCAGTTATTGTATGTTTTCAATTATTTTATTTTTAGAAAAAAATAAAAAAAAAATTATCACAACGGTATTCGGACCCGCGCCTCTTGAAAACCTTTTAAGCGCTCTGACTGTCTAAACCTTAAGTAAATAGCAGTTTATAATTGAAATAAAAGTATTTATTGTATATAAATATTTCTTTTGCGTAGCAGAAATTTGTAAAAATGTCTCTAAAACGTCCTAACAATACTAATAAGGTGTCTACAATTAACATGCAATTTTAACATAAGGCACAAGATCAACGCTACAAGTCAAGATTAAATCACTTAAACATAATTAAAGTGATTATAATCTATTTTATAGGTACGTAACAAAAATAAAATGCAGAATTTAAAAAAATACATATACTTATTATAATATGTTTTGTAAAACATTTTAATTTTAAGAGATATGGAGTATTTTACTAAAATATAATGTAAGAAAAAAAAGTAGCTGCATAGACATAGAAGTACCCAATGTCAAAACAATCCGTCCTCCACTTCCTGTCCGAAATCGAATCATTTTGCGTGTTGAGTATATATATAAAATCACTATTCTGGTTGGGGTTGGGGGCAGGGGCGCATTGGCACGCGTGAACGTTTGATTGTAAACGACTGGCTGTGGGTTCGATTCTCACTCGACGAGTGGTAATATTTAATATTTTCATTTCCTTCGCTCTGGTATCAGAGGCAAAACGCGGTGTTAAGTTCCGCCACTTAACACGCCATGACTCTGAATTCGGCGCAAAGTGGGGAACGGAGTGTCTTAACACTAGGTTCCCTCTGCCTACCCTGCTATGTGCGGGATACAACGTGAAGCTAAAAAAAAACAATTGTGGTAATTTTAGTAATCATTACTGTATTAACTTATATGTAGCATTTAATTGACATTTTGCTATAAATATAATATTACAATTTTCCTGGATTAGTTAATGATAACGTGATTGATCTCACCTAAGTATATATCTTATAAATTATAGACAAATGCGATAATAATCGTTAAAAAATCGTTGAAACGTCTATATGTCTCCACATAATGTATCATTAACTATAAGCCTTAATGAAATAATAGATGTCATTCTAGCGCGTTTAAGGTTTAGGGGAGATCCGGGTAGACCCGGACATAGGGTGACCCCGGTCAATTATATTTCTATGAAACTAAACATAATATAAAATTAGGCAAAGCGATATGATAAAGATACCTCCTTAAGAGTAAAAATAAATGCATATGAATAACGGCGTGGACGCGGGGTAAAATAGCAGTGACAGAGTGTTTTGTTCCCATCAAAAATGTTTCGTCATGTCGTCGGTCCTTACGTATTTTACTGAAGATTATGGAGCACAATAGTTAAGAGTTCCCACTTGAATTTTAATCAGAGTTTTAGAAAATGTAATATATTTAAATATTATAACAGTCATTATAACAATTATTGTATATTTTCAGAGTTCCGTTAAAAATTGTTAATCGATATCTGTCGGGTAGCCCCGGGACGTTGATTGTGAATTCATGTGTAAATCGAAAATGTTGCTTTTTAAAGGTTTTTACTGGTATTCGATAAAAAAATAACTAGACCTTAATTAAATTTTCTAGGACGACATGGCGACCACATTCACACAAAAAGAATAATTAAAATTGATCCACTCAGCAAAAAAATATAAAAAAATACAACCGAATTGATAACCTCCTCCTATTTGAAGTCGCTTTTTTATATCTTATTTTAAAAAGCATTTACATTTTTCGAAATAATCAATTTTCTAAAGATATCCTTACTTGAAAGGATTAAAAACCCAGTGTTCACTGAGATTTTGCACTGAGTATCCGGTCAGCCACTCAGATGTCCCTTTCTTTAAACCAGCCATAAAATATAGAATGAAAAACTGATATTTTAAAATAAAATAATTCCAATATGGCACCGTCGGTTTTAACTGAGAGGGATTGAAATAAACATCTAAAGACCTGAAACACATTAATTCATTATTGATTAGTTCAGCACACATATATGTAATGTTTTTTTTTCTTTTTTTTTTTTAGTTTCACCCTGTATCCCGCACACAGCAGGGTAGGCAGAGGGTAGCTAGTGTTATGACACTCCGTTCCTCACTTTCCGAATTCGGAGGCATTGCGTGTTAAGTGGCGGAACTTAACGCCGCGCCTTACCTCGACATCAGAGGGAAGAAAATGGAAATATATTTTCACCCTTGAGTGGGAATCGAACCCACAACCAGTCACTTACAGTCACACGCTTGTGACGCTGCGCCACGACTGGCCCATGTACACTGCCGGCTCGACTGGCATATGTAATGTACGTAAACGTACATAAGTTTATAAAAAAAAGGAGCAAAATTGAAAATGTTGGGTCCTGAAACCTAGTCCCTTATTCTTAGTAAAAAAAAATATGTATAAAGTATATTCTTTTTAATGAAATGTTGTTTTAATAATACTGTAGACTAGAACAGAAAAAAACTTGCTTAATGATCACCAAACTGTAGTTCTGAGTATTCACATATGTTAATATAAGTTAGCGAAAAAAAAAATTAATAATAACATGTTTCAATAAAGAAATACATAACAAAAATTAATTAATTATTTATGTTTCTAATTTAATGATATAATATAAGTAAATATTAACTATAAACTTGACTTGAATGGTTTAAAAGAGATCGTAATTTTTATGGCATTTTCAATTAAATATATGGAATTGTGAAGAGCGAGTTTCAACGTGCGTGATGTCATCAGCTGCTAGCGTCATATTCAATACTTAACATAAACATTCTCTTTGCAAATAACATTTTACATTAAATAAATACAAACGCTTAAAATCTTTTATTATAACTTTATTTTTTTAGTTTCACATTCTTTTCCACACAGCAGGCAGAGCTTAGAGCACGCGTGGGTAAATGGCGGCCCGCGGTACCATTTTGTCTGGCCCGTGAAGTATTGAAATATTATGGTTAAAAACACAAATATTCGTTTTGTCAAATATAAATTGGCGCATAAAAAATATAGATAAAATATTAAGCAATACACTATCAGGGCTACATTTTCATCTGCAATGTGGTCTGGCAATCAAAATATTTTCCCACCCCTGACTCCGTTCTCTGTCGAGACACTCCTTTCACTTACCGTTCAAATTAACGACATTGCATGTCCAGTAGTGAAAATCAACACTGCGCTTTGTTTTACCGAAGCAGAGAAATTAACATTATTTAAATATAATCATTTGGGACCACTGTGGCGCAGTGGTCGTTTTCCTTCTGTAATCACGATTGATTGTGGGTTCGATTTCCACTCGAGAAATTTAAACGGTCCGGTAGCTAAGACAAAGCGCGAATGACTTCTGTCGCTCAACACACAATTTCTCAATTTCGGGCAGAATATGGGGAATGAAATGTTTTGGTTAACACTTGGTTCTCTCTGACTACTTGCTATGCAGCAAAAATGGAATGTCCTAAAAAAACAATTTTCCTTTTCATTAAGAGTTTTTGGTTTGATATTTTTTTTAAATAATGATAAGTAGTAGATACATACGAGAAATAATTATTATTAGGTAGGCAATGAAGCTAAGCTTCTAACTTTAATACTTACCAATAAGAATTTGGTTCAGTAAATGTGAGCAACAGTGCAACAACTCCGAACAAGTAGCTATGGTTATTCCAGTAGCTTTTTTCGATTAAGAACAAATACCAATAGCAAATAGTGAAGGTTGACGCACTCAGGCGATACTTGTAGCCGAGTGCTATGCCTAAAGCTCCTACAAAAAAACAATAAACAGTTTATGTTAGTGTATAATATCTTAAGTATTTACTTATCACGGAGTGGATGGCGTTTGGTTCTTATGAGTTCGATGCCACTCTAAGAAATGTTTAAATGTTTTTTTTTCCTAGTTTCGTGCTTTATATGTAGCAAAGGAGTCCAGAAACTAGCGAGTGCCAAATGCTACCTTTCCTACATACTTGTTTCGTCTCGTCCGTTGTCATCGTTTTTTTCATACACGCACTTTTTACGTTACCTTCTTCCTATCTCATTAATACAGTGTTTTCGAAAGTCAAGCCAGGTATTATCCTGCTCCTCTGACCGCTGTTTGTATTTGGAAAAAAAGAAAGGAAAATATAGCCATATGGCCCAGTAGGTCGTCGTGTGACTCTATACGCGACAGGTTGTGGTACGATTCGTAACGATAATATTAGAATTATTTTCATTGGCAATGCCCTCGATTTGGGCGGAAAGTGGAGAACGCAGTGACTTAACACTAAATTCCATCTGCCTACCCTGCTGTGTGTGGGATACAGCGTGAAGCTAAAGAAAAATGTTATTTCTCCGCTTGAGACCTATCACAAAACGCGGCGTTGAGTTCCGCCACTTAATGACAACTCTACTTACCAATCCAAAGACCTGTATAAACTAATGCCATATAAGGCATTGGTACAGCCTTCACGAAGGGGATCAGGGGAAAATGACAAGTTGTTGTATCTCCCCAACGCTTGTCCATGAAAGCACCGCCACGCTCATCCGGAATGTCAAAGAGCATGGCAATTCCTGTGGAAATCAATAAGTAACTTTAATTGTCTCGATTCTCACTCGAGGGGTGGAAATATTTAATATATCCAATTTCTTCGCTCTGGTGTCGAGGTATAGCGCGGCATTAAGTACCGCCACTTAACACGCAATGCCTCCGAATTCGCCGGAATGTGGTCCCCAAATTACGGCGAATTCGGAGGACGAAGTGTCCTTAACACTAGGTTCCCTCTGCCTACCCTGCTGTGTGCGAGACGCAGCATGATAAAAAAATCAATAAGTAACTTTAATTGTTCCTAATTCCATATTATGTACCTATGCAACATGCATTATCAGCGTAGGAAAAACACTATAAACTCGATATTGATATCAACTTTAGGGTGATTTTAAAACGAGAGGAGTTGTGAGCTTAATGTCGAAGTCTACATATGTTTGACATTGTAGCCCTTAAGCGGATAGATCGATTTTGATGTAGTATTTGAGTTAATTAGTTATTTGAAAGCCAGTTTTCTTGTGATAGTTGATTAATTTTGATAAAAAACCTTCAATCCTTTTGAAGAGTATCAGCTCTTTTTCAAATGGTATAAATTTTGGCGTAAATTTAGTATTTTTTGAGGATTATTTATTAAATTAATAGTAAGCAAGTAAAGTATTTTTTGTTTAGAGATTTTATAAGACAGTATGTATTACATTTTGTTTCGTTAATAATAACATCCATAAGAGATATTCCGTGTTAAATAAACAATTAAACCAAAAATTGATTTTTAATTATATACTTTAATGTATTAGCACTTATAATATAACCAGTCAGTCGTGGCCTAGTGGCACAAGCATGTGACTAAACAACTGGTTGTGGGTTCGATTCCCACTCGAGGAGTGGAAATATTTAATATTTCCATTTTCTTCGCTCTGGTGTCGAGGTAAAGCACGACGTTAAGTACCGCCACTTAACACGTAATGCCTCAGAATTCGGCGGAAAGTGGGGAACGGAGTATCTTAATACTAGGTTCCCTCTGCCTACCCTGCTGTGTGCGGGATACAGCGTGAAGCTAAAAAAAAATGATATATTTACTTACTAGATGGACTTACCAAATAAAATTCTGGTCATCGCTAGACTGGATGAGTCTTTAGGCGCGTTTAAATATTCACTTAAATTCATCATTGATACTTCGTTTATAGGAAAACCAAATTGTTCTTGAAATTTCATAAGCAACTTTTGAAGCAAAATTTGAATCCATGTTATCAGCTTGAAGCCTGAAAATTTCTTGGGCAAATTAATACAACATATTTTTAATTACAATTAATAAATCATTAGTGGAAGCGTTAAGCGTTAATCGTTAATGGTTCTCTGGGCGTTAATGGGCTCTAATATCTAGGAAAAGACGAGGTGTCAAATTCCGTTGCCGCAACTCTCGATTTCGGACGAGAAATGGAGAACAAAGTATCCGTATAATAAGTAATAGTTTATGTTAAAAGGGGGAAGCTAAAAACAAAATACTGATAGCTATAGTATTAAATTGCAGAGATAGTGTTAGGTTAAGACAATCTAAAATTAAAATACCTTGTTCTTCACTTCTACTTATCAATTCCATAATTTTATAGAAATATCAGCTTCATGCCTTTGCCTCATACCACACTAATTAGAGAAGATACGTCAAGACATAGTATCTTTTAACTGACTTTATACAAATATACATCACAAAGTAAATACTTACACAATAACAGAAGATCTTTCATAATGGCTCGCTTCTATCGAAGTCACTATAAAGACTGGGGTAAAGGGGTGTTCGTTAGTTTATTCAATTACTTATTCATAATTCTCTTTTAATCAGGTGTCAAAATAATTATGTATGAACGCACATGTCACGTAAATAAGAGAAGATACTTCCATTCCATTGAATATACGATGGCGTCAAAGTAAATTAATATAACATAAGTATACAAAATGTTTACAAAACGAACGAAGTATCCGTGTGTCTGTGTTTGCATTTATTTATGTCACATCATAAGTATTTGTTAACATGACAATAACTTTATATTATTTGTTTGTTTTTTTAGTGTAAAAAACGATTTTCATTTACCTTTTGTTCCATGTATGTTTTACTTATGAATAACTAGCGACCGCTCACGGCTTTGCTGTGTGATCTGCAGCTTTCATCTCTTATTAAAGGCCCCTTGAAATAATGACCAAAAACCAAAACCCTTTGGGCTTCTCTAAAATTTATTTGATTCGATAGCCTATAGCACTCTTGAATAGTGTAGGTTTCTAATTGTGATAGAATTTTCATAATCGGTTCAGTATTTTCGAAGATTAGCCTCTACAAACAAACAAAGTTCCAAACTTAACCCCTTTATTATAATAGTATAGATAGCTAGATCTGGTAGTAGTTAGAATGACAGCGTTTTTAGCAATAATTGTACACCAAATTTAATAAAAGTATTGGCATAACACATAAAACAAATTTTCCAAAAGCATTTTCTTCCATACAACCTCTAGGGTAAAACGAAATACGTTATAATGACATTTAGATAAAAGGTAAAAAAAAAATTAAATGGAGAAGTTACAATTAAATGGAGGAGGAGGTCTAGTAATGGCGCAGAGGCACAAAGTGTGATTGCAAAGTGACTGGTTGTGGGTTCCATTCTTCGCTTCGACTCGAGGGGTGGAAATATTTAATATTTCCATTTTCTTCGGGCTGGTGTCGAGGCAAAGCGCGGCGTTAAGATCCGCCACTTAGCACACAATGCCTCCGAATTCGGCGGAAAGTGGGGAACGGAGTGTCTTAACACTAGGTTCCCTCTGCCTACCCTGCTGTGTGAATGTTATATGTGCATGTTATATTGCGTTAAAAATAAAATGTATTGGAGTTACCTACATTTTTGTTTCAAATTCTATGATTTATTTTTGGTCAAATTTTCCAAACTATGAAGATTCCCTTTACAGAATAGCTTAATATAAAGATAAAATACAGTATTTTAAATATTTATCAAAATTTACAAAAAAATGTATATACAAATTTACAAAAAAATGTATATAAAACAGTAGAACAATTTCTTTAATTTATAGAATAGATTTTTGTTGTACTTTTTATTTTAATTTACTAATAAAAACTTAACTAAGAGATTTGCACAAGAAAGCATGCAAATTTCGCTCTTAAGGTGTTATTTGAATAACTCTGTCCCTCATTATCACTGGCTGGTGCGGCACAAGTATCAAAACTATTGTTCATTTTACCACTGTAAATAAAGTACCTAACTTAGTAGTTAGTGATATTAATATACCTACTCACTAAGTAATAAAGGTGTCAGTATTTTATTTAAGCAAAAAATAATGAATCTACTACAGTATTCGCTACCTAACATTCATCTATTTGTATATATTATTAGATATTTACTTTTTTGTTCCTCTATATCGGCTTAATCTCATCTGTTTCATATTTTTATAAATATTCATACTTCATACAAATAAAAAATCTGTAGGTACATTGTTATTATAATAACGTGCATTTTTATATTCAACTTAACGATAATGATATTCTGTAATGTGTTGCAAAAAACAAATAAATATAACTGTTGGAAAAGATTATGCAGCTATTTGATTTTAAATAAGGTACATTTAGAAGGAAATTTATATTTTTCCTAAATTAACTTTGTTAATCTCTATGTCAGTGAAAATGAGGAACGTACATTACAATTTAGAATATGTTATGTAGATATGTATATACAAAAGCTATGCTCTGTTTTACGCAGCAGAATGTAGAACGCTTCTACCCCTAAACCAAGGTCAGAGCTCATATAGCTCGGCCTCCCCCAAAGCCCGGTGACGCTGTCGAGGCCACTCTGGCCGACGGCATATTACACAATCTAAGCTGAAATTTTTATACATTTCTTGTACATGTTTATCAAATCCGAAGGGCCGAGAAAAACGTGAGAATAATATCTACTTTGAAAAACTTACTGTGTTCATTCTCTTTTACAGCTTCACCCTATTTTCCTTAAGATATTATATAAGCTGAGAGAGACTAATTTCAAAACATTCCGCTCCCACATTCGAGACGATTTGTGACTTGGTTACGATTTAACTTCATGGTTTTCCTTAGCACAACGAACAGGTGAACATAATTTAAATATAATTTTATCCCCAAGTCAAGATCGAACCTACAACCGATGTTTTCAGACAGGTCTTACTGTGCCACGAGGAATTCATAATTTTATTAAATAAAACAACCCACTGTGCTGATATCATTTATTATTTCCATAAATATTACACAAACGCTGTATTCAACTACAATAGACATTTATTATTGTCAATGATAATTTATATAATTGTAACTCTCAACAAGTGAACTAAGACATAGATACAAACTACCTTTTTCTACTTATAACTTTTGTAATATCTTAATAAATATTTTAAAGTAATTTTGGCTAAGAGTCGACAAGCTTGGCCTTAAGCACTATACTATAAGCTTTAAAGTTGACGCCATCCAAAATACCTTACCTACCTTTTGATTACTTATTTTTTCAAATGAACTTAAAAATTAAGGCAAAAATAACTAATAATGAATAATGAAAGAGGGAACAAAACAATAAAAAGAAACAAAAACAAATTATAATAACATTTATTTATTCGCAAAATAAAATTCAATATAACAAGATACAGCAAAAAGAAATCAAAATAGAATATAGACAATATATAAAAGCATGTAAACGAATACTGTTCGAGTCTACGTCTAAAGCACGGATAACTTAAATTTAGTTAATAATATATGTTTTATGCAACAAATCTTTGCCTATTTCCAGTAATCTTACTATAAAGTCTCATCAGTAGAAATACTGGGAATTTCCTTCCCACTGGGAATTGAATTACCAGTAAGATTACTAGAAATTTTGATCCCAATAGACTTACCAGTGAAATAAAACAATATTAACATGTAGTATTCTGGAAAATTTTAAAAAAGTGTAACACAGCGAAGTCCAACAACCAGTAAGTTCTACTGGTAAGATTGAGATTTCCGATTACTGGAAATAGTTTTAAAATAATTACATAGAAACTGGTATATGTGTATGTATGTTATACGTATGGATGGCAATTAGGTTTGTATGACAAAATTGATAGTGGCACTATTACGTATAAGTTTTTTAAAAATCTATTAAATAATTAATATAATTTGAGTATAAACCTGCTAAGTTAATTTTTATTCGTTACGACTTTCTAAATCAGAGGTATAAGTAAAACACAATTAAGAAAAAATATTGGAAACTGTAATTATCTTTTAAAATCAACTTCGAAACATTCTTCAACTTCAAAAGTTCGGAATTAACTCCCTACAAATCTATATAAAGCCTTTTAATAAAATATGTTTATTGATATTAAAAAAAAATCTTTGTATCCTCTGATAATTTACTGTCAGCAGGTTCCCACTCTAAGACGATATGGTATTAAAAATTACTTTACCATTTTCCAAAATTACTGTAGCAGGTTTACAAATAAACAAAAATATTAGATAGGTACTGTTTACAAAATATAATACATACAACTCATCTATCTATATATCTATAGTTAAAATATTTTAATGAATTTATCCTACAAGGGACATTTAATAGGATAGTTTATGTATATAAGTTTAAAATATACACATAACTTTGTACGTATAGTAAATAATTTAATTTATAAACATTGTTATGTATTACGAACTACGAAAGCTTACTAAGTTTGCAAATATTAGCGGTAAAACGTAAATATGAATTCTTGTACACATAAACGGACAAACAAAACACTTAGTTCTTCAAGTTGGAGAAAAAAATGAGTTACTTTGAAACATTCAACTTGTATATATTTAGGTATTTCTTCTATTATTTATATATTATTCATGTGTTATATGCGATAATAACGAATATAATTTTTTTATTCAGGTTCAACTGTTTCTATTGATCAATAAAGTGACAAGTCACTCCTTTCTCCACTTCCCACCTAAATTCAAAACATTGCGTGGTGGACTTCAATCACGCTTTGTGTTAATTCCCAGAACGAAAAAAAGAAAATAACTAAATTATAAACATTCCACCGAATGGGAATCGAACCCACATCCAATCGCGATGAAATTCAGACACTGTACCCCTCAACCACAACAGAATCAAATATAATGGTATTAATTAAAAAAAACTTTTATCAACTCTTAAGAAAATAAATGATTTTTCTATTTATAATGATTATTCAAATTAAAATAATATTTGTCGAGTAATTTATTATATAAACATAATAGGTACGTACATAACGTTATATAAATATAATCTTTAAACAATATTTAAATGACGTACAATTATCGTGTTCGTTTTCACAATCTATACTAATGTTGAAATTAACAGAGTACTTGTAATGTAAAATAATAAATAAATAGCTTCACGCTGTATCCCGCACACAGCAGGGTAGGCAGAGGGAACCTAGTGTTAAGACACTCCGTTCCCCACTTTCCGCCGAATTCAGCGGCATTGCGTGTTAAGTGGCGGAACTTAACGCCGCGCTTTACCTCGACACCAGAGCGAAGAAAATGGAAATATTAAATATTTCCACTCCTCGAGTGGGAATCGAACCCACAACCAGTCGTTTACAGTCACACGTTTGTGCCACTGGGCCACGACTGGCCACTTGTGATGTAATTTTATGAATGGATTTAAAATAATATTTTAATGTGTTTCTTGGTATTATTGACTTCCCAATATCAGAATATATGTGCGTTATTAATCCTGTTAAAATAGTTCATTTAAAATGTGTAAAAATCGTCAAAACGAAAGATCTTAATATTGTAAAATCACATTTAAAATATATTTTTACTGTTTTTTGTGAACATTTTAAAGCAATCCCTTGTCAAGCCATTGCGTAGAAAACAAAATATTAGTTTAAAAAATGAATTTAAACAAACGATAAACAAAAAAGCCGTTACATATAAAAAAACAATTTATATTTGTGTGTGTAATAAGTAAGAATTTATTATATACAATAAACACAATTATATTACCGCTAATATTCACAAGTTATATAAATAATTATTAACGTAGGAACTTTTCAAGCGCACACATACCTACTACGTTAAAATAAAACCATCATTATATTAAAAATTAAAACATCAATCACAGTTAAAATATAACTTGTTTTATGTATCTACCATCTTAGCTTTCAATATTTGACAATTAATTAAAAAAAAAAAGTAAATTTTCATACAAAATGAAAACCTATTAAAAATGACTAAACAACTTTGCTTAATAATCTAAATAATATTAATAAATAACAAAAAGATTCCTACATTTGAAACTGGTTCCGTTCCCAGCTTAAGTAAATATTGTTCTAAAACAATATAATATACACATACGTATTGTACGTATAAAATTACAGTAGCAGATATAAAATTATAAATAAAAATAAAAAAAAAACATATCGCAAAACTAGAGATGATTATAAAATTTCTTTTGCCAAATAAAAAAAAAAACGAAATGTCACCGAACCATGACATCTGCCAATTGGTTTTTTTTTTTAATTACAACTTAAAATAAAATTTAAACACATTGGACAACTAAGGATGTATATCAATTTTCTTTTGCCAAATAAAAAAAAAAAAAAAATGTCACATAATTATCACATGTGTCAATTTCGTTTGAAGTTTAAGTCATAGAAGAGTTTTATAATTGTGTATATTAATAAAGATTTATATGCATATATTATATTAAATTATTTTAATAACATAGAAAAAAAGATTAGTGCAGAAAGTAATTATGCGCTTTTGAAGTAATTTATCTTTAAACTCATCCTTCTTTCATTAACTGTTAATTTTTAAAATGTATGTATAGCGTTATGGTATACATAATATAATCTCTTGAAAATATAACAAAACCAATATTTTTGTTATTTTAATGCATGTATTATGTGATACAATAAATTAAATTAAAACATTGAATCGGAATGTTTTTAAATTACAAATATGTAATTAATATATTCTTTTTAAATTAGTTCACTATATGGACTTTAAATATATGAAATATAATATGAATCTCTTTTATACTATTTTGTAAATCTCTGGACATTTTATTTGTATTCATTTGAATTGTATATTAAAAAAATATTTAAATTTTAAATAATTATTATATACAGTTCAATATTTATGCAATTTCATTTGGAGCTTATGACAAGAACATCTTACTAATAAATAAAAATTGAAGATTCATTAAAACTCAATTTTTCTTTTTTTAACAAGACAATGATAATAATTTAATAATGAATGATTAATTCATTAAATTTAAAAGAATTAGGTATAGGAATTCTTAATTTATAACGAAGCAGCTATTACAATCTTACATCTTTTTAAGAAAAAAAAAATTAAACCTTAAAAAATATTTAAATAATGACATATCTATCACAATGTTCAACTAATTAAAAATATTCAGCAAAATATTTTTTCTTCATAATTCCAATATTACAAAATTTAAACCAAAAGATAGAAGTAAAAAAAACAAGACTTAATGAATATTAGATATTCATCAAAATAACTTCATACATATATGTATTTCATACATTCTATTGATTTGTTGATTGATGGCGTTGATAGTTTGGTATCGTTGAAAGATTGACAGGTTGATAGATTGATTATGTTGGTTAATGACTGTAAATGACTCCTCCTGGGCCGGGGAGGTAGGATTTACCAGATAGATATATATTTCATATATTCTATCGATTTATTGGTTGATGGCGTTGATAGTTTGGTATCGTTAAAAGGTTGATAGATTGATTATATTGGTTGATGACTGTAAATGACTCCTCCTGGGCCGGGGAGGTAGGATTTACCAGATAGATATATGTCAACAGCTCGTGCGGCTTGGCGGCCTTCAGATATCGCCCACACTACCAGGGATTGACCGCGACGACAATCTGGATTAAAAATATATCGTATTATAATACCTTTATAAAGGATATATAAAATTATAAATAAACAGAAATGGGGAACGGAATGTTTAGGTTCAAAAATTGTAAAGATCATCGTGGCGCAGTGGGATAGCTGACATCTGACTGTGAAAGCGATTGGTTGTGTGTTCGATTCCCACTGGGGGAGTAATAATACATATTTAAATTTTCATTTCTTCGTTCTGGTGTCAAAGACAAAGCGCGGCGTTGAGTTTCACCACTCAACTCAATGGAAAAAGGCATAGTTTTCTTTATAAATAAAGTATATACATTTCGCCCCTTTGGTCAGACAATACGTGTCGTTGAGTCCCACCATGTATAAAAAAAAAAATCCGAATAGTCACAGAAAATAGAGAACAAAATGTTTGACACTGGGTTCTCTCTGGCTATGCAGATATATGGGAGAAAATGGTAAGTTTATAAAAAAAAAAACAATATTTACCTCCTGCAGCGAATACATTCTTCAATGGCGTCTGATAAATGTTATCCTTGCACGTTTCCACGTTGCTACGCGCATCCAGTGGTAAATCTGAAAAAGAATTTACAATTAGCAAGGCTTTAGTGAATATATTAATTAAAATTTAAATGAAATTATTTTTAAAAATCATATATCATAAAAATTTACATAAAAACGTGATGAAAATCATTAGCATAAAAGAGTATTTTATTTTAAAATATTATTTTTATTTCTTATTCTGCACGTGTACTCACTTTTTAATGTTTTTGTATGCTAATGTCTGTAAGTAAACGGGTATATAACATCGTGGAACTTGTTTAGTACGTGTGTGCTCTTCAGTATATAAGTTACTGTATGTGTTTATGTTTATCTATACGTCTAGAAACTGTATCTATGTATGTGTGTATCTTTTATCCATAATATTATAAATGCGAAAATCTGTTTGTCTGTTGTTTGTGTGTTACGATTTGACATCTAATATACTGGTCCGATTTGGATGAAATTAAGAATTAAAGTAGTTAGTAATTCAGGGTCAAACATAGGGTACCTCTTTTCAAAGACCTACCTCTAAAGGGTCTAAATAGGGGATGAAAGTTTATATGAAAAGTCTAAACCACTTGATCGATTGTAATGAATTTTGACACAAATATAGTTGATAATCCAAGGTTAAACATAGGCTACTTTTTCAAAAACTCACTCCGAGGATTGTAATATAATAAAACAGTTATTTAGTACACGCGGCGAAATCGCGAGCGGCCCGCTAGTAAGCAAGTAATTTAATTTGAAATCTGCACACAGCTCCTTACCCAGTCTTTTTACTGTTACATAGAATGTATTGACATATGTGCATGTGCGTGCGTGCGTGTGTGCATATTGTATGTTTTCATATAAATAAACGCACGCGCATGTGAGTGTAACTTATGTAAATATAAGCACGTAACGATGTCCAGCTATATATCTCTCAGGTCCATGGCATAGTAGAGGTGTTGACTTATATGCATGGGTGTGCGTACTTGTATATATATATACACGCACACGCATGTATATAAGCACGTACCAAGTTGCCCCGCCACATATCACTCCGGTCCGATGTGCAAACATATATGTAAGCGTGTGTGTGCCTTTACACACAGCTCACGTGTGTGTGTGTACACGCACACCAACACGCGTGTAAGGTATATAAGCGCACGCACCCAGCTGGCCGGCCACATAGCGCTCGGGGCCGAGGAAGCCCATGGCGAGCAGCACGAGCTCGCACGGGTACACGCGCTGCGACCCCTCCACCTCCTTCATCTCCCAGCGGCCGCCGGCGCCGCGCGTCCATTCCACTTCCACTGCTAGTACGCCGCTTACGTTGCCGTTACCTGGTTGAAAAATAAACATATTTACTATTAACATGTTATAGCCATATTCACACAAACTGAAATAGGCATTTTTTAAAAAAAAAACATAAAAAATTGAACGCAGCGGAATTCGAATCCGCACCTTGTGGAATGCGTTCTAGTAACAATTGCGTTGAAATTCTTGTAATAATAATATAATAAAACAGTAAAAATTGTACGTTTGTACATGCACATCTTCAGAACTACTGGACGAATTTGGACGAAACTTTTGTTTTTATAATTGATCATAAATAATAGAACACATGATATAAAACCATAACAGACCAACTATATTATAAAATAAAAGAAAATTGAGCCTTAACGAAAGTTCTTTACCATTGATACTTTGCTGGGAAAAAACCATTAAGTCCACGTAAACTAAGTTGTGGGTAATTACTAATTATTAATAAAGAGTCTGAGACCATTACCATCGTCAAGGAACTCCTTAGTGAGAGTGGAGAATTTTCTAGGATCATTTCCGAACTTGACTTTCACTTCCTCGTGTCCATAGTCGACTCTGTAGAAAAAAATATAATTATTCATAAATATTAATAACAATTACAATTCTATTGTAATGTTAACATTTTATGGTCCCATGGTTAAATACCCCCCTATAAATAAATGTATGTAAAAGTAAGTTTATCAAATAAGTAAATACACATTTTAAATTAAACTATTTTAACCCCTTTTTTTTTAAACTTTGAGATATTGAATGTTGATTGGCGGATGTCAACGCCGATTTTCTCTTTGCGAACCAGAGCATTAAATGAATAAAACTTTAAATAATCATTTCTTCAAGTAAGAATATTCATCTATAATTTAAAATTTAAAGACATCTTGAAAACCAAGAATGCCAACAGATTATATATTGTAATAGATTTATTATTTAATAGTAATTTATCAAACAAATACCTGAACACCCTCGGCCATTGCGGCCACGGGTTGTCTTGACCTCGAGACGTCTTCGGTTCGGGAAGAATTTCGAATGTCGTTATAGATTTAGCGCCTTGACGCAGCGACGTTGCTATACAATCACATCTGCCAATGAAAAATTGTATATAGTAAAATAGATAAACATGTATTTCTTTTATAATTCATAAGTAATTTATCAATCATCAATCAATATATTAATAAATTAAAAGAAAAAGTTTTACAGTAGTTTAACTTCGTTCTTTTCCCGTATAACAGGTAGGTAGGTAGGCAGAGAGAGAGAGAGATTCTAGTGCCAAGACACTCCGTTCTTCTCTCTCGACCCAGATTCGAAACGTTGAGTGTTGAGTGGCGAAGCTCAACCTTACTATTTATATCGTTCACCAATACAAAGATATGTAAATTATAAGATTATAATCATTGCACCGAGCGGGATTCAAACTCACAACCAATCACACAGTTTAAATTTAGGACAATATTAATACTTTAACAAAAAAAAAAGAAACGAAAACATATAATTGCAGATAAAAATTTTAATTCAACCCACTCATACCAATACACAACATTAACTATAGAAATAAACAAAAAAAAAAGAAAAACAAAACACAACCAACCCGGTATCACCACCGCCAATGACCAACACATTCTTATCCTTAGCCGACAGAAGTGGCGTTTCCTTCGTCACGTGGTTTTGTATGGGGCCGGCCTGTTTCTTCTGCCATCCTTCTAGGAACTCCATTGCAAAGTGAATACCGTTGAGCTGCCGGCCTTTGAGAGGCAGGTCACGTGGCCATGTCGCTCCCATGCAAAGAACTAATGCGTTGTATCTGATTTGGAGAGAATTATAATTAATATTATTAATATTTACTAACAGTATAAGTGAGATAGTCTGTCTGTTTGTTACGTTTTCATGAACCAGTATAGTAGATACTGGTCCGATTTGGATGGAACTTAGACTGAAAATAGTTGAGGACCCAGAATCAGATATATGACACTTTTTTTTTAAATCAACCTTTAAACGTAAAATTTCGATTATGTACTGGTATTTAAAATAAGGTTAGAATTTTTTTTAATACATACTTATTATTAAGTTGCCTTTGAACGACATTTAAGACTAACTAAAGCCATAATTATATTTTTTTAGTACTATTTAATTACACAGACTTTTTTTTTAGTTTCACGCTTTGTCCCGTACGGCACGGTCGCCAGAGAGAACCTAGTGTCAATACACTCCGTTATCCACTTGCGTATAACATATCAGAGGTGGAGCTCAACACCGCGCTTTGTCTTTTTCACTGGAGCGGAGAAAAGAAGCGAGTGGAAATTGAGCCCACATCTAATGGCGATTACAGTCAGAAGCTTGTGCCATCCACTATTTACAATATATATCAAAAACGGATTTCTGAGGCATAATAAAAAAAAACACCAATAACTAACTCGTTAGCCAGATCCAAAGCGGATATATCCTTTCCGACATCAACATTGCACTTGAAGGAGATGCCCTCAGCAGCTAATAGTCGTAAACGCCTCGCGACCACTTCCTTACTGAGTTTCATACTGGGAATACCATATTGCAGAAGTCCACCCGCGCGGTCGTTACGCTCGAACACTGTCACTGCATAACCTGCCTGTGGATTTTTTTTATTTTTTATATTATTTTAAATAATAACCAAGTGTTATGTGCGACTTTTAATATAATGAACAGTTTTTATATATTCATTTTCTTTATAAACAAACTCAATATCAATGTTTAGATTAGACTGTCGTAATATAAGCTTTGCACATTTCTCATCTGTATCTATATAAGATTAAAATTTTCTATTTAATTAAGCATTTTATGTATTTAAAATAATAAATTAAGAAAGGTTATTAATTCACTTAATTAGAAATTTGTTGAAGCAAAAGGGGGTTAACATTTATTTTTACCTTATTCAATTGATGTGCGCAAGCTAAGCCTGAAGGCCCTGATCCCACGACAGCAACTGTCTTGCCGTTTCTATATTCTGGGATCTGAAAGAAACAGTTTACAAAATATTGATTTAATATATCTGACTATATTTATAGTCGTATTTACTAATTTATTAGCAGTAGTAGTAGTAGTAGTATTTACTAATTTCTTTTATTTTGGACAATAAAATCATGAAAAAAAAAAAAACATGTTTATTTTATTCTATATAAAATTCTCTTCAGTCTACAATCTATTCAGATTATGCCAGACCCATTGTTTAACAAATAAATCAACACAACTTAATGATCTCTTCAAAAATTAATTCAGCACTCAACGGAACGGGATTAGTAAGAATACATTGAAATCCACCAACATCTTTAAGATTAAAATTAAATCTATCCACTAAACAATTTCGCAAGTCTTCCCTTTCATGTTGAATTTAAAGTATTACTACTATGAGTTGAGTTTAAAGTATTACTACTATGATACATTTGTGAAAACAATTCTATTGTAAAATTTTAATATTAATTAATTTGTGGAAATTTAATTACAGTTTTTCCACAATGAAAATTTTCACTATAAATTTACATCATATGAAAATAGATAGAACCTTTAACATTTATGTTTGACATATTATTTGTATCTTGGTACCTTTATGTATTTTAACTACTAATTAAAAATATTTATTTTATAAACAACAGATAAAAAATAACATATTTTTTAGCTTTACATTGTATCCGACACACAACAGGGTAGGCAGAGCCAACCTAATGTATAGACATTCCGTTCCCCACTTTCCGCCGAGTTCTGGAGACATTACTTTTTGAATGTCGGAATTTAACGCCGCGCTTTGTCTCGATACCAGAGCAAAGAAAATGGAAATATTAAATATTTTCGCTCGTCGAGTGGGGCCAGCCGTGGCGCAAGCGTGTGACCGTAAACGACTGGTTGTTGGTTCAATTCCCACAAGGGCAGCGTCTAGTTCCGCCCCGTAACACGCAATGCCTTCGAATTCGGCGAAAAGTGGGGAAAAGCGGAAAATGAATAATGATAAACGTGTAAATAAAAAAATAAAAATTTAAGGGTGGGAATCGAACCCATAACCAGTTGCTTCCGCTTTACAGTTAGTCAGACACTTTGTGCCTCTGCACCTGGCCTCTGGCCCCAATATATGTGTGTATGTAAATATTAGACATACCTCAGGCTCTATCCAGCCGGACTCGAAGGCGTGGTCTATGATGGCGCACTCGATGTTCTTGATGGTGACGGGCGGCTCCGAGATGCCGAGCACGCACGCGCCCTCGCACGGCGCCGGGCACACGCGCCCCGTGAACTCTAAATTATGTGTTCAAATAATGAAATATGTATACGACAAATTAATAAAATTAAATATTTAATTGTAAAAATTGAATAGTTAAAAATTGTGTTTTATATTTTTTACTTTTCTACTTTTATATTATAGTAAGCTATTTAAATTTGTAAAAGATTACACACATAACAGTTGCGGGTTTCTTGAACTCGAAAAGCTGCTTAAAATTTAAACTAAGTAGAGAACTAAGTACTTTTAACATTTTATAAAAATGTTACTCACACACTTAGGAACTAAAAAAAAGACATTTAGGAAACAAGTCCCAGAGTATTTCATAAATAGCATTCTCTCTTGCTAAACGATTCTTCGTAAGATAATTTTTGAGTAGCAAAAAATTGTAAAAATCTCTCTACCGAAATGCTAACAACATAAAATAATTCAATTTTTCATACATTATCTAAATGTCTACAGAATCAAGATGTCTAGGGAATCACTTTAAATAAAAAAATATCCATAATATTTATGAAAATTAAAAACAGTTATTTTTAAATTACATCTCGGTACAGTAAATTACACAATTTCTTGCTGAAACTTTTAAAAAATATTGTAATAAGTGTATAATAAATTCGAAGTAGCCGACATGAGAACACATGGTTCAGTACTCAGAGCGGTACCCAAAAATCTTGAGTTGAACTTCCAACAAACATTTTTACGTTGGCCAATTTTTAAGACATCTAACCAATAACACAAAACAAAAAACAACATACCAGGGAAATTATTAGTCTGCAAAAGCTGTTTCAACGCCTGTTTCCAGTCACCCCTGAACACTAAATCGTTCCACTTAGGTATAATATTGCCCAGCGGACAGCCATGCCCGCTCTGACAGAAGGGCACTCCGCACTCCATACACCGGGCGGCTTGAACCCGCAACCCGCGTCGTACTGAGTTGAAACTGTATATCTCTTCCCAGTCACGCAGGCGTTTCTCTGCGGGACGGTATAGGGTTGTCTCGCGCGGGTACTTTATGAAGCCCCTGTGGAGAATTGCGTGTTTGATTTTAGTGTTTGTTTGACAGCCCTATGATATAGGGTTGTTTTATAAGATATAAATTGTATGTTATGTGATGTAGGGTTGTCTCACGCGAGTATTTTATGAAGCCCCTGTGGAAAATTGTGTCTTGAGATGTAGACGAGTTAGTTAGTGGTTGTTTGACAGCCCTATGCTAGGGTTGGTGTTATGTGAAATAAGATTGACCTTTACAAGTATGTTACGAAACCTCTTTGGTTATAGAATAGAACAGATTATATGTTAAGCATCTGTTTTAATAAGAGTCATTTAAAACTTTGTTTTTAAATAATGGTAGTGTGAATTTATATAAAGTAAATGCGTAAATATTAAATAACTTGAATGTTTGCATAGAAATGAAATGTCTAAATAATAAGAACAATGCATTATAAACTTAAAGAATGATGTTACAAAATAAAAAAATAAAAAAAAAAATCTGATAAAAGCTTCCATAAATTATTTTCTAAACATTATTGTAATCCATAATATTTATCAATAAAACTATATACTGTAACCCACCTAGTTTTATCTAGAACCTTCTCCAAATTCTTCTTATCAAGTTCCACATTCCTGACAGCTTCTTCAATATCGACGACGCCATTTTCTTCTACTTTGCCGTTGGTCTCTACTTTAGGTGCAGGTTGTTTAAGAGCTAACGCTTTGAGCGCTCGTTGGTATTCGTACGGGAATACTTTAACAAACATCTTTGCTGGTTCCGGCCAAGTTTCTAGAAGATTCTTGGCGATTATGGATCTGTAATAATAAGTTGTATTAATACATTTTACAAAATTAGCATAATTTAGGTTTTATATGTAGTACATTACAATATACGCAATTATATTTATAAAAAAGAATAAGAAACTTTACACTTTTTCCCACATGGCAGGCTAGTCAAAGAGAAGTCTCTAGTGTCAAGGCACACCATTCCTTACTTTCCGCCCGAAATGGAGACGTTGAGTGTTAAATGGCGGAACTCAACGCCGCGCCTTGTCTTAAGTACTAGAGAAAAAAAATAAAATAATATATGTATATAACCATTCCTCCGAGTAGGAATTGAACCACCAATAATTATATCTCGTAATATAATCTCGGGGGCCTCGTATTAAAGACATACATACACTAATATATAAATAAGTAATCCTCACCCAGTATATTCAACAAATTCTTCTAGAAGTTTCTGCACATCATTCAGATCGTCCTGTTTCTCCAGAGGCAGGAGTTCAACCATTTCCAAATTGCATTTGCTCTTGAACGAGCCATCGATGTCGTATACGTAAGCGATACCACCTGTTAACATAAAAAATAAAATAATCAATAAAATAACGACTAGAAATTAAATAGAGGTTTAATAAATATTTTGAGAGTTTAAAAGTATGTATACAGTGTTATTTTACAGGTTAATTTGTTTTGTTTGTTTTGTTTTAGCTTCACGCTGTATCCTGCACACAGCGGGGTAGGCAGAGGGAACCTAGTGTTAAGACACTCCGTTCCCCACTTTACGCCGAATTCGGAGACTTGCGTGTTAAGTGGCGGAACTTAACGCCGCGCTTTACCTCGGCACCAGAGTGAAGAAAATGGAAATATTAAATACTTCCATATAATTTCCACTCCTCAAGTGGGAATCGGACCCACAACCAGTCGTTTACAGTCACGCGCTTGTGCTACTGGACCACGACTGGCCACCAAGGTTAATTATATAATATTTAATGACTATCGGTCCATTATATTTTATAACTAATGGCTGCTGTAGTCCTAAAGTGTCCCTTTTCATATAACGTTTAATTATATTTTCAAAACGTAGACAACAATATTGCTTTATGTCTTTATGTTCAAGATCAGTCATCTAACCGGTTAGTTATATAATAGATTTATGCAATTTCATACTAGGAGCTATAAAGTTACTATATCTATACATATGTATGTCTGTATATGTATACACGACTCGTGTATATATAATTACTACTAGTGTAAGTATTTTTGTTGTATTGTTTGCTAAATGTATATAAATATATTACTTGTATAAATATATTATATGTGATGTTCGTTTGTGTGTGTGTGCACTAAGAATTAAAAAACACGCGCCCTATACGTATATTTATTACTGGGAGTATCTACAAGGGTATACGTGTATGTATGTGTTTGTGTGTCTGCGCATGTGGAAGTGTGTGATGCATGATTGTGCGTGCGTGTATGTATATATGTATGTGCGTCTGCCTGTGTGCTGTGTGCTGTGTGTGTGTGTGTGTGTGTGTGTGTGTGTGTGTGTGTGTGTGTGCGTGCGTGTGTGTGTGCGCACCGCTCATGCCGGCGGCGAAGTTCCTGCCGACGAGTCCGAGCACGAGCACGGTGCCGGCCGTCATGTACTCGCAGGCGTGGTCGCCCGCGCCCTCCGCCACCGCCACGCAGCCCGAGTTGCGCACGCAGAACCGCTCCGACGCTATGCCTCTGCGGATATTATATATACATTTATTGAAAGTGCCAACAGTAATAAGTCATATTTTATAGGGTTATATGTATATTTATATATTATTTTTTTAGTTAATAGTCTACCTTAAATCAAATTAATATAACATAAATGATTGATTACACAATTGTTATTTCCAAATATATAATATAATTTTTTTTCAAAAAATTATAACAATATATGAATATTGTTAAACAACAAATGAAGATCATCAAATAAACTTAACAATTAATTATTAAATATAAACAAAAGATAATTGAAAAACTAAACAACTTCTAAAAATGTTAAATTATTTCCACGATGTGGTGAGACTATGCTATTTACAAAGTTGAAGAGAACAGAGTGTCACAACACCAAATTAATATAAAAAAATAGACTAAAAATATTACCTGAAATAAGCTCTGCCAGCAGTAGCTCCATACAAACAAACATTGCCAACGATCACGTTCAAGTGCGACTCGAAGGGAGAATTCTTTGGTGGGTAGATAATCACTTTACCGCCGGATAAACCTTTTCCTGTTAATTGATAAAAAAATATTATAAGATTAATAATTTATTTTTACATTTATGTAATAAAAGTTTAGCGGTCTAATAATATTTTCTATAACATTATTATCTCATCTTTTAGGCTTGTTTGTTGAGAACTCCTTGTTAGACAATTATTAACATAATACTATATTTTGGTTTTGAAACTCAATTAAGAAATACCTTAAATTACATTGACAAACGCAACTAACTATATTACTGAGCACAATAGACATTAACAGATTGATCAATAACTAATAAAATGACTATCACTTGATTTCAATTCATACACCATTACCTAAATTAAAAAGTCATTTATACTGTTAAATCATAATAATAGCTGATCACATAATCATGGTTATCAACTGGAATAATTTCTTATACATACTACATATAACATAATAGAAAAATAAAAAAAAAACGGAGTAAAATATCACAGAAAATCTAAGAAACCCTTATAAACACATAAAACACACGAATGAAGCAACATAAAACACACAAACTAACCAACATAATCATTAGCGTCTCCCTCCAGCGTGACCGTGGTGCCTTTAGAGAGGAACGCGCAGAAGCTCTGTCCGGCCGAGCCGTGCAGCTCTATGTTGATGGACATGCCGTCTGGGAGACCACCTTCACCGTATTTCCTGTAGGATAATGTATAAATAATTCAATTATCTTTTTAGAGAGTATCCTTGAATGTATGACGATTTACTTAAAAGCGTTTTAATAACATTAATAAATTATAAGTTGGCAAATTAGTTTCATTGAACGTTAATTAATGTTATAGATATTTTGAAAATGCTGCATTGTAATTCTTCTTTGTTACAGTCCTTAAGAACACAACGAATCATTTTAATTTAAAAATTCTTAAATATGAAAAATATTTAATAAATAATTCAAGTATGACTTTTAAAATGTGTTTTTTTTTAGCTTCACGCTGTATCCCGCACACAGCAGGGTAGGCAGAGGGAACCTAGTGTTAAGACACTCCGTTCCCCACTTTACGTCGAATTCGGAGGCTTGCGTGTTAAGTGGCGGAACTTAACGCCGCGCTTTACCTCGACACCAGAGCGAAGAAAATGGAAATATAATTTCCACTCCTCGAGTGAGAATCAAACTTACAACCAGTCGTTTACAGTCACACGCTTGTGCCACTGGGCCACGACTGGCCACTAAATATTACCAAATATCGAATATACTAAAAATAATAAAAAAATACTAATTTACAATAATATTATAAATGGAAAAAAAAAACTCAATACACATACATAGCAATATGATAAGACAGAGTGGAAGTGAACGCGCGGTCTTCGTTCGTGATCTTCATGTTAATATTGACACACTTCTGGCTTCCATCCAAAATGCCGCTACATTGTTGGATTAAGGTGTTATCCAAACGTTTCTCTAATTGGAAATCCTGTAAATTATTTAATAATAAGAATTATGCGGTTTTACAATTTCAACAAGAATTATGCTTTTATACAGCAGGTTATACAGACAAAGTCTGTCAAGAGGGAAGACAGGCAGGGAGAAAGTCTCAAGATACTCTATTCTGAAAGAGGAAAGATGCTACTTTATGGTGAAAAATATTCTTTACAAATACAATGGAATATAAAAATAATAATAATGTAAATATATTATAGTTTTATTTTTTAATATATATAGTTCCGAGTGGAACAGAACTCAATGCTGACAGCATATATAATAGATGTATCCTCAAACAAACAAAAAAACTAACAAAAGCTCTTAAAAAACAATACGATTACGATTTTTATTGGTGATAACAAATACTAACCTGAGCCTTAGAACCACCCACAATATGAACTCCGGGACGCATATGGAGGGCGTTCTTCAGTATAAGGGATAGATTGAGAAGCCTTGCTTTAGGATTGTCGTTGTTTTCGCGAACTTTCAACAAGTCCGTACGTCCAACCAGATCTCCGAAACGACGGACACCTACTTCGGACATATGTACACGGACCTAAAAAAGGAAAATTAAATCATTCAAACTACTGAACTTCCTTAAAGAAATAAACCAAAGGAATGGAATTAGTGAATTCAAAATGTAGGAATAACATCTGTAAACATTTTAAGATTTCTCAGTGTGTGATACGCACGTTTATGTTATGAAAAATATTTTTAAAATAGTTAGCAGTTATAATATAGTTACAATAGTTGAAAAATATTTTTAAAATAGTTTTTAAAATATTGAATAAAATAGAATCTGTTCCATCCATTCTGGACGTAGAACGCATGGCTTAGCGCTTACAGCGCTTGGACTATTTCGAAAAGAGATAAAAATTGAACTTGCGCGGTTCAAATCCCGCTGTTAAAATTTTTATACGTTAAAAATGTTTCACACTTACATATATATATGCATGTGTACTTTTTATGTCTAATATTGTTCCCATGCAGGTAGCTAGTGGGTCTAATTTAATGTAACTTTAACCTTATGCTCGAAAGGATTTTTAAATTGTCACTTTAGTTGTAAAGAACTTCAAGCCAGAAATTTGAATGCTTTCGTCAAATTAAATAAACAGAACATTATTTTTACTACGATGAATCGATAATGACAGAGTTGTTTAGAATGAATATAGTCTTCATTATTTAAGCGACGACATTTAAAGTGTTATTTATTCAGTAGATTTTAAAATCACAATTGTTTTGCGCATTTAAATTTTTAATAATTATTTTACTATTAGCATTCAAAATATATACATTATTCCGTCTAGACGGTGGCATTATAATAATTAAGTAACAAATTCAACTGAATTTGAAAAATATTACTCAATAATAAAATATGTTTTTTAAAGATTTAAAAATATATAACATATCATTTGTATATAGATGGTTTCTAAGGGGAGCGAGTTCGAATACCGATGCGTTCAAATTATACTATAAAAATATTTTTCTATTTACTGTATGAATGTTAAAAATGTTAAAAACATATTATTCACACTTAATAAATGTACTACATATAGCTATATCTAAATCAACATACCTCTTCAGCTAACATGAATAAGTAGTTGATAACGTGTTCAGGTTTCCCTGCGAACTTCTTACGTAACACTGGGTCTTGAGTAGCAATACCGACCGGACAAGTGTTCAAGTGACACTTTCTCATCATTGTACAACCTGTGAAGTTAATTACAATAAATTATATTGGTTTTTGGAACTTAGCTTCACGCTATATCCCGCACACAGCAGGGTAGGCAGAGGGAACCTAGTGTTAAGACACTCCGTTCCCCACTTTCCGCTGAATTCGGAGGCTTGCGTGTTAAGTGGCGGAACTTAACGCCGCGCTTTACCTCGACACCAGAGCGAAGAAAATGGAAATATAATTTCCACTACTCGAGTGGGAATCGAACCCACAACCAGTCGTTTACAGTCACACTCTTGTGCCACTGGGCCACGACTGGCCACAATGGAATTTATATGATTATAAATTTAACTTTATTAGAGTTTCATGTTAGTGTTTGGCTGTTTGGTAATATGTATTCACGTATGAAACTATTTTAACCGGACTAATAGGGTATTTTATATTTTAATACAGCCATAATTATATTTTTGAAAAGCCCAAATTTCAATTCACATTTATTTCTTAAAAAGTATAATCAACAATATTGTTATAATCGCAAAGATTAAAGACATTAAATTGTAACCATTTGTGTACTTAATATAGTAATAAAATAAAAAAAGTCACACGGTCGTAGTTATTTTTCTTCGATAATTTTTCTATATTTTGGATTGGTTTGTTTTTCTTAACGAATCGATTTTGAAAACAATGAATTTAAATACAATAATATCATGATACTTAATTTAAAGATACTAATGTATTTATATATAAGTCTAAAGCATACCTAAAGCAATAAGAGGAGCTGTACTGAATCCAAACTCGTCAGCTCCGAGCAAAGCGGCCACCATCACGTCGAACCCTGTACGAATCTGACCGTCTGCTTGGACTACCACTCTGTAATTTAAAATATATTATTAATATAACATTAAGCTGTACATATGAAAGAAATATTTAACAATAGGTTTATTTCATTAATGGAAAATAGATGATATTATATTTCAAAATGTTATTTTCTATTTAGTGTAACTTTTATTTAGTATTTCACTTTGTCTTTGAAATGACGACTCTACCGACAACTGACTATATAAAGAGTTCCTATAATTTCTTTAGAACATAATAACAAAACACTCTGGTCTTCACTTTTCGCCAAAATTTACATATTAAATTATGAAACTCAACTCAACTCAATTTCTCATTGACAAATAAAAAAAAACTATGATCACAACATCGAATGGGAATCCAATTTACAAAAAAAAACACAATTACAATCATAAATTGTCTCTTATTAAAATGAAAAGAGTTTGCTGCAAGATGAAAAAAAATGTATATTAATTGAACCTGCAACCCCACCCCCACCAAATCACCCACCCAACAAACAAATCCAAACCCACCTGGATCTAAGGTCATTCAGCACCAGCACCTGATGCGTCTCCGCCACTCCGAGCTCCCACGGCAAGCCGGCGCTCTTGATGCCCGTCCACGAGGACGCGCCGGTGCCGCCGTCGTGACCCGATATCACTATGTGCTCTGCTTTGCCCTGGGGGAATGTTAGTCTTTGTTAATTATTATTTGTTTTTTTTTATTGAATAAAGGCAAACGAGCAGAAGGACCACCTGATAGTAAGTGGTTACCCTCGCCCATGGATATTCATAACGTCAAAGGAGTTGTGGATGTGTTGCCAGCCTTGAGGGTGAAGGTGAGAAGGAGGAAGGATAGGGATGGTGGGATTAGGAATAAAGCTGGCTTACATGGCGTCGAGCCGGTACACATCATCAGATGTTAGGCGCTTCGTTTTTTGATATGATAGTGGTCGCGTGCCAGTCGGAGAACGAATCTCCTACCACAAAGTAGATGTCTGACCACTGCGTTTATGATCAGAGCTAACTAAGTACAGTAAGCCACAATGGTTAATTAACCCTTAAATGTTCATCATTTTTTTTAACTTCACGCTGTATCCCGCACACAGGCAAAGGGAACCTAGTGTTAAGACACTCCCATCCCCATGCACCGACAAATTCGTCATAATAATATTCATATAAGTAATAATAATTGAATACCTTAGCGACACCAGAAGCAACCACACCAACTCCCACTTCAGACACCAGCTTCACAGATATCCTCGCTTTGGGGTTAGCGCATTTCAAATCGTATATAAGTTCAGCCAAGTCCTCTATAGAGTAGATGTCGTGATGTGGGGGCGGCGAGATGAGTCCCACGCCCGGCACCGAACAACGGGTCTTTGCTATTTCTTCTGTTACTTTGTATCCTGTGAAATTTGTTTGAAAAATTATTTGAGTATACAGTATTTAATATGTATTTTAATGGTGATATTAGTAGAAATAAATTTGGTTTGGCAAAAAGAATATCGCGGACAATGGCGCGGGCGAGGGTTAATCCTCTTTTTAAAGGGGATCCTATAAGTCTAACATAATATCACAAGTCACAAACACTGTCTCGAACTTCTCTCTCTACAACGCGATAGGCACACACATAAAGAATCCATGGAATGCTACAAAAGCCTTCTTTTGTAAGTGTAGTTTATTATATAAATGTAAATATATTAAATACATTTGTAGATGAATGTAATACGTCGTATTTATGGAAGTTACCATTTTTGTAACATGATGTTATTATCAACAGTAATTCTTTTTATGTGTTCCTATTTATATTTTGATTGTAGAAAAAAGTTATATACGATATACTAAGAATATTTTAATAAATTAGCTCTCTCATATTACACAAACTTTATCCATATATGTCATTAAAATTTAAGCAGTTTTGAGTCTAGAATAACAGACTTAATATAAAAACATGTATCTACTCCTTGGAAACGTAAAGTTTCAATTTATTTTTATTAGGAACAACCCATAAAATTAATACTTTAGAAGTATTTCTATCTTTTAATTTTAAACATATATAAAATTAGTTTAAATATTTGAACACTAAAAACTAAAGGGGTTTAGCAGTATCTAAAAGTAAGTTAATTAAATCTTTATAATAATAACGTTCAATTTTTATAAACCGAAACAAACAAAACCTACACACATACACAAACATAACAACTCCAACTCACCCGGTAACTCTCCCCCCTCTCCCGGTTTAGCGCCCTGCGCCATCTTGATTTGCAGATCATCGGCGTGCGCTAAGTATGACGCAGTCACTCCGAAACGACCTGACGCTACTTGCTTGATAGCTGAACGCTTGTTGAACTCGGGATCCTATCGGGGAAAAAATGTTTTATATTATTAAAATATAGGTGCCAGTCTGACTGTAAGCGTGTGACTGTAAACGACTGGTTGTGGGTTCGATTCCCACTCGAGTGAAAATATTTCATAATTCCATTTTCTTCGCTTTGGTATCGAGACAAAGGGCGGCGTTAAGTTCCGCCACTTAACAAGTAACGCCTCTAAATTTGGCGGAAAGTGGGGAACGGAGTGTCTTAACACTAGGTTGAGTCCGCCTACCCTGCTGTGTGCATATATACAGCGTGAAGCTAAAAAAAACAGTTTTTATCTTATAATAGGGGGATAGTGGGATAAATATAGAAAATCTTGCAACTAGCGGTTATGTTTATGAACTGTTCTGACTGAGTTATTGACAGGTAAGGCACAGTTAAACCTACAGCGATAGAATACATAAATTTAGCAAGTATACCCATATGTAGTGTAAGATAGCAGATTAATTAATTAAGAGAAGATTTCTCGAAATTTCTTAAGCAACAGAAATAAACTGCATTTTACACTCCATAGCCCATGCAGACGAAGTTGCGGGTTATATTATTTGCTATGCACAAGGTAATTGCATTATAAAAAATTAATGACGAATACTTTCTATACATTCTAAGAAATCCTAGACATTTCCATTTTCATGCTATTCATTTTTCATTATAACACAAGTATTGTGTATACAATAATTTTAGCTTCACGCTATATTTTTCGCCGATTTTTGGAGGCATTACGTGTTAAGTGGCGGAACTTAACGCCGCGCTTTGCCCTCGATATCAGAGCCAAGAATGGAAATATTAAATATTTCCACTCCTTCAATATTAAATATTTTTTAATAAATTATTTATTTTATGTGAAAAAAAAATTAAGAAAGTTATTCACATTATAATTTTAAACAATATTTCAGAGCAACCAATAAATTATAGAATTCAATAATACATACCTGGTTAAGATATCTATCAGCATTTTCACCTCCCTCCCCAGTGTTGGACTTCCCGCCCACTCTGTTCATGGCGATAGCTAGAGTGGTGTGCGCTTCTAGCGAGATCGAACCAAATGACATTGCACCTATAAAAAACAAAGAAAATATTACATTGGGAATTAAAATGTTAACAAATGTATATATTTTTTATCGATATTCTACTTCAAGTCAAGCTATTTTGACAACAACAATTATCAAATTGTTATAAATTTGTCGCAAATTATTTGTGTATAAGAATTAATAGTTTTACACGTTTTTTAAAATATTTTTCTTATTCAAAATTTGTGAATAAAAACTTTAAAAAAATGCAATCATTTATAAGATATTGCAGAAATATTTATTATTTATTTATATGACATTTATACACCATAAACACCATGTATATATCACCATGTATATATCATTAAATCATAACCAAAAACCAAACGCTTACTTTGTGTTAACACTTCTTCATATATAAAAAATCCTATATTTACAAACAGTATATAAAGAGACAACGATAATTCCATTTCAAGCTTTGTTAAAACTGTTAAAACTAAATAAAAAACTCACCAGTAGCAAAACGCTTAACAATTTCAGAAGCGGGTTCGATTTCCGACAGCGGCAATGGTTCATCTAATTTGACGAGTTCCAGCTGACCGCGGAGCGTGCAGTCGCGGATAGATTCTAAGGCGCTTTCTCTGTTAAAAAAAATGTTAAATGTTTTAATCAGGAAAATATATAGGGTATATTCTTTAAGTCTTAGTGTTAAGTACTGAAATTGCAAACAAAAAAATGTGTTGCATATGATAAAACAAGAGTAATGTTAAAAAAGGTACAGACCTTATATCTGTAGAGTGATAAAATAGAATAATAAAAAAAAAATCAGGAAAATAAAATTTCTCAAACTTAACACTTCTTAATAATATATGAGAGTAGCGGGAGAATATCTGTGATGCAAATAGATGCATGACGAGCCGAATAAAATTATTAAGGGGGTTGTTCGCTACTGCCTTATTTTTTTTTATTTTATCTATCTTTACACTTTGATGAGATTTAGATAAAAAAATTAACATGTTTTTTTATTAAGTCGTTAATAATTAATAAGGTACGAGTAATATAATTAAGTCAAATAGTAATTAAATAAATATTGCTAATTTAATTATTTTTATTGCATCAAAAGTTATGTGCTTATAAATATTTTATTTATATTTTTTTTCCCTTTTAATAAAGACACGCATATGTAGCTACATATATTATTCACGATTCACGACGAATTTCTTTTAGCAATAAAAAAGAAGAAGTTACTATTTTCCTCATTCATTATTCTTTTACTATTATTTTTATTCTTATTTACTAAAAAAACAATATTTGACACAAGCTACACTACATAATACAGAATATACAAACAAACACATACCTATATTTATCGTAAGCAGACTTAGTGTTCCCTAAAGCCGCCTCTTGCAAGTTGGCGATGGACATCGGATCATTGACATGCTTCTCCCCACCAGCACGCCAGTGGTAGTTGCCTGGATTTCTGAAATCAATGAAATATATAGAATAATAACAATATAGTGGCCAGTCGTGGCCCAGTGGCACAAGCGTGTGACTGTAAACGACTGGTTGTGGGTTCGAATCCCACTCGAGGAGTGGAAATTATATTTCCATTTTCTTCGCTCTGGTGTCGAGGTTAAAACTTGTCGGAAAGTGGGGAACGGAGTGTCTTAACACTAGGTTCCCTCTAGTGTAAAGTTAAAAAAAAATAACAATATAAGTATTTATTCAGTGTAAAGATATATGAGGCTATTTGAGGTATATGAGGCTTGTCTGTATGAATGTATCTGTAGACGCGACAGTTATGACAGTAAGTACAGTAAACACGATTGATTGTATTTTCGATTCCTACTCAGTAGATTAATTATATTTAAATTACGTTAAAAATCCCGCCGCATTTTTTATACAATTTTTAAATGTCTTTTTCAATTTCCTAATTAAAAAATTACGTCTTGTAATAGGGTAGACAGAGGAAACACTCCACTCCATGATCTATTTTCCTAAGAGTTGCTGGCCGGGCTTGTTAGTGTAGGGGAAATAAAAATAATTTAAATACAAACGTTCCCCCGAGTGAAGCTCGTACTTACAACCTACGCGTTTACATTTAGATACTAGACATTGCGTCATCATGAGCTCACATAATACAATAATAAATATACATTTTTATTCAAGTTCTTCTTAACACGCAAGCCTCCGAATTCGGCGGAAAGTGGAGAACGGAGTGTCTTAACACTAGGTTCCCTCTGCCTACCCTGCTGTGTGCGGGATATAGCGTGAAGCTATTTTTATTCAAGTTCTTCTTACCTTAGCACCAACATATCTTGATTTTCACCATATGTCAATGCGTGTCTGTCAAATGTTTCCTTTGATAATATTTCAAAAGTAACACCACCTATAAGAAGAGAGTTATATATAATACAAAAAGTACACAATTATTATACCAACTTTTATTAAGACTCTTTTATACTAACTTTTAATTTAAAAACAATTATAAATATTACTTTATATAAGAAAACAAACATAAACTCACCAATCCTAGACTGAGTGCCTCTAAAGCATTTATCAATCACTTCCTCACTAAGACCGACAGCTTCAAATATCTGAGCACTCTTATACGACTGTAGCATACTAATGCCCATCTTGGCCATGACCTTGGCCAAGCCTGTTTCTATAGCTTTCTGGTACGCCAAGTAAATGTCTGAATCCGTCAAGTTTGAATCTATGAGGTTATCGTTGCGTAGAGAGAAAGCTAGTTCGAACGCCAAGTATGGGCAAATTGCGTCGGCACCATAACCTATTAATGAGAAAACCTTTTTTAATTACATGTACAATTTTTAATTTCATAGATAATGTCAAATGTTGAATAAAGAAAGGTAGGTTGTAGGTCTATAGTGAATGAAATAAACACAAAAAATATCATTATAGTATGTAAATTATTACACCTTCATGTATGAGCAGGAATAACTCAGTTTCAAATAATTTTGTGTTTCTTACTATATTAAAAATTCAGACGTTGCGTTTTAGTGTAAAAACAGACTGAGGAAATGAAAATAGTTCAAACATAATCATTCCTCTAAGTGATGATTGAAACCAGTAACCATCACGTTTAGTAACTTTAATTATAAAAAGGAAATTTATCTACAAATTAAGATTTATGCGATTTAATATTATGCAAACTTACCAAGAAGAACGCACATATGATGTACTTCTCTCGCTTCAGCTGTTTCGACTAGCAGTCCGACTTTCATACGCTGACGTGTTTCAATCAAATGGTGATGGACAGCACCTTTAATAAAAATAATTTAATATAAAAACGTATTAGATAAATAATATTTATAAAGTATTTTCTCACTAGATATTCTTCTTTGAATTTACAAAAACTCCCAACCAACAATATGTAAATATATATAGGGTCTTTTCCTTTGCAAGTAAACAAAACCAGGTTGAATTTATTCTGCTAAAATTCGATATATAACAACTTGCCATTTTAAAAGTAATGTTACTAATAAAAATAAACATAAATTTTTCACTGCTTCAGGCTTTTTTTCGCTCAACAGTAGGTAACCGATAGTCAAGACACTCCACTCTCCTCCCAAATAAATCCCTAATTAAACCGCCAAGCACAACTTCATATTTTTTCTTTTATTGATTTTTTTGATATGATTGAAAGGAAGGCAAACGAGCAGAAGAAAAACCTGATGGGATATTCTAACCCGTCCCCACACGGGTAAAAACCCATGGGTGAAAAACTTCACAATTTTACCAAACCAAAAAAACTTTAACAATTTTACCATCCAAAAAAGTCATAAAAAATCTCACCCAGAGCCAACAACGAAGACACAGGAACCCTCTCCGGCCCAGCATTTCTATCGGACAGTACAATCAGTTGGTATCCCGCTCGAGCCGCAGTTAGAGCTTCGGACGAAACGCGGGTAAGTGCGGCTTCGAGTCCGTGCGGCCCGTCCGATATGGCAAACGTGCAGTCTATTATTTGCGTCTGTTGAATTAATGTGAGTGTTTGTAGATTATTTATTTATGTGGTAAATTAAAGATATGTCGTTTGACCATTTCAAGATATTAAAAGCATTTTTCAATTTAATCTTCAATTATCACTAGATGTCTAGCCAAGACCAAGATATAATTACGGTAATCGGAAAAAAGGACAGACTAAAAAAAGAATTAAAAGCATTTAGAAATTTTAATCATTTTCTTTAGACAATGACTATTTAACAAGCTTAGGTACCAGCAAATATCTCTCCTGAAAGTAATATTTTTGCATACAGTTACTGTTTTGCTATCATTACTATTATTTTTATATGTTACTAGCAACCTGGTCGCGGCTATGTCCGAGTAAGCACCACTATTTTAGCCCTTTAGTAGTTGGTTTTTGAAAATAAAAGGGAGTGTATGTTAGGCATTGCATCGGTCGGTCAAGCGATTAGGTTTTTTCATTCAAACTTTCTTCCCATATTGTAAACTTTTAGTGGAAACTTTTAGTGGAAAATGTTTTAAAAAAATTAGCCTATGTTTGACTCTGGGTCTTCAACTATTTTCATTCCGAATTTCATCTAAATCGACCAGTAGAGCAGTGAAAACGTAACAAACATACAGACAGACAGATAGACTTTCATATTTGTAATATTAAGTATTAATATCTGCTTTTACCTTCCAACCACGATGCGAAGTGCGTTTCAGAGCTTCCAAATCCGGTATGGACAGTATGGGCTGGGGTAGGAACAGGCGGTGTACGAAATCGGGGCTCGGCTCTAAGATATTAGCCGCTGGACCGATGGGGCATAGCAGCGACATTACTATCTTTTCTCTGTGGAACAAATATAAATATATCAGCCTAAAAGTTTGACTGAGGGGTCGATTCTCACTCGGGTGGAATAATCAAAATTAAATCGTTTCCTTGCTCTATTTTATTTACGAGTATATTACGAATCACAATTTTATTTATTTTACTAAAAAGATCTCCTTGTTACCAAGAGACCGCCTGGAAACATGATATTAATGGGTTAACCAATCCAACTTCATTTAGAAAAATCAATATATTTAAAGTTTGTTTAGTTTTATTTTTCCGCTCAAGGTGTTTTGAGATGTTGAGTTCCCTCACTCAACACCCGATAACAATGAGGTCAGTTAGAAATCGGAAAACGGAATGTGTCGACATTTGTTTATCATTGCCTAATTTGATATAATAAAATAAAAAAGCCTTTTAATTTACCTAATAAAAAAACTGCTATACCAAAAAAAAACTGAATAATAAAGATATATGTATAATATTTATTTCTTTATTTTTCAGATAAACCTAAATGTAAGAAAAATAATACAATACCTAAAAGGATCAATAGGCGGGTTTGTGACTTGAGCGAATAACTGCTTGAAGTATTCGTAGGGCAAAGGCTGGAAGCGCGAGAGGCACGCGAGGGGCGCGTCGTTACCCATACTGCCTAGAGCTTCTTTTCTATAAAGGAAAATATTATGTTATTTCAAAAATATTTTATATTAAGAAAAATATGTTTTGAAAATGTATTGTATAAAAAATTGAGCATAGCAGGATTCGAACCCACGGCTCTTGGAAACCATTTCTAATATCCGTTATATTTTTTTCGCTACTTCAAAATACTTGATCACTTGTAGTATAGTATATACATGTCACGTATAATTAGTAAATATAAACCGATGTACAAATATACGTTTAATAAATGAACAAAAGCTATGATATAGGTATTATATACCTATACATAGTATAAAAAGACAGTCCTGGGACAGGGGCACAAAACATAACTGTGAATGCTACTGCTTGTGGGTTCAATTCCCACTTGGGGAATTGAAATATTTAATATTTAATTTCCTTGGCTCTGGTATCAATGCAAAGCACAGCGTTAAGTTCCGCTATTATCACGTAAGGCCTCCAGAATTCAGCAGAAAATGGGAAACGGAATGTCTTATCATTAGTTTCCCTCTCCCTACCCTGTGTGCGGGATACAGCGTGAAGCTAAAAGAATAAAAAAACATATAAAATCACTATAAAATAAGGAAAAATACTTACTTATTCTGAATCATAGGCAGCAACAGCATGTTTATTGATTCTATGGTATAACCGAATAGGCCCAATCGTTTATCTCCTATGCCAGATATAGCCGTATTATTTCCGTTGGGGATTCCGTCGTTCGGAGGAGAAAGGGATTTGTGTATATCTTCCATTGTTATCTGAAATATTTAATTATATAATATTTTTTGTTATATTAATTGACAAAAATATGTAAAATATTGATATTTAAAAAAGCAGTTCAAATGTATGAAATTGTAACTGTGTTTTTTTGGGAGTGAAATTAAAACTCTTGATAATTTAGTAAATTAATTAGATAATCCAAACAAAAATAACATGAATAATTAACAAATAAAAAATAATAAAAAAAATGTAAAAACAAAAATATTTGCTCATTTAATTACGGAACTTAATTACTATAATAAATGCAAAAATAATAATCGTAAATATTTAAATGTCACTAGAAACCTTCATTTTCCCATTTTTTTTTTATTTTTATTTTTTCATACTTCAATACTTACCATCTATTATAATCAGCCAAAAATATTCCATTACGAAGGCGGCATAGAAATATTTTACACGCATTTAATATAAAGTATATTAAAAAATATAATTATAAAATAGGAGATTCACCCATTTTGGCACAGAGAGACTGCGTCTGACTGTAAATTACGGTTGTGGGTTCGATTCTCAATTGGGGGTACGAAATACCTCCATAACCCTGCTCTGGCAAGAAGCAGTGTTGAATTCGGGCGGAAGTGACACTAGTTTCTCTCTGCCTACTCTGATAAATAAATAATATTAAAATATAACAGATTTTAAATAATTTATTTATACCTGTTCCTCCAGCCACTGCGAATGAGGTCTGCTTCTAGCTATTTCCATCTTCAGTTCAACATCTTGGATGATCTTCATGTCCTTCGTATCCACTAGCAACATACGACCGGGTTTTAGGCGACTCTGTTTACAAAAAAAAACCAATATGTTAGTATTTAATTAAGTTAGCAATATAATACTAGAATAATATGCATGCGTATAATTACAGTGTGTAAGAACTTTTAAATTCGGATTTGATACCACATATATATTCTTCTGTTAAAGATATTACGATATTTAATAAGAAAAACAAAATGTTCTATAATTAATTATTTTTTTATATTCTCAGTAATTTCATAGTTATGCCACATACAATTGATGCTATCGTAGTTTAATTGGACAGCGTCTAATGGTTTATACAAATGACTGTAGGTGCGATCCCGTATTGAAGGAATAAAATACATTTCTACTTTTTTTCTTTTCACTCTATTATTATTAGAAAAATCACACAACAAAAACACAATATTAATTCAAAATTAAAACAAATTTTACATGAATATAAAACAACCCTTTAAAAAATCTAAAACACAAGCCTATTTCCATACTAACCTTGAGTATGACCTTCTCAGGGTCAACATCGTACACGCCCACTTCAGACGCCATTACAAGCACGTTCTCGCTTGTTACGTAGAAACGAGACGGTCTTAGGCCGTTTCTGTCTAGAATGGCACCTAAAAGCCAAAAAACATATTATATTAGAAGCTTTCGTATAAAGTCCGACAGTAATAGACATGGTTGTGAGTTCGAATCGGAAGTAATAAATATTATTTTCATTCCTCTGCTTTGGTATCTAACACAAAGCACGTCGTTAATGTCTGCCATTTAACTCGCAATATCTCATTTTAGAGCGGATAGTGGTTAACGTAGTGTTTTATAAGTGTTAAGCTGTACTATATAGACGAGGGGACTAGGCCCGCTTAATCATTATATGAAGCTTGACAAAGCATTTATTCGCTACTTTTTAAATACTATTAAGAAATGCGACTTCGGCCATAATTTGAAATAAGGTTGCTCACCCCCGATTTAGATTATGATATCGTGCTTGCGAAGGTTAATAATTCAAATACTTAATAAATATTAGGCATTTATTAATTAAAGGTTATAAATACTTGTATACTTGGTTTTAATTACTGAGAAATATTTGTAATTAAAAATCTAAAATATATAACTGAAATTATACAACTTTAACAACTTACTTTTAACGAAAAAGTCCGCTAATAAACAAAAAGACTGAGAACGAAGTGATTTTCCTTTTAATGACCCAGTAACATTTTAAAAGCTCTAACCAAAAGAGAAATCTTTTCGCAAATAGGCTTAAATTACAAGCATTTTTTTCTCGTTCATTAATATTAACTTGTCAGTGCCAGTAATATTAACTGGTGGCCCAGTGGCACAAGAGTGTGACTGTAAACGACTGGTTGTGGGTTCGATTCCCACTCGAGGAGTGGAAATTATATTTCCATTTTCTTCGCTCTGGTATCGAGGTAAAGCGCGGCGTTAAGTTCCGCCACTTAACACGCAATGCCTCCGAATTCGGCGGAAAGTGGGGAACGGAGTGTCTTAACACTAGGTTCCCTCTGCCTACCCTGCTGTGTGCGGGATATAGCGTGAAGCTATTTTTTTATTAATATTAACTTTATGATAATATCTACAAAGAATGTAACGTTGAGGCCATCGCGGCGCAGTGTGATAGGCGTGGCGTAACACTGTGCTAAGATTGGTTATGGTTCGATTATCACACAAAGGAATCATCTTAAAAATGTTCTACTTTTTCTAGTACCCGAGATTTTATTTCGGGCGGAGAATGGAGAACGGAATACCTTAACATAACAACTCACAAAGAACTCTAATTCTGGCTCTGAATAAAAAGCTTCTCAAATCACTTACCTATATACCGGCCATCGGTAAACGACACCAACGCCGGTCCATCCCAAGGCTCCATAGCACAAGAGGCCCATTGATAATAATCCCTTTTCTCCTTAGGCATGGTGGGGTCGTTGTGCCAGGCTTCGGGCACCATTGTCATTACTGCTTCAGGCAACGATCTGTTACCACAGTGAAGGAGGAACTCTAGTACGCAATCCGCCGAACCAGAATCCGATAGGTTTGGTTCTACCACAGGGTATAGCTTCTTGAGTTCTGTAATATAGTTTTTTTGTTTAATGATAATTTTAACACTGTATTGGTTTATTTATTTATTTATTTATTTATTTATTTAGGAACACCAACAGTACACATATGCAACATTTATATTAAATATACAGTCAAAAGTATCTGATCTTCATATGTACACCAATTACAGGTATTCACAACATTGTCCGAGAAGTTTTATAACAACGATAACACCTTAATCCAAGTAAATTAAATTACTACAACAAAAAAAAAAGCAACATTATATATATATAAATAAAGTTATGCAAACAACTACACATTAAATTAAAAGTGAAACAGTTACAATTTTAGAGAGTAATATTTATGCAGAGTATGTTTGAATTTTGAAAATGAATCATGAAACATGTCTAAATCTGTTATCTCTTTATTTAAGAAGTTGTATAAGTTGCACATCCTAGCAAGTGGAGAATGCGCACCTAGATTTGTACGAACTCTTGGATGGTAAAAAATTTTAGTAATGCGTTGACGAGGAATTTTATAAGGTACTGAAATAGAAAGCTGAGCTAGTAGATGGCTGCTATCAATGTTGCCATTGATAGCAGCCATTGGTTGTGTAGTTAGTAAGCTATGTTAAGCTTGTGGTTTCAATTCCAAGAAAAAAATGTATTAAAATTGCTTTTATTAGCTTGACTTAGCACAGGGAACAGTATTGAACATGTTTACAATTAATTCATTTTTAATCTATGATCGGTCAGATGAGTTTAAAACCATATACTTATAAGCACGACTTGATATGACAAAATACTTAATAAAAAGAACATTTCGGATTAAAATACTAACTAAAAAAATATACTTTTTATTTACACAATTTTTTTAACTTACCATCTCCAAACAGTTCACTTTTCATGACTCCCTCGCGAGCTTTCATCAAGTTCACATTACCTCGTAATGTATTTATTTCGCCATTGTGGGCAAGTACTCTGGAAAAAAGATTTTAATATAATAATCTATTTACGTTGTAATATTAAATAAAAAATATTTAGTATTAAATAAAATAAAATATATTAGAATTTACTTTACCTCAAAGGATGTGCGCGTTCCCAGCTCGGGAAAGTGTTGGTCGAGAAACGAGTATGTACCAACGCCAAATAGGTGGTAAACGCTGGGTTGCTTAGATCCTTGAAGTATTCCTAAAACGAAACATTTACTATATAAATAGTAATAAATAGTAGTATATAAATTTTGCTTTAACTGTTTATATATTTTTAGTAGCAACTTAATTGGTTAACATAGTAAAAAAAAATGTAACACATAGTATTATTGTAATTTAGCGCCATAACTTTGTAACAAAAATATCATATTACAGCAGGCCTTCTCTCTCATCGCATGAAAGAGGGGAAACGGTTACAGGGCCTTGCCCTCTGACTGTTGCGATCTTCTCCACCCACGACTATGGATGGGTCACGGGCGTTAGCCCGTAGCTTATGAGGTCTTGTATGACGAATTTCCACCGTGGGCGATAGATAAGTAAAGGGTTAGCAAAGGGAGGGAGGGTTTGGAAAGGGGGGATGACCTTTATTATATATGTATATCAAAACAGATTGTCATATGCTTAAATAACAGATTGTCATAATTACATGAAAATATTAACTATAAATTAAATATAACAGTAATAAAATTTTAAGACTCACCCATAATTGATTCGAAGTGAGGAGACCCTTGTAAACAACGGTCCTCAACGACAAGCTGCATATATAGAAGCGCGCACCCGGCACCACCAGCTCGTGGGACGCGCGTTTACGCAACACGAATATCTGCGAACATCGTACAACCATTCCACAAAACGACCGACAAACAAACACACACGAAAGTAAACTGCAATGTATACGATAGGTTTACTTTAATTTACGTTTGCAACGAAGAGCGTAGATCCTCCGAGACGGCAGACGACACAACGATCTGAAAAAAATGCTTCAAAAGTGCTTTGGGTCCTATGAAAATATATAGGAGGTTGAAATTGCAATTTTCTTTAACATTGCAAGTTCATACTCGAATAGGTACAACTTTTAGTATTGTAGATGTTCAGTTTCTGTCATCCCGCGTCCAAGGTCTTACCTGACGTGCGAGTTGGTTTTCGTCGCTGATATCTCCGGTAACAAACACTTGACGCATATATGGCTCCGAGTTACGAGCCACCTGACCTGAAAGCGAGCCAAATAAGGCCATTACTGACTGATCTTTGTATCGCCCCTATCGTTTCTTAGTCTACGAAAACCTAAATGATACTGTACAAACGCGCCCTGATGGTAATTATGGAAATGTGATAACATGTTTACGAAAGCTGCAATGTAACATGCTTTTTAAACGAAATCATTTCTTATTTTTGGTCTAATAGTTCGTAAACTGTATTTATAACAATATATACTGTACTCGTATATTACCATCGAAGCGTAATATAATTATTAATATGCTAACTTGAGATTGTACTGGTGATATATTTAAAGTATACAAAAGGTACAAAAACACATCTCAAGCTAATCACATAGGTATAAATAAATTTACATTCTCTTGGCACAGACTCGTATTATAAAATCATTCGATTAATTAATTATACCATATTATAATGTAATAAATTAAATTTCAATGAATTCATAATAAGTACTAGAAGTAATCACGAGTCCACGCCTTATTCAACTTAATAACAAGCAGTATAACCATCAATTTGCACTTTCAAAGGAGTTAGTAGTTCAAAATGTGTGCTGAATATCAGTACAAATTAATGGAATTCTTTACCAAATATAGTAAGAAAAACTCGTTTCATTCTCAATCTGTAATTATAAAAGCAAGTAATACACAAATAATTGCTTACAAGTGCTTTCAAAATTAAGACCAATAAGGTAAGTATATAAATAAAACGAATAATAATTAAAGTATCAACCAATGACTTAAGATTTCATTTAACACCGGAATGCGTTTACCATATAACTATCGATTTTACATTACAATGTATAGGAATTCAGATAAGAATCAAACGAATTTCTCATAAAGAGCACTTCATATTTTTAAATAAAACAAACCGTATGGTCAAGCATCGCAAGACCGCTCGGCCGCGTTAACGACCCAACCGACTTAGTCTACGTGTACGTACGACCTGGAATGATAGTCGCAAATCGCAAACTGCCCGTATGCACAAACAAGCTGAACAAATGTTCGATGATGGTGATCGAAACGTTTGATTGACAAAATAAAATGACAATTATATGTTAGGGGCTTCTTTGACTGATATTAAATGCAAATTCAAAATATCTTTATTCAAATACACTTTTTCAAGCACTTTTGAATCGTCATATGAACATAAAGCTACCACTGGCTTGGAAGGCAGTTCTGACGAGAAGTGTGAAGAGGCGGAAACTCGACAGTCTCTGAACTCAACTCTTATGAAATATAAAAGTTATAATTTTATTATTTAATAGCAGTGGTAGCTTACCTGCACTAAACTCAAATCAGATTTCTGCTACGTATTTTTATCCTATGAATAATCTTCTACAGAGCAATAAGCCTTTTTATTAATATATTAGTGCTTTTTACATACGTATAGATTATAAAAAACACATGTCAAAGAAACCCATAAAAAACATTGAACATTTTCATAAATAAAGTTAAACGAAAAAAATATGAGCTCTACAAGTTAATCAGAATAATACAACTGTTAACATTTTAATGCAAAATGAATAATTCGTGAAAGTTTTGGCTTTAGTTTATAATATTTTTTTCTATTACTAATCAACATTAAACAGTTAAAAGATTATATACAATATATGACTTACCGATGGTAGAGTTATTAGTTGGTACGGTTCTCCAACAGATCACGCGAAGTCCAAGACTCTCTGCGAGTCCTTGGAACTTCTTCTCAATATCCTGGTGGTGAAGCTTATCCAAAAAGAAGATACCAGTGGCATAATGTCCGAAAGCCGGTAGGTCTAGTTGATGGCTGTCTCTGTAATGATAGAAACGGAAAATTTTAAATCTTTAGCAGAAAATTCTAAGATATAGCGTGGTTAAAACAAAATAAAGTTGGGAACGGAGTGTCTTAACACTAGGTTCCCTCTGCCTACCCCGCTGTGTGCGGGATACAGCGTAAAGCTAAAAAAAATTTATTTGTATTAAAGCCATCACTGCGAAGAGGGACTGGTTCTGAGTGTAATTTGGGATGGATTGTGGGTCCGATTCCTATTCGGCGAAATGACCATAATTCATTTTCATTTGTTCCACTCTAGTAAACACGACAAAGCACGCCTTTGAAGTCCTTTACTCAAAACACAATGTCCCGAATTCGGGCAAAAAGTGGAGAACGAAGTGTCTTGACATTAGTTTCTTCCCGCTACTCTGCTATGCCGAAAAAGTGTGTAGCTTATTTATATTAAATAACAATAAACGTTGTTACGTACTATATTAAATATATATTAATTATTTGTAATATAAGTTTATTTGAAATCTATAGTGTATACAATTGTAAAATTTTAGGCCGCACCCATGTGTTACGTAAATAAAAATATTCTCTAGATTCTAGTGCCAAGACTTAATAAGTAAGGCTGGTTATTAAATGAAGCAGTGTTTTAACATAAATTGTTTTCACATTTAGAAGATTGAACGAAACATAAAACCAATTTAAAAGCCGATGCATGTACGTTCTTCTTAGCAATACTATATAAGGTCATTATAATTAATTAAAGAAATATGTTCATACTCTAATTGTAAGGAAACAAGAAGCGCATTAACAATATGGGTCTAAATATTTTTTCTTTATTCAACCGTCCATAAACGACTTCACACTATGCTATAACATACTTAAAAACATGTTAGTGTGAGAAAACTGCAGTACTTTTCGAGTACAAAACGCTTTCACGCTGAAAAAAGCTTTGTTTCAGCAAAAAATATGAAAAACAAAAACGGATTTGTTCAGCAGAGTGCTCTTTTAAAGGTCAAAGGAGAAAAAACGAGACAGATGATGCGCGCGCATACCCACGTCACGCAAACCGGCACTATTGACCAATATACGAGCGAGCAATTTCCACCAATGTCGCATCAATCTTCTACGCTAGACATGGTTATATCAACACGCCGATACTTATATTCTGCTATTATGTGCAAGGTGACACTTAGGAAAACTACTAAAATGAGATTACGGATGCGATTTTGGGCAATTATTATTGAATAGGTACTATTAAATTTAATATGGATTGGAATTGGAAACACTTGTAGAAAATTAATATGAACTTGAGCTTCACCTTGTGTAGTCTTTTAATTTTTTTTGCTCTTGTTTAAAAGCGACAGACAAATAGGTTCCAAGACACGATTTATTAAGAAAATAAGTTGTATTATATAATTTAAAATAAATATTACAACTTAGACAAGTTATATGTGTCAGTATCCAAAATACACAAAAATGATGAAAAATACCATTCTGCTGAACAATTTTCGTAGCGGAAAAAAACTTTACGGCAAAATAGTGACGTCAATAGATAATGAAAGGTTACTCGTTATTTTTGCAAACATTATTGTGCAATCTTCAATTTTTAGTTGACATGGGCAACTAGATACAGACCTGATTAATCTTGGCTCTTTAATCATTTCCTTTAATAATTATTAAGGCCGTCATGTCGCAGTGGGACAGCGTCTAACTGTAGAGAGATGGTTGTGGATTCGATTCCCACTCGGGGAATAACTATATTTAAAATTTTCATTTCTTCGCTCTGGTATCTAAGACAAGGTTGAGTTCCCACAGTCTTCACGCAATGTGTCGATTTCGGGCGAAAAGTATAGGACGGAGTATCTTGACACTAGGCAGAGAAGACCTAGTAACTACTAACCCGCTATGCGCTAAAAAGCATCAAGCTCCTTTTCTAATAATTAAATATTTGTTTATGATGTTGAAATTAATATATTCATAAATAATTATGCATTATATAGGTATAAAATACAAATATATAACGCATAACTGAAATTACTAGGTGTACAAAGCTGAAGCTATAGATTCCTCCGGAAGTGTAGAAGAGCACTAAAAGGGGAGATTTTGAAACTTCTATGGCAACATTACGTTTTATAGTCTACGCAAACGTAGTTATGGGCTATAACTAATAAATAATTAAAGCCACTACAGGTTTTTCACTGCATCGCAAAGAAATACTAGTGTTAGGAAACTCCATTGTCTACTTCTAGACATTATTAGAATATCATCATTCTCGGAGTGTAGATCCAATCAAAATTCATCGTATTGACGGTCAAACACTATCCCACTGCGCGATAAATTTACCAATTATTACTTATTTTTTTTTAGCTTCACGCTATATTCTGCACACAGCAGGGTAGGCAGAGGGAACCTAGTATTAAGATACTCCGTTCCCCACTTTCCGTCGAATTCGGAGGCATTGCGTGTTAAGTGGCGGAACTTAACGCCGCGTTTTACCTCGACACCAGACCGAAAATAATTACCTTGTAATGATAAGGAAATCTTTAAGCAAATACTATATTTATACTATATTTATAGTAATAATTTATAAAATGCAACGCGAGATTGATCTTATTCTATAAGAATAGGTAACTAAGAAAAGGTCATAAGTTTTTATGCTTATTATTACATACATTAAAATAAACATAGCAACACACTTTTAATAAAAGATTTTTCCTCATATCGTAGTAATGATTATTATCAAATAGGCATTTAATATAAAAATTATTTGACATTACAAGAAAAGATACATGTGTCAAGATAAAGTTCAAGCAGGTCATTGTACTCATACTTCATAGCGAAATAAATATGTATAAAGTGGCCTTTAAATATTTTCCGCGCAAGAATTTTATTTAAATATTTAAATAATAATATAGGTTTCTGTTGTGAACTTTTTTTTTACCTTCTCGCTGTACAGCATGGTACGCAGAGGGAACCTAGTGTTATGACACTCCGTTCTCCACTTTCCACCGAATTCGTAGGTATTGCATCTTAAGCTGCGGAACTTAACGCCCCGCTTTATCTCGACGCCAGAGCGAAGAAAATGGAAATATTAAATATTTCCACTCCTCGAGTGGGAATCGAACCCACAACCAGGGGCTCTACAGTCACACCTTGTGTGTCTACGCCACGACTGGCCTCGTTGTGAAATTGATAGAATTACTTTTATACAGCATAATAAGTATTTGTGAAAGAGATATTTTTCATTTATGTCATACAAAGGTTTGGCATAATATGTTAGTTAATAATGAAGACAGAAAACTTAGTGTCAAGACACTCTATTCTTCACTTGCCGCCTCAATCTAGTCGTGTCTAATGGCGGTCTTGCTATAACTATAGATATGGGTAGCAACGGCTTTAAATTATGTAATATTAAATAGATACTTATTATAAAAATAACGTACATTGACTTTGACATTGAAACAAAATTAATTGATACTATTCATAACCTGAATTTCTTGTATAAAAAAATCTTAAAATTCACCGAACACCAACACAATCATTGTCTTTAAATAGAAGTAGCTTCACATTTTTTTCCGCGTAGCGTGAGAGAGAGAGAGAACCTAGTGTCATGACACTTCGTTCTCCACTTTCCGTCCGAAACAGAGACATTGCGTATTGATTGGCGGGAAACCAGAGCGAAGAAATGAACATATAAATAAAATGATTCCCGCGAGTGGGATTCGAACTCAAACTATCGCCTTACACTGTCCCACTGCGCCATGATGGCCTCTTTAAGAAAATGTAACGATAATTAAACGTTTGTTGCATTTTACTTACTAAGTTTACTTACTTAATAGCAACTAATAAAGAAAGATTTTCTTATCAAGTTACGTATATAATGCAAGTGGATTCAGATGTGCATTCAGAAGCTTACGCTCGTTCGTTTCTTATCTTTAGTGCATGCCATATTACGTACTGGATAGACTCGTTTTATAATCTCTTCATAAAATGATAGCTTTCATAGTGTTATTTAAACGTTCTACTATCATAAATTATAATATTTTCAAATATTTTATTTATATTATTTACTTTTACACATAAATCGCAAGTAACATAAGTGACAACTAGGCTGTGTTTTAACACTTTTAAAGTGTTACTGGCACACATAAGATACGAAAAATATTTGAATAAAACACGACAAATAAAAAAAAACGTCCATACACCTTACAAGCGAACGAAAATATTGTGGTCAGAGCGGTGCACGGTTTCCAAGATTCGAGTCCCGGTGCATTCTTCTTTTTACCTCAAGTGTGTGAATGACACATACAAATTAAAAGTAATTAAAACACGTAGGCATTCAAAATTATGCCGTAATTAAGTAATTAATAATTAAGATTAAAATTATTACAATAAAGTCTAGTGGAAGTTTTTAAAACTAAGCAAAAACAGCAATTGCTTACAATTTTGAGGTCATACAAGACACTAATCAACATTATTTTTATTAAATGACTTGATTGCATTTGTAAAATCCAACTATCTGAAGTTACTTTTAAACATTTTTAAAGTGTTATTCCACACTTAGGAAAATTAAAAAAGAAATTTAGAGAAAACGTATAAAAATTTGAACGCAGCGGGATTCGAACCCGCATCTCCTGAATAGCAGTGCAGCAGAGCAGTGAGCTCAGTGGTGAGAGCGCCTGAACGATATTCAGGAGGCGCGGGTTCGAATCCCGCTGTGTTCAAATTTTTATACGTTTTCTCTAAATGTCTTTATCTGAAGTTAGTTGAAGGCTACCTATGAAATAATGAAATAATGGTTCAACGTTAGATTTTGTATAATCAGCACTAAGAGAATTTACTTTAACTAATACATACTACAAAACGAACGTTGAATGTAGAGAGCCATCGTAGCGCATTAGGACAGCATATAACGGTAAAAGTTATTGGTCGTGGGTTCGATTTCCGCTTTGCTTATCAAAGCGTGGTGAGGGGCCGTCCCATTAATTAAGAGATTTTTGTCTAGTATTTTCGACACAAAATGGAAAACGGAGTGTCTTGTCACTAAATTTTCTCTGATCACCCCTGCTGAGTGGCAAAAACTGGTGATGAATAAAAACCATTGGAATATTGAAATAGATCGTCTCGTCGTCTAAATATGCATATGGTTTGTCATTTAAACATAAATGCATGTTCTGATATGTAGAACAACTATCGTAATATAATATACTTGTACGAGTATATATACACATATATGTAACTAGGTACTCTATTACGCAATAGCTTGTATTGGTTGGGTTCACTTCGCTTCGTGATATTTCGTTGCCATTGATTTCCAATACGCAGCTCGAATACAAGACCGCACTCAGCGAATGTTGAAGCAAATGAATTAATTAATGGAACATGAATAATGTCAGTAAATCAATAACAAACTTTTATGGTATGGCTCGTTACCTGTATAGAGTTGTACAATATTTAATTTGTATACACACATGTTGCTTATTTGTTGTTGGTTAAGCAGAGAAAACTTGTTAAGACACTACCGTTTTCAATTTTCCTTCATTTTAGTGTCTAGGTAGGTAAGTAGGTTTAGCGTGTTAAGCTTTTTTAGCTAGACGCTTTTTCTGCAACGTCACAGAGACAACCTAGTGTTCAGACACTCCGTTCTCAAATTTCCGCTTGGATTTTGTGGAGGCACAGTGGCGAAATTCAACACCGCTTCGTATTAAACACGCTACAGGATTTAAAATAATCCTCAGAGTGGGAGTACTCAAATTCATAAACAATGACGTTTACAGTAAGACGTTGTCCCATTTCCCCACGATACTATTTAACAAACAGACGAAAACGAACGACTTTTAATAAAAAGAAGCGCTTTTTACAAAATGCATTTTTATGTATACACATATCCCAAAGTAACATTTTTTACAATTGGCTAATATCTGGAACGGCTGGACCGATTTTAACAGGACTTTGACTAGCTGATGTAATAGAGAGTAGGTAAGCTATTTTGATTTTATAATTAAAAATTTTTTTTTGTTAAAATCTATGCAGACGAAGTCAGAAGTTTATCTAATTGCATATAAAGTACTTCTCAAGATTTTATCCAAGTCTACGATCATTCCATTGACATGAACAAGCATCCCGTGACACCATGAAATGTTGAGCACATGGTTATATGTTTACTATACGGAATGCCGACAGCTGGAGTGCTGCCAACATAGCGGACGCATTGGGATATTTACCGTTTACACCGGCCGCTGAACTTAGGCGAATGAATTAAATATTCATTAACAAACAGGTTTTTTATTTATAACAACATATATAAGTCTAGTATCGAAACAAGATTACGAAAAAAGTCCTCAAAGGATGAAGCCTTATGAACTATCTGTTTGATTTCGATGTAATGCTATTAGCGAAAATCAAACTTAGGACTTGGGATTATCAAATATTTTTGCAATTACGTGTTAAATATCTATATATTATACTTGAATGTATTGTAATATATATTCTCATAATTTAAAATTTACATGTATCGTGGTGTAATGGACGGTAAACGCAACTGATTGAAAGTTCCATTCTTAGTCGGAGGAACGATTGTCTGCTCTGGTAAGGCAAAGCCCAACGTTATGATCCATCGTTCAACTTACAATATATCGAATTCAAGCTAAAAACGGAGGACGTAGTGTCTAACATACAAAAAATGAAAATAAACATATGGTACACTATATAAAGTTGTGTGCCAAATGATTATACATTTATGATAGAATAACGACATATCACGGCCATGGAAAATAAGCTTATATAAAAGGCTTTATGCAAAGTTCGCATAAAACCTGCATATCAACAACTTCCAGTAACTTTATCAAACAACTGCACAACGAATAACTGGCAGATACTAAAATAGCTGACGAAGTTAGCTTAAGGTCAAAGTTGAATAGAGTTTAACAATTCCACTGTTTGTTTTAATTTACATTTTTTCTTTATAAAATTACCATATTTAAACCAACTGTATTGCCATTTTTTCCTCACAGTTTATTTAAAATAAAAGATATGATAATATGATATACATTATTACAGATTAAGATTATAACATCGAATATGCATTAGGTATATATTGCGCATAAATTTGTATATATAATATTATTATCCTAAAGATACTATGAGGAAAAATAAAAAAAAAAACAAATAAATATTACATTACTTTGATTATAGCTAAGACGTTTTCATTTCTCGGAACTAAACGCCGTGCTTTGTCTTACCACAGCAGAGAAATCAAAAATAATAATTTAAAGGAATATAATCACTGTATCACAAATGCCTTAATCATTTTAATATAAAAATAATAACTAGAATAAAATTTCAAACTGTTACGATAGTGTGAATGTCATATAAATAAAAATTAAAATTACGGTAGGTTTAATAAATTCTTTTAGCAAAAAGTATTGAATATTATAACTATTTGTGTGTGTGTGTGTGGCCAGTCGTGGCCCAGTGGCACAAGCGTGTGACTGTAAACGACTGGTTGTGGGTTCGGGTTCCCACACGAGGAGTGGAAATATTTAATATTTCCATTTTCTTCGCTCTGATGTCGAGGTAAAGCGCGGCGTTAAGTTACGCCACTTAACATTCGAGGCATTCGGCGGAAAGTGGGGAACGGAGTGTCTTAACACTAGGTTCCCTCTGCCTACCCTGCTGTATGCGGGATATAGCGTGAAGCTATTTATTTTATTTATAACTATTTATTATGACTAGGTATAATATACAAAATAAATTATTAATATATAGTTATGTTGTTAAGTAAATTAGCATGCGACACTGCGTATGCGTACGCTCTTAGCAATAAACAACAATAAGTGGTCTGTTGTTTGACCGTTTGCCAATAGACATAGTTATTTGTTATTTTTATCAATATTTCCTATGTATAGATTAGATGGTGTCAATAGTTTTCTAACATACAAATTTCATATAAAATGACTAATAAAATCTGAAAGAAACAGGCAATTTATGCGAGTTTGAACTTGTATTAAAATTAATTTATTTTCGTCTCACCGGTACAGATAAGAAAAAACAGAATGGCTTTAAAATACACCTGATTCTCAACGAAATATCAAATTTATGGTTTTTAACCTAGAGGGTTGTGGAAGAGATGACAGTTTAAACTATTTGACCGCCTATTGCATAATATGTATAATTATTTTTCTTTACAATTTTTAACGGGGCCAGTCGTGGTACAGAGGCACAAAGTGTGCCTGTAAAGCGACTGGTTGTGGGTTCGATTCCCACTCGAGGGCTGGAAATATTTAATATTTCCATGTTCTTCGCTCTGGTATCGAGGCAAACCGCAGCGTTAAGTTCCGCCACTTAACACGCAATGTCTCCGAATTCGGCGGAAAGTGGGGAACGGAGTGTCTTAACACTAGGTTTCCTCTGCCTACCCTGCTGTGTGCGGGATACATCGTGAAGCTAAAAAAAAATTTAATATTTACAGTCAAAGTGAACCTAGCTTCACACCTCTGTTCTTCATTTTCTATCCAAAATCATGAAATTGTATATTGAGTGACGAATCTTAACGTCGCGCTGTGTCCATACAGTGGTTTGTATGTATAGACAATTTACTTCTATAATTTATTATAAATAAAGAAGATAAATCTAGAATATATTTAAGACGCATATAACAATATTTAAATTCTAGTCCCATTTATATTGCTCTCAATTTATGTATGTACGTAGCTGTGAGACCTGTGTCTCCGCTGAAAACAATAGCCACTATCAAACAAGCGGACAATTATACGTAATACATTAATATAAAACTACGCATTCACAATAAAAATATGTAATCAATATATATGTATGTTTGTCTTAGAAAAGTGATATAAAGAGATATTTCATGTTTCATATATATTTTCTATTTGTTATTTGCCTGTAAATGATTATTATTAATATATTTTATGCTTTAAGCATTTTGCTTCTTAGCAGGGTTACAGGGACCACAGTGACAAGACACTCTGTTTTACACTTTTAATCAGAATTTGAAGGCTCAATGTCGCGGTTTGATTCACTAGAGCCGAAAAATGAAATTATTCCACTAAACGGAAATTGAACTCATACACACTCACTGCGTCACAATGACCCCTAACATTTCGTATAAATATTGTTGTAATTTTTTTTTTAGCTTCACCCTGTATCCCGCACACAGCAGGGTAGGCAGAGGGAACCTAGTATTAAGACACCTCGTTCCCTACTTTCGTTAAGTGGCTTAACGCCGCGCTTTACCTCGACACTAGAGCGAAGAAAATGGAAATATTAAATATTTCCACTCCTCGAGTGGGAATCGAACCCACAACCAGTCGTTTACAGTCACACGATCATGCTACTGAACCACGACTGGCCACACTCATGTAAATAAAGAAATGATAGTAAAATTCGTTAAGATGAATAAAATTGGTAGCTTTTTAGCTTTGAGGATAAGCTAAGTAAATAAGACAACTTCAAAGTATATATGATTTTTCCGCTTCATATAAATTAAAATCTAATAAGCTATTCTCTTGGCTTCGCATTGATTTTATACCACAACCTTGATACAGTAGGATCACGAGTAGGGTTGCCCGTACTTTATTATAATATTACATCGTCTAAAAGCATCTAATAAAAACGAATAACAACATACTTGTAAAAATGCTGTGCAATTGTTTAAAAGTGATAATATTTTGATACAATAAGCGATAAGATATATATTTAGATATTTATTAAATATAAAAAAAACCAATTGTACTTTATTCTAAAAACTTTAATAACCAGTGTATTTTAAATGCAAAATATAAAGGTGGCAACCCTAATCACGTGTACCGCGCGTGTTGTTATACTTATGTTATCTTTACCACACTTGCAGTATATTTTAACTATTGTTATCACTTCCGTACCTATTAGATTGCATTTTTACAATTTAAGCATTACGAAACTGCAAATAAAAAACACTGCTACCTAAAGACAAAGCTTGGCGATAAGTTCCCATTTTGGTATTTAAATGTTCTATGTCATAGTGTATAATATGTGATAGTAATAAATAAAAGAAAAAAGTTCCATTGCTTCACACGCTAGCACTAGGTTATCTCTGACTACCCTATTATGGGGGAAAAACCGTGAAGCTAAGAGGAAAAAGGAAAAAAAAACAAACATTTAATACTTAATTAAGTAAAATTATTTTTTTAAACTACCAAAATAATACAATATTTTCCGGATTTAATAGAAGGAAAACCTCCACACATATATTATCTAAATCCCTGTCTATAGATGTTTAGATGATAATCAACGACATGTCGAATGATCGTGGGACAGGCTATGTATATACAAGATAATTCTATCTCGCATCTTTATGAGCATTAAACTTTAATTCCCGTCGTATATAATGATAAGGTATCGCTAGTTGTATTGATTGAGCGATTGCTGATTTACGGCGCTAATGTGTAACGCGTAGTTATAGATTAACGAGGCAATTAATGAGTGCTACCTTCAGATAAATACGTTAGAAAAAACAACAAAACATCAAAATCATTTATTAATTATTATTAATAAAACATCAACATATTTTACCCCGCTTTATTCGTAGGATATCAGAGAGAACAGAGCGCCAATCTCTAAGACCCTTCTACGTTCGGAATCGACTACGAGTATAACTAAATCTTTCACATAACCCCTCCGTTGAGTCCTCATACGTTTTAAGTCAATTTCCTCCAGTATCATCGATCTCCCCTTATGCCAGATTGAATAGTAACTCGCACCATTCACTCTTTCATCTAAAATTTTATTATTCGATGAAAGGATGAGTTTATAATGCTATCAACGTAACAAACCATCTGAACATGTTTTTTTTCCCGCATACAGCAGAGTAGGCAGAGGGAGCCCAATGTTAAGACACTCCGTTCCCCACTTTCCACCGAATTCGGAGGCAATGCGTGTTAATTGGCGGAACTTAACGCCGCGCTTTCCCTCTATACCAGAACCAGTCGTTTGCAGTCACACGTTTGTGTTCTTCATCATTCTTACTGTGACGTTCTCGTTTATAGTCCATTCACTTATATTAATATACAAGATATTGAATTTGTTATTTACTAGCGACCCGCTCGCGGCTTCGCCGCGTGATCTGCGTAGCTGTTTATATATTGCAACCCTCCGTGACGGATTTTTGAAAAATAAACTAGCTAATGTTTAACCTTAGATTATAAACTATATATATGCTAATATTCGTTACAATCGGTCAAGCCGTGTAGATTTTTCATATAAACTTTCATCCCCTATTTCAACCCTTTAGAGGTTGATTTTTAAAAAACTAAGTAGCCTATGTTAGACCCAATCATTTTTACTACTTTCATTCTAAATTTCATCCAAATCGGCCCAGTAGATTAGCTGTGAAAGCATAACAGACAAACACACAGACATTCGCATTTATAATATAAGTATGGATTCATCTTTCAGACTAGGGAAAATTAAAGTGGTTGGAGCATACTAGTAATGAAACTAGCACGAGTCTAGTCGCCTATGACATCACTTGATACTAGCTAGCACTCTTCCTAATGTAGGGCATAAGATTACTAGAACTCTATAAAATTAGCTATATTTTTATTAAGCTAATTAAAACAACTGACACGATAGCTATTGTGGGCTTGACTCCCAAAATAGACATTGTCTTCAAATAAGCGGAGAACAGAGTCTTGACACCAGGTTCTCACTGCCTACTCTACTTAGCTTAAAAAATGTGAAGCTAAAAATGTACTGCGTCATATGAAATATTTTGACTGATAATATTATATCAGAGCAGACCAATCCAAACTAATACTATAAGTGGGAAAGTATGATCGTCTATTTGTTTTTCTTTCACGCCACGAATGGGATGTTATGTTATAATTTTGTTAACTAGAGATACTTCGGAAGTCCGAAGTTGACATGAGATAATTTTTACCGTGGTAGTATATATATATACGAATATATATATATATATATATATATATATATATATATATATATATATATATATATATATATATATATATATATATATATATATATATATATATATATATATATATATATATATATATATATATATATATATATATATATATTGATGATATTGATGATTATTATTAATTCTCATTGACCATGCGGGCGAAGGCGCGGTTAACAACTAGTACATCATACATAAAGACAGTAACCATTACGAAACAGAACAAATGATGACAGTGTAGAAAACGTATCGACAAATATGATAGTAATGTCAATTACGTAGTGTCCCACGACCTCATAATTTAAAATGTAAACACGAGATAAAGTGCATACGCCGAAAAAGGTCAGACACACGAGACAGCCTCGTGATGCCCGTGTGCTATCACTTATCATTTATTATCGTGTATTGTAAGCCCTAATTCAGTTTTATTGAATTATCCCCAAGTCAACTTACTTTTACGTATAGAGCGGTAAAACTTTCTTGTACGAAAAATAACGTAGTTTGATATGTTTTTTAGCTTCAAGCTGTATCCCGCACACACCAGGGTAGGCAGAGGAAACCGAATGTTAAGACACTAATTACGTATTAAGTGGCGGAACTCAAAGCCGTGCTTTGCCTCAATACCAGAGCTAAATATTTTTCGAAAATAAAATTCTTAGAGATATCTAAACTTTTATAACCGAAAATAGATAATCTGTGCGAATGTATCTCGAAATCTTAAAGCAATTTTACTTACACGTAATATTAATATTTTGTTTCTTTAAGTCATTTAATATATTATTGTATGTACCTACATACGTACTACTAAAATATGCTCTACAAAATATTGATCAATATGGCTAATCAAAGAATACCAGAAACGTAAAATACCTTAATATCTCAATATATAATCGATAATCGTAAAATATTATACAATACAATCTATTGTTACCCGCAAGTACGGTATATGAAACAGATATTACAAAGATAAAAACATTGTAGTTCAGGGTCGTTACTCGTGCATGAGCTGAAAATCCATAAACTTAGCCATTGCTACAAAGTACCTTTTTATGTCGCTCGCTTAAAGATATTAACTAAAATGTTGTTAGGCATAACATTTTGTTTAATTAGTGGATTTTAAAAAACTAAAGTAGCCTATGTTTAACCTTGGATTATGAACTATTATAGTATATGCCAAAATTCCTTACAATCGGTCAAGCGTTGTAGATTTTTCATATAAACTTTCATCCCCTATTTCAATCCTTTAGAGGTTGATTTCTGAAAAACTAAAACATAGGCCACTTGCCTATGTTAGAACCAGTCATTTTTACTACCTTCATTCTAAATTTCATCCAAGTCGGACCAGTAGATTAAATAGATTTACGTAGAAGGACGTTACGGAGTGTTTTGACACTAAGTCCTTTCTGACTACTACAACAGGTGAGGAAAAGCGTAAAGCTGTCATCTTTTTCGTTTTTTAAAGTAAAAAATCATTTTATAACATGTCAAACAAAAAAGAAAATATATTTTTTAAAACAAATAAAAAATAAGTGCTGAGATGCTTACAAAATGCCCAATATTTAAAAATAACATATATTATAAGCGTTTTCTTTAAAACGATACTAAATAATGATAGCTAGTAAATGTG